>CATOUR010000043.1:6000000-6672500 GCA_951848785.1 Callosobruchus maculatus | reverse complement strand
TCTATCTATCTATCTATCTATCTATCTATCTATCTATCTATCTATCTATCTATCTATCTATCTATCTATCTATCTATCTATCTATCTATCTATCTATCTATCTATCTATCTATCTATCTATCTATCTATCTATCTATCTATCTATCTATCTATCTATCTATCTATCTATCTATCTATCTATCTATCTATCTATCTATCTATCTATCTATCTATCTATCTATCTATCTATCTATCTATCTATCTATCTATCTATCTATCTATCTATCTATCTATCTATCTATCTATCTATCTATCTATCTATCTATCTATCTATCTATCTATCTATCTATCTATCTATCTATCTATCTATCTATCTATCTATCTATCTATCTATCTATCTATCTATCTATCTATCTATCTATCTATCTATCTATCTATCTATCTATCTATCTATCTATCTATCTATCTATCTATCTATCTATCTATCTATCTATCTATCTATCTATCTATCTATCTATCTATCTATCTATCTATCTATCTATCTATCTATCTATCTATCTATCTATCTATCTATCTATCTATCTATCTATCTATCTATCTATCTATCTATCTATCTATCTATCTATCTATCTATCTATCTATCTATCTATCTATCTATCTATCTATCTATCTATCTATCTATCTATCTATCTATCTATCTATCTATCTATCTATCTATCTATCTATCTATCTATCTATCTATCTATCTATCTATCTATCTATCTATCTATCTATCTATCTATCTATCTATCTATCTATCTATCTATCTATCTATCTATCTATCTATCTATCTATCTATCTATCTATCTATCTATCTATCTATCTATCTATCTATCTATCTATCTATCTATCTATCTATCTATCTATCTATCTATCTATCTATCTATCTATCTATCTATCTATCTATCTATCTATCTATCTATCTATCTATCTATCTATCTATCTATCTATCTATCTATCTATCTATCTATCTATCTATCTATCTATCTATCTATCTATCTATCTATCTATCTATCTATCTATCTATCTATCTATCTATCTATCTATCTATCTATCTATCTATCTATCTATCTATCTATCTATCTATCTATCTATCTATCTATCTATCTATCTATCTATCTATCTATCTATCTATCTATCTATCTATCTATCTATCTATCTATCTATCTATCTATCTATCTATCTATCTATCTATCTATCTATCTATCTATCTATCTATCTATCTATCTATCTATCTATCTATCTATCTATCTATCTATCTATCTATCTATCTATCTATCTATCTATCTATCTATCTATCTATCTATCTATCTATCTATCTATCTATCTATCTATCTATCTATCTATCTATCTATCTATCTATCTATCTATCTATCTATCTATCTATCTATCTATCTATCTATCTATCTATCTATCTATCTATCTATCTATCTATCTATCTATCTATCTATCTATCTATCTATCTATCTATCTATCTATCTATCTATCTATCTATCTATCTATCTATCTATCTATCTATCTATCTATCTATCTATCTATCTATCTATCTATCTATCTATCTATCTATCTATCTATCTATCTATCTATCTATCTATCTATCTATCTATCTATCTATCTATCTATCTATCTATCTATCTATCTATCTATCTATCTATCTATTGATCTACTGACCATTGTCTGGCTCATGCAGGACAGCTATACTTCGTTGATAGCTACCAAAACTAAAAAAATTTAACGCTCCAAGCACCTACAAAATTATAATCAGCAAACTGTACAAGGTTGTTAAATCTACCATTTACCTTGAATGCTACAGGAATTCGGTTTCCGTAAGTTCCCCTTCTCATGAATGGCTGCAATGTATCCACCAAATACCGACAGGCATCTTTAGATAGGCGAAAATTGTCTTTAAATACTCGATTCGGGATGGAAAATGGATCTTGAGCATCTCTGATCATCCTCCGAAATAATCGAGATCGATTCCGTTCTTCCGCCCTTTGCAACTCATCAACAATTTGCAAATGTATAAAAGGTAGTGCCATACTTGCAAAATCACTAATAGGTATCTCACAATTGAAAAATGAACACAAGATGGGTATAATCTATGCACAAGATCAAGAAATTATGTACGCAAATCAAAAGATCTAACGTACAAAACCCGATTTCATAACCTTACATTTGCACTTTGCGCGCCATTTGCAGTTTTCGTCATATGTCAAAGTCAAAATACGGAATATCTCACATCCTTGTCTCACATCAAGCGACAGTCGCTTGAATCTTGGCGACTGTTAACAAAACTGAGGCGACCCTCGCCAAAGGATTAATGTGGCTTGGCGAATTAGAATCACGTCCCAGAGGAGACCCTACTACTTGATTTAGAAGGAGAAGTCCTATCAGAAACCGACGTACCGGACTCTATGGGAGGCACTCCTGCTAACCACAAATGTTTGGAAACTGGCGATTCCTAAACTAGCTTGCAGACGGGACGGCCTGGATTGGCGGATCATCCGAAACATGCAAGAAGTTCTCTTTAGGTTCACGGGAATTTAAATTCTGGTCTGCAGCTGAAACCCGAGAGGGCCGACAGAACACAGAACCGTGGATTGCTTCTTTTACCGAACTTCTGGCTGCAAGAAGGGCGTTCTGTGTCCATTCAGACATGAACGTTTCGGGGACGAAACGGCCTTAAGGAGAGGGCAGTGTGCCAGTCCGGCCCTGTCTATGGCGTAGAAATGCATTACTTCTAGAATTGAGTCATCGAGAAGCTTTCTATAACCGACGGTAGCGGCGCGCGATGGTTCTCGGCGCTCAGCAGGCATCTATATAAGCAGCAGTCAGGCAGCCAGAGGGACAGTTAGAGTCGACAGAGTGCAGCAGTCGAATACGCGATAGTCCAGTGGCGCGCGCGAAACAAATGTACTGTGACATAAATTAGTGCAGTGAAGGACAAATATAAATTAGTGTAGTGACTCAGTGACTGCAGATAAATTAGACTGTTAAGTATTAGGTTAGGCATAGTGTTAGTGCAAATAAATAGTTAAATCAGTACCAAGTGTTTTCTTGACCAATCGGACTAAAAACTTGTAACAATATGATACTACTACTACTGATCCGTTGTAATACATTTCTTCCAAGCCTGGCCAGCTTACCTTTTTGAATGTAATTCATCGAGATGAATTCCATTCATCCAAAGGGGAAGATGTAGTGCAACCATATAAAATGATGACTTTGTTGTTTATATTAATGTGTGTCATTTATATTGATGAACGATTAACTGGGATACAGTCTTGTAATAACCATCGTCCGGAGTGTTTTATTACATCGACCATTACATTTAAATAACTATTCCAAAAATCTTTCCGAAAACATCGCTGAATCACATAGCTCAGGCGATTCCTCTAGGAAAAATAGGAAATTGCACGTCTTCTTAATTTATTTTTTTGCTAATTTTAATTCCAACGTTTTTCTAAGATGAAATAGTCTTTAAACCATGTTGTATATCGTTTTTGTTTATTTAAAAATTAATGAAATTCGCATTTACTTTCTTATTCAAATGACCCTCAGCTCTTGACGTCAAAACTCGTTATATTGCGACCCGTATCCTCTCGTAGGCCCCGGTTGATCATTTAAATCGGCATAAGAGCAAAGGGAATCTATAATTATTCACACGCCTGATTTTTCCATATTCACTCTCATCATAAAATTGGGCCTTTACCTTAATCAAAAACCACGGTCATTAATAATTTCTGTCCCTCAAATAAATAGGCGGTCGGATTAACGTTTACTAGAATTCAAAATGATCCTCAACTGTCACGAGAAGAGGTGGCTCATTACTTCTTGATACTGATAGATATACAAGATTTTTAGGATTAAGAACACGTATAGGTAGTCATAAATTTTTGTATAATAGATTAACTTCTTCAGACCAACTACAGTTTTTGCCCTTATACAAAGTGAGCCAAGATCAATTATTATTTTCATCAATTCGATCACAAGGAGGCTGCAATAATAATCCCAGTGACCGACAATTTCAATCTACTTATAAGAATCTATTTGTACATGTTGAGATAAAAGAAAGTTTCCGGGGAAATTGTACTCCTTTAGAGGACTTCCATATTTTGAAGTGTCATCCTGTTTCTAAAATCAATAAAACAACGACAGTTCTAATGGTTTTCGGTGTAACGGAAAATATTGAGGAAAGCGAAGATACTTGTGCTTTATCACACGAGCTAGACGATGACACATTGCTGCATGCACTTTTCAGCAGGATCCAAATGACGTTAACTGGGAAAATTACAAGTCGTTAAGAAAT
Source organism: Callosobruchus maculatus (assembly GCA_951848785.1). Lineage (NCBI taxonomy): Eukaryota > Metazoa > Arthropoda > Insecta > Coleoptera > Chrysomelidae > Callosobruchus > Callosobruchus maculatus. The sequence continues at coordinate 6,668,173 of CATOUR010000043.1, read as the reverse complement.
TATGCTGTAGCTTCAATTAGGCGAGTCAAAAGGTAGGTAATTGAAACTCAAGCTCGGACCAACTAAAAAATTTAAATATATGCCCTCAAAAGCAAACCTATATATCTGCAGAGCTTCTCGAGCCGAATGAAGTCAATAATTATTTTTTACAAAACCATGTTGCTCACCTTGATAGTCACAATAGAATAGTGAGGTCGACTATAGATTATTATAAAAATAAGTTCCATAAAAACCGCCTGGCCCCTTTTACCTTTAGACTGCTAAACCCTGAGGAAGTATTGGATATAGTTGCTTCTATAAAATCTTCTGCACCCGGTAATGACAAAATCAACATCATTATGATTCGCCTCTGCCTTCCCGAAATATTAAAACCAATAACACATATTGTTAACGTTTGCCTCGAAAATGGACATTTTCCAACTGATTGGAAAGACGCGATTGTGATCCCACTCCCTAAAATAGATAAGCCTACCGATCACTCACATTTAAGACCCATCAGTATTTTGTGCGCTCTATCGAAGATTTTGGAGAAAGCTGTATATTTGCAACTCACTCAGTATTTGGAGAAAGCAGGTGCGTTTCCTGTTCACCAGTCTGGTTTTCGAAAAGGCCACAGTACTACAACTGCAATGCTGCACCTTACAGATAACATTATTCGTAACTTGGACAATCGTATCAATACTATCCTTGTAATGCTAGATTTCTCAAAAGCATTTGATTCTGTTAACTACGAAATCCTTTTAAGTAAATTAGAATACTATGGTTTATCTAATACCCCTTTATGTTTTTTCAAGTCTTACCTCACTAGTAGAAGACAAAGAGTCGAAACGGTAAAAGGTATATCTGACTACAGAAATGTTCCATGCGGAGTCCCTCAGGGTTCCGTTTTAGGCCCTCTCCTGTATTTAATCTACATCTTTGATCTACAAGAATCTGTCGAATACTGTGATATCTAAACCTAAGCCGTTGATATGCAGATGTCTTTTTCTTTTGACTTACTTCATAGTCATGAAGTCTCATTTAAAGTCAACGTAGATTTGGCAAACATAAGTGACTATTGCAAAAGACACTGCTTAAAAGTAAATCCTTTGAAATCAAAGGCGATGTTATTCTCTCCTAAAGAATTTCACTCGCATTTCAACGGCAGAGTTTCCCTTTCCTTGAATGATGTTCCTATTTCTTTCGTGAAGCATGCTAAGAATTTAGGTATTACACTAGACACATCTCTTAGATTTACTGAACACGTAAATAACCTCTCCAAAGCAACATATCTGCGATCGAGGAATCTATACGCAAATCGTCAAATTTTGAATTTTAAAACTCGAAAAAAATTAGCTGAGAGTCTTGTAATGTCTGTCTTAACTGTCTTGACTAATTCTATTATCATATATTATCCATGTCTTGATTCAATAAATATAGGTTACAAAAGATCCAGAACAGTTGCTGTACATTTGTGTATGGTCTTCGTAAGTACAGTCATGTTACTGCCAATATCAAGCAGCTGCAGTGGCTGCGCTTGGACCATTTGTATAAATACTTTTTGTTAGCATACGTTCACAAAATCCTAAAAACCAGCTTGCCGTCCTACCTGCATGATAAATTAATATCCCGAGGAAATGTTATATCTAGGCCTCTAAGACACAATTATCGTCTCGAAATCCCCATTAATCGTACTTCCTTATTTCAAAGAAGCTTTATATACAACGCTGTTACATTGTATAATGGGATTTGCCAATCTTTCAAAAGTCATAAAGTTTTCACCTTCAAGAAAATCATAAAAAGGCAGCTATTAAGTCTGTAGCTTGACTCTGTAGTCTTTTTAAGGATCTTTCAAATTTGTTTTCTTTTCTTTTCTTCTTTGTGTGTGTGTGTGTGTGTGTGCTCATGTCATAAGTTTCATTATGTAATATCAATATATTAAGATATTTTTGCACTGCTTTTACTTTGGTACTATTGTTATGATTATTGCTACTACTGTACTGTTTTGATTATATTGTTAGTGTATGTGTGTGTGTCGTGTTGTCTGCGTAGAGGTTAAGTGGCAGAGTAGCCATCTGGCTAAACTTCGCCTCTACCGTAGATCAATTAATAGAGGCATTTATTAGTATTATTATTATATTATGATGGAACATGACTATTTCCAAGGCTTGTTGTCAGAATTTTTAGTATATATAATTACATAAATTGTGCTATTATTTTGAAGACTCCCCCATCCAACATCATTTCGCATCAATCTCACTAACTTTTCCCTGAAGATGGAATCATAAGTTTCCGAAAGCATGGAATAAAGTTAAAAGAGTCCACTTTTGCGTTTATTTGCCGCATTCCCAATTATTAGCCGTTTATTACCTAACTGGTTTTTGTTTCGGCAATGACTATCCCCCTTCTATAATAGCATATATATATTGCAGGGCGTGTAGTAAATTATTTATTGAAGAAAATTATCTGAGACATGTAATGATTCCTTAACTAGTGACACCCAATGATTCATACTTATTTTCATTCATTAATATAAAAAACAGGGGTGGCTTGCATTACCCATCAACAGATGTAATGAATGTATAAATGAAATCTGAAAATATATTGAAAAGCAATGTAATTGCCAACAATTTTAAGATAATACTAACAGAAAGACTGACAGTTTGGTCCTCAAAGAATTTTTACATAAAAATGTTTTTCAGATATAATTCAGCATAGTTTTGATCAGTCTCCAATACAAAATCATCGTGTTTTAATTATTAAAGCAACTGCCACAAAATATATCAATATAAAACTGTTCTAAAACTGTGTAAAAATAAAATAAATAAATCTGAGAGCATTCGGCATCATAGTAATAAGATTGTTTTGTTTAAGGAACAGTGATTAATATTCTGTACTGTTTGTGATATTCAGGCCAATTCTGTTGTGATCTTCTTATATGTGTTGCTATGATAACAATATCTTGACGATTTGAAATTATAGCGAGGTCTATAGCAAGGTTTGTATTCTGTTTGATGCGTGATAGCAAGAATTGCTACCAATTTTCATTTGTAACGACATTGCTAGGAATAGCGATATCACGTGGACAAAAATATTTGGCAACGCTGGTAAGAAACACAGAATACCTCCTACGAAATAAATTCAGCATGAAACAACAAGAAAAGAATAAAGCTTAGAGTGGAGATATTTGGTTTATTTTTCGTTCTGTGAAAAAATGTGACATTTGATGTTATCTGTGATTTTTCCTAACCTAACCTATTACTTAACCGTTATCGTCGGTGTTTTTCTTTAGGTCTTTGAATTTTAAAGCTGTTCTGCTAAAGTTTGAGGTAGTTATCAACACTGAACATGACTACAAGGAATAAAAAAACAACCAAGCCTCAAATGGAAGTAATTGTTCAATTTTTAGAAGAAAATAAAATAATAATTCATGGCAAATGCCACCCAATGCAAACCTCACAAATAGAGGAAAAATGGAGAGAACTCTCCGAAAAACTGAATGAAGTCCCGAATGGAGCTAGGAAAGAGATAAAAGACTGGAAAAGTGTAAGTATCCTCATTCAGTTTTTTCATATAAATAATTGCATTTAGATTTATAAATATTGTTAATTTTCAGTTTTTCTATCAGTGGAAATCTAAAATAAAGAAAAGGGCTCGCGAACAACGACAACACATCAGTCAAACTGGAGGAGGGGGATATATATGTTCTGAATTGAGTGAAACTGAGAACAGACTGATGGGTCTAATTGGCTGGGCACATGTAGTAGGGTGCCGGGATGTTGAAGAGCCAGGTCTGCCAGGTTCAGAGATGGAAGCTTCCCAAGAAGTGATCATTGAGCAAATAGTTGTAGAGAATCCAGAATTGGAAATATTTGAACAGGAACCATTGATAGAAAAAGCGGAGATTATGCCAAATTCAGAAACACCATCACGACCAACTATAAGTGTGAGCAAAACAGGTGAGATTGAATGAGTGTTAATAGTGTATATATGTGTCTTCTGGAAATTCATCATAAACATGAAACCAAAATTACATTTAAAAACAGAATTGTTAGAACTCATCTTCTATCAAATAAATCCAATCTGCTCAGTTGATCCAATTCAGTGATATTGAAGTCACCTTTATGGCCTTTTTTCAAAGTAAAGTGAGAAATGAATGGACTGCATGGCATTTTCTACAGTATAATAAGAAATATATTTCTTGGTCATTTCAACACAACTAGTATTATATTCATATAATTTTTTTCTCTCATCAGCTTCAAGAAAGAAGTTGGTGAGGACTCAAAGAGCACAAACACAGTTGCAAGAGGCAGCTGATCTATATGCCAGTAGCACTTCAGAAATGGCTACAGCAGTTGGAGATATGGCTGTTGCCATCACAAAACTGGCTGAAGGCTTATCACAGGTCGCCATAGCTTTATCAAATATAAACAAATAGTATTTCCTGTATTTTATTGCATAATATAAAGATGAAAAGTACTCCTTTTTTTAATAACCACCATGATAATTTTCAAATTTAGCAAAACAACTCTCCTTAGGCCCGGTTTCATAATCATTCACTAATGCGTTGATTAGCAAATGTACCTATAAACTTAATCATTCCATTAAAGTGATGCGCGTTTCATAATGCATTTGGAAACGTCAATTAATTAACATGCAATAAAATGTGGTTGGTACACCTGAAAGTAGGTTTTATGCCACATTTTGTGCCGTTTGAACTACATTATGACATTTCGTTTAACCTGTAAAAGTGAATGTGTCAAATTGTGACAAGTTTGCAATTCTATTAAAGCATTATTACTCTTATTAGAAAGGTATGGAATCAAATCCAAAAAAAGCAAAAAGTGCGCGTGATAGTAACTTTACTAAACTAAAGAGGAGCTGCTACTCGTACAGTAGCAATATTCAAAGGCATTATAGAATGCAAAATTACATATAAGTGAACAATCAGGAGAAGGTAGGTACCTGATGAGTGAGGATATAATACGGTCGTCTACAAATACATATAGAGATGAATAAAGAAAACATTATGCAATTAGATGAATACTTGCTTTTAATTGTGCTCAAAAGCAGCTATGAATCGATGTTATCTGTTTTATTTTATAAACACTGATAAAAGTGAACATCCACTGGCAACTCATCCTTAACCTAATGAAATTCTGATATGTGTGTCAACTCTTAAACGTCATACAAACGACATGTCAGATTTATAGGTTGATTTTTCAGTTAATCCGCTTTAACTGGTCGAGAGCGAGCCATTAACTTATTGGAGAATTATGTCATTTTAATCTGTCACTTAGCGATTATGAAAACCATTTATTTCCTAATGCTCGGATTAAGCATAATGGCTGAATTATGTTTGATTATGAAACCGGGCCTTAATGACAAAAATGATTAGAAATATGCTTATATCTTTGAAGAGTTATATACAGTAGAGTATGAAAATATTCATTGTGCTAGTGAAAAGTTTATTGTACAGAAGATGGTGCAAAAAGTTACCACTTTTTACATCTTTATGTTGTCTGAGTATGTGTACCTCTATTCCAAGGTTTGTGCATGTTTTGTCTGTCTTTTAGTTTGTATTTCTCTCTAGCATGGTGTTAACCATCATCATTTTGACATAAGATGAAAAAAAAAGTAAGGCTCTGCATTGAACATTTATTTTACTTTAAAATAATACCCAAAACAAAGTGTATCACCTGTTGTCAAGAAAGGCAGACAACTGATTTATAAGTTGCTGGCGTACAAACCTACCCTCTGTGAGAATATCATTACCTGAAAAAATTGTAAATAGTAAATTAAGCGTCTATTTAATAATAGTATCGAAACAATCTTACCAATATCTCTCTCAGGATTCATGTTGTCAGCAATCTCATCATTATCTTCATCATCATCAGGTTCATTTTCTACGTTAAATATTCTACAAATATTATGCAAAACAGCACATGCATATATTATTAATGCACTTGTTGCATGAGAATAATGTAGAACCCGGTCTTTTCTCAAGCACCTAAATCGTGCTTTCCACACACCAAATCCTCTTTCAACAACATTGCGTGTACTGGTATGTAAGCTGTTGTACATAGCTTCAGGAGTATTAGGCCTGGCATCAAGCACTGGTGTCATGAGCCATGGTTGGAGTGGATATCCTGAGTCGCCTAGCAAATAGCAGTTCCTCCTCCCTTCTACATATTTTTGCCTAAGATGTCTTTGTATGTTTGAAGATTCCCATATGGCTGCATCATTAACTGCCCCTGGATACCTTGCGTACACATTTGTGATCATTAGTTTTGAGTCAAATATCTGTAACATGTCACTTTAATGTATGAATGTATAACTTTCTACTGTACAACTAGACTCACTGCTTGAACATTTATGCTGTGAAAACCTTTTCTGTTGATATAAACTACAGCTGGGTTGATTGGGTCATCTACTTTTGGGGGTACTATTGCTATGTGCGTGCAGTCTATAACTCCTATTAAATTTGGGAATTGATGGACTTCAAAAAATCTGCAAATTATGAACATATATGGCATGCACAACATTTCCAGATTATCTAACTAAAAAATATATATACCTACCCATCTTTGACAACACTCACTTCTTCTGCTGTTATTGGAAATTTTATATATAAAGGTGATAAGTGTATCGCAATCAGCCTGCTTATTTTTCTGATCGCCCTGCTCATTACAGGTTGGCTCATTCCTAAATTAAAGTCATCCCCTACAGTTGTTTGGTAACCACCATGAGCATAAAACAATAAAGCTGCAAAGACCTAAAATGATTCACGCAGGTTAATAATAGAAAATCATCCAAAGATGATCAGTTATTTGATTACTTCTAAATGAAAGGGTACTGTATCTCTCCTTGAAGTTTCCTCAACTAATTCCTGCAACTGACCGACCAGCTGCATTGCAGCTTCTTTATTAAGACGGAATAGTTTTATGAATTTCTTCTCAGGAAGCTCAAATGGATTGCTTTTATCTCGGATGTTTTTGAAATGTAGTCGTAAGCTCTGGCTGCAATTTGTGAGAATTAGATTTGTAGAAATTAATACAAAATTGCATACTTACCTATAAAGAACGTTTTCAAAAATATGACGAAAGTTTATTTCAAAATTCAAATAAACTGGATTGATTGCCATTTTCCACTTTAACTCCAAATGGATCAGTCATTTGCCGTGAACAACAAATAAAATTAATAACTACGTTTTTATTCAAATAGCAAGTATTAAAACACACTTGTTATGATAACTATTTCAGATAGCAAGATCTGTTTATAGGTGACAGTTCATCTTGCTATAATTTGCAGAACAGAATAAGGAAATTGCCAAGTTTGCTATGAAATAACAAGATGTGTTTAAAATAGCAAGTAACAATGTTGCTATTTTCAAACAGAATTGGCCTGATTAAGTGTAATTTATTAATATTGCTATGGTCGGCAATAGCCAAATAAGTTTTTTATAACGATTTTTGATATCCCTCGTGAAGCTTTCCAACGAAGTTGAAAATTTGTGAATTTCTTCTACTGTGTGAAGCAGTCATTAGAAGCACATATGATCTTGTATTTTTCTTAGTTTTGTAATATACTATTCCAAAAAATTCAGTGTTTTATTTTTTCAAAATGTAGTATCAGCTGTGGCTTAGAAGTATGTTTCAATATGATTGTAATGACTGTTCATGAAACAAACTATTTAAGGTGCTTTCGGGCAGATCCCATTTACATTATAGTTTCATACATAACCTCAAAATGACAGTTCTGAACTGTGATTTATGAATAAACCTCTGCTGCAACGAAAATATAAATTTGTAATACTCATCAAATGGATCAGATCTCCGTTATTTAACACGACTGACTCAAAAAATCGCATTTTTAGCGGATTTAGCTATAATGAAAATGTAGTAAATGCGCTCTGCCTTTAATGTTCAATAAACTCAAATTTATGTTGCTTTATTACCGGCAATAACCAAACTATAACAAACAGATTTAAAATTAACAACACATTATCTGGAACTAAATTTCAATCCAATATATTGCTGTAGAGTCTGGCACTTAGCCACAACCACTGGTCCCGTTTCTGTTTGACAGAATTACATTTAGTAGCGACTCTCTTGGTTCTAACCTCCTTGGTTATTATAAAAGAAAGAAGGAAGGTAAAATAAAAATTATATTTCAACCTTGTCTCGTAAATAAGTTGAGCAGGTAGTATCTCCGATGGTACCGAGTCTCACACAAATTCAAAGTAAACAAACCCGTCCGCGCCCCTCTGGCACCTCTGGGCTTGTATTCCGATTAATCATCAGTCTTCGTTTGTGTGTCGAGTCAAACGCAGATTCTTCAACGATGCCTAAACACAGCCGCAAACGACGCCGTTCTCGTAGCAGATCTCGTGATCGTGAAAATCAGTGGTTGGAACATCGATTGGCTAAGATGCAAAGGCAGTTAGATGACCTGAACAATCGGGAAAACCAACAAGGTGTAGATAGAAACATTTCCTCTCCCTGCTCATCACATTCATCTTATGGTAACTTGTCGCCTCGATACTCTGTTGTTATTGAAACAGCTGAAGTGCAGGTGCATCCATTGCCCAGTAAGTAGCACTTTATTTATGGTTCTTTACGTTTTTGGTAACGTGTACAGTATGCTTTTGGTCGCATACCTACAGAGTATGTTTTTGGTAACATACGTTTGTTGTTTTTGGTGACAACTCAAGTATACTGCTTCTGCTTAATATCTAGTTATATAATCAAAATTCAAGTCTCTGTGTGTTTAGGGTGATAGGTTTTATTTCTTATTGCTTCAGATGACACAGAACCTAATCGAGAAAAGGAAAGCCCTATTCATCCACAAGAGGGGTGCCAGTCCAATGAATTGAAGGCAAATTCCTTGGGTTCTGTCCTATTACAAATGTTAGGGGATGAACCAATGATTAGCCCTGTTCACGGCCCTCCAATTCATGAAGCAATCGTAACTCGGTGGACTAATGTTTTAAAAAATGGTCTGGGTGAAACAGCCAAACAAGACCTGTTGCAAAAGCACCTTGCACCAGAAAATTTCAACAGCCTTACAGTTCCACAACTAAATCCGGAGGTTAGTGCAGCATTAACTGCTCAGTTACTACGTAGGGATGAATGTTTAGTGCACAAACAGCAGGTATTAGCCGCTGATATTTCTGCTGTTGCTCAGGTATTATCTTCAATGCTTGAAGAAAAAGAGGGGGGGCAATAACCCATACATCCAGTCATTAAGTAATGCTGGGCGCCTTTTATGCCACTTGCATTATTCCGAAACAATTACTCGTAAGGAACTTATTGCCATCAACTTGAATAAAGATCTGAGGGATACTCTCTCAGATGCCCCAATTAATAATTTCCTATTTGGGGAGGCATTAGGAGACAGGGTAAAAGTAGCCAAAAATCTGGAAAAATCAAGTGAGGAGCTAAAACAGGTCAGACCAAAAGTTTTCAAACAGTCTTCTCAGAATCCTTTAAACTCCAGAGGTGCAGCTCAGTTGCAGAGGGGAGCTGGACAGTACTTCAAAAAACCTCATCCCGCATATCGTCCTTACCAACAAACCCATCAGAAGCAGAAAACCCGAGACCCAATGGAAAGGAAACAACGAGAAGTGCCCCGGACACTGTCCAGGACTCAACCGGAGAAGTTCCGTCGACGTCATCATCAGTGATGGTTAGTAGTCAGTATGCTGGTCGATTGCAATTTTATGTTAATGAATGGCATAAAATCACCACTGACAAATTTATTTTGTCGCATATTCAAGGATACATGTTGCCTTTTATAAAAAAGCCTATTCAAAAATACCGTTGCTCAAACAATTCGAATTGGTCTCCTTCTGAGGTAGTTTTAAGAACTTCTTCTATCAAAAAACTTTTAAAAATCGGAGCCATTAGCAGAGTCCAACCATGTAAAAATGAATACCTGTCCAGTATATTTTTAGTGCCCAAAACAGATGGGGGCAACAGGTTAATTTTAAATCTCAAATCGTTGAACACGTTTCTAAATACGACTCATTTTAAAATGGAAGATCATAAAACAGTAATCAAACTTATTCAGAAAGAGTCTTTTATGGCAACGTTGGACTTGAAGGACGTTTATCATTTAATTCCAATTTTCAGGCCCCATAGGAAATATTTAAGATTTGAATTCCATGGCCAACTTTACGAATATAATTGCTTGCCCTTCGGGTTAAATTCAGCGCCCTTAATATTCACCAAAATAATGAAACCAGTTTTATCATATCTAAGAAATAGAAATTGTACATCTGTTTTATACCTAGATGATTTTTTACTTATAGGCAACTCCGCAAGTGACTGTCGTAAAATTGTAAAGTGTACAATTAATGTTCTAGAAAATTTGGGTTTTCTTGTTAATTATGAAAAAAGTAAATTACTACCTTCGAACTCGGTTAAATATTTGGGTTTTTTGTACAATTCTGTAAATATGACTATGTCTCTACCGGAGCAGAAAATCATGAAGGTCAAAAAACTCATCAACAAATTCTCATGTATCCAAACTTGTAGAATAAGAGAATTCGCTAAATTTCTGGGTACACTCTGCTCTATTTGTCCTGCGGTTAAATATGGCTGGGTGTACACAAAGTTTTTTGAGCGCCAAACATTTCTAGCCCTAAAAAAGTCTGGAGGTAATTTTAACGCAAAAATGAAGTTGTCATCTCACCTTAAAAAAGATTTTGATTGGTGGTTGAAGCATGTATCTCACGCTAATAACATGATTAAAAAAGATTCTTATCAGATAGAAATTTTCTCAGATGCCTCAAAAACAGGTTGGGGGGGCTACTGTAACGGGGGAAAAAGCACATGGTTTTTGGACGGAAAGTGAAAAACGCTATCATATTAACTATTTAGAATTAAAAGCGGTCTATCTGGTCCTGAGACACTTTGCAAATAATTTGTCAAACTGTAACATATTATGCCGGGTTGATAACACAACTGCCATGGCCTATGTTAATAAAATGGGGAGTGTGCGACATCCATCTTTAAATCAATTATCTCGTACCATTTGGCAATGGTGTGAATCTAGGAATCTCTATTTATTTGCTGGCTACATAAAATCTAAAGATAATGTGGAAGCAGATGCTGAATCCCGGGTTAAATTGTCTAAAGAAACAGAATGGGAGTTAAATGATTTGGTTTTCAGAAAGATTACATCTGCCTTTGGGGACCCAGAAATTGATCTCTTTGCCACTAAATCTAATACGAAGTGTAAAACATTTGTATCACGGTTGGGGGATTCCGAAGGTTTAGCAGTAGACGCGTTTACGGTAAAATGGGATAGTTTTTTCTTTTATGCATTTCCACCTTTTTCTGTTATTCTGCGAGTATTTCAGAAAATACTGGACGAAAACGCTACGGGAATTGTAGTTGTACCTATCTGGACATCCCAACCATGGTACCCGTTGTTTAATTCTATGTTGGAATCGCCACCATTAGTGTTTGAGGCCGATGAAAGATTACTTTCTTTCAGGAAGCTGCCTCATCCACTTTGGCGCAAGATTTCCCTGGCAGCAGGAGTGTTATCTTCCAAGCCTTAAGAGTTGGTTTGGTTCCTGAAGAAGCTCTTCAAATATGCTTAGCTTCAATATGTACTTCAATCATTCAACAATACAACTCTGGTCTCAAGCAATGGTGGCAATTTCGGAAATCAAGAAACATGGACATATTTTCAGCTTCAGTGCCAGATATTCTAGAATTTTTCACCATTCAGTTTAAGAACGGTGCTTCATTTGCATCCTTGAATTCTTTTAGAGGCTTAAAACTTCAGGTAAAAGTCGTATCCAGCCTACTATTGCACTACCGTTTTATAATGTTGATGAAAGTATTTGCCCAGCTAGAACTCTGTTCGAGTATTTACATAAGACGGACCATATGAGGCAAACGTCTAAAAATCTTTTTATCACATTTAAAAAACCTTTTCGAGACGCAACGTCTCAAACAATTTCTAGGTGGCTAAAAGCTATTTTGAAAAAGTGTGGACTTACGGCGCACAGTACTCGCCATGCTTCAACCTCTGCAGCTGCAAGAAGAGGAGTATCTTACGACTCTATTCGACTTGCAGCAGGTTGGACAGAAAAATCCTCTGTTTTTGCAAATCATTATAATAGACCACTAGTCCAAAAAGATGATTTTGCAATCGCTGTTCTCAACTGCTAAAGCTAGTTTTGTTAATTAACGCTCCTCTTTACCTTTATGTTTTTTTTATAATGTTTCTTTTTGATTTCTCGGGTCATAAGTATTTTTGTGATGGACCCTATAATGTACTTTGGTTTTTTCTCTTTGTTATTATTTGGAAATATTTTTGTTACACACGTACTGTCAATAGTTATGTTTCTTATTTGTGCAGAGATATATACATACATGTATATCTGTTTCCTTTTTTTTTCGTGTTTTGTAATAATAGTTTTTTCAATAACAAATGGTTATAATGGAAATATTGTTACAATTCGCTTTAAATAGCTACCTGCTCAGCTTATTTACGAGACAAGGCTGAAATATAATTAACAGATCAAACGAACTTACCTGAGTGAAGTTCGATCTGAATTATATGAAACCTTGTCGAAGTAAATAAGTCCCTCTCTAACACTAGCTTTTATTACCCTTGGTTGCAACAATACAGCTTTAAACAATACTGATGATCAATCGGAATACAAGCCCAGAGGTGCCAGAGGGGCGTGGACGGGTTTGTTTACTTTGAATTTGTGTGAGACTCGGTACCATCGGATATGTCCGAGAGAAAAAAAAAGGATACAAAGGAAAAAACTGGAGGTCACGCAGCAAATTATGTTATGAAAGAAAAACGCAAGCTAAAGTTCTTGAATACAGACTGAGAGAATGTTCACCGCCACAAACTCCGACTTCGGAAATAATAGAGGACGAATCTATTCCAAAGAATAATGATGGAAGAGTACAGAGTGGAAAAAAAGGAGAAGAATACACATTAAAAAACTTAAAGAGGAAATCAGTAGTTTAAAAACGAAATTGCTCAATGAAATCATTAAAAAAACAGATACAGAATGGGCTTGAAGAGGACGAAAAAGAACGAAGAAAAAGATTTTCCTGGTGAAAATGTTAATAATTTGGTTCAGGGGCAACAGGTCACGCAGGAAGTTAAAAGAGAATTATTGTTTTCCGCCGTCATTAAAAAACAACTGAATGATAATTACAAAAACTTAAAAACAATAGACGACAGACGGAGGTTGGGAATTTTGTTTCTGGGAACGTCGTAAAAAAATATAGACAACAAATCTTCCTGAAAAAGGCTTTTGTAATAAAGAGTAAAATAAGTCATGGCAAAAGAAAATTAAATTTAGAAAGTCTCACAGGAAAAAATACACAGTTTTTTAGAAACTGATGAGTGCAGCAGATTATGCCTAGGAAAAGATGATTACGTTAGAAAAAATAAAATTGACAAGCAGAAAAGGATTTTAAACCACCCATTGAAAGTTCTGCATCGAAATTTCATGATACGAGTATCTCATAATATTGCAATCAGTTATGCAACCTTTTGTTACTTAAACATTCTGGGTTGTTCTACATAAAGTAGGAGACCGAAATACATGCCTGCGCATTATATTTTCTTAGTTATCAGGAAACTGAGATCCGTCAACATTATTAAAAAAAATACTTCTCACGACTTATGTAAAATTCGTTGTTGTGCAGGCGATTCCTTGAAGGAAAAGTGTTTGGAACGAAAATGCCAAGATTGTATAAAATAAGGTTATTATTATTTCCGACGAGTGGAAACCTGCCAACACTTTAGTTTATGAAAATTGGCTTAGTAAACGGGTTAAATTAACAGTAAAACGAGAAGACAAAATATGCTTGAAGACAGTAAAAGAAAAAATAGTTAGTGCTAAAGGAGAGGTGTTTTCGATATTGAAACAACCTGCCTCGCCATTTTTCCTGCATGTGCGGAATATACAACATCAGTACTTTCCCTGATAAGACAGGTTAAAGACAAGCGAGGCTCTTCTCTGTATTGACTTCTCCGAAAACTATGGATGAACATATTCTGAAGAGGTTCAGTCTGCTCACTTTAGCGGATCCAAATCTCAGATCTCATCACACATTGTTGTCCTTTACCATAAAGATTCTTCTGAACTTTTGAAGAAAGTGTGTTTTGTTCAGTTTCTTGTAATCTTCAGCATGACCCCGTGGCAATATGTGCACATCTTGATCCCGTTTTCGATGAAATGTTACGAAATATTCCTCATTGGGATAAAGTAAATTTTTTAAGTGATGGGCTCGCGATACAGTACCGGAATTGAAAAATGATTCACTTACTTTCAAATTACATTGCCAAACGGCTTCATGTTAGCCAATTAAGATAGCATTACACTGAAAAAGGCCATGGAAAAGGTGCTCCAGATGGAGTTGGTGGCATTCTAAAACGAACCGCAGATTCTATAGATGCTAGAGGCACTGATATACCTGATTTGGAGACATTTGTAGCCCTATTGCGGGAAAATTGTGAAGGCATCCATATTATTGAAGTTAAAATCAGAGAGTCTGACACTACAAGAATAGAAAAGTACCTACAGAAAAATTTACCACTTTACAAAGGGATTATGCAGTGTCATGAGATAGTTTGGGCTAGAGGCAACGCATTTGTGGACATAAGAAAGGTTACGGTCGGTTGCACAAACGGCGGATTTTACCGCGGCGGACAAGTGACCGTCTAACGCCAATTCTGCAGTGGCGCTTTGAAGTAGCTGAGGGCTTACACATTAGACGAAAAAAAACCGTCTGTAAATTTGCCGTTGGCGGTAGCGGTGCAACCGCCGATTGCCACTGGAACCGATGTTATTTTACCGTCGATGTCCACATAGTGACCCACGTGGCCAGTTGAACGATTGCACACACAATGTTTATTCTACCGTCGGCTTAGTTTATTTCGCTGTGGTTAGAAGATTTGACTTGTGAAAAATAAACAGATCGTTTTTAGTTAAAATAAATAGAAGCATGATGAGGGACCTGGATATATAGACAATGATATTTTAATTTCATTAGTCGCAGAAAAACCTGTCTTGTGGGATAAAACCCTCGACATACTTCAGGACCGAGATGTCACGAGAAATGCTTGGCATGAAGTTTGTCTGGGCTTGCATAGCAAATTTGATGAATTGGCTGAAAAACAGAGAACTGCGTTTGGTAAGTACTTTATAGTAAACAGCGGTTTTCGGCTCAGCATTTTGTAGGTCCCATCTGTGAAAACATGATAATGCAGTGAAATATTGGTTTGTCTGCTTTTGAATTAATATTTGAAAAAATGTTTTATTATCCATATATCGCTGTGTAGCATTCCACACATGTAACGTCATCCGCCATTTTGGTAGTTCATATCATTTTTCGGGAAGTAATTGAAGAATTTTGTGTCATCCTGCCTCAACTGTTCGAACAACGTGTAGAACGTCCCAACCTCATTTCTAAATGATTATTGGATTGGATTGAAGTCGATTTTGTATTCTTCTTTGCATTCGACGGCGATATAACAATAAAGCTAAAAGTTGTTGCCTGTTCATTTCCAACATAATTTATAGTTCGATAGAGACCGCAGCTATTTTCATATAAACATACTCCAACCACGGTCACCTCGCGAATCCAGCGACAACGGCGTTTGCAGCGACGACCACCGCCACACTGTGTCCATATCGCTAAAACGTGGCAGAAAACCGATTTCAATAACTCGCAATTTTATCACCTTGGCTAGTATATTTGTCACGCCACTGGTACCAGTCGTCGATCTCTGTACGCCCGACGCCAATACGTCGGCACTTCTGCCTATGCAATCAGTCCAAAGTCGGTTGTCCTGAGAGTCAATTGTAAAAAAGAGCAACTAGCGCGTAAACAAAGTATATTCATTTTTAATTTATTGAAACAATCAGTGCGTCGATTTTTCTGTTCGAGATGGATGCAGCACAAGGAGGTATGTATTATTTTTACTTTTTATAGAACTCTGGTGAATCAAAGTCTGAAGTGATATTTCCCGATAAGCTATTTGCAGAAGAAAGAATAGACAAATCTCGACTGAATCTTATATTTTTACTAGGAATTAATTGCACGTCCGGTGGTTTCTGGATAAATTTTTTGTTGTTTACGTACACCTATTTTATCTAGCTTAGTAGTCCATCCATTATATAACACCCATGTACTCACGTTTAGAAAAAATAAATAATTGTTTTATGCTATTTAATTTATTTAAATTCAGCAAAAAATCCTGTGCGAAATATAATATTGCTATTTTCCTTACAGGATCGGGGTGTAAGGATCTATTTATGACTAGAAGGCAACTCTTTGACATAATGAGGAACTGTGGCGTGAAAAAAATCGACGACCAAGCAAAGTACCTCAAGGAACATCTGGAAAACAAAAAATGTGATATTGCAGTTGTGAAGCGCCAACTATCACACTTTGTGTCAGATTTTAAATTGAGATGGAAAGCAGCAAACAACACAACGGATCCATTTCTTGAAAAAAATATGGAGTGGTTGACCACAGCTATATCTTTTTCCATAGAGTCGAAACCAGCAGGTCCTGGCCGACCTTCTCTGAATTTCAGTGAGAGTTCTGAGTGCACTAAGCGTCAGAAGACTGAATCGTTATGAAGCAAGACATCACTAGAAGAGTTGTCATATGCTACTCAAATGGCCTTGCACTCCTCCGGACAAGTCGAAGCTGCCAGGCTTTTGAAAGAAATCACTACGACAACACCAACACGAGCTCGTCGTTATAAGGAAGCTTTCTATAAAATAGAGCAGATCGTTCCCCTACCGGGAGAAGAGGCTCTCTCCACAATAGTAGAAGCACAACTAACTACTCACAATGTTGTACGGTCACGAGATCCGAAGAGGTTTCCCGCCTACAAAAAGGTCATTCCTGCAAAAAAGAAGTGCTATCCAGAAAACATCGAAGTGAGTGATACAACAGTCGGAGTAAAACTTGATTTTCTGCTTCGCCACACGGTTGAACGTTTGTGCCAAGTGCAAATAGATGTTTTAAGAAGACTGATATCAGAACACTTGAAAGATCTATGTTTAGTGTCTAAATGGGGATTCGACGACAGTTCTGGCCAAAGGTCATATAAACAGAGATTCGGTGATCCAAATGATGATGATTCCAGCATCTTTTTCACTTCTTTGGTACCTATAAAACTCGTTTGTGGAACTCCAGACTCAAAAGATGCAATATTAATCTGGCAAAACCCCCGTCCATCTTCCACAAGGTACTATCAAAATGCAATTCGTTCGCGAAACTACTCAGTTCAACAGAGAAAAAGTCTATGGACAAACAAATAGAAGACCTCAAACACTCTACTCTACTGTACTGGAAGATGGCTTGCACGTTTCTGTAAAACATCGTCTTTTTTTCACAATGATCGATGGAAAAATTTGTAATGAAGTAGCTGAAAACAAATCTACTCTTAGATGTTACATCTGTAAGGCCACATCGAACAACTTCCATAATATAGATGAGATGCTTCGACTGAGGGATAATATAGAAGAAAAGGGTTGCTTCACATTTGGTATATCTGTGGCGCGCCGTGTGTGTAAACCGAGAAAATTCTATGGACGGCGACGGTAACTTGACCGTCGCGGTAAAATCCGCCGTGTGTGCAACCGACCTAAATATCTTGACTGTTCGGAATCTATGCACCGTTCTCACTTCTCTTTGGGAGTATACCAGTTTAACCAAAGTATCCTTTTGTCAAAGTCTATAATACTCAATTTTATCATATTATTTATCTTTTATTTATTTGTGTTAAGTATGTGTTTAAAACCAAGAACTGTTAGAATGATTTCCTTGACAGTAGGCGTAGGTTTTCCCTCAACTATACAAAGACTTCAATATGATGAAGTTTACTCAAGCTCCAATGACGACGAATATGTACCCTTAGCTCAAATGATGGACAAATCCAAAAAATCTACTAAGATAATTAGTGAACCTTTGCTTGATGCGGACCCACTTCATCCCGATCAAAACGACTTAGTGTCGTTAAATTTTACCACAGAATTCGATCAAGATGGAGATGTGCCCTTGGCTCGACTAAAGGAAAAATTCAATATTCTCACTATCGAGGTTTCACCTGATGCGGTGGCACTTCAACCCCAGCAGAACGATTTTGTCGTAGTTAAGTTAAGGAAGAGCAAGAGTATTGGACTTCGCGGTTGTGGTTCAGATTACTTATACATATAATGATTGTAACAAGTTTATTAAAGACTCTTTCAGGGATACAGCTCTTACGTTATTGGTCAGGGGAAAGTGAATAAAAAGACCAATAAGGAACTGGAAAATCTATTGATATGTACCTTCAAAGCCCGACAATCATGAAACGGAAGTTGCCTTATGTCCCAAGAATAACCCCTACTTTAAATGCCTTCCACACACAATAATTATAGTTCTACAGTAACTTGACCATTTCCCAGCACACAGCCACCGTTCTGCCAGTACCACGTATATCTCTTCTTATTGCACTAATAGTATCTCTAGTCCTAATACCTTGAAGCTTACAAGGGAATCGGCTCGACTTAATAACAGCCGATGATGCCGTTCTCGCTAATTGCCAGCATACACCTGACCCTCGCAGTGGCCAGCTAACATCTGTCTGTTTGTATTCGCCATTCTCCGTCCTTCCCGCAGCCCTCGCTTGCTCGCTTTGATCTTTGTTTTTATCTTTCTCCGCCCGCGCTAGCATTGGCAAGTCGTGTAAAAGTAACGAAAAAATGAATACCCGTATGTATTCGTTACTCTTATTCTGACTAGTCGTTACCTTTGTATCGTCACTTTCGTATCTTTGTTAGTACGAACGACTCTGTGATGTGATGTCAGTCGTTGTATGCAGAGCACAGCTAAAATCGAACCTAACCAAATGCGAAGACGTAATAAATAAAAATGCTCGTTTAAATTCAAAGTTATAGTTTGAGTTCAAAAAATAATGAACATGACATAAAAAACAAACAAAATAGTACATACTAAAAAACAGAAAAAGTAATAACAAGTCCGTTTTCAAAATATATACTATGCTCTCCACAAATACGCAAATTTATAAGTAAGTTAAATTTCATCATGCTCTTGAAGGTCACTGTCGCTAGAGTCTTCATCACTCAATATGCTGCCGGTGCGGAGCATCTCCATAGCTTTTTCAAAGAAAGACTCTTCCTCACTGCTTAGGTCGAACTGACTTCTTTCCAGGGTTAATATGGATTCCAGGTGTGTGGATATAGGGAAGCTTGTGTTCGGGAAACTTATAATTGTAGTAGGGTCAACCGAAGTTGTTATTTTGTATACTTCCATGCTAGCCTTTTCCCTCCTGAACATATCCTCCTTCATCTTGTTTGTAACAGTCCGGTTCGATCTTCTGACGTAATGGAAGGCTGTTCTTGGAGTGTCAGTCTGGTTTTTTGTCAGGCATCCCAATTCTTTGGAGTACGACACACTTTCTTCAGGCTCCTGAGAGAAAGGGTTTCTGGGATTTCTGATACATGCTAAATATTGGCGTTCTTTATCTGACCTTGCCCATCTTTCCTTTAGAAAGGTTTCTTCAAGATGGCATGTAGAACTGGACCAAGGAAGCCTACCCCCATCTGATAAGAGGAGAACTGTGTCTGAAACTCCTGGGCGCTTGTCAGGATTTCTTTGAATTCTCCAAAGTCTTCTAATGTTATCTATCATTATCCTAAGCCTTGCTTCTCCTCCAATAGTATTTATGCTCAATGTGCTTAGCGCTGTAGCTGTTCCCTTAGCCGCCGCGTTGAAGTCGTCGGGAGGAGTTTTTGCTTGTGGTCTTAATGCAGCTGTCTCTACCCCGAACTACGATTTGAAGTCACCTTGGAAGTACCAAGAAGTATACTCTCCATACCCATACATGAAAAATATAGTTTTCTTGGTGCTAAAATTTATGGCACACAAAGACATGTTCTGTCTGTGAATGTCTATAGTACATGGCAACTCTTGGATGGTTGACCCTATGTATACAGTCATAGAATCGTCGCTTGACCTCAGAGCAATGACTCGGTTTTTCTGTGGGATCATCCTATAATTACATGGCAATAACCCTAAAGTGGTGCTGGCGGCGTTTAGCATACCCATTAACATCCCACCTGAGGCTTTTGCATATTCTCTTTCAACTAAGCCTTCTCTTAGTATCTCTTTCAACCACTCCCTTGTGCTT
This sequence comes from Callosobruchus maculatus, assembly GCA_951848785.1. Taxonomy (NCBI): domain Eukaryota; kingdom Metazoa; phylum Arthropoda; class Insecta; order Coleoptera; family Chrysomelidae; genus Callosobruchus; species Callosobruchus maculatus. The sequence continues at coordinate 6,647,992 of CATOUR010000043.1, read as the reverse complement.
TCATTGAACCTGCTGAGATCACTAGTCCAGGATAACCTGTTGTAGTAATGTTCAGAGTAGGCTTGTGGCCCTGGTCCCAATTGGATTGTTTTAATAGCCTGAAGGAAATGGCAGAATAGTGTGAATTTATAAAATAGCTCTCCACTCTCCTTAGGTTGTGGAAGATATGAAGCTTTTCTTACTTCTTTACTAAAAAATGTCTTGTGCATCAGGGCAAACAATGATGGGCTAAGACATTCGTTCCATTTCGTGGCGTCTTCAGTCCCTTGGCACATGAGAGGTTGTTCAATGCCTTGTCCTCCTACTGAGCTAAGTGCTTCAGTTAAATAAATAAATAAATAAATAAATAATAATTTATTGTCATAGGGTTTATATACATAAACATTGACAACGTCAAAGTAATACAGGTATGTCCTGGGCAAAACAGCATAAACACATTAACTTAAAGTAAAAAAAAACACATTAACAACACGCAATTAAAAAACACATTAAAAACAGTCCAAAAATTCAATTATTAAAATATTCTTGGAGGCTGTAATACGCCTTATCCAATAAGTAGGTTTTCAATGTTCTTTTGAAGGTATCGACGTTCAAAATGTCCTTTATGTCAGTAGGTAAAGCGTTCAAAATTTTTATACCATTGTAATATGGGCTTTTTTCGTACAGTTTTGTCTTATGAATTGGTACGCTTAAATTGTTACGGTTTCTAGTAAGCATGCTATTATAATAGTTGCCGTTTGTTCTGTATTTACTGAAATTTATCTTAGTATCAACAGCAACGCTAAAAATATATAGGCAGGGCACTGTCAGTATCTTTAAGTCCCTAAAATGTTCTCTGCACGATGTTGTTCTGGTCGGTTTCAGAACAGTACGTATAATTTTTTTCTGAGACGTAAAAACTTCACAGCATCTCGGTGAGTGGAACCAAAACACAATACTATAATCTATTACAGATTGCACATGCGCATAATAAACCATTTTGAGGACATCCACACTGACTTGGTCCCTGATACATCCCATCAAGTAAGCAGCTGAACTCAATTTTGATAAAACTGTTGTTATTTGTTCATTCCACTTCAGCGAATAATCTATTTTAACACCTAGAAACTGCACACAGTCTGTTTGTAAAAGCGACTTCCCTCTTAGGCTGACATAAATCGAATGGGTTGTATCATTATTAAAATAGATTAAGTTCGTTTTGTGGACATTCAGTTGTAGTGAGTTATTAGAACACCAATCGGCTACCTCATTTACGAGTTTCGTAGAGTTCTGCGAAATTGAATCTACTTTTACTTCCCACACCGATAGGTGAGGGGAGTATTGTGATCGCGAAAATTTTCGATTTTGAGATAATACACTTTTTGGGCGTTTCATGATGTCTACATAACGAAAATCCATGTCACTCATTTCCGTCGGTCTGTCTGTCTGTCGGTCTGTCGGTCTGTCTGTACGCGTTTTTGTGTCCTCGTAATCTCAGTAACCGCTGCATGGATTGTGATGAAATTTGGGCAGCGATATGCTGGGGGGTCGTAGTAGGTAATGTTCTTACAATTTTGAAAATCGGTGCAGGGGCGGCGGAGTAATTAGCAAAAAACAAAAAAAATTAAATATTCCTCAAACTTCGTTTTTAGGCATTTTAGAGGTTCCTGATCATTTTTTACTTTTTTTTGGGTGGGGGTGAAATTGGGGTGGTTGGGGGGTGGGGGGTTGTAAAATTGAAAAATTTGTTGCTTTCATAATAGACTGCCCACTGACCCATGAAGGAAGACCTAGCAACATAAATAACTTTTTTAGGTCCATCCGAACATTGCCTTGCCTATTACAGAAACCAAAGGACTTAGAATTTTTTCTGGTGTAAACATACGAGAGTATTGCTTTAGATCCTTCTATATTGTGTTACAAGGAAACTGTTGAATTGATGTTAATGAAATTTTGACACAGTATTACTACCGTGGCGAGGATGGAAAACGCGTATGGTTTTTATAAATCGTGCCAGTGGCGGCGCAGAAATAATAAAAAAAAGTAAAAATATAAAAACAGCTCAAACTTCGTTTTTAAGCGTTTTAGAGGTTCCTGATCATTTTCTGCGTTTTTTTGGGTGGGGTGAAATTGGGGTGGTTAGGGGGTGGGGGGTTGAAAAACTGAGAAATTTCTTGTATTCATAATAGGGTGTAGGGTAGGGGCTCTGAAGGAAGACCTAGCGACACAAATCACCTTTTTAGCTCCATCCGAACATTGCCTAGCCTATTACGGAAACTAAGGAACTTAGAATTTTCTGTATACTATACGAGAATTTATTGGTTTAAATCGTTTTGTATTTTGTAACGTGGACACTATTAAATTGATTCTAATGAAATTTTGACACAGTATATTGTTACCGTGGTGAGAATGGAAAACGCGCATGTTTGTTAAAAATTGTGTCAGTGTCAGCGTAGCAATAATCAAAGAACGAAAAGTATGAAAACAACTCAAATTCGGTTTTTAGATGTTTTAGGGGTTCCTGGTCATTTCCTACCAATTTTGTGGGTGGGGGTGAAAGTGAGGTGGTTGAGGGGTGGGGGGTTGTAAAACTGAGAAGTTTGTAGTATCGATAATTGGCTGTCCATTGACCTGTGAAGGAAAGACCTAGCGACATAAGACAATTTTTGGGGGGGGGGGGGCTGGCGATTATTTGGTTGCAAAGCTTCATGCTATGGAAAAATAATAAAGTGGTATCAGCGTAATGTGTGGGAAGTACTGAGTCAATCAACTTGACTTCATTTTTTTATCTACAACTATGCCTGAGATATCATCAGCATAGATAAAGAGACATCCGACATCAATAAATTGGGGCAAGTCATTTACGAAAATTAGAAAAAGAATAGGCCCAAGGATTGATCCTTGTGGAACTCCCCTACATATTTTAATTTCATCGGAAAAGCAGAACTCACTATTATCGGTAGCAATGCTAACAATTTGAGAGCGGTTAGCTAGGTAGGATTTAATTAAATCATTTGCAATGCCTCTTACTCCATAGTGCTCTAATTTTGATAAGAGTATCTTATGATCAATCACGTCAAAAGCTTTAGAAAGGTCAAAGTACACTCCAGTTGCTTTATTTCCACTATCTAACTCATTTATCAGCGTATTTAGCGAGTCCCTAATGGCCGCCTTTGTTGACCTTTTTGGCAAGAAGCCGTATTGGTTCATAACAAAAATTTTGTTGTCTATAAAAAATGACAGAAGTCTGTTATAGATTATTCTTTCTATTACCTTAGAGAAAACAGATAATAGTGCGACTGGTCGGTAATTTGACACATCGTCCTTTGATCCTTTCTTGTGCACCGGAGTTATTTTAGAAATTTTAAGCTTTGTTGGAATTGATCCAGTAGAGAAACATTCGTTGATAATGTCCGATATAGGGTCACAAATAATGCTTGCTACCTTCTTTACTACAATAGTAGGTATCCCGTCTAGACCAGTTGAAGACTTAGGTGGTAGATTTTGAATAATATCAAAAACCTCGTGTGGCGTTGTTGGTTTAAAAAATAGGTTTTTTTGTGTGTGTACCCTTAAGTTTGATATTGCCGTGTTGACTGTTAGTACCATTGGTATGATTGTTATTAGAAAAATGGTTTACAAATTCATTTGCTATTTTGTGCGGGGTTGTTACTTTAATGCCATTTACATTTAATTCGTCTATTTTATTTGTATTTGGTAATTTGCCTTTCAGCCTGTTTACCAGCGACCAGGCACTTTTTGTTTTATTGCGGGAGCCTATAATGATGTTGTCATTGTACGCCTTTTTTTTATCGTTAACTGATTTTTTGAATGATTTCCTCTCATTTTTATATCTGGTATGTACGTTTTCACATCCAGTTTGTTTATATAGATAATACAAATCTTTTAAATACTGGGACTTCTGCTTAATATCAGGTGTTATCCAACTATTATAAGTTTTGTGTTGCAATCTAACTTTTTGTATTGGAAAATATTTGTCAAAGTAATAAAAAAATATATTGAAGAAGCAGTCATATTTACAATTCACCCCGTTTGCAACATAGACTTCGTGCCAGGATTCCCCCATCAAGCTATCAAAGAAATTCACTAAAGCATTGCTGTCATACCGTCTTCTCTTGCTAGTGATAGTAGGTGTAATTGATTTTTTACATGTAAATTCAAACATTAACGGATAGTGATCTGAAATATCTGCTTTAATAATTTGACAAGAATAGTTTCCTTCAGTAAAGTCAGAAAAAACGTTATCAATGCATGTACTAGAAACTGGCGTAACCTTTGTCATTTCACTAACGTGGCTTTCAAGACCGTATGACTTGAATATGTTCAATAATTTGGTTATGGAATCATTTGGTTTAGCAAAATTTAGGTTGAAATCTCCACATACTACAAAATGTCGCTTTACCTTATATAATTTCTCTAACAGCTGCGACATTAACTCTAGAAATATATCGATGTCTCCACTTGGCGGTCTATAAATGCTAATAATAATAATTCTAAAATCACAGGTCACTACTTCAGCACATGAATATTCAAAATGTTTGTCAATACACGCTATATTTATATCTACATTTTTTAAGTTTATGTCATTCTTAGCATATATTGCTGTACCTCCCCCTCTAACCGTTAATTCTCGACAGGAAAATCTTACAAGACTATAGTTGTCTAGCAAACGAATAGAAATATCATGCTCGCACAGCCAGTGTTCGTTAATGCTAACAATATCTGGTTTTGCATCATCTAGAAGTACATTCAGCTCGTTTACTTTATTTTTTAGACTTCGTATATTGATGTTGAAAACTTTAATATTACTGCTCTTAGAGACTGATTTAATACCTGGCTCTATTGGCTTGGTGCCTGTTATCACGTCTGTAAAAGTTTTTCTGTCAAAAAAACTTGAAAGGTTTCACAATAATATTTTTCGGCCAATTACACTCTAAAAATATCTGGTCTTTAAGATCATATGGAGCACCTACTTTGAATGAAGGACATCCCTCTCTTCTTAGTAGATCAACTGTGAACTGTTTACCAGGAAACTTCTTCTCTAAAAACTCCCTAACCGCATCACCCTGTACACCTGCCTTGCATCTATCTACGTGAATCCATATCTTCTTTTCTTTAGCTTGAAAACTGCTATGTTCTGATTTTTCTGGTTCGAGCGTACCAACAACTTGTTTGTTTATATTTCTTGTTCAATGGAATTCCCCTTGTTTGTTTGTTTCAAATTGTGGCGATAGGTTTTTCGATGTTGACCCCTTTCTTATCGAGCGGCTGAATTGCTGGTTTTGTTCAACCACTGTGTCATCCGAAGAGGTGCTGGATTTGCTTGTATTCAGCTGGATGTTATTGAATTCCTTATCTGTGTCTTCATCGGAATTACCAATAATCGGTTCCTTGATACACAAACACTTAATTGCACTTTCGAAGCAGGCAAATTTCATTCTCCATCTCAGTTAGTTTACGTAGGAGTGGCTGCACTTCTTTTTGAACCAACTCGCTTATTATTGTTGAAAATTCGCCACTTTTAAGAAATAACACTACTGCATCCTCCTCACTGTTTGGTTGGCTTCGCGTTGATCTCATATTTATTAATTTTAGACCAATTGTTCCGCAGTTGTTAATTAATTTTTACGGAGCACGTAGCCGGCGTGTACGACGGGTGACGGACGAGACTGATATTATTTTCCTTTTCTTTTTTTCTCCTCCGATGGATATTGTAGATCCTGGTATTCTTTTGCCTATAGCCAAGCGAAAGAATTCAGTAATATACAGGAGCATTCTCATTATCATGTTGGCAGAGGCTATCGCCCTTCTCTCTAGTTTACCTCTTTCCTTGTGTTTGATATATGATGCAAACCTGCCTGCAACCTTTAGTAAGTAAGATCTTGTTTCCTTTAAAGTTTTCGTATTTGTGACAACTATTTGTGATCTATGGGTGGCTCTTGTTACGTACATATGTATATATATATCATATACTCTTTTCTTCATATTTCTTATTTTCCTGTCCTTGTGCCTTATTGTTTCCTTACCGTAAAGAACAAAAAAGGCTTGTACCCACTCCGCAGCACTCATGACTATGTATCCTGTATTTTCCTTGATGAAATCGTACATATTCCGATATGCAGTGGCAGCTGTGACACTATTGTTTGTCATCACATCTAGAGTTTGTCTTCTCTTGGTGAGCAAGTCGGCGTTACTGTGTACGATGTGTTCTATTGTATTTTCTGCCTCTTCATCTATGATCTCGTGATTTTCAAGCAGGAAAGCTTCAGCCATTTCCTTACTGTATAGGGATCGTAATTTGAGTGTATAACATGGTGCGGAAATGGTCCATCTACTTCCTCCCAATGTTTTCTTTCGACTTTCATCCCATTTTCTAGTTGTTGGTAATTGTCAGCTTTTTTGGCATTGAAACTCCTCGTCCTGTTCACAGTCTCCGTAACCTTGGGTGCCTGGGTTCCATATCCGTGTGGTGGTGTGTTCGTATATAGGTAAAGAGCACTGATGTTGCCGATTGAACTGGTCATTTCAGAGGTTGGGTAGTTTTTATCAGTTTTCATTTCAATGGGCCAATCTTCCTTTCTCAGTAATGTTGTAATTACCAGGTTATTGGGGTTTGGTTTATATTGCAGTGTCGGATCGGGTAAAAAACTCATTTTTTTTAAATAAAAAAAAACTATCACTGCTACAGTTACAGCTGAACAAACTGGAACGCTGGTCTGACCAGTATGGATTCACCTTCTCTCCAGACAAAACTAAATATATCGTATTCTCTAAGAAACCAGTTGGGGACAGTGTCACCTTACGTTTATCTAATATAGCGTTGAAAAAATATAGTGAGATTAAATTCCTTGGGGTCATATTTGACGAAAAACTAACGTGGAAAAACCACACATATCATATCTTATCACATCATGTCAATCAGTTCAGTTCAGAAGATATAACAACCGCAATATCTGAAATAAAGACCGGAAAAGCCCCTGGTTTTGATAATATTCACCCAGAGTTCCTAATTCACTGTGGTAAATACGCAAGAAAATGGCTGGCACAATTCTTTTCAGACATGTTACAAACTGGCGAAATCCCACACTCCCTCAAACAAGCAAAGATTATTGCCGTGTTGAAACAAGGGAAATCAAATGACCAACCACAAAATTATCGACCGATCGCACTCTTGAGCTGCATTTATAAATTATTCGAACGTGTAATGTATAACCGAATCAGCAAGAAAATATTCGAACTAATACCCATTGAACAAGCCGGATTCAGACCAAACCGCAGCTGCACAGATCAAATTCTGTCGCTGACGTCACACATTGAAGCAGGATTCCAGAAGAAACTAAAAACATCGGTAGCCTTCATAGACCTTTCGATGGCGTACGACACCGTCTGGAGGCAGGGTCTAATCTACAAACTACTTAAAGCCATACCATGCATGAAAATAGTAAATCTTATTAATAACATGCTCAGCAACAGAACTTTCAGAGTCATTATGGGAAACTTGAGAGGTGACCAAATGAAGCTTAATAATGGTTTACCGCAGGGGTCTGTCTTGGCTCCTCTATTATTCAGCCTATACATAGCGGACTTACCTGAAACCGCCAGCCGCAAGTTTGGATACGCGGATGATTGGGCAATTGCTGCAGGGCACAGGACTTTTGAAGAAACAGAAGCAATGCTGACAACAGATCTAACTGCCTTGGGAGAATATTTCCGCAAATGGAGGTTAAAACCAAATGCGACGAAAACCGAGGTGTGCTGTTTTCACCTAAATAATGCACAGGCCAATAAAAAACTTAATGTCTGCTTCGAAAACAGACTGCTTACACACAACAGAAGCCCAAAGTATCTCGGAGTCACTCTCGATAGAACCCTATCCTTTAAAGAACATCTCCTAAAGATAGCAGAAAAGGTGAAAACAAGAAATAACATCATCCAAAAGTTATGTGGATCTACATGGGGGTCCTCTGCATCAGTCTTAAGATCATCTGCTATTGGACTTGTCTACTCGGCAGCGGAATACGCAGCCCCGGTCTGGCTCAACAGCAAACACTGTAAACTTGTTGATGTCCAGCTTAACCAGACAATGCGAATGATTTCGGGCACGTTGAAGTCAACACCAACATACTGGCTTCCAGTCCTCAGCCATATACCACCCTCATATTTACGAAGAGAAACAGCTCTTCTCAGAGAATTCAAAAAAATCCAGAATAATCATCTTCTACCGATCCATCTTGACATAAATAGCATAGAAATAAACAGATTACGCTCCAGACACCCTCCAATAATAAAAGCCAACTCCCTATTTCAAGAAAACTTTGATATCGCTGGCGCCTGGACAACACACTGGGAAAATAATGCGCCGTACGAAATCCAACAAATGCCATGCATAGTCACCAAGCCACCCGGAATGGAATTACCGAGGAAAATATGGACAACGTTGAATAGAATCAGAACGGGCCATGGGGTATGTGCTGATACTCTTCATAGATGGGGTAAAGTTCCCAATCCACAATGTGATTGTGGAGATCCACGGCAGACCATCCGCCACATCACTGAGGAATGCCCTCTAAGATGCTTCAATGGAAGATTCGATGAGTTCCTGAACGCAACGGAAAACTCCATCGACTACATTAAAACATTAAATGTTTGTTTGTAATTTTCTATGTCCTTTCGTCTCACATTGACAATGTTATTGTCAAAGTGAATGTTTGAAGTCAAATTTAATTTTTCTTTCTTTCTCATTTTAATGATGTGTTGTATGCCATACGCTAAATAAATGCTAAGATACCTTGCCAACAGACACTGGAGAGCAGACGGGAAAACATTACTCAATATCTACCGCTCATTGATTAGATCGAAACTAGATTATGGATGCGTAGCATACGCCTCCGCAAAAACAGCAGTCTTGAAACCATTAGATATTCTTCATAACACCGCATTTTATTAGGCGCATTTAGAACAACTCCTATAGATAGCCTGTGCTGCGAGTCAGGAGAAGCTCCTCTATGGAAACGTAGAGAAATTCTCAGCCTGCAATATGTACAAAAGTTATTTCTAACCCTACTATACCAGGACGCAATCACTTACTACAAGCAAACGCCGCAAGAAATTTACATAATACAACCTTCTATCAAAGAGTACACTCGTATTTAGAAAATATACATATACCTGGGGCCGTATTTTTGAATCACTCGATATTGGTCGTGCTCGGCTTTATCTCGAACAATATATATCGCATGCGAGATTCGTATCATTCGACATGGTATTTTTGAAAGCCACTCGATATTGCTTTTGACATGTCGACTGAAAGTACGTAAGTCGTTTCTTAGTTTTACCCAACAACCAATCAGCACGCAGATCGCATCATTGCGGCAAATTTTAAAATACAAGGGTATGCATAGATAATTTACTTTGTTAATATTAACCCCGGAATCCCCGTTCAGGTAGGCACTTAAGCCACTAATCTTTTATTTCCTGTGCACAATGGTAATTTCCTTTTCTGCTTTTAATGCGATTAGTTATTCACATTGGTATACTCTCAAAAAATATTCATTCGTTCAGTTACGTAGTATTGCAACGACTAGTATCGACTATAAAGTTCTGGTTATGGATGAGAGACGGACAGCGTACCCTTCGGGAGAGCAGAAGGTGGACAAATTAAAGGTTCATCCGCTTTTAATAAGCGAAAAATTCACTAATAGTTTCACTAGGCTGGATGCCAGAAGGGAGAGGGAGAGAATTGCCCAAGAACTGAATAGTATTCCTGGAGCACGTAAAGACTGGATACAGTGGAGGAAAGTAAGTACTAGCGCTCATATTTGTACATTGTGCATATTATGAGACTATAATTTTAGGAGTTTTTAAAATGACGAAAAGGTCTCAGATCAGAGCCAATAACATAATTAAAAAAATGACAAAAGATGTTTTGTTTTTTAGTGCTGGCAAGACCTAAGATGCAAAGCCAAAAAAGTAAATGCCGACAGCATACGACATGCGAAACAGACAGGCGGTGGACCTCCTCTACCCCCACAGCCATCACCAGCCGATAGGGAAATAATGGACTTGATAAACCCCATAAGTTATACTGGACATACTACAGTTGAGGAATCCAAAGTCGAATTCGTACTGTTTCCATCTACGTACCATCTACAGTGACCGAAAATGTACTGATAGGTAGGATATTAACAGAAAGTAAAATATGTAGTGGACCACAATGCATTGCTTTTTGTTTCTAGTCACTTACCTTGTCGTATAAGTCTGCTTCTAGGTCCACTTTGTATGATAAGTAGTATGTTGCGATACTAGTTTGAGTTTGTTTGTTAATATTAATTTTCCTTGTATAATCCTTTTGGGCATAAGCTCACCGATGGTTAAGTAGAGTAGCCTTCGGCTAGACTTTGCCATCAGCATACTTATATTTTTTATATTGCTATTTTATTCAGGAATAAAAGTCCTTTATTATTAGTATTATAAGAATGAGAAGCCTCATATTATAGTGAATAGCTTGTATATCCTCTTCAAACCCAGCATCCATTTAAATTAACATTATGGTTTTGATACACTGATAGGTATTATAGTTCCATTTAAATGGACAACACTGTTTTACTCCAAAAAAGACATATAAGAAACTTATCATGGAAAACCATAATGTCCACTCAAATGGATGGTGGGTTAGAAGAAGATGTATCAATCGGATCAGTTAAATATCACATATTTTTATAGATCATGACTACGAGCCGGAGCCCTCGTGCAGCTACTCCTCTGAGCCAGCTCCATCAGTAGCCACACAAAGCTTTACTAAAAAGGGTTAGTTCTATATATGTAATATGTTCTCTCTAAGATATATTATTTAGACATGGTACATAGGCAAATTGCACATAATGAAGCAAAGTTTAATATAATAACATGTACATCCCACATATATAAAAATTTTGGTTACTCAGATCTATTTGGGAGATAGGTTTCTAAGTGTGTGTCCATATTTCATTGTTGAGTAAGAGATCAGGCACTGAAAGGTTAATTCATTAACAGGTACCCGTATTAAAACTTTGGCTCTTATCATTAATGATAAAAACATCAATCATGACCAAAAACTACCCCTTTCTTGATTTTCTTTCTAAAATATAAGGCACAATGAGAAACTTCCTATAGGGTCAGTTAAATCTCACATCTTTTTCCTGATCATGACTACAATGAGTCAGAGCCCTCATGCCGATACTCATCTCATCTCGATATACATCGAAACAACATACAACCACCAGACAGTCATTTATCTGTACTCCTTAGTTACTACTTTACTTAAATATGTAATTACAAACTACTCTGTTCTCTCTCTCTTTTGGACACGCTTCAGTAGTGAATTGGTCAGCTAGTTAAATTTATATAAAAAACAATACATATGTACGTATATTAAAAATCTTATGTATTTATAAATATTATCATTAATAAATTTATTGTTTATAGAAACTCGTCAGACACAAGAGTCTGCCCAGGAGACACCACGAAGGACAAACGAATTGAAACCTTCAACAAAAAAATTGGGGGCAGCTACATCAGCCAGTGAAAATTTGTCTGATTTATGCAAGATTAAATTAGAAATGAAGAAAAAATATTTTGCAGACAAATTACGAATGATGAAGCGAAAAGAGGCACGTGAGGCTGCACATGCAGCAGAGTTGCTGAAGCTAAGAAAAGAAAAGTTAACTCTAATGGAACAAAGAGAGAAAAGAGAAGTGGCACATGCCAAAGCAGTATTAGAATTAAAAATGCAAAAAAATAAATTATTGGCAGAAATTGCTAACAATTTGCGAAATAAATAAATAATATACTGTTTCATAAAAATAATATAATGAACATTACTGTGAATATTATTAATAAACATTAGTGTAAATATAATGATCAATTGTACTTTTTTTAATAATGAAATAGGACCTAAAAATAGTTTTGAATTAGTCTTCTTTGTATTCTTCTACCTTCAGCTAGCAGTGGATTTACTCTTGGGTTTTGAGACTCTTCCCTATATGCCACTGTATTAACCAATGAACCAAAGTCTATATTCTTATCTCCTTCACCTAACTCTGGTTCCTCCACATTATTTGCTATGCAAATATTATGGAGAACAGCACAAGCATTGATAATCTGTGAAGCTGTTTCAGGTCTATAGTGTAACATGCGACGCTTCAATAAACATCTAAAACGGGATTTTAAAACACTATTACACCTTTCAATTGTACATCTGGTGATTTTATGTGCATTATTGTATCTATCCTCTGGTGAATTTGGTTCGGTTTCATATTGGAGAGGCGTCAACAGCCATGGTCGTAGCGGATATCCACTGTCCCCTAAAAAATATAAATGGACTGAATTTTCACTTATGATAAAAAGTGAATGATATAAAGCGCTTGACTTGTCTAAGATTTTTGGTATTTAGCACTAAGAACTTGTTTGCAAAATTAGAAAGGTATCATATGCTCATGCTACAGTTTGAAAATTGTTAACAAACCATGCTATTTCATAATTTTCAAGAAGAAATTTGTTGTGGCAAGTTTCTATAAAATAATAAGAAATGAATGTGATCTATATGTCATAATTATGCCAATACCCTTAACCCAACCTATTCTGATGATCTGTGCCAATATCCTCATATAAGGTGTTACCTTATTTGAGGGTGACAATATTTGTAACAGGTATTACAAATAAATAAATAAATAAATAAAAATGTAATACTAAATTCTTTAATGTTTCAACCAAAATACCACACCATTTCTGAGTTCAATAAACTTATTGTTCATTGCACAATTGAGATAAATAATACTGTTTGATTGATGGCATATAAAGTATTTGTTTGGTCATGGTAATGTTCATTTACATACCCAATAAATAAAAAGAGTTTTCTCCATGCCCATGAAGCTGCTCCATAAATGTCTTCACATTAGAATTATTCCATATGAATGCATCATTTGTACTTCCAGGATAACGTGCATTTATGTTCAATATGCGCAAATTACTATCACGGATCTGTAAAATATGTATGTATAACAAAAATTTAAAGAATAAAACTGTCATATATTACCAGTTGTACATTAATGGAATGGTAATGTTTTCTGTTAATGTACAAATGCTCTGGATAATCAGGATGCTGCTGGTGTGGTGAGATGATAGCGACATGGGTACAGTCAATGCAACTAATGACGCCCGGAAATCGAAATTTCGTATAGAACCTGGAAAATTTTTTATATAGCAATTATATTTAAAACTTAATTTGCATATCTTACTGTTCACGAAGCACTTGCAATTCCTGCAATGTTGAAGGAAACTTTATCCATTCGTTGAAAATTGTAGGATGGTTAAGTGCCTGTATTACTTCAGGTATAGTTTTTGATACAGCGCCTTGACTCATACCACTATGTAGGTTACTACCAATATCCAATTGGTAACTTCCACTGGCGAAGAAACGCAATGCTGTTAAGACCTGTGCAATGAGAAAACAGTTGAAAACTAACCACTAGTTATTCATGAAAGAAGTTATACCTTTGTTTGAACATCCAATGCAGAGTTTCTTGAAGCAGGTGACAACAAACCGGAAAGCATATCGATCAATTGGCGTACCACAGCTTTTCGCAATCTATACATTTTTCGAAATTCTGTATCATTTAACTCGAAAGCATCCATTCGACAATGCATACGATGACGGGATTGTTCTGATGCGATTTCAGCTTCCTCCACGGTCTCTATCGCAGCTAACATTGCTAATTCGTCAAAATTGGCCATTATTTTCGGTAAAAATACTAAAAATACACCTCCAAATCAACGCACAAAATGAATTTTGACATTCACAATCAGAAACACAAATTAGAATATTAGAAATATAAAATGACATTCGACGATCAACGTTGACATAGTTGCAACTGCGTATGTGTCGACCGATGTCGAGTGAAAATCTCTCATGTCGACGGATATCCACCGCTCGATGTAATTCGCTCGACATATGTCGCATGGAATGATTTCAAAAATACCATCTCGAATAGTTTCGGTCGAGATTCGACATATCTCGCATGCGACATAATGTCGAGTGGTTCAAAAATACGCCTCCTGGTCTACCATCCATACTCACCCATAAGAGTATAATCCCTCCATGGACTACCAACCTCCCCAAGGTAATAACCGAACTAACGAAGCTCGCCAAAAATGAAACTCCCAACGCTTTAATTATGCAAACATTCTCAGAAATACTAAATCAACACAGCAGTTACAACAGAATATTTACTGACGCATCTAAACTGAATGCCAGTATAGGGGCAGCTGTACTGACACCAGACACAATCATAAAACGTAAGCTACCACAATCCGCTACAGTACTCTTAGGGGAACTCTATGCCATATTGGAGGCTCTCAGATATATTAAAAAAGATCACAAAGAAAACTGGATAATCATATCCGATTCACTCAATGCACTTACATACCTATCATCGCTGTATGTAAAAAACCCGTTGGCAAACAGGATAAAGCAGGAACTACACCAGATGCTGACATTCAAGAAACTCATATTTTTATAGGTACCATCCCACATAGGGATACCCGGAAATGAAAGAGCAGATTGTTACGCAAAAGAAGCTACACACATGGAAGTAGAACAGACTATCGATATACCAGCTGCCGACGTGTACGCATTCGTCAAACAAAAAACGATGGATTAGTGGAACAACCATTGGAAACAAAAATGTTCAAAATTACTTGAAGTGAAGCAAGAACTGGGACCATGGCACACCGTGACCAACAACAGAAGAAACCAAGTGATCATCATACGCCTTCGGCTTGGACACACCAAAGCCACCTACGGACATCTCCTAGCCCAAGAACTAGCACCCTCCTGTGAAATCTACAATGTCGCCCTAACAGTGAAGCACATCCTTGTGGAATGCCCTATGCTAGAGACTTACAGAATTAATTGTAATATTAAAAACACCATATTAGATATCTTAGGTCCATTATGTAATGTTACAGATTTGATAAACTCTCTTAAAATATCTGGCTATGTAAACAAATTGTAACCAACCAACTCCGCTGCTAATAACCCACTAGGTTGATGCAGCTAAATTAAAAAAAAACAGAAAAGATGAAAACAAATTAAAATATTATTTCGCCTTAATATTTATAATAGTTTTAAAATAATCTTTGGTTTGTATTTAAAAACAGTATCTTCTCCATCCTTCTAGGCTTCAAGGAAGCGCGCTTTTCGGATATAATTTCTCCGGATTTGGAACAGGAAAAAATCCTTTCTGACGGCACTGACGTAGGCATCACACATAAATATTTTTGTGCCAAATTGGACATTTCTGGATATACTACAGCGCGTGTTCGCCACCATTTCAGTGGGTTTTCCTTTCTGTTTATTATTTTTTCTTCCATATATTGCCTCATTGTAATAATGTGTGTAGCTACCACTGATGTAGTATTCGATACTATTCTGGTATCGAACACTACCATTTCCTGCCAAAACTTTAGAAATAGTGACATCATTCTCTGAGGACATTTCTTCAATCAGCTATTTGAATAGTTTTAGAATTTTAATAATATCTGGAAGGATTTGCCACTTCTCTTCTGATAAATTTTTGAACAGGATTTTGTATCAAACCAATTGTTGCTTCAACAGGCTCTTGTAAATTGTAGATTCGTTCTGTCATGTCTAAGGTACTGTTCCAACGTCTAACAACATCTATTTTAAGTTTCAGGGGCCTTTTTCCAGGTTTAAGCTGTTCCTCCATTTCAAATAGCTTTTTAGTAGCAACTGGGCTGCAATGGAGGTATTCAACAATCGGTTTGATTTTTTGACAACATCTGTTATTGTTTCAAGGCCACACCTCACTATTAAATTTAGAGTATGTGCAGTGCACGGAAAATGTTCCCAACCTGTTAAATGTGTTTCATATTTGCGGCATTATCTGTGACGCACACAACTTTCTCATTAATTTCCCAGTCAGTTGTTACTCGTATCAATTAATCCCTTATATACTGTATGTCTCTCATTGCACTCAAAACATCCTAGAAGTGCTGAACGTAATCCCCAAGTGTCACCCAAGATGTAATAATTGATATGATGTTGTTGCACGTGAAGTCCTCCCATCCGTGGTCAAAGATACGTAATTAGTGCGTTTAAGCTCCTCCTTCAGTTTCTCCTTCACCAAATTGAACTGCGCATCTAACAAACCATTGCTTAGAATATATCGTAACGGCATTTTATATTTAGTTTCTAAATAATGAATTAAATCTATAAATCCCGAATCTTCAACTATGGAAAATGGCTGGAGATCTTTGACGACTAGTTTGGAAATTAAATCATTTATTTTTTTCTCTGGCGATGTTCATTGGCTTCTCTGTAAACATTGTTAAGCTGGTTTGAATAGAACTTACTTTTTTGACTTTCTTGGACTACTTGGACGTCACCCAATGCACGTGAACCTGGCGCTAGTTCATCATTTTTAGGTTTTCTAGACTCTGGTGAAAATAGGCTATTGCATGAACCAGGATGTTTCCTCAATAAATGCTTTTTTTAATTAGTTGTAGAACCTCCTTGGACTGAATAAGTGGAAGAGCATAAATCATGTTTCGCCTTATTTTCGGATTCCTTGCTAAATAAAGTCCATAGCTTACTTACTGCCTAAAAAAAGGAATATGCACATAAATACGAATTATGAATTATAAAATAGGAAGCACATATACATCGTATTTTTGTGTAACGTAATTACCTACTAGAACATTACCTAACTATTTCTATTTTTTTTTTCAATTAAAATCTTTACCATTCGCCAAACGACAATATCATGTAATACCTAATGCTCCATCCCAGTTGTAAATACGACGCGGCTGACGAGAAAGACACGATTAGTAAACAGTTCGAACTCACTAGTAGACATGTTGCGCGATTTGTCCACTATGGAGCACATTGCACTGTGCGGAGTTCCTCTCTAGTGACGATGAATAGTGAAACAAAGCGGAAACGTAAACGTTGGTGGACGCGAAAAGTGTTCGCATAAGGACCTACGTTCGGCAATACATTACTAAACAAACTAAGAGTGGACGCCATGGGTTTCCGGAATTTCACCCGGCTCACGCCTACTGATTTTGAAGAGTTGCTTCTGATGGTCGGGGGTTGATAATGAGGCAAGAAACAAAATTTAGAGAAACAATTCCAGCTTCTCTTTGACTCGCAGTCGCACTGCGTTTCCCAACAAGTGGAGACTCATTCACGAGCCTGTTGTACACTTCACTTCCACTCTGTGAATATTTCAAGTCTGTGTTCTGACTGCCATTTGATTCGTTCGCTGGCTGCAGAAATTGCAAATACGCGCCCGAAAACCATGTGTACGTTTTCGGAGAAGATCCAGTTGTGGAGTATTTTTTTGCTCCCTGCTGAACGATGTTTTTAAATTATGAATTTTCTTTTCAACTTCCGCCACTGTCACATTGTGCTTTGCAGCCAGAAATTCCAGCGCCAATTTTATTTTTACCCGGTTTTTGTAGTCGGGACTTGTAACATCCTACAAACAACATGCTTGGAAATCTTCAAAGAGTTTTAAAACCTCCTGGTTCGACCACATCTTCACGAAGCACTATATAAAAACAAAAAATAACGAACCACGCCAAGAGCACACATAAACAGTCGAACGATGCCACTCGGTAATTGGACTCAGAGTGGGATGTCTCGTCTCTCGACTCTGATTGACGTCCACACTCTCAAAATGTTGCGCAATATGTCTAACGTTGCATGAAGGCTCCCACTCCTGCCGGAAGACCATAGACCTGCGATTTTTGGTCTCGCAACAGGACGTAGACGGCAATTGGTCTATAGACATGTCTACGTAGACACGTCTCTGACACCAAAATCGCGCAACATGTCTACTAGTGAGTACAAGGCTTTACATCCCTTACGTATAGAACACGCGCGTACCGCATGTCTCTGATTAGTTAGATGCGATGATGCAATTTACTGGTGTCGTATGGGAGTAACGAAAGTAACGAGTAACGGAAGTTATTTGACAGTAACGAATCGGTACTTCGAACCTAGACAAATACTCGTTATTCGGTAACGAATACATACGGTTTGCTCCACCACTAAGCATTGCTAGAAGACGGGTCTGGACTCGCAGTACTTCGCCGCTGCGTCTGTCGTACAGTGGTGTATCGCCGTAGGTAGGTACACGGTTGGTAGATACACGGCACTAAACACAACACAACCAGTCACACGCGATCTCCATGGGATACCTACTACACTACCCCCCATTTCAAATGTTCTCCAAATATCATTTGAAATCTCAACACCAAATGCGACTTACACAAACACTACGTAATCTACTCTAACTATCGCTGAAAACACAACAGACAAAATTAGTAGAATAAGCATAGCTTATCCTCTTGGGTTGCGCACATTATGGACACCTAAGTTAACACCATCTTTGTCATCTACCAACTTATAAGAGTTAGGTGCTCTAATTGCTATAACCCGAGCTGGTCATTTAAGCAATAAAACTAATTTCTTAACTTGTCGTTCATCTGCGGAAGATTGTGGGTGAGTTCGTACGAGCACATTCCCCTAATTTCAAATGTAACTAACGTATGATGGTCATCGTATTTTTGTTGGTGTTTTTCGGCCTTTGTTAGCAAATTTTCATATGCGATTTCCACAATTTCCTTATCGAGGGCGACGGATGTGCCTCCGGTCGAAATTCTGATTTACTGATCCAGCCCTCAGGCTCTCTGGTTCCAAAATGGAGATAATTTGGCGAAAACCTGGTTCCACTATAGATCACCCTATTGAACTTGTATAACCGAAGCCCACTTTGTATGCTTAGTGTGTCAGATACTTCGGAGGATCCGCCCAATTTCGCGGTTAACCCTCTCAGTTGGATTACCCTATGGATAGTACACAGATGTGTGGTGTACTTTTACACCTTCCTCTGCTAAGACCTGCTGCCTTTTTTTGCTTGTAAACTGGGTCCCATTACCCGATAAAATAATTTTTGGTCTATCAACTCACTAATTTACTAAACGCATTGATACAAACTAACAACTGCGTCATTCCCCTCAAGCCAGTGGTAGTGGACCAATCAAGTCTAAACACCTTATTTTATTAACATTGTCCGGTATAATACTTTGCATTGGTCCGTGAAGCGAAATTTTTGCCTTCTGTCAAAGTTCACATGTAACTACGATCTTTCTACATCACGACTGCATTTTTGACCAGTAACACGACGCTGCTAATTGGTTATACACCTTTCCGGCACCAAAACGATCCTGATTTTCATCCCAGTTGACGACTTGTTTAACGTGACTTTTTGAAATATATAGACGATATCCGCCACTTCTCTGACTACCCTTCTTAAAAAATGCACCATTATATCATACGAACCATTTTTTATATCGCTCCACACCTAATTCTAACTCTTGCCGTACCTTTACACAACCTTCATCCTCACTTTGTGCCTCTATGTCCTCCTTTAAATTCTTAAAAGCCCCCTCAACTACCTTGCATTCACCGCCACTATTATTCTCCGATCCCTTACAATATTCTATCGTAAAGTCATATTCCTGAAGGAGTATTACCAACCTACTCGGCCTACCTGACAACAATCGACATGATTGGAAAAAAGACAATGCTTTATGGCCACTTAGTATGACCAAAGTTTACGGAATACATATAAGTTGGATCACTCTCCGTTGGCACATTGAAGAAATCACATGGAAGCGATGCCGCGACCGCACGCGCCAGTTAGTTCTTGCGTTGGTTTTTGCTCAAGTACGAGGGTCTTTAGCGGGGACTTGCTAACGCCTGAGTTGTAAGTGTATACGAGGGTCATTGAAAAACTATGTATTGACGGCCGATTTAGACATACAAATACAAATATAACGTTTGTTTTGCTAATGCACTAAGTTACAAATGGATATAAAAAATAGAGCCTAGTAAAACTATTACTAATGAATCTCAAATGATTTCACATATTGTAGCTATTTCGTAGATAAGTAAAAACTGATGGTTCAAAGGCGCTGTAGTATTTTTACCTTAATGTTTTGTTTATTTGGATTATTTTTGAGATCACAGTTTATACATTTTATGGTATAGTATATACGAACTCGTATGTACAATTTTAAAAGATAATCATGTGGAAATGGATGTGAATAAATTATTTTTGACATTTTGCTTTTCAGTGTCATTCCAATTGCTACTGTAGAAACTAAATTGTAAAAGTTATCAATAAAAATATTTTCGAGCTCCAAAAAAAATTTACAATGTCCCTGGGTGGTATAGTAAGACCACCGAATTAATATTTTGTCTCACTACATGCTATTAGCGTGATACAATCCTTTCAGTACCTGTAGCTCTTGAACTAATCAATTTAGACCCCAAGTGTGCTAGTTTGTCGGAATTGTTTTATCGGGAGGAACACATGCACAAATATACAGGATGTGCCATTAATAATTTAGAATCGAATGTCACGTGACCAAAGACAAACACCTCTTTGGATAGTACAATAACAAAAAAAGACACAACATCTGCTCTAATTTATGTACATGCCCTAAATTATAGTTCTCTACTACTGCCCAGTTCCGACATATTTCTTGTCTTAATCGTCGTGGGATACCCTGTATTTATATCCCTTACATTTCAAGGTTTACCACAAAATAAGGATGGATCTGATTGTCATTCTTTATTCGTTAATAAATTTAAATTGATTGGTAATATCTTTTCTCGCGAAATTGATTACTCTCAAACTTCTAAAAAGATTATCCATTTCCTGTAAACAAATCCGAGATAAAAAAATCCGATATTTTTGAGACACTGTATACACTTCGCGTTAAACACGTTCAACCTCTACTTTGCGCCGCCCCGTACCTCCCGGCTGACGTCGGTACACTGCTACCGGTGTACCAGGAAGACGGAGCAAGGGGCAGACTATTTTGATATTTTTGTGGAGTGATCCAACTTATATGTATTCCGTAAACTTTGATATAACCAACCGCGTCCCCATTTCTTCAGCGCAAACACCACCGCCAAACATTCTTTTTCAGTTACGGAGTAACGCAACTCGGCGTCACGTAACGTACGACTGACATAAGCTATGACTTCACTTTTTTGCTCTGATTCACTAACCTGAAATAAAGTGGCCCCTAACGGATATCCCGATGGATCACACTATACATAAAAACATTTATTAAAATCTGGATGATATAACATGGTTACCTCTAAAAGCTTAGATTTTACTGCTTCCTTTGCCGTCATTACATCTTCTCCCCATGGCCTTCCTTCAACAAAACTAACATTGGTTTAATTGTTTCTGAATAATTATCACATAAGCGTGAATCGTAATTAATTAAACCCAGGAATGCTTTCAAATGCTTCACATTTTTAGGCTGCGCAAATTTCGGTATCAGTATATGTCCCAGAAAATGCACTTCCTTGGTTGCAAAACGAGATTTCCTCAAACCAATTGTCACACCAAAACTTTCAATTTTTTTAATCAGACCCTGTAAATGCTGCAAATGAGTTTCCGGCGACTCAGAAAAAATTAACATATCAACATAAGCTACCAACCAATCTTTGACTGAGTTCCCTAACAATGTATTTAAACCCCTAATAAAACTTGCCACTGACGTAGACCGTCCACATGGTAATACACATAACACATAAGTTTGCCCTTCAAACAAAACCACTATATTTTTGACACTCTTTCTCAATCTTTATTTGCCAATATGATGTCTAAAGTAGAAAATACTTGAGTTTGCCAAAAATTTGTAAACCAATTTCTGTTCCGTCACTGAGGTGGTAAACAGTGTTTCCTGTGAGCTCTGTTAAAAGTGCAAAAATCAAAGGAATTACCTATAGTAAAATAAATTTGTAAGTACCATAGTGATAGTAACGCTGAATTTGACTACTGCTAACGTTTTCTGAAGAATCGGAAACATTCTAATATCGCTTTTTGTGATATAAACACAAATAGCCTGTACACCTTCTGGTGAAATTCCTCGCAAAACTTTCCTATCAGAAGGAAACTAGCTACAATTCCAGTGGCGTGTCCAATTGAATTCAATTAAAAACAATGCCTGCTCGAGTTCAATGCAAATGCTGTAAACAACAGTGTGATAGTCATCAAGTGGTTATATGTTCTGTCTGCAAAGAGAAATATAAATATACGTGTGTGGACATCACTTCCAATGAGTTACGCACTTTAAGTTCAAATAAGGGGTACGACTGGACCTGTGTAGAGTGCAGAGCTTTAGGAAGAGGTATAAAACATCTGAAAGGATTAATTATTCAACTGCAGAACGAAATTAAAGATTTAAAGGCAGAGAATGCTAGCAATGCAAACGCTTCAGCATTCACTATGGAAGACGTCATTTCGGAAATCTCAGACCGAGAAAGACGCAAAAATAACATTATACTCTTTAATCTTCCTGAACCCGATCAGAGTAACCCTGTAGCTGAACAAACAGAAAAGGATAAGGATGTGGTAGTTAATATATTGCGTGAAGTAGCACCTGATGTAAGAGTGAATGATATAAAACCAATAAGATTAGGATCCTTCTCAGACTCTAGAGTTAGACCTATCAAGATTACTCTGCCGAATAGCGATTCAACCAAGAAAGTTGTGGTTAATGCAAAAAATCTGAGGTCAAGTAATACCTACAAGCGAGTGAATATATCACCAGATCGCACTAAGAGGCAACTAGAGTTTTACAAAAGAGTTCGTGAGGAGCTAAAAAGTCGTCAAGATGCAGGTGACACCAACTGTAGGATAAGGTTTATCAATGAAGTTCCAATAATTGTTTCTTTAAACTGAAGAGGCCCGACAGTGAGAATACTTTAAGCATATATTACCAGAACGCAAGAGGATTGAACGGCAAGATTGACTCACTTTTTCCCAGTGTTAGTGATTGTGAATTCAATGTGATAGCTTTTAGTGAAACATGGTTGAAGCCCGAGGTAAACTCGTTAGAATTATTTCCTAACCATTATGATATTTATAGACGAGACAGAAAATATGAACAATTGAACTTGTCAATGGGTGGTGGAGTAATGTTAGCCGTGGACTCGGCATTAAGATCTGTGATAGTAGATATGTTAGGAGCAAACACCGATTTCGGCCAATGGACGGAAAATATGGTCAAAACGCGTTTTGGCTGCTACTGTTTTGCCAATGTCCGAATTATCGCTTTCCGGCTGTTCAACGTAGCCCAGAACGCGTTTTGGGTCAACTACGATTGCCAGAAGACGTTCTATATTCTACTACGAATAAATAAATCTCAATTATTTGCCGTGTTGTGTTACAATATTTCCTCTGAGCTTAGAATCCATAACTAAAATGAATAAAAGGTCTTAGGTCCGTGAAAAAAAACTGAAAGAAACATACCTCACAATCTCTTATGTCCAGCTCCCACATGAGCGGAATGAATAATGTCAAATAACTCGTGGGTCATGCAAAAATAACGCAGTTCGGCTGTTTCGTCTGTCCTCCTTTCAATTAGCTTTTCGATATAGGCAATTTTTAAAATATCATACCTTTTCAATCGTTGAGTTATTGTATCACCGTTACTTTTACAAGCTTTTGCCGCCTTTACCTCTGTGAGTGTTTGGTCGTATCTTTCTCTTGTACAAATATTACTACGATCACTGCTACCACTTATGACTTTTTGCAGTTCGTCATTAAAACATAACCTTAGGTCTTCCATGGCACTCTCTAGCTACTGTCTAACCCGCACAAAGATCAAATACTAAATGAATACACTAGCTCCAGAGGTATCGTTTACAAGCTGAGACACAGAATCCACCACGCGTTATGGCAATTGCAGTAGAACAGGACGCGTTTTTGCAATCGTAGTTGAGCCAAAACACGTTCTGGGCTACATTAAACAATCGGAAAGCGATAATTCGGACATTGGTAAAATGGTAGCAGCCAAAACGCGTTTTGACCATATTTTCCGTCCATTGGCCGAAATCGGTGTTTGCTCTTAACAGATACATCTCGTTTTGATGATGATTTCCCGGAAATTGATTTTTTAGTATGTAAGTTTGTAGTTTCATGTTCTAGTATTTATGTTTCCGTAATTTATATACCACCACGTATTGCTATTGATATATATGAAAGTTTTTTTGAATCGTTGGAAAACTGGGAGGTATTACATTCAAAACGAGTGTTATTCTTGGGCGAATTTAACTGTCCAAACTTTGTGCAAAACAACCTTAGTGATAGAAAAGTAGTTGCTATTGAGAACTGGCGTAATCTCGGGAATTTGAAGCAGTGGAATAATATTCGAAACAATTATGACAGAATTCTTGATTTAGTAGTGAGTAATATGGATGGCGTTGTAGATAGGGATTTTAGTCCACTAGTTAACGAGGATAGCTATCATCCTTCTCTATTAATATCATTGAAAGTTGAGTCCATTGGAAAAAGGAACTTTGAAGTAAATACTCAGCAAATACGATACAATTTCAGACGCGCTGATTTTCATTTATTATATAATGACTTTTGAATATTAATTGGGATTTCCTAAAAAACTTAGTTAGCTCGAATAATGCCATTGAGTGCTTCTACGATAAAATTTACGAAACATTAGATAAACACGTTCCACGATACAAAAACTTCAAACACAAATATCCCTCATTGTACACACGTGAAGTCATTAATATTGTAAAGCAAAAGGCTAAAGTCCATAAGAAGATCAAAAGAAGTGGTGATGCTATTCATTATCAAGAGTTCACAAGTCTTCGGAGAGAATTTAAACAGAAAGCTATGCAAGCATATAATAAATATCTTGAAACTATGCAAGACCATATAATAGACGATCCTACATCATTTTGGTCGTTCATCCATAGTAAAAACAACACAACCAGGATTCCGGGTAACATGATGTATAATGGTGAAACAGTAAACGATCCGCAAAGTATAGTTAATACCTTTGCAGATTTTTTCTCTAGTGTTTACTCTGTGCCTGATGATAGTGATGTTAGTGGTAATTATATTCTTGATCACAATGACTTTATTGATATTAGCTGTGAACCAATATTAGAGAGTGAGATATTACTTGCTAGCAAAAAACTAAAAAATAAAATGACTTCGGGGCCCGACCAAATTCCATCATTTTTGGTAAAAGACTGTATTAAGATATTTGTAACTCCTTTACAATACTTATTTAATTTGATTCTTAAAACAACTGCTTTTCCTGACAAGTGGAAAGCTGCTAAAGTGTGCCCAATCCCTAAAACAAAGGATTACAACCAAATAGGTGAATACAGAGCTGTATCTATTTTAAACAATTTTGCAAAGGTCTTGGAGGTAATACTGTATAATCGGATATACACGTCCACTTCAAACCATCTGTCTATTCACCAACATGGCTTCATGAAGCAACGTTCAACTTTAACAAACTTAATGGTGTTCAGCCAAGATTTGTGTGAAAATCTAGACAACAGAGGACAAGTGGACGTAGTCTATACGGATTTCTCCAAGGCCTTTGACAAAGTAAGCCACCAGCTTCTTCTTCAGAAGCTACACCACCTGGGTTTCAATACTACATATATATCACTTCTACGATCTTACTTGTCAGAAAGAAAACAGTACGTTTTATATAACGGTTATCGATCGCACACTTATACTGCGACCAGTGGTGTGCCACAAGGGTCAAACTTAGGTCCCTTATTGTTTATCATCTTTGTCAGTGATTTATGTGATTCCTTGACTTGTTCTAATCTAATGTTCGCAGATGATCTGAAATTGTATTCATGTATTTATTCTGTAGCTGATTGTGATTTACTTCAAGAACAAATAAAATTCTTACACGAATGGTGTTCAGTGAACCAACTGCATCTGAATGTCAGTAAATGTAAGGTAGTCACTTTTACTAGGAAAAAACAATATCTGAAATTCAATTACACAATTGATGAGGTCTTACTAGAACGTAGTGAAGTTACAAAAGATCTAGATGTTTATTTTGACCAGCAACTCACTTTTAATGAACATATTTCGCAGTTGTTAAAAAATACTTATCGAACGTATGGTTTTGTTGTTAGAAATTGTAGGAATTTTAATAATTTATTAGCTTTAAGATCTTTATATTTTAGCTTAATAAGGTCGAAACTGGAATATGCGTCTCTCATATGGAGTCCCATATATAAACATTGGGTTGAGGCTATAGATAAGGTCCAAAAAAATTTCTTAAATTCTTATGTTATAAAATGGATGGATCTTATCCTGAAAGAGTCTCAAACTATGAAGAGTTGCTTTCTAGATTTGACCTGCAATCTCTTGAGCAGCGCCGAAACCAAGCTGCAGTACTAGTTCTGTATAAGATCTTGCATAGCAAAATTGACTGTCTACAGATTCTCTCTCAAATTCAGTTTCTGGTTCCAAGGCTTTCGACACGTTATAATATTACTTTTTACTGCCAAAGAGCTCAAACAAACATTCTGTGTAAGGCAACAATCAGCATGATGTGTGAAAATGCTAACAGGCTATCTGGAGTGAGCAGCTTTGCTGAAATGAAGAATTTGTCACGTTCTCTTTCAGGTTGAGTGTAATTGGCACTTTTTGGGTTTTACTGTACATAAGCTGTTTGTTAGTCAGAATATAATGTAGTTTTTTGAGTATCTGGGTACGGGAATTTCTGGTGTTAGATATAGGTTTTTTTTCTTTTTCCATTGTTATTCATTAACTACTTCCTCAGTGGTAACTATATTGTTGTTAATTGCTCTGTAAATGGCATTTAGCTGTTGGGCAATAAATGTTTTATTTATTTATCTATTTATTAAACCAATTCATTTGTATTGGGTGGCATTATATGGACCTTCTTCATCTCTACATTCAAATGTCGCGCATCCAAGCAAACACGAATGGATCCATCCTTTTTTTTGACGACTACTAAGCCAGGCCGTACACCAGGCATTCAATTGTTTCTCCACAATTTGAAATGGGACACATTTAACGCCCCCATATATTCCTACGTGAGCACGCACACCGAGGAAACATTTGTAGCGGGCGCACTTTGTGGCGAGACGTCATCCGCGCTACAATAATTCAAATTCGAACCTGTTCGTTTTTTGTGTCGCGTTGGTTTGAAAAAATGAAAGACAACATTGAATTTTACGTTGAATTTATTGCAGAGATCGAAAAAAACCCTATATTATACAATCATACACTCAATGATTATAGTAACAGACGGATTACAGAAATTATTTGGACTAAGATTGGTGAAAAATTCAATAAAAAGGGTAAGTACCTATCTTTTTTGTACATTTAAAATCGGGCTACACTGTGTAATTATTTTGCCATGACACCAGCCCATATGGTTTTAAGAAGTAATTACACAAATATTCTCGATTTTCTGTAGCATCGTTATTCGGTCTCCCATGATTTATATTATTGGTAGTGGGGTTATTTCCGTCATCGGTTGGAGTTAAAATTATATTATAATTTTTTTCTATAAAGTTATGTAAAACACAAGCAGCTTTAACAATTTTGACTGCTTTCTCGACTGAACATGAAATTGGAGTTTCAAAAATTCGAAATTTGGACACTAGCATACCGAAGGTGCACTCGACAATCTTTCGATCACGGGATAGTCGATAGTTAAATATTCGGCGATTGTTGTTTAAAGATCTACTATTATACGGTCGCATTATATTAGTGGACAAGGGAAATCCTTCGTCAGCTGCAAAACAATAAGGAAATGTCCGTCCAAATTCTTCCTCGCCTGGCAAGGGCCGTGGCGTAGGTATATTCAAAGTATTATTATTTAATGCTTGGCCTAATCCCGAATTTTTAAATACTCCTGAATCACTATTCCTCCCATAATCACCCACATCGATACGAAAAGTGGGTCCGCTGCTGCGTCGAAAAAGGAGTACTATTTAGCGCCATATTTGAAATTTCTAAACCCTTTTACAAAAAATCGACCACAAGAAGGTAATATATCAGTACAAGAAGATGAACAACTTTCTGCACATGAATCACAGATTGAGGAAACTTCAAACAATGTGCCCGATTTGACATGTGCTGAGGGAGATTCACTCAGAAATGAAACGCTTGTAGCTTCTGTACCCAGTCCCCATTCTTCGAGCTTATCGATACAGACTCCTCCACCCGCAAAATCTCGGAAACCAATGAGTGAAGCAAACAAATGCACTTTTGAATACTTTAAACTAAAAAAACAAAGACTGGAAAATAATCAACAATCTGAGAAACAGCCAAAAGATCCATGCGAAATGTTTCTTTTGAGTTTAGTTCCACACATGAAATCCATGTCCCAGCAACAACAATTGACCTTTCAAAGAGGGGTACTAGAATTAATAGAAAATATTAAGTACAGGCAGCTTCCTCGTCGATCATTGGATACGAATTCGTCAAACTCAAATTTATCAACATATTATACAAATTTTTCTCAAGTTCTACATGATGACCGTCCGTTGCAACGGGCAACCGAAATTGCTCAATCTGAAAACCAGTATATGAGGCCTTCGCAAGCACCATATACAAATCCTCATTCAGAAAATGAATCTATTTATTATTTATTTTCGTATGGCTTACATGCAGCGTACATAACATAGATACAGGTATATAATAACCAATAAGTGATAGCACAAAGAAAAAAAAAAGAAAAAATCACAGAAAAAAAAAATTACACATGAACCTAACTAAATATCAATATCCAAGTTCCTAATCCAGTCAAGAGCTGCATCGTCAGCTTTCATAAGGTCGCTCCAACTTCCCCGATAGGAACGCAGGGGGCATTCGTCCCTAATGTGCCTGATTGTCTGGTTGGGAGCCCCGCAGTCACAGGCCGGAGACTCCGTGGCACCCCACTTGTGAAGTGAGTCCGCGCACCGGCCATGTCCAGTGCGGAACCTGTTCAATTTGACCCACAGCTTTCTGTCGAGTTCAGTGCCAACAGTGTTATGGTTATACCCTCGGAACCACTCGCGCTCCTCAAAATTTTCAATACGTTGGCAGTTCTGATCCCACAGGTCCCTCACTTCGATATTACTGGCATCCAGCTGTTCTGCTTGCCGCACCGGGGGGTTCCGTGAGCGGAGTCTATTTCGTCGTAGGCTTGGTATGTCTTCCTGTATGGGTAGATCCAGGTTCTCTTGTAGCTTGTGGTATTCCCTAAGCAGGGCCTCGCTCCTACGAATTGTGGGTGGGTATATGTTGCTCAACAAAGGAAGCCAGTAGGTGGGTGTCGGTCGGATTCCTCCAGTTATCAGGCGCATAGTGTGGTTCAGCTGGACGTCGACCAGATTGGTGTGGCAGCTGTTTAGCCACACCGGGGCACAATATTCGGCTGTAGAGAAGACCAGTGCAATGGCTGATGTGCGCAGTGTATCTGCTGAAGCTCCCCATGTCGTTCCACATAATTTTTGAATAATATTGTTACGCGTCTTTATCTTGGCAGCAGTATTTTCAAGATGTTTTTTGTACGAAAGGGTGCGGTCGAGGGTGACACCAAGGTACTTGGGATACTTGTTATGTCGAAGAGTGTTTCCATTAAGCTGCACTCTCAGCTCTGTACTGGCTTGTTTGTTGTTCAGGTGGAATGCGCAATCTTCAGTTTTACTTGCACTGGGTTTAAGTCGCCACTTTCCAAAGTAAGAGCCTACAACGGCCAGATCCTCCGTGAGAATTGCAGGAGACTCCATGCCTTTCTGCTCGAGTGTTTGAAGTCAGCACTCTCCACCGTCTCACACCAGCGCACCCTTCTAGCAGCGTCAAGGCTCGAGAGGAGGTCGTCCGCAATGTCGCTGTCGCCAGATTTGCTATACTCTTCATAAAGTTGTTCGCAATGTTCATTCCATCCCGGTATATATTCTCTTCTGTATCCACGGGGGATAAACTTCTTAGCAGCAGCTAGAACAGCCCCCACAAATCGAGAATAGTTCCCTGTTTCTGGCCGAATAAAACAGATGTATTTATCTAGGTGGTCAGCAAAACTCCGCCAGTCAGCTTTGCGGAAGTTCCATCTGGGTCGCGGGACAGATCTTGCTATTGGGACAGAGAGTCCCACATCAAGGATCACAGGCCTGTGCTGGCTGTGTGGGAAATTTGGTATGACTTCCCTGGATGCAGGCATTGGCTGACCCCTACTGTCTCTAGACACAAAGCAGAGGTCCGGGTTGTAGTCTCTCCGCCAAGCGGCCGATCTGAAGGTTCCCAGATCCTTGGCATCGTGAACCAGGTACAGGTTTGTGTTTTCAGCCCAATCATTGAGCGCAATGCCACACTCGTTGTCACGTGCATAGTTCCAGTGCCCATGATGACTATTGAAATCTCCAGCATATATCGATGGGTGGGCAGTAATCGGCAGGACATTCGGTGGCCATGGCACATTTGGTGGTTTGTAAATATTGTTTATAATGGTTTCCTCCAATTGTATCGAGACATAATGGATCTCATTTTCTGTATTGGCTGAGATAAGGCTGGCATGCTCGATATTACTCCTCACGTAGGTGGCAACACCGTACACACCGTGGCATGTGGCGCCCAGAAGATCGTAGCCATGTATTCGGCCTCTCCTGCGCAGGTCTTCCAGAATCGGAGCGTGTGTTTCCTGGATTAGGACTACGTCAATGTCATAATCTAAAAGGAGCTTGGATAGATATTCACTTTTAGCTCGACTAATGCCTTCTACATTTAAATGGCATACTCGAACTGAAGTGCCAAGTTTTTTAGTTAGTTGGGCCTGAGAAGGTCCGTTTTTTGAGGCTTCTTGATCTAGGTCTGTCTGCATGTTTGTAGCCAGGAAATCCAATAATTGGTCTGGCTGCCGAGTCGCTCTAGCTCATTTAGCATTACCCAGGGTGCACGTGTAGTATTCTACTACGGACGCGAGCTAGTTTTGCACCCCATGCACCCATGAATCTATTGAGTCCCCAGCACACCAATTAAACGAGACTTCTCAGTCTGAAAGTCAATATCTAATATCATACATACGTCTCAACAGAGAACATAAAAATCAGTATGAGGAATCACATAAAAATGTTTCCTACAGTGCCAGCGCACTATGTTCGGAAAGATTCGAGAAAAATGTATTTAGAAGAAGGCCTAAGTATTCAGAAAATGTATCGACTCTATCTTCATTATTGCAAAGAATCTGATATAAATACAACTGCAACACTTAGGCAGTACCGTGACATTTTCAATGCTGAATTCAATATAAGTTTCTTCAAACCTAAAAAGGATCAGTGCGAGGTTTGTTCTGCGTATGATTTAGCTGATGATAAGAAAAAATTAGAAATGCAAGATGACTACCACACTCATATAAAAAACAAAATTTTGAGTCGACAGCTTAAAGATATAGATAAAATAATTGCTATCGATGACAAAGCAGTTTGTGTGCATGTTTTGACCTACAGAAGGTGCTTCCTACACCACAATCTCATGTTAGTGATTTCTACTATAAAAGTAAGTATTCAACTTATAACTTTACAGTTTACGATATTGGGAACAATCAAGGATTCTGCTACGTCTGGCATGAAAAAATTGCCAGAAGGGGTCCCAATGAAATAAGTAGCTGTCTGTGGAAGTTTATACAGGTTCAGGTAGCTAAAGGTGTGAAAGATATTATTTTCTACTCCGATAACTGCGGAGGTCAAAATAGGAACAAATTTCTATTTTCAATGTATCTGTTGGCTGCAACGACCTTCCAAGTCAACATAACTCATAGATTTCTTGAAAAGGGACATACCCAAAATGAAGGGGATAGTATGCATGCTGTCATCGAATGCGCGAAAAAACGCCAATCTGTTCTATACGTCCCTGAGCAATGGGTAACATTGATTCGGATGGCAAAGACGACTGGTAGTATTTACAACGTAACTGAGATGTCGCAAACAGATTTTTATAATTTCAAAGAAATAACAGATATCCAGTCCTGGAAATCTGATGAGGACAAACAACCGTTTAGAATAAGCAAAATAAGAGAAGTATCTGTGTTGATATCGGATCCTAATACTATGTATTTTAAATACAACTTCCATGCGACCGGTAGCAAAATTACCATTAACCCACATATTCCGCAGTCTAAAAAAAAGGAAGATCGAAGAAAAAAATGGATAATAGAGATGAAGCACCCAAAATTTTGAAACAGCTCTATAAGTCTGACCTACCCATTGAAGAAAAAAAATTAAACGGCTTATTGTGGCTTTGTGATAAAAATAAAATTCCCAAAATGTACCATGATTTTTACAAAAGCTTAAAGTCTAATTGCTCCAGCGATAAAGAAAAAGAAGGCTCGGATTTGGATGAGGACGTTTAGTAAAGATTTTTTCTTAAACATAAACCATTTTTTTTCAGTTTTTATATCTTTTGAGATTTCCTTTAATTATCAAAGTACTGGTTACTATGCCTTTTTTTGATGTTTCAAGACAATTCAGTATTAAACTGTATTACTAAGCAATAAAATATGAAGCTGCTTATAAATTCGTGTCTCTTTTCCCCTTGATTTTCCAGTGAAAACTGAAGTAACTCATCAAACTCATGTTTCGGCACTTCTTAGAGATGCAAACTTATCGTAACCTGGATCAATGTATATTAGTTATTCGTTCACCAAAGAATGGAAGCATTTACTCCAAACGCCGATTTTTCCCAGTTACTCAAACATTTGACGGCGATTTACTCGAAACTATCAATTTTGAGTTACTACAGTTTTCGTTGCAGCCGTCGAACTGTGCTTCCGATGTGCGTATATACAATACATTTGTAGTAAGCTGAATTGTAGCGCAACGATTGTGGCGACGTAAATGTTCGATACGTGTAGCATGTGGCGCTGGTGTGCGGCCCCACTAACGGGCTTATAAACTCAGTCTGACTAGGTACAATTACTCCCCAGTCCAGCATTTCGCGGGCGACCTGGCATAATCTCCTATGTAACAATAACCCAACTTTACAGGACGCATGAAAAACTGTATTTTATCCTTTTTATGAGCCATATGTTACATTTTTCTTCAAATGCACTTAGTATTTGTTTTGTTTGTTATAATTGAAAAATGAAGATATAATATCACTTTTATTTAAAAACCTATGTTAGATAGGAGTTATTGCCACTTTTCTAACGAACAATAGGATTTTTTGCCACAGTTTTCTTTATGATAGGATAAATTACCTTAAGCAAAATAATGGTTCATAAACCTATAGAAAAATAATTATTTTATTTAAATAGGTACAGAATGTAACGTTAAAAACATAAATAATAAGTACATATTGAGCAAAACAGATTTTTAGATGAGATAGTGTGTAACACGTATATTCACAGCATTATTTGCTTATACAATAAACTTAATAGTTACATGACAAGGTAAACAAAAGCATACAGTTCTGTATTCCGATGTAAGCAAAAAAAAAATTAAGTAAAAACTCTAATGGATAATGCTGACAACTAATGTTATTAATCATTCATGCAAAAGATTGTCGTAAAAGTATTGAGTGTCCTCTGGTAATGCTGTTTTAAGGTCCTGGAGGTGACGCCACTTTTCCATTTTGATCTTGCATCGACCTTTTAAAAGTTGTGGATAATCATTTATAGGAGCCATAGTTTTTGGTCTTACAGGTAGATCCATATAGTCACCATCATAATCTAACTTTACTTCAATTTTCCCTTCTGGTGTGTACTTTATACACTTAATATCATTAACGACAGGATCGTTGGACTTTTTACCAGGACGTATCGAAGGGTACCGAAGAAATTTACTATCACAGAATCTTTTGAAAAAAGCGTGATCCAAAATTTTTACATCGTAAGGTTTTGGTTTCAATCTTGCTTCTTTTGCAACCGAAGCGTAATCACTTGGTAAATGTATTTCGCGATTACGTAGCTTTCTTTCAATGGTGCTGTGAACCGAATCACATTCCATTTGTGTGTGTCCTGGCTCTAAGTACTTCTGGTATACGCATGTTTCGTGTTTGATTGAAAAGTTTAATATAGCATTGGACAGTACATTGTTTCTATTCTGAAAACCGCATCCGTCAGAGTATATGATTATGGGTAGTTTTTCAGGGGTCAAACAGTTTTTCTCCAAAAAGTCTATTATGCAAGAGGTGAATGTTGAGGCTTGCAGCTGATTATTTTGATCCTCGGAAAACCAGTAGCAAGTAACATCACGCGTAGAAAGATTGTATACCGTGAAATTGTGACAACACAGCTTTGTTTTAAAATATGTTTTGGCGGCTGGTACAAATGGCGCTAGTTTGACTGCCTGTAAATCCATGGTTAACGCCACAGCTTTCCCAATCTGTGCTAATTCTTTGTCAGCTGTCTTAGCCTTCCTAGCCTTTTCTTTATTAGCTATATGCATTTTCCACTCTCCCTCTGTTACATTTTTGTATTTGTAAGCAAAACACGTATTGCACTGATCTTTTTTTTGTCGGAAAAGTGCGAGATTTTTTTCGTGAAACGTTTTGTTAAATACATTTCGACCCATAGAAGGGTACTCTTGTTCTCTGCAATAGTCTATATAAACTCTATACAACTCACTTAGTGTTTGGAAAGAAGATTCTAAATATAGCTTTAGTGAATCTTTGCGGCAGTAATGGGCCGGTAATTTTGGCAGTTGTTCAAAGAAGCTATTGAGATGTTCATATCCCTTCATAAAACGGTTCTTAACACCATCTTTTAAGCAAGATGGCTTCGCCATACCGTACGAGCTGTTATTTACCCACTCTTGTACAGACTTGTACCCTAAGCAAAGCGTATTTATAAACATTGTGCGGCACACTTGGAGTTTTTCTTGCCCATTGTTCAAAAAATAAACAAATGTTCCATGTCTCCTAGAACCTTCACCAGATGTCCTTGTTACATTCTTTTTCAATACATGTGAAGCAACAAAAGTTTTTCGTTGCTCCCATGTCGTTTCTTTCCAGAACTTATCGAAAATATTTTGCCTGCATTCGTCACTGAATTTTGAACAGAACCGTTTTTTAGAATTATTGCATATAGATGAGTTACAAGCTGGTTTTAGCGATCGTCCTAAGCGTTTGCAGTTCTGTTTGATTTTGCCTTCTTCTTTTTTAAATCCCATGTATGCTTTGCCTTCCATCCGTAATATTTTATTCTTAATCCTAAACCAGTCATTTTCAACAGCCCTTTTTTTTCTTTTTCTTCCATCATTCCCATTTTCTTCATCCAATGTATCCTTTTCTACCGCTGTTCGCAAATCTGATTCGATTCCTTTGTCCGTTTCAGTGTTGGACGGTAATTTGTAGGAAGCATCCACAGAGTATGATGCATCGCTATCGTCTCCATTTTCTTCATCACTTGACCCATAGGGCACCAATGGTTTATTAATAGTGATTGCATTGCTATTAGCTAGAGCATTTTCTTGGGGATCCGGAAACACTTCACTTGTATCTGTAGTAGGCAGCGAATAGACTAAGTCACTGTTATCCAGTAACATATTAAAAGTTCCACCTTCACAAACAGATCCCTCAAAAGTACCTGAAATATTCAATAAATCTATGTGTTCATAACTTATATTAGGACCATCTACGCTTAAAATATTATCTAAACCGTTATTAAAGGTACCACTGTCCAAGTTAGTGGTGCTAAGTTCAGTAACAATGGAGATTTCGGGTACATCAGCATCCAGCATAGTGAAATCCTTCGTTGAGATACTACTATTAGTTAAGCAGTCTTTCGTGTTATGACAGTTCAAATTATCAGCATCAGATTCATGGACATTTGTTTTAGTTTCTAATAAATGCTCTTCTTCGAAAATTACAGGTAAAGCGTTTATATCGAAATGTTCGATAACCGCACTTGTCCCTTCCTTGGAATTAGAAGCACTTTTTGTAATATGAGAATCATTCGTTTTGTTTAAATTCAACAGGCTGAAAATTTTTTTGGTCCTGGAAGACATATTTCAAAATCTCCTATGTGTCTATCCTTTGCACTTGTAAAATCTCCTATCTGAAATGAAAAATGAACGCGAGTTTAAATTTGATTATAGAGTATGTAAAATCCTATATTCTATGTCATTTCACTTGTTAAGTGTACAGAACATGCGGTTTTTCGATAATATGAAATATAACTTACCGTTATGACCGTAAAACATGAAAAAACTAGGTACATTCAGCAGCCACCAAACATATCGCCTAACTTAGTATTGACGTAATGAAGAGTAGGAGTTTTTGCATGACCAAACAAGTTACGTATCTGTTGGGAGAAATTGAAATAGCCGTATTTAAAGGTATTTCGATTCCTTGAGCCATAGGATATTTTGACAGAGGATGCGTATCTACCTGTACAATCCAAAAATGTCGAAAACCCGTTTTTGGTAAAAGTTGCAGATAGGAGGTTTTGCCAGGTCGCCCGCGATTTCCTGTATTTGTCTACCCACTTCCCCCTTATACACATGTGGTACTGGATAGCTCTTGCAAAAGAATGGCGAATAATCCCGTAACTCAGTAACATGCTCATAGCAAGACATAAGGCCTGGCTGTTCCGAAAAAATGTAACGATAAAGGTCGATTCACACATACGGTACTGTGCACCGACTGTGCGCCGACTGTGTTGATTTGAACTGAATCGGTCATCCAAAGTTTTCATTGGAATGTATTGGATTAACTGTTTTTAATTCAGACATACAGGTCTAGGCGCAGACCGTGCTCCGACTGTGCTGCTCTGAAAGTTATTTCTCAAGGTTACGGTCCGACACGGTAGGAGCATGGCACGCGCACAACCGCCGTAGTGTGAACTATTGAAATGCGACCACAGGGCGCCCGTCATGATTCGGCCAGCGCTAGTTCATTTTCGAGTGTCCCGATTACCGATTCGTCATTATACAATTCGTACGGACCATCCTGTTCTGTATTCATGATGGATTGTCCATTGACCTGTGAAAGAAGTACCTAGTGGAATAACAATTTTTTTGGCGACTGAGCGAGCGATGATTTGGTCGCAACGGGATCTAGACTAGCTTCATGCTATCGGAAGATAATAATAAAACTGGTATCATCGAAATGTGTGGGAAGTACTGAGTGAATCAACTTCACATTTTTTTACAGAACCTATTCTAATTTGGACACGCCAGAAGAAACAGAAGCTGATGGTGAAGGTTATGACAATTTAGCTACTCCACAACCATCCCCACCTGCCGCTTCAGTGGTCTCAACAGTTTCCTTGAAAAAGCGAAAAGCAAGTGCTCCCTCTACTCAGCTCGCTTTGGCTAGTGCTCTGACCGATTTCATTCAGTCAAGATCACAAACTGCCGATTCTAACAATCAAGTTACAACGCCTTCACCAAAAAGGAGACTGATGACTTTCTTTGAAGATATAGCCGAAAGTATTCTAAAGTTTTCTGACGTAGATCAGGCGGAAATAAAGAGAGACAAATTCAACCTTGTCAACAGCAAAGACATTGATATGCTTAAGAAAAACCAATATATACCACCATCATTGTTCTCTCCAAACTGCGCAGGTGGAGGACGGCAATGGTTACAAAATTGTCCTCCTCCTCCGGTTATACAGAGTGCCAGCACCATTCTCAGTCACAGCCGGCGTCTTCCAACCGAATTGAAGATGGTTATTACAGAATGTAGGAAATGTTTGAATTTTCTTTCTATTTCTTAATTTGTTAAACCTAAGTTTCATTTACGTTAAACAAATATTTTGTTTTTTATCGTTTTGCTTGTACGCAACTTTCTAAGAATAAATCAGTTTTCTAATAAATGTATAATTTTTATGAACACATTATAAAAAGTTTTTTTATAAACTACAAAAAAAAATACTCTGCATTTTAGTTGGTCATACTGCACCAATGCAATTAGGAAACTGCCACATTGTCCAAAAATCATCAGCTATTTTTTCCATCGGTCTTCTGTTAGCTCAGGCATTTCTGTTTTTGACAAAACATTCCATATTACTGGAAACTACAATTGAATGCACTGTTGAAGGAGCAATTCTGTAGCTCATTCCCAGACGGTATTGGGAAGTACCTGATGCAAGGTAACTAAAAAAATTATGAATAAGGTCAAATAATTTTTATGTGTATTAATAATAAACAGAATACCTCAAAGTTAATGCTAATCTTTCCTCTGCGGATATAGGTCTTCTCCACTTTGTGTTCTGCTTTTGTATGTGCGGTTTCACAAGTTTCAACAGATTACCAAATTTCAAAAAGCTCATACGAAAGTATCGAACAAATTGTTCTGGATCGTCTTTGAGTCGAGCAAATGCCGTGTGAAATTCTCCTTCTTCCTCCCTAGCTCTCCACAAATGGTTAATCCAAATCTTTCTCCTTTTTTTTTGTTCCTCTTCCATCAACACTAGATACGTTCCGCAAGCTATAATTACGTCCTCCTCTGTTCGATCCATTTCGCCAACTGACGGACAGTACGGACACGACATGCCCGGTATGGATATAC
This sequence comes from Callosobruchus maculatus, assembly GCA_951848785.1. NCBI lineage: Eukaryota > Metazoa > Arthropoda > Insecta > Coleoptera > Chrysomelidae > Callosobruchus > Callosobruchus maculatus. The sequence continues at coordinate 6,609,593 of CATOUR010000043.1, read as the reverse complement.
ACAACACAGCACAGCCTATGCGCGGTCATGACACAGTCGGTGCACAGAACCGTATGTGTGAATCGGCCTTAACTCAACAATAGGCTTTCAAGACGTTCTTAAAAATTTTGATCAAAACCTCCAGCTGCCTGAGCCGCTGCATTAATGTCCTCATCAGAATAACCTATTATCGTTTGTAATTTGGTGACTTCATTCACCTGACGAGATCCAAGATACGTCTCTTCTTCCATAATCTTATAGAGATATGTACCCCTGGATTAGGCTCATAATTAAACAGGTAAAAAAAATGCCTTATCTTCAAATTTTCCTTGCAACGAATTCTCGCTAAAATTTATTATGAGGGAATTATCGCGAAGCCAATCACATCCCAGAATAACATTTCGAACTAGGCCTGGTATAACTAGAAAACATTCTTCTACCAAAGCTTCTAGTTTTTTCATGAAAACCATCGGATGCAACTGACTGTTTGGATAAAAGTGCAGACTTAGCCCACCCAAATCCTTCCACAAATTTACATAGTCACTATTATGTACGATATTTACTTTCTTTTCAGGTTGTACAATATGAACTACCGGGCTATTTGATACATTTGTTTTTCTTAACTCATCGGACAATGCCGCTATACAGTCAGACATTCCCGATATTTCGCTTCCCAAATTATTGGACAATGCTTTAGTCATCATTTCCAAATTTTTTGTAAAAAAGTACACAGTACACTATTCATCTCCATAGATTTTACCCAAAAATACCTCTATCGCCCCCGTATTACAATCTATATTTTCGGGTTCTTCTAACCCCTCTTCCTTATTTTGTTTTTTTTTATATCAAAAAGTCACTCCTCTGACCAACTCAGCACGATATTGTATCAGGTTCTTTTTCTAAATTTACCCTTTACAAGCCCCACGTTGGCCGCCAAATGTGACGAGTTTATTAACGACTCTACCAGGGTTCAGGCTCTTACGTTGTTGATCAGGGGAAAGTGAATAGAAACACTAATCAAACGCTTGAAAATCTATTCATAGGTACATTCAAAACCCAACAATCATTAAAACAGAAGTTGCTTAATGTCCCAAGAATAACTCGTACTTAAAATGCCGTCCACACACAATGATTATACTTCTACAGTACCTTGACCGTTTCCCAGCACACAGCCACCGTTCTGCCAGTACCACGTATATCTCTTCTTATTGCACTAATAGTATCTCTAGCCCTAATACCTTCATGCTTACAAAGGGATCGCTTTGACTAAATAACAGCCAATGATGTCGTTCTCGCTAACCGCCAGCATACATCTGACCCTCGCAGTGGCCAGCTAACATCTGTCTGTCCGTATTCGCCGGTCTTCGTCCTCCACGCAGTGAGTAATTTCTCAGATTTGTTAGTATTTTAGACTGAACGTTCATCATTGGTTAAAATATGGCTGACTTTTCGTTTTTAGCTGCAATGAGACCACTTTTGTAAAGCGTGTTGTAATAACATCGTATTCTGGCAATCTGGCGTTGTATTATTGGTTTAAAAATTTATTAGGTACCTGAATTCTGGTTTTGGTGAATCCCATAGGAGGTCTATTCTCACATAACAATTCCAACTTTTTTAGTATCATTATGGACGAAACGACAGATATTGGTACAATTAAGCAATGCGCGTTTACTGTTATATACTATTCCTCAGAGGATGAAATATCAGCTCTTTTTTTGATATGGTTGAGGTAGAATCTGGAACTGCAAATGCTTTATATAAGGGTCTAAAGGCTTGTATTGAGTCAAAAAATATTCCTTTCCAGAATTTAGTGGGCTTTGCAAGCGACACGACAAATCTGATGGTAGGCGAACAGATTATGCGTGTTTCCCAAACTTTGTTCTACTGTGACCCGGTAAATTTCTTACTCCTCCTTCGTGACCCATTTAAATTTTTAGATTCACTGAAATCGGTGTCAGGTAAAGTAAAACACAGTTATTGCTAATATGTATGTATTACAATTATAATAATCAGTGAGAAGTATGAAGTTTTTTATTTTTGACCAAGGCATCCAAGTCCGCCGAAAACAGTTTTATCCTGAGGTCTGGTTCGACTTCAAGTCGGTTTCTATATTTATTTTTCAGGTAAACTAGTGTTGCAAACTCTGCTTCACATTTATAGGTTTTGACAAAAGGCATTAAAAATTGTATTGCTTGATTAGCTACAACAGGATATTCCTCCCGACAAGATAACCAAAAATCGATCAACCGTTTTCGATCGTACATGTCCTTGAGTGCTGTGTCACAAGACAGTTCAATTAACGATTCAACATTTGAATCTGTCAAATTAGTTTCAGAGTCTAAGTTGAATGTGGATGGGTTGCTTATCCATGTTTTGTTGCTGTTAATTGGAGGAAAATATACTTTGAGATTGGTCTCCAGCCCTAATATATGTTATATCATTGAAGCAATGATTAACTTTTTAAAAACTTTTATTTGCGGCACAAGCTTGTGTCGCACTTTCAAGTTACAATTTTACAAATGAATCTTATGACTACTTGACATGACGGAGTCTAACCGGGTATTGAACAACTGTGGTACGCAGTACCACCCTTTTATACTTAATTACTGCTGACAGAAGTGGTTTGCACACGTGGCATCGAACAATGATGCTTTGTATGACTTGTTATTGCAGGAAGTCGTTATCAGTTGTTTGTCTTCTTTGGAGGTAACTTTGCAACAAAGTTGCCTACAATAGATTCATTGTTTGAAACTATTACAATAAGGCTCATTGTCAAAGGGCCATATAACAACTCCCCGTTTTTTCAAAAAGTTGTTGCTATGCCATGCAACAACTTTTCCCAAAATGGAAATAAAATAAAAATGTAAAATCAAAATTCAAAATAAAATAAAAATGTAAAGTGTAAAATGTAAAATATAAAATTGCAAAAGGTAAAAATGCTTAAAGTCCTTGCTAACAAAATTTCACAATTTTCCACAAAATCACATACACTGCACAAGTCACGAAAGTGGAATTTCTTCAGGAATTCCTTCTCCTTGGAAGCTGGGACGTCTTCTTGGAAAGAGTCGTGGATAACTTTTGAGAGAACTTCCTTGAGGGTCTGGATCATCATCGGGACGTATTGCACCAGTAATAGATAGTCGAAAGGGTTTTCGTTTTCTACATTTGCATATCACATATAGTACCAGGATAATGCAAATTAAGGTAACTACAGTGTATGTAAGCCATGACCTGTTTTTCGAAATGAAGGGCTCATTTATTATCTTATCCAGTTCTTCTGCATTTTTGTCCAATTTATGATGTGCAACTTCTAAATCATCAAGATTCAATTTATTCAATTTGAGGAACTTTAATACTGGAAGATCCTCTTTTTTAGGCAAGTCTTTGCAGCATTGGAATGGAATTTCGATAGGGTGACTTTTGTATGTCATATTTTTGTAAACATCTACTCGAGGTTTTGAGTGTACTCGAGTACTACCTATAAAGGCATTGCAATCTGGCTGGAGTTTCAATATAGAGTTACTGCCAATGGTTTTTGTAACTACACCCTTATTTGGACATTTTACTGTAACTGGAATAGGCTGTGTCACTGTTACTAGCCAATGATTTATTGATAATGATACAACTGTATACCCTTCTGCAGCTATCACTGTAGCTTGACATGTTTTTGGCAATGTAATGCTATATTTTAATAGTTGAGCTTCACAAATAGCATTTTCGTCAACAGGATATGGTAATACATCTGAGCATAATTTTGTTAAGAACGAGAGCTTTTTACATTTATCCGGATCACGAATAGATAAATACAATAATGAATCATCACTTCGAGCTATGTACCTTCGTGATGTCAATAGGACATGGAAAAGGCCAGTACGCCTATCTGGTACGGGTAAAGGTACAATTTTATACAAAGTATAACTTTCAGGTTCAACTAGTGGTATTTTAAGGACAAATATAACTCTCGATTCTGTTTGAAAAGCTTCAAGTTCAATAATATCTAAATATGTAGCAACATGTGATTCATAGACTGGTAGAGGAAGACTGTTTCTTACCAGATTACGAGAAATTTCTTGTAAGAAATACATTAAGTCTTTTGGATCTATTATTGAAGTATGGATAATATGTAATCTTGCAAATGTAATCGCATTCAAAATGTCATTAATGGTTTCTTCCAAAAATAAATAACTTTCCATAAGTGATTCACACATTTCTAGCATTTCCAAATGAGCTTTATAAAATGCTTGTGATTCAGAAATATTGTAAATAGTTATTTCAATTTGACTTAAATCAGAATTGAAAGTTTCTTCATCTAATTGTAATTTTCGAATGGTATTATTAAAACTTTTAATTACTGATGTAGTAACTGAAATTTGGTTTTTGATTAAATTTTCTATCTGATGTTCATCTTGAGATAGTTTATTAATGCAATTGTTGAAGTATTCTCCATCATCAGAGTCTAAATTTCCTGTGATTGCTTTCCAAAATGTTCCGATCCCATTGATTAATCCTCGTCGCATTCTACTGGCTGACTGAGTATTGGCAAATATCGATCGGAATTTTGTATTCAAATTATCAGATATTTGACTGAGCAGACTAACATGTGTTTTTACCTGAGCCCTAAAAGCTTGCATGCGATTCGTTGGTTGGTAGATTAAATCTTCCATTCTTTCTAATAACCTGTTATTGTGTGTTAATGTTTTTTCAACTAATTCCAAATCTTTGTATACTAACAGAGTCCATTTTTCATTAGAAATTTTGATATTTGTTTCTTCATAATAAAATATACCTACAGTATTGTTCACCGGTTCAATGAAGTGCTGTGCGCGAGTTGGAACTGCAGCTAGCAGCAATAAAATTCTGTAAAGAAACTAAGTTTCAAAATATGGCTTGAGCCTATCAAAATTTACTTTTGTAATTTGTTTTGTTTCTAAATTTATAAGTGTGGCTGAAGTGCCATGAATATTTTGGATTTCAAAAGGACCATTAAATTTATTACGCAGTTTTCCAGAAATCTGGGATTCTTTTAACCAAACTTTATCACCAATTTTGAATTCATACTGGTTTTTTGAAATACGTTCGTCAAAACGAATTTTTGCTTTTTCTTTGCTCCGTACTGTCTTTTCTCTAGCTACTTTATAATAATAATTAATCTTATTCCTTAAATCTCTAATGTATTTCGTCATAAGGGCGTTTTCATTATATAGGGTTTCAGGAGGTCGCCCTGACGTATGTCCGAAGACAAGTTCATATGGGGTAAATCCGTGTGTCTTATTCTTTGTCGTATTGTAGCATATGATTGCATACGGTAAAATATTAAAGGGATGTTCTGATGGGTGTTCTAATGTATGTGTTCTAATCATTTCTAACAGAGTAGCATTGAATCTTTCGACTGAACCGTTAGACTGGGGATGTCCTACACTTGAAAAAGATAATTTTATATCATACAATGCACAAAGATCTCTTAATGTAGCATTATCAAATTCACGCCCACAATCACAATGGATTCGTAGCGGAGTTCCATAATGTTGGAAAAATACTAGTAATGAATTTACAACAGATTTTGCTGACTTATCAGGAAGAACATATGCTTGAGTAAAACGACTCATTTCATCTCTCAAGATTAATGCATAATTTTTCGTAGGTACTTCTAAAATATCTATGTTTACTCTTTCAAAGGGGGTTTTTGGACTTTCTGTCACAACTAAAGGAGTACTAAGGTTCTTTCTACAAATTTTGGCTTTTTGACAGATATCACAACTTCTAATAAACTTTTCTACGTCTTTTGTTAAACCTGGCCAATTGTACTTGGCTCGAATTCTTCGGATTGTTTCATTTATTCCGCGATGTAAATATTTCTTTCCAAGGTGATATTGTTCCAAAATAACTGGGATTTCATCGGAACTTGGAGTTTTACATACATTTTGACAAATGACCATTTTTAAATTTTCTTCTGCAAAAATAAATGACATCATTTCCAAAATTGGAATATCGAGATTGTTTTCGACAAACACTGTCTGAGATAAATCTATGAGATGTTTACTATTATAAATAGATGCAAAAAGTACCATATTACATAAATCTGGATCTGCGGGAAGGGGAATAATAAGATATTTTCTATCCTTAACAGTTTTGCTGGAAGCGACATTAATTTGATTAGCTGAAAAATCAAGATTTTCTTCAAAAATGTCTAAAGTAATTTCTTCATGTAATTGAGACATAAAATCTTGTCTGAAAAATGTAAGAATTTGTTTATGACTGTTGTCTAAGAGTTGAGCTGTTGAAAACTCGACTTTACTATAATCAATTAAAGATGTTGTTTTATATAGGTCACAGAAAATATTAAATTCACTTTCTATATTTTGCGTGGATGTTTCTGCATCATCACAATCAGCAGAAAAGGTATTTACTGTTGCGCGTTTGCTCATATCGGGTAATTTGATTCTGGACAAAGCGTCTGCATTCTTATTTGTTTTGCCGGGTTTATAAATAATTTCGTAATCATATTCCTCGAGTTTTAATCTCCATCTAGCTAAACGACTACCAGGGTCAGATATGGAAAATAGCCACGTTAAGGGTTTTTGATCACAAACAATTTTGAATTTCCTACCATATAAATAACCTCTCCAGTGGCGTACACACCATACAATAGCGAGGAGTTCTCTTTCAATGACAGAATAATTTTGTTCAGCTTTACTCAGAGTACGGGAAGCATAGGCTATCGGAAGATCTTTACCTATAGGGCCTTGTGATAATACACCACCAATGGCATAATTACTTGCGTCAGTAGTTACAATAAATGTTTCATCAAAATTTGGATAAATTAATATAGGGGATGTTGTAAGAGCTTTCTTTAAAGCTTCAAATGCTTGTTTGCATTCGAGAGAAAAATTAAAGGTAACATCCTTCTTTAATAAAAGGGTTAAGGGTTTTGAAATTTTAGCAAAGTTGGGAATGAATCTTCTATAATAACCTGCTAATCCTAAAAATGACTTTACTTCCTTTTGATTTTTGGGTTCTGGAAATCTTGTAACACAATCTATTTTCAAAGGGTTTGGCTTTACACCTTCGGGGGTAATGATATGTCCTAAGTAAGCAACTTCTCTTCTCAAAAATTCACACTTATCAGGTTGAAGTTTGAGATTAGATTTTCGAAGTCTTTTGAAAATTTCTTTAAGACGGTTTTTATGTTCTTCTACGGTAGGGCTATAGACAATAAGATCGTCCATGTATACAAGACATCTTTCATTTTGAATTCCTAAAAGAATATTGTCCATTACACGTTGAAATGTGGATGGAGCGTTCTTTAAACCAAATGGCATTCGAACAAATTCGTAATGACCATTTTCGACTGTAAAAGCTGTTTTGGGTATGTCTTTGGGTTCGATTTCGATTTGGTGAAAACCAGATGCTAAATCGAGGGTGCTAAAATATTCGCATTTGCCTAATTGATCTAATAAATCTGAGATAAGTGGTAAAGGATATTTGTCATCGATAGTTTGGGCATTTAAATTTCTATAATCTATGACCATACGCCATTTTTGTTTTCCGGAGGCGTCCATCTTCTTTGGTAGAATCCATATAGGAGAATTGAATGGACTTATGCTCTGGCGAATTATCCCTTGTTCTAGTAATTTTGCAACCTGTTCTTTTACTTCCTGTTTGTAAATTTGGGGGTACCTGTATGACTTTGTGTATATGGGCTTTTCGTTGTAGAGATTTATTGGGTGTTTAATTTCGCTGGTGAAAGTTAAATTATCACCCTCAAGATAAAATATATCAGAAAAGTTTAAACACAAGTCAGTTATTAATTTTCTTTCTTCTTCATTTAAGTGGTCTAAACGTAAACTATCCAAAATCTTTTCTTTTCTATTTATAAGTTCTGTATCTGCTTCTTTTTCAACAATTTTGAAGTTGTTCACTTCTTGAATATCAAAAGGTTCAAAAGATAACGAAGGAAAAGTAACTTCTCTAGCAGAACAATCTGAATTTAAAATGGTAGTGATAAACTCACCTTTATTATCAATTTTGACAAGAGCATTTGGAATTCGAACTTTGTCTTGTTCAGTAGATAATAATATAGCTTCAGTATTTCTAAGACTTGATTTTAATTTTACGCATTTCTCTAATCTTGGTTCAATGTATATGTTGTTGACTACTTCTGAATGTTCTTGGAAATGGGAAGGGTTTTCTGGTGGTTTTGATGAACTAGCACTTTCAAATTTTGATAATTTTTCATCACCTGTTACTTTGAAAATTGGTACAACTCCATAGTTAGTAATTAGAACTTGGTTTACTACGTCTATGACTGCATGAAAATGTTCTAGAAAATCAACACCTAAAAGTCCGTCAAACTCGATATCTAGATCATGAATATAAACTTTGTGTGGATCGTGTACGTCGGAAAAATTTATCCATGCTGATTCAGATATTTTCACTTTCTCATCAGTAATGCCTTGAATAATCATATTCTCTGTGTTTCTGTGAGTATAGCCTTCAATGACATACGGTTTAAAAATAGTTAACGACGCACCAGTGTCGATAAGAAATTTGAAACCTAATCCACCTGTGTCTTTCATATAAAATAAATTACTCGATGCAGCTGTATGAACTTGATTTTGGTTTAAAGGGATTTTCGTTCTGGGAAGTTTAAATTTGGATTGAAATTGTCCATTAGGCTCAATTTCTGTATCCTTGTTTCTAATTGGTTTATCTCGGAATTGTCGATAGGAGGTTTTTCTTCTATCGCAAGCATGGGAAAATCCTGATCATGAGGATCATTTCCGTATGAAGATCCGTACGAGGGTTCCTCGTAATAATCTTGGTAATTTTCATAGGGTTCTTCGTAATATTGTTCAGTATAGGGGTAATCAATGTCCATCTCAGATGACTGAGACTCATTTAAGACATGTGCCCTTTGTGATGGGTTGTAGCTTGGATTTGGTCGAATATTCCTTTGGAAATTCGTATTAGGCTGGTAACTAGGGTTAGGCCTGATTACAGGGTGTCGATTTTGAAAATTCTGGGCTGGTTGGATGGGATAGCTAGGCCCTTGATTTTGAACTGGTCTTGTCTGTTGACTTTGACCTGGTCTGGAATTTTGGAAATTAAACGAACTAGGGGCTTGATTAGGAAAATTTGGTCTAGAATATTCCTGAGGTCTAAATTGTGGCATAGGATTTTGCTGTTGTACTTGAGTACGAAATGACTGTGTAGAGTTCGTCCTGCATTCAGAACTTACATGTCCTTTCTTTTGACAATTGTTACAAATTTTTGGTTTTTGATTTGGAACTTGCATTCTAGCAAACCTTTGGTTTTCCAAGTATGACAGTTGTAGTTCCCTTTTTATATGTGACATGGCTGTTAACATATCAGGAGGGTTTCCTGATCGGACAACTACACCAATACGAGGTTCTAAGCCTGTAAGGAGTGTGTTTAGTGTCATCGTTTCGATGAGGGATGATTGAGCTAATTTTTGTTCTCGTGTTAGGGGTTGTCGGTTGACTGCAGAATGCATTTTTGCATTGTGCGTCTGAAGTCTCGCAGCAAAAGTTAACGCTGACTCACCAGGTAATTGCCTGATGCGCTGTAAATCAGCAATAAGGGATGTTAGGTCTCGAAGGTCACCAAAATGTGTTTCTAGCAAACTTCGAATTTCTTCCCAAGTGGAGGGATTTCTAGAGTTTATCAACTCTGCTGCTTTTCCGCGTAACTTATTTTTTAAATGTAAAATGACTAGAGCTTTCTGATCGTTCACTGCCATTTGATAAGCAGTGCGACAGGAGTTAATGAATGTGTTCAAAAGTATTGGATTGCCATCGTATTCAGGTATTATGGAGAATATTTCAGACAATCGGTATGGCTCTATAATATCGTCTACTGTGGCGGAATCGACATCAGCTCGCGTATTATTAGTTGCCATTTTGAATTTTGTTTATGAAATTATTTTGTGAATGAAAATTTATTAATTCTATTTAATTATACTTTGTTTATACCTTATACCAGATAATCACACTAACTGGAAGTGAATGATTTCAGTATTGGACTTACATGTATCCGTGCATCGGGAATCGCTCTGTTCTCCGTGCCGTTTTCTTTCTTCTTTTTCTTTCTTGTTTTCTTTGTTGCTTGGGTTCCCTTGGGGATTGGGATCCGCCGCCGCTAGTGAGGACAGGCCTTGTACTCGCTGCTTGCAGACTTCCTGAGCGTTGTTGGAGACAGGGGTCGCCTTGTTCTGCCGGTCCTTGTAGTCCAAACGACTTGGCTGCTACAGGGGTCCAGAAGTTAGGTCGTTGCTGGCTCTTGAAACGTATGAAGGTCCAAGCCTACGGTCTAGGGGTGTTCTCGTTCTAACGTCGTTGAGGTATCCCACTTCTGACACCAATTTTTGTTATATCATTGAAGCAATGATTAACTTTTTAAAAACTTTTATTTGCGGCACAAGCTTGTGTCGCACTTTCAAGTTACAATTTTACAAATGAATCTTATGACTACTTGACATGACGGAGTCTAACCGGGTATTGAACAACTGTGGTACGCAGTACCACCCTTTTATACTTAATTACTGCTGACAGAAGTGGTTTGCACACGTGGCATCGAACAATGATGCTTTGTATGACTTGTTATTGCAGGAAGTCGTTATCAGTTGTTTGTCTTCTTTGGAGGTAACTTTGCAACAAAGTTGCCTACAATAGATTCATTGTTTGAAACTATTACAATAAGGCTCATTGTCAAAGGGCCATATAACATATATGTATGTATATGTGATTGTAGCTGAAGTATCATGTGGCAAAGAACTCATATTATTACTCTTTTTGTAATTCAGTTAACTTAGTAGTTCCCTGTTTCAGCACGATGTGACCACAGATTTAAACTTTTCTCTCGCAGCTTCCACCTTGTCTTGTACTTTAAAAACAGTTATATCGTTGCCTTGTAATGTCATGTTTAGATTATTTAAAAAATCAAAAATATCGCAAATGTAGGCAACCTTTACCAACCAATTAATATCACGAATCTGTTGGGGGATTTTCTTCCAAGAACACTACAACTTCTGTTTTCAATTCTATAAGTGTTTTTAAAACGTTCTCTCTTGACAGCCATCGCACCTCACAGTGTAAAAGAAGATGTTCGTCATCACTTCCCATTTCTTGGCACAGAGCGGATAATATTCTTGAGTTCAGTAGAAGAGATTTTATGTAGTTTATGAACTTGACACACTCTTGCATCGTTGCAGTTAGAGACAAAGGCATTTTTTGACTGGCCTGTGAATACTACAATGCGTTCATACACATTCCGGTGCTACCGCTTTTACCCTTGGATAAAGCCCAGTACGAATGGGTGATATTGCGCGTGCTTAAACTTTATTCTGCTGTAGTTCTTGTTGGCGAAGGTTTACAAAACAAAAACTCTTCGTGAATAGTATTTTCGAAATCATATCTCACGAAACATATCACATTGGCATAATCTGATATGTGTGTACTTTCGTCAACTTGCAAAAAAAAATAATGGCATGATTTGAGATGACTTACAACAGTTTTTTCAATATCATCTGCTATGTCCACGATACTACGCTTCGCCGTTTTATTCGATAAGCTGGTTTACTAGGTTTACCTGATTTTTTTTCAAATAATCGCGATGCTACAATTTTTATTGCCGGAAGTATTATCTTGTCACCATTTACGTGAGGATAGCCAGACTGGGCAATTAATTATGAAATTTCATAAGAGGTCAGCATAAGATTAGGAGTTTGAGTACCTCGAAAAAATTGATTCCATATTTTTCTTGCTAGAATTTAACAATCATTTCTTATTCACAAAGAACTCTTTTGGCTTTTCTTTGTACTCAGGATGTTTCAGTTCCAAATGCCGCGTCAATTTTGGAGGTTCAGTAGATCCGTTTGCCAGTTCTGTATTACAAATTACACACAGAGTCCTTCTTCTTTTTTGCGACACTTATCTGAGCATCGTGTGACAGTTTTCTGAATTGACTATTAGAACTTGTACCTGGCTGTACATCACTGAACTGTTGATTTGAGCTGCTATCTAGTGATGTGCAAAAAGTATCTATCCAACGGAAAACATCGGATACAATTTTTCGTGGCGTCATCTAGCAAGTCATTCCTAAACTATTCATTAAAGTTTTCTTGTTTCGCCATTTTGTGTGAATTGAATACCCCATTGCTTGATTAAGCTGATTATTCACCATAAACAATAAGGATCAGTGCTCTCTTTCATCGTCTAAGGATCAGTGCGATTGAGTGATTGTTGTTTCGCTATTTTATAGTATACCTTGTGATATCATACTATTACTCTTTGTGGGGTTAGAATAAATCAATCATATCTCTTTCGCTGCAAAATAAGAAAAGTGCGGTGTGGTTGCATTTTAATTTGATTGAACCAAACAGAGCAAAGTGCAATGTATGTAGCAATGTGTATGTTCTTACAAAGGATCTGCAAACACCCAATCATGTGTAAAGAAGCCTTAGCGACTGGAACAAAAAAGACATGTGATTCAGAGGAGTCTACATCTACAGATGATGATAGCTTGATGTCCCCAGCTTCCGCTTCATCCGCAGTGTCTTCTGTGAGTCCAAAGAATCTCAGCGATTTAGGAAATTTCAAGCATTTTTTAGTACTTAACTTACTATGCTACTACTACTGTATACACAAATGATATGTATTGCTCTTTTTACTTCCCACACCGATAGGTGAGGGGAGTATTGTGATCGCGAAAATTTTCGATTTTGAGATAATACACTTTTTGGGCGTTTTATGATGCCTACATCACGAAAATCCACGTCATTTATTTCCGTCGGTCTGTCTGTCGGTCTGTCTGTCGGTCTGTCTGTCGGTCTGTCTGTCGGTCTGTCTGTCGGTCTGTCTGTCGGTCTGTCTGTCGGTCTGTCTGTCTGTCGGTCTGTCTGTCTGTTGGCGTTTTTCTAGCCTCCTAATCTCAGTAACCGCTACATAGATTTTGATGAAATTTGGGTGGTGATATGGTGTAGGGTCGTAGTAGGTAATGTTGCTACAATTTTGAAAATCGCTGCATGGGCGGCGGAGTAGTTAGCAAAAAACGAAAAATTTCAAATATGTGTTAAACTTCGTTTTTAGGCGTTTTAGAGGTTCCTGATCATTTTCTACTTTTTTTTGGGTGGGGGTGAATTTGGGGTGGTTGAGGGGTGGGGGGTTGTAATACTGAAAAATTTGTTGTATTCATAATGGGCTCTCTAATGACCTGTGAATGAAAGACCTAGCGCCATAATACAATTTTTTAGGTCCATCCGAACATTGCCTTGCTTATAATAGAAACCAAGGGACTTAGAATAATTTGTGATGTATACATCCGAGTGTTGTTTTAGTTTTAGATCGTTCTTTATTGCGTAACGCCAAAATTATCGAATGGATTTTAATGAAATTTTGACACAGTATTACTGCCACGGCGAGGATGGAAAGCGCGCATATTTTGGAAAAATCGTGTCAGTGGCGGCGCGGCAATAATAAAAAAACTAAAAATGTAAAAATAGCTCAAACTTTGTTCTTCGGCGTTTTAGGGGTTTCTGATCATTTTTTACTTTTTTTTGGGTGGGGGTGAAATTGGGGTGGTTAGGGGGTGGGGGGTTGTAAAACTCAAAAATTTATTCCATTTATAATAGTGTCCATTGACCTGTGAAAGAAAGACTTAGCGGCATAATAGACGTTTGTTAGGTCCATCCGAACATTGCCTTGGCTATTACAGAAATCAAGGGATTTGGTATTGGTAGGGGTAGGTATTGATTCAGGTCGTTCTGAATTTAGTAACATGGAAATTATGGAATTAATTTTAGTGAAATTTAGGCACACTATTATTACCCCGGCAAGGATGAAAAATGCGTATGGTTATCAAAAATCGTGTCAGTGGCGGCGCAGCAATAATAAAAATCTAAAAATATAAAAATAGCTCAAACTTCGTTTTTAAGCAATTTGGGGGTTCCTGATTGTTTCGCTTCGTCCAGTTAAAGCTGAATTGTGTCGTTTTAGTTCCTACGGAGAGATTTAGGAAACTATTTACTAGTTTTTGTGTTGGATGTTTTTTGACGACAGGCGGGCGATGATTTGGTTGCAACTGTTATGTATGGGAAGTACTGAGTCAATCAACTTGACTCCATTTTTTTTATTTTGTAGTAGAAATTTTCAGGAAAATTCAGTTAATTTGTCAGAATTACTAAATATAAAAAACTACTTAAGTACAAATATGCTAATAAAATCACTCTTGAGGACGGTCCTGACCGTTAAACCGGAGTGACATTCTTATCCGCTCTGATGAATCTAAGTGAATTTCGCAACAATTAGTAAGAAAAAATTGAAAACGTAGTGTTTGCCATACAGTTTAAAGCATCGGTCACCTAACTGCATATTATTGTAAGTAAATTTTCATTACTTACTAAAGTAACAATAGTAAATAAACACCGGCCAGGCTATAAATTGCTGGCCGGTGTGGAAATTCCTCAAAAGAACAGGACCGCATTCAGACAATAACACACAATGAACACAACTGAAAATAGTAATACCATCCCACCTAATCAACTCACATATTCCAGTGCACTCTCTCAACTACCCTCTACAAAAAACCCAACAAAGGATCAAGCAATAGTACTAACATCAATAAACGGAATTAAAATACATGACTACATAGTTGCAGTAGGTGATATCGTTCGCCCCAAAAATATTTTATTCGCATCCCGAATATCAAATAATAGAATATGTATGTACCTTAGCAGTGCCAACCAAGTCGACCATTTTATAGCAAGCCATAAGACTATTAAAATTCAAGACCAAACTGTGGATGTACGTCGTCTAGTAACTCCATCTGATCGACTCGTTGTTTCGAACGTATGCCCAACTATTCCAAATAGTATTATTGAAGACATGCTAACAAAACTGGGCCTAAATCTGCTGACACGCATGACTTACCTTAGAGTCGGTATGCCCGAATCAGACTACACTCATATACTCAGTTTCCGCAGACAGATATTTATTACTCCGCCAGAAAATCCGATCCCAGATTCTACAACCATAACCTACGAAAACACCACTTACAGAATTTTTTTATCGAACGAAAGCCTGAACTGCACACTCTGCAAACAAACTGGACACTTGGCCCCGAAATGCCCATCCCAACAAATTCAATCTAACATAGCCGAACAAACCTCCGGAATATCGACAATAAACGTTCCATTAGCTACAACAGAAGAACCAGAAAACACACCAATAACCAATCCCCCTGCTACAACACCATCCAACACTCCTCTCGTCACAGAAACACCACAGCAAACAAAAAGACAGTTGTCAGCTAACTCCGACTACAATGAAACTAGCACCACTCCAATAGATGTATCTGCCAAAAAACTTAAACCCTCAGAAGAAATTGAAGATACTTTGAAAACCGCTGAAGACTTCATAAATAGCCAACTCGACATAATCAAAATGAATGTAACAGAAGTAGCTGATATGATCGAAAACGCACACAAATCTAAGGACATTATGTCATCAGTAAAGAACTACACAAATGATATACCTAATCTGTTAAAATTCCTGACTGACCTGCATACTCATGTGAAAGACAGAAAAACTAAGATTAAAATTACAAAAATAAAAAAGAAAATATCGAAAAAACTAGATGAATCGTCCGAGGACAGCGACGAATCACAATCTTCTCACCAAACATACTAAACTGAATACACACACATAAAAGTCATCAATGTTCTTGCTTCAGTGGAACCTCAACGGGTACCATACCCGGAAAGAAATGCTTGACTTAATCATAAACGAACAAAATCCAACCATAATTTGCCTTCAGGAAACTCACTTCAAAAACAATAAATACTCACCGAAGAATTACAAAGGAACCCTCAAAAACAGAACATATCAAGACAAAGCTAGTGGCGGCGTTGCTATATTCACGAAAAATAATATAAATAGTACTGAACTTCCACTAAATACAAACCTTGAGGCGGTCGCCGTGAAAATCACTCATCACACTATCATGTACATCTGCAACATTTATATTCCCCATCCACGTGAAATAAATTTTAATGACATTCAAGACTTAATAAGACAAATTCCAAATCCCAAAATTATTGTGGGAGATTTCAATTGCCATAACATAATATGGGGCTCAGATTACTCGGATGCTCAAGGTCTAGAAATGGAAAATATACTCAACAACAACAATCTCATACTTCTAAACAACGGATGCAGCACACGATTTAACGCCTTCAACGGTACTTTTTCCAGTATAGACTTATCCTTCTGCGACCCGTCTCTGGCAACTTCTCTAGAATGGAACACAAATTCTGACCTTTATAACAGTGACCATTTCCCAATACACATGACCCACAATAAAGATGACACTGCATCCACACCTCCGCTGCAAAAGTGGAAATTAAACTCTGCAAACTGGGAACTATACCAACAGACAATAGAATCTGCTCTACCCCATATACAAACATACGATGATGTGAACTTCACCTTAAATAATCTCAACAACATGATTAAAGAAGCAGCTTTCACAGCTATTGGCAGAACGAAACTCTGCCCAAATAGGCATCCCGTACCATGGTGGAACAATGCGATTGCCAAGGCTGTAGGTGATAGCAAACATGCTTTTAATGTTTTAAAAAAGCACAATACACCCGAAAATCTACAACAGTTCAAAAAATCTCGAGCAAGAGCAAGATATCTCATTAAGAAAAGGAAAAAAGAAACGTGGAAAAATTATGTATCAACCATTAATTCCTCAACTCCGGCCTCAGAAATTTGGAACAAAATAAAAAAGATCAATGGAACACGAGTACCTAATCAAATTAACTTTTTATCACTAAAGGATGAAATAATATCGGACAAGAGTAGGATCCCAGATGTACTAGGAAATATATATGAAGAATCCTCAAGCAATAACAACTACGATCCAAGTTTCCTTAGATATAAATTAGTAAAAGAATCCGAAACTATTGAGATCCATAACAACAACAGTCCACTGAACTCTAGCATCACAGCCGAGGAACTCGAAGATGCACTAGTAACAACAAAGAACTCAGCTCCAGGTCCAGATGACGTCCCTGTTCAACTTTTACAAAACCTTCCAACCAAAGCTAAATTGCATTTACTAAATATATATAATCAAATACTAAGAAGTAGGAAATTCCCGGACATTTGTAGGCAAGCGATAGTAATTCCAATATTAAAACCCAATAAACCCCATGACGAACCAGCCTCCTATAGACCTATATCACTGACATGTTGCATGTGCAAACTGATAGAGAGAATACTCAATAAACGTATTATGTGGTTTCTAGAAACCCACAACATACTCGTTGACAATCAAAACGGATTTAGAAAAAATAGATCAACACAAGACAGTTTAATCGCATTAGAGTCATCAATAAAAGAAGCATTTTCAAACAATCAGAAAGTTATTGCTGTCTTCTTCGATATACATAAAGCATTCGACAAAGCGTGGAGATTCCATATCATTAAATCCATGGCTGATATAGGAATCAATGGAGATATTCTAGCATTCGTACAGGGATTTATTAGCAATAGAACTATCAAAGTTAGAACAAATGGACAGACTTCAAGCAGCAAAATTCTAGAAAATGGAACACCACAAGGGGCAGTATTGAGTGCTACTCTATTTTTAATAGCGATCAATGGGTTGGGAAAAATATTCAAGGCACCTGTAAGATCCTTACTATACGCAGACGATTTAGTCATTTATCTAGCAACAAATAACTTATATACTGGGCAGAAAATCATCCAAAACGCACTAACCGAGGCTGAAAAATGGGCTCTTGATACAGGATTTCAATTTTCTACAGAAAAAACTAAATATATTTTGTTTAGTAAGTCGAAACGAAATATAAACGATATAATACTAAAACTAAACGGGACTACCCTTGATAGAGCCAGCAGCATTAAATTTCTAGGCATGACTTTCGATTCATCGTTGAAATGGAACCTGCATATCAAGCAACTGATAACTTCCTGCCATCGACGACTTAACCTTATGAAAGTCCTGTCAAGTAAGGTTTGGGGCGCTGACACAACATGTCTGATGATGATATATCATGCAACAATCAGAAGTAAAATTGATTACGGATCTATTTGCTATGAAACTACCAGTCAATCCTTACTAAAAAAACTGAATGTCATACAAAATTCGGCAATACGGATCGCATTTGGGCTGCTAAGGACAACACCTATAAATACCATACATGCGATAGCAAAAGAACCACCACTTACGACACGAAGGCAGTACCTGTCACTTTGTTATGCAGCTAAGGTATCCACATCGAAAAACAATCCAGCATATAACGCTACATTCCCCACATTCAACTCTGACCATTACCAGAATAACAAACACTTACCACTCTCTGAACGATTAAAGAAATATGGATTCGATTTAGAACATTTGACAAATACATTGCCATCCCGTTCCTGTAAACCACCATGGAAAATACCTATACCAGATATAGATACATCTCTAAGAGCATATCCAAAGACAGAAACAAACCATCAATTCATAAGAAATAAATTCGGGGAAGCTCTGCAGAAATATGACAATTTCAGAACAATATATACAGATGCAACAAAATCTACAAGGGGAGTTGGATGTGCAGCTGTCAGCAAAGACTGTACTCGTACCATAGCACTTCGCAGTCACTGCAGCATATATACTGGGGAACTAGTCGCAATTAGCCTAGCACTAACCTTTGCATCGGAGATTCCAGAAAGTAACATACTGATGGTATCAGATTCACTGAGTGCACTGGAAGGGATCAGGCAGCTGTATCCAAACAACCCCCACCTCATGAAGATCAAAGCAAATATTTAACTTGCATCGTGATGGCAAACTAGTCCAGTTTATGTGGGTCCCATCGCATACAGGTATCTCGGGAAACGAAAAAGCAGACGCCGTAGCCGCGAGAGCAGTGACCGATGCAATCACCCTGAACCAGATGTCGTATTTCGATCAAAAATTGCTGATCAAACAACATATACACATGGTATGGCAACAACAATGGGACCTAGACAATAGCAAGCTACATCAAATAATGCCAAACATAGGAACCCACCTACCACTCCCACGAACCAGACGCAACCAGGTCATTATATCCCGCCTGAGAACAGGACACACACTGGCCACCCACAAATTTCTCTTTGACAACACCGAACCACCAAGATGCGAATCCTGCAACAGCCAGCTGACAGTTAAGCATATCATTTTGGAGTGCAGATCTAACGACAATGCAAGAATCATCCACAATTTACCCGACAACTTGGAAGAAGCTCTCACGCTCCACTCCGACAGCATTATAAAATTTCTGAAGGATATAGGCTACTATTATTTGTTATAACTGTATCTCACCTAACCATCTAACGTATTGTAGTATCCAAATAATAATTATTATTATGTAAGTTTTGTGCCGTCCGCCGCTAATAACCCTACGCGGTTGATGCGGTTTTCTGTTTAAATAAAAAAAAAAAAATCACTCTTCTGCTACATCTGCTCGGTATTTCGGTAAATATTGTCTCTACAGCATTTACAACTTTTCAGATCGTCAGATTTTCTGCCGAGAGTGCTGAGTCATCCACTAGGACAACTACTGGACAGCAGGAAACCGAATACGGCTCCTCATCCAACGCTTGCCCTAAAGATGTTTCGACACCTAGAAAGAAACAAAGAAAACAAGCAAAAATTACCCATTTTGCTAAGAAGAAGTTGTTACCAGTACATAAAACAGGCATTTTACAATAGCCTTGTATTGAATTTGATAATTAAGGACCTTCAACCTTTCTCCATTGTTGAAGATGAAGGGTTTATGGAATTGATTGCAGGATCTGATTCGTCATATAAATTGCCATGCAGAACAACTCTAAGTAGGACTCTGTTACCTGAAAGATACAACTTGGTATCAGAAAAAGTTAAATTAAAGTTGAAAGATGCCTCTGACATCACTATAACAACAGATACATGGACATCATTAGCTACACAAAATTATATGTGAATAACAGCACACTACATAGATGACGACTGGGAAATGCATTCAATTTTGGTACATGTAAATTATTAAAGTGTTGACGGACTGGGAAATTCTAACAAACGTTCATACAATAGTTACAGACAATGCGCACAACATTACAAATGCTATAAGATTCACTCAATGGAATCACTTACCATGCCTAGCGCATACAATAAACCTTATCGTCCAAAGTGCAGTAAAAAAAATTGAAAATCTACAAGTAAAAGTAAAAAAAATTGTTGAGTACCTCCATAGAAGCACAGTGGCTGCTGAGAAGTTAAAATTATTTCAGGAACAGATGAATCAAAATGGCAATAGCTTAAAACTGATAAATGATGTTCAAACACGTTGGAACTCAACTTATGACACGTTTCAAAGGATTTCTTCATTCAAGAACCTGTAGAAGCAGCATTAGGTGTCCTTCATAATCCTATCGAACAAATATCTGCTGAAGAATGGGGTATTTTAAAAGAAATATGTACAATTCTCAAACCATTTAATAATAACTGTGGAATTAAGTGCTGAAAAAGTAGTAACATCGTCCAAAATCATACCAGTGATACATGGTTTAAAATCATGTTTAGAAAAAGTAACAGCTCTAGAATCTCCTATTACTATTGAGTTCAAAAGCGCATTATTGAACGGCATCAAGACCAGATTTCCTAGATTTGAATATAATCGCATTTTGGCCCATTCTACATTCTTAGATCCAAGATTTGGAAAGAACGCCTTTCTTGACCCTTCAGCCTTAAAAAAAATAAAATCGCTGATATCTAGTGAAGTTTCTAGCTTAATTAAGTCTGGTCTCAATCAAGCAATTAATATAACTCCAGCGGATAACAGTGAGAGTTCTGTATGCAGTATATGGAAAGATTTTGATAAAAAAATATCTGCAGTGAAGACAACACCTCTGTCTGATAGTTTGATAGAGCTACAGCGGTTCAGTGGAGAATCTGTAATTGGAAAACATGAAGATGTATTACAATGGTGGAAAGGTAGGAGGTTTATTTATCTCCAACTAGCTTCCCATGCTAAAAAGTACCTGGGTGTGGTAGCAACATCTATGCCAAGCGAGAGGGTTTTCTCTAAAACAGGAATTATTGTTTCGGAGAGAAGATCTAGGTTGAAAGCAGAAAACGTGCAGAAAATTGTATTTTTGAATGGAAATCAGGGCTTCCTTTAAAGTGAATAGATGGACCATATTTTTAAGTTTATTGTGAATTCCATTCTAAAATATGAATATTAGTATCATACTTGTTTTTTATGTGGGTATAACGTAGATGTTTTACGTTTATGTCACATCATTCTTTTTTATTTTTGTTATAGTATATCGCTTTTAATTTTAAAAATATGCAAAGCTATGTTGATTGCTTCGCTACCAGATACTGTTTATTTGTCTATTCATCTATTCTAATAAACGCTATAACATAAAGTGTACTTACCTGTTGTTAATTATACTTATTTCTTGTTTTTCATGTATCCAAGGTATCGGATACAAAGTATCGGATAAATATATCGTAAATATCCGTTAGTACCCGATACTCAAGAGTATCCAAGTTGCACATGACTACTGCTATCGGAACTGGTACTTTGTTTTATTAACCACTTATGCATTGTTAGTGTTTACAAAAAATAACCGTTTTATAAGTGATACGTAAATTGAATCACATAGCACGCGCGGGTGCAAATGAACAAAACCTAGCTATAACAACTTACAATGAATGCACCCACCCCGACCCTCGCGCCGCGCCGTTCGCATCACGCCGTTTGCGCCGACCAATACATGACACGCGAACGCGTCATTCAGTGTTGCCGGTGTTGAGCGATCATCTTTGTCTCGTTAGTCAAGAAATAAAATCTACTAGTACTTATTTAACCCTAGAATACTAACCATTTACGAATGGAAATTATTTTTTCAAGATATGGCAACGTTGCATATATCCTATACATGGCCGCCATAGTAACTTCCTCGCTCAATGTGCCATGATATTTGCTGGTGGTTTGAAGTTTCTCAGTGCGCTCCATAGAGTGCGAAAGGAGCGTATAAAACTCAAACAAGGCTCCAAAAAATGCGCATGCGTATGTCAAAATTCAGTAACTTAACAACGTTGCCGTTGTTCATGTTAACCTACTTACGTTTTATGTTTTGTTAGCTTCTACCCTGAGCTTCTACCAGTTTCATTGGTTCTACTTGGTTTGGCTTGGCTCTTGGCTGCTACTAGTGCTACTTTCTACTGCTCCAAGTTCTAGCTTCCTTGTATGAAGTTGTGATTGCTTTATCTGATTTGCTGTTTTTGAAATGGCGGTAATCTGTGAAATGTGTGATAAATCATTTACCTTGAACAAAAATCTGTTGAGACATTTGAGGGACGTTCATGGAAAAGAAGAAAAAAGTTCCCGATCCTACCCATTCGATGCAAATAATAACAGATGCTTGGAAGGTTGTGAGTTATCGTTTTTAACGATTGGACAATTGAAAGACCACTTGTTATCACACCATAATTTTGTCTTTGAAGAGGAACAGTTAGAGTTCAAGTCTCTTGAAGGTGAGTTAGTAGATAAGGAGCACAACACAGATACAGAAAACATATTTTATGTTACTTTTCAGAGTTTCAGAATTGGCTAGAAAACATCTCCTGTACTGAAAGTGTACAATATGTCAAGCAAGCGCAACGTAAAAAGCTGCCTAGAAAGGAAGAAATCATGTACCTATATTGCAATCGTACAGGTGAGTTGTCTATGTTTATATAACTTCTGAAACATATCCTGTGGTTATCTGTTGTATACTCCAAGATGAGACAGTAGTGCATCCTCATATAGGACTACATATTGTGCTTAGTTGATTTTTAGTAGCACAATAGCATATTCCAAAAAAATAATGAAACCTTACTCATCAGGGATTCAACAACAAACCACAAAAAAATCCTGGAAAAACCTATGGTCTCCACTTAGGTCTAGAGAACTCTATCAGATTCTCTTTGAAGCATACTCAACCAGACTGAGTCACATTCTATTGATGAATTAGAAAGACAATTGTTATTAATATTAATATATGTAGATTCCTTTACTTTCCTTCTGTAGCTGCTATCTTCTCTGTGGCGTATTGAAACATCTTCCCATTTCACTCTATGCCCCATTTGCCAAACATGTTCACTAAGTGTTGAGTTCAACCTTTCTCTCTTAATTGTGTTTGATTTCTGTCATTTCAAAATAATATAACATTTGTAGTTTATAGGAAAGAAGATAAAAAATAGATCGAAAGAGAAAACTTAAAAGCCAGGGATTCTGTAAATTAAATATGTCGTGTACCAGCACAATTACAGTTACAACTGTGTCAATTACTGCATCTGCTTTTATTTTTTGAAATTGTCAAACAAGTTTGTTTTGATACTTATAATCACACGGTGTTTTTACAATTTTAGTTGTATTATTTTTGAGATTGTAAGTATGAAATAAATAAATAAATAAAAATAAATAAATAAATCTGGAAAAAAAAATTGTAGGGAAACAAACCGTTTTGTAACTAAATACTGTAAAACACATTATGGACATGATAGAGAATTACAACACCTACGACTACCTAAACATGATCGCCTAGCTATAGCTTCAAAATTGAATAGTGGTGTTCCATGCTCCAGGTGAGTTTTTTAAAACTGCATTTTGTAGGCTATGTTTCACAAGAAATATAACAAACACATATTTTTGAACTATTATAGTGTTCTCTTTTGACTTGTCGGATAATTGAAAAACATCAAAACATGCTCTTATCATAGATGATTACGATATAACTTGAAAACAACAATTTTAAACATTAGTAGAATATTGGTTTATGCAAAAATCTACTTACATCGATGCGAGCATATTGTATTTATATTGCTCATACAATTTTTTATTCAGTATTTTGGAAGCTACTAGGAAAAACATTGAGTTAGAGACTTTGAAAGGGACTGATCTATTGACTCGTATTGATATAAATAATATCAAAAGGTCATTTAACATAGACATCAGGAATGGGGTCCGGCATGAATGTAAGGTTAGCCAAGGCACTAGGTAAGGGACTAAAGAGGAGGAGATACGACCCTGAGGATCAGAGCACCAAACAGCCTGAACATGAACCAAGACCTAAGTTGTACTACCACACATGGTTTGATGAAGGTTGGGCAAAAGAAATGTAGGACATTGCTTACGTTATGTTCAGCTCCTAGAAGAAGGACCAAAAGACTCCCACCCCATTGGTTACATTTCACAAAGAGTGACTACAAGAGCATTTGAAAATCTTCGAAGAACAAATGCAGCCACACACTTACAGAAAAGGACAAATCTGTATTCAAGGTTAGGAGGAGCCTACCTGGAGAGGGGAGCAGGCAAGAAATCAGCTGGAGATGATGCAGTGGTTTTCCCATTATATGCTGCATTCAGGAATGTGAGGACTCTAACCGTTGACCACAGGGAGATATCAGGAATAATCATCAGAGGCCCCAACCATGCTCGGTCTCCAACTGATAGAATACCTTTCATAACATTAGAGCTGATTAAAACAGATGAAGAAAGTCTCGGTCTAATTAACCATGAATGTGATGTCACAAGTGTTGAGCTGTGGATCCAAGAATTTAATGTAGAAGAAAGAAACACAGTTATTTATAAGAAACAAGGAACTGAACATGAGTTCTTTAACAAGGAAGATTTTTGTTTCATATTTATGAACCCTTCTCAAGGATATATGTTGAGGAAATTTGGGACAAATGGTATTATCTGTGTTGACAGTACGCATTGCTTAAACTAGTACGACTCTGAATTAACAACAGTCATGCTTGTTGATGATTTCAGGGGTTTCCTTGTGCCTTTATGTTCACAAATAGGAAGGACACTGAAGTATTTAAAAAAATTTTCATGAAAATAAAAGAAAAAGTCGGTATTATTAATGCTGCTACTTTTATGAGTGACATTACAACTGTATTTTATAGTGTTTGGTGGAATGTTATGGGTCAGGTTCAACACCAGCTCTATTGTTCGTGGCATATTGATCGTGCCTGGAAAAAAATTTAAACAAAATAACAGATAAAACAAAACAAAAAACTGTATATGACTCATTGAAAGTACTCCAAACCGAAGTAAATGAGTCAGAATTTTTTGCAGAATTAAACACCTTCATAGAAATGCTACAAGATGATAACTTTAATCATTTTTATTCAAAAAATTACAAACAGTGGGCTTACGCATTTAGGAAAAATTGTGGTATCAACACCAACATGTATCTAGAATCAATGCATAAGTGTATAAGTACGAAACACTCTTGACAGAGAACGATCTCTACAATAATGACCTACTTAGAAATTTTGTGTCAGGAGTGGAGAATTGGCACACAAAGACAGCCAGAGAAAAATAACAAGTGGCCCTGAATGTACAAACTTGCATCCTGCTGTGCAACATGGAACTATTGGGAAGAGAGAGAGCTGTAGAAGCCGCAACTCAATAAAAGAAAGCGTGAAGAAGACGATGAGGCCACGCCTGATCCGAAGAAACAGAAGACACAGGAGCGACCAATGACTAGAAGCCAAGTACAACTAGCCCCTAGTACGAGTAGAGCGTCAACAACAAGCAGCTTGGACACTTCTGTCAGCTCAGGGACAGTTACAGAAGCCTACAATCCTGTTATAATTAATGCTGTAAAGGATACAGAGTATCGATTCAAGTTGATAAGATATTCCAAAGCTCCACAAATGCTGTTGAATAGGTGCAAGGCAGACTGGTATATCGCCACCATCAGTCACATGTGGAACATCGTAGATTACAAAGACAAAAAATTTGTCAAGGTGCTGCTCTCACAAAACAAGGATAGGATACCTGAAGCCTATTTAATCGCCAAGGAAGAAGCTCCAAACAACTCTGCTTTAATAATAGTCAATCCCAAAACAGGAGAACTCACCCAGCACGACTTTACAAGTCAGATAAGTCCAAAGAAAAAGTTAGAAACCTTCATCATCAAACGTAACCACGTCAAGGAAGCATTGGGGATTATTGACACTCAGTTAAACATGTCCAACCCCCTTGTCCCACAGGTTTTCAAGAGCCCTTTTCTAGACGAATGCTAGCAGAGTGGTCCGTAGACTTTTTGAGTGAGAGCTACACAGAATACACTGACAAAGAGCTCTATGGTAAGAAAGGGAATATTCCTAAAGAGATAAGAGCCAGGACCATATTGGAAAACCTGTCCAGCATGCAAGAACAAGAAAGAAAAAGCACTATTAAATACAAGGGCAAGATTCTCCCTGATGGTTGGGCCTTTAACATGGAAACAATAGGGGAGACTGATTCTCAGATAGTTGGGGAGTTCATAAACTATTTAAAGGGAATGGTCATTGATAAATCTACAGCCACTTACATCAATTACTCTAAGGATGGGAGACCCCCTCTCAACATAGTCCAGACGATCATACAACAATGGGAGCTGTCTTCTTACAGCAATTCTGACCTCACACAGAACGGGACACCCGAGACCATCAACAGTATATTAGAAGTGCTTGGAGTAGGCGCAAAAGGAAGGACTTATTCGCAATTGGAGCCAGACATGAAACAAAAGGATAATGTCCCTCCAGTACCCTTGGCTTACAGCCCATGGATTGAAGACACGCACGCCGTGCTAGCAGAAGAGCTTCCTTCCAAGGAACACATCCCATTCAATCACTTGCTTGAGGACCCTATTGAGGCGGAGCATCTAATGGCATGCCTATCAGAGTCGGTGGTAAAAGAGATAGCTGAAATACTACTTGCCACTAATGTCGGGGTTACAGCATCAAAGTTTGCAAATACATATTCTAGATTAGGAGGGGTATATCTATACAATCCTCGCAAAAAGGCAAGCTCTAGCAGAGAGAACGTAGCTATCTTCCCTATAATTGCCACACTCACCAATCCCAAGACCATGGATGACACAAAGAGACTGTGCCATGGAATATGCATCAGAGGCCCGAATCATGCAAAATCCCCGACCGATCGAATATCACTAATAACCATAGAGTTAATGCCATCAACCGCCAGATGCAAAGCTTTCGCCAGGATAATTAACAAAGCACTAATACTAGAGACTTCAACACACATAATAGTGATCAGACAAAACTCTATAATGAAAGAAGACTGCTGTTACAACACTTTCTCAATCAACGCTCTTTTCAATCCCATAAACACATTTGCACACGACTTTGGATAACCAAACCTTACTGCGGAATCAGAACATGTTGTCCTTCCAACATGAGCTTTGGAAAACCAGCAAGCGATGGTTTATAGATAAGTTTGTCGATGGTGTTTTAATCTCCATGACTGGAAACTCCAGAGATGAGGGATACTTGAGCGTATTGAGGAAGATATATCTAGACTTATACAACTGGAGGAACAATGACCGCTGTGCTTCTTGGGACGTGAAAGGATTCTGTAACAAAGCCAACGAATGCTTGATTGACAATCCCATATCGATGTATCATCACAGGTATCTCTTGCGAACAATCGGCCTCTACGTAAGTCGCGGTTTCTAGGATTAAATGTTATATATAATTCACCTACCCTGTAATTTAGATCCACTCCTTATATATAGATTATGGTTACACCTGCACTTAGAAAGAACAATAGTATCAAACTTTCACTAACGTAGGTATACTAACAAAAATACATGCAGCTACACTTACAATTCATCTCCTATAGGCGAAAAACTGATTAAACAAATTTCCTTAGACTTTTCCTCCTTTTAGGGAAACAAAAATAGTCTGGCCTGTTGGTCTCCGACCAGTGCCATTACTCTAGCAAAAAAAAGTATTTCAATTTGGAAGGAAAAATAGTGAAACGTTTAGATAAGGGAATTCATGGTATTTTGATGTACACTGGGACAAGATTGTTGAAAGGATAATAAAAAGTATAAAGGGCAAAAATACATATTATATAAGTGAAATTGATAAAAGACATAGAGCTGCAAAGCATAATAACTTTGTAACAAAATATGTAGATGATGTGTGGGCTGTACAGAGTGAAAGAAACATATATTATGTTACTCAGCAACAACCTAATGTTTGTTGCACTTTAAGCTGTGTAACATGTAATATATGTATCCACAGCTATCACTGTACATGTCCAGATTTTTTTATAAAGGCTACAATATGCAAACACATTTACTACATCATTATTGGGAGTGGCCAATTAAGACAAAATAATGGAGAACAGCTTGGTATAAATCCTATAAGTAATCCTATTGTAAATAATGCTGATAAATCAGAAATAGTAACTCATTTGAATACCATAAAACTGCAGATGAAACTCAGCCCAATTAGCAGAGAAATGTTCTCAATTAGTAAATTTAGACCTGGAAGGTGTTTCAGAAGAAACAATATCATATGCACTTGCGCACCTAAATAATGTGTATAGGTTGCTGACAAACAAGAAACCACCTAAAATTAATCAAGTACCTAATATAGATGAAAATAAAACAAAAGTTCCAGCTAACAAAAAAATAAGAAAACAGGTGACATTTCATTCTACTAAAAATAAAAAGTTGAAAAAAATATCCTGAAAGGTAACAGTTCTGACCATTCCATGAATATAAAAAATGCTTTACCTCACAAAGAATTTGTTTCTGCAGATCCTAAAATGGATCATAATTATATTTAGCAACTGCAGGACCCTGAATTACTTATTTAACAGTTTAGAGAAAATATCAGTCCGCCAAATTACTTTACGTTATGACATACCAACTCATGACACATTGAAATTTAAAAAATGTTTCAATTATTCAGCACCTTACATTATAAATAACTATTTAGATTTAGAAATGAATTCTTTGATCATATTCAAGATGAAGCTTAGAGAAGTACTTTTGCAGACACAATCACTTGACATAATTGATTGATGTTATAATGCCTTAGATATACGCTGATAATATTATACCACTCCAATATTTATTATATTGTAATATCACAATTTGTAAACGGATCTAAATGATAGTTGATACTTATTGTCTATTTACTGTACAGGCTGAGGTTAAAAATGGCTTTGCAAGTCATTGGTCTTTTGGAATATGTTTTTTTATTCTTTATACTCCAATAAATATTATTATTATTATATTAGTGGTTTATAACGGTTTTCTTCATGTTTTATTTAGATAAGAATTGAAATTACTTCTACTCTAATTAATGTCAATGACCATTATTATTTGCGTTATTTGCTTGTAGATGATCAGCTCAAAAAACTGTGTGACAGATGTTTTATTATTTTGAATACCAGTTGCATTTTTTAGCTCTATTGTAGTATAAACTTGATTATCTTCGAATGATAGGGTGCTCAGATGCTTAGCATCTCCAACATATTTTTGATATGATTATTATATCTTTGAGTAGCAAGGATATTTTCACAGATATTGAAATATATAATATAAAATGATTAGGTATACAGATATAGGTATTGTAGCTTGAGATAAATATACACCGTATTTGCAGTAGTATGGTGTTGATAAATGTTATTATTTTTGTATGCTCTTTTATGATACTAGAGTTTGTCTTGTCAGACAAAAATTATTTGAGGAGAACATTACTGATGTCCCGGTTGTCCCTAGATAAGGGTTGCTGGATATCTGAATTGTCAATAAACTTTTTTGCTTCAATGAATGTGATTTTATTCATCAACCGGATTGGGTACAAAATGAATTGGGATAGGATGAGTTTGAAATTAATACGAATTTCCTGAATTCATTTTTCCATATAACTACTTCAAAATTTTTCAAATAATAAAAAAGTATTACTTCTTGGCATTTTTATTGTAGTTTCAATTTATACGGGTAAATTTTGCCGCCTATACTGCCCGTGACATGGGTGTGCCTAAAATATAGTGCAGAAATAATAGTATTTCAGTCTTTAACTTTCACTCATTCTTTTCTACATAAAACAGGCTGTAAGTACATATAAAAGATATATAGATCATAAACGTCAGACATATCCTAGCAGGGTAATCTATGATTAACTCGGTTTAGTAATCACTCCTTAGAACTTAGACAAAGTGGCAACGTGGGCATTGGCGCATGCGCAGTAATGCGAGCCTTGTTTGATGTTTATATGCTCCTAGAGCGCGAATACACAGCGGATCGTATTAACCAATACGAAAGGTTAGTGTTTGCGTAACTTTTTCAAAATCTTGGTACTATTGTGTTTTTTTATTCTAGAGGTTAATTAAATAAATGATGGCGAAGAAATGGGAAGACGTAAGACCCTTAACGATATCAGAATTAGAATTGGGGGTGGAAAATTTTGCAAGATGAGGAGGATGGTGAAACCCAGGAATCCGGTGCCAGTGCAGCCGCTTCCAGTGACTCCGAAACTGAGGACAACCTGCTAAGCGGTTTTAGTCCTTCTGGGTCAGAGTTTGAGCAAGGCACTTCTGGCTCAGAAAGTAGCGATACAGAGCGTGTTAGCGAGGGGGGACGGTAACTTGTCCCTTATGTTGGGTGTTCATCATGGACATTTAAATGGACATGCTAGGTTTTATCTCAAAGTATAATATCGTACCAAAAATATCACATAGTATAGTCAAACACATAATATAGTCAAACCCGTGACTGTACTTTTCACTCCTAGAAGTACCTAAAAGTATAATAAAGTACCAAGAATATCACACAATATAGTCACACCTGTGATTGCACTTGTCACACTTTGAAGTACCTGTGTTATCTTTACTCATGATACTCCGTAAATGCAGTACCCACAGTACCACAAGTATACCAACTCCAGGCGGTGAGGGTGATGTAATGCCCATCCGGTACAAAGGGCTCGACATCCAAGTACAATACGCTAAGGGCTGTCTAAATAATCTTGACACTAAAGACGTAGGAAGAGCGATGTGCGTGCCAGATATAGATGGATGGAAGGCAGTAAGATGATAAGATAAGACGGTAAGAAGATGATACGATGTAAAGAGGCCTGCAAAGAAACAAAACATAGGCCTTAGTACTTAAAAAGGGCACAAAGACTACGCGGTCGGCCACGAAGCACGTGGACGTACAGGTTACGTACCTTGATGGAGAGTGCCTCTCAAGTGAAGGTGAGTTGCCAATGCCCAGAATTCGTGATCCTGGGTCCCTTCGCGGCTAGTGAACCCGAATCGGACAATTGGGAACCTGGTTGTGACGAACCTTTAAATCCGCTTCAGCGTGATTTCCACAAGTTCGCCAGGTTACCTTTCACCTTGAAGAAAACTGGCCAAATGCGCGGTTCTCCCAGAAACTAGAGGTGTGTCGGTATTTGAGTAACGTTGATTTGGAACGGTATTTTTAAGTAACTCTTTATGCCGCTCCAGAACGAATGTGTCACGCGCTCCTTTGGAGCGTATGAACGAACAGTGCCGGCCACAGACCACTTGGTGCCGGCAACGAGTTCACGAAGTCGCAACGTCGCCGTCGTGTGACGGGTACCGCGGAGTGTGTCGTGGTTTGAGTTTGGAGTAGGTGCGCGTGCACAGTATCAGGTACAGCTGGTTGCTGACTCATGATTCGGGCATCTCGCACTATACTTATCGTGGTTGTAGCGGATGAGCGCTGCGCGGTACATGGTACGCGCTCTGTTGGAGCGTATGGCAGCTGTATTTGTATGCATAGATAATAGAGGTTATATTCACTTCGGTTATCTGTATTTATGTATATTATTATATATGAACTGTTCAACCCTGTCGTGTAACGTGTAACTGAGTACCACGGAGCGTGTCGTGATCGGAATTGGAACGATCTTTAGCACGTAGTCACCATTTTTATTTTGAATTGGCGATTCTGATTGATCAGTAAACAGTGATTATTACCGTGACTTGGATTACTTTGTTTAAAGGTGAGTTAATCTTCACAAAATGTTCGTGAACAAATAGAAAAGTGAATATTTATATTTTCAGGAGTTAAACTATGGCTCCAAAAAAGTCAGTTATATGGAATTTCTTCACAGAAAAGCCAAAGTCGGAAAAAATTGCAGTTTGTGGAATATGCAAACAAGAATTAAATTTCAAATCAACATCCAATAATCTTAGAAAACACATGACCAGGAAGCACCCTACTATTAATCTTGACTTTGATGAACCCCCAGACATTCAACCGCAAAATTGCACCATCGCCACTAATAGTACACCATGTGTTTCTAATAATCAGCTTGAGGGTACCCTACAACCCAAAATTCCTAGAACACTCGCGTCTAAGACACAAATGAATGTCGATAGTTTCCTCAGGAAAAAGATGGGGGTATCTGCTCAGAGGAACATTAATGAAGAGTTGATGCTTCTATTTACCCATGACTTACAACCTTTCTCGGTAGTAGAAGATTATGGCTTCAGAAGATTCGTTGGGATTCTTAATCCATCGTATCAATTACCGTCAAGAAAAACTATCAGTAATACTTTATTACCAGCTAAATATCAAGAGGTATACAGCGATACAAAAAAATTAATGTTAGATGTCACATCCGTTACTTTAACAACAGATTGCTGGACTTCACGGAACACAGAACATTTCTTAGCGGTAACTGCACATTTTATAGATAACAAGTTTGAAGTGCAAAGCGCACTGCTAAACTGTGTTTCATTCTCTGTTAGCCATACCAGTAAAAATTTGGCGAGTGAAATAAGAAATGTAATCGAGGAATGGAATTTAGAAGCCAAAATTCTCATGGTGATTTCAGATAATGCTGCTAATATGAAAAAAGCAATTAATGATGAATTACACTTGAAACATTTTGGGTGTTATGCCCATACGATCAATTTAATTGCACAGGATTCCTTAAAACCCACTGAAGGAATACTAGACAAAGTAAAATCTATTGTGGGATTCTTTAGGCGAAGCACCTCTGCTAGCGCAAAACTAAGATATATTTCAAAGATATATTTCAAACTATCATATCATATATTAAAAAAACTATTATGACCCTGCTATCAGCCTAATATTCCAATTGGTATTATAAAGTAGTTGCTTAGACTGAAAATAGAGGCTTATTTTTCTTGAGAATGTTCTAATTTGTAAGCCTTGAGAATCTCAAAAAGTTAGAAATTAAATGGTTTTTGCTTGATTCTTCCAACTTGGACTTACCGTTACACTGATTAAGTGATAACCAGTTCATGGTACTTTTCTTCTTGATATTTTACTAACAGGTCATCCTTAAATAAATCCTTATATCAAAACTCAATTTAGGGAGAAACCTCCCAAGTAAGTGACACCGCATTCCAAAAAATGCAACGAAGCTATACGGCAGGCAACGCTCCAATGTAACGGTATTTTGGAGCGGTATTTGCTTGGAGCGGTAGCCGTTGTAACGTTCCAGACGTGGAACCGTTATTCTCATCACTACCAGAAACTTCCAACGACGGCGACGTCCAACGTCAGTCGTCACATCAAAAACGTCAAAGTGTCAACCACACTTCTGCTCAGACCTATTCTGTTCTTCCAGAATCAGAAATTTCTACCGACTTCCATCGTCAGTCGTCCCATCACAAACGTCAAAGTGTCAACCACACTTCTGTTCACACCTATTCTGTGCTGACCGTCAAGCGAATGTCATCCTCTAACCACACTTTTGATATGTAAACAAAACGCTGCGAATGTATTACTTTCGAACAAGATTGAGGTCTGATAACTCATCGGAATCAACTACAAAATGTACTGATTTCCCATATAATTTCAGGTACTACAGTGGCCATGGGGCACCAGTGGCTGAACAGGACCAAACCACCAAAATAGTTGAAACTGTGATTTGTACCATAGCCCTATGTCAGCTTCTGACCTGAATAAAGAGGAATACAGAACCTTTAGTACGCCCTTTATTCTGCTAGATATAGTAAGAAGTAGCCTCCGTCACACATAAGCTGAGGTAAATTAAGCATAAGATGAGTCGAGATAGGTAAACACAAGGTAAGATACTTTTGACCCGTAACAAGCGTAGCCCTCAAAGGAAGAAAAAAAGTTTAGGGCACTCTCTTGTTTTCCTGCCAAGCAGCTCCCATGCTAAACAAATCCACAAAATACAAGAAAAACAATTGCAGACTGGATCGAACTGTAACACACCTTCAACAAGAAGAAATCGGTAACGGAGAAAGCAATATGGCGGAACCCTCTCAACCCTCAACCCTCACTGTTGAACAAGTAGGAGAGAATGCAGATATTGCTCTTGAATCGGAGCCGGAATCTCTCAGCTTGCCTACGAGTCTAAAAAGCAAAAATGGTCACCGTTGGTGCACTGTCTCGAATATAGGAAAAAGTGTAGCGAGCAGAAATGTTGTGCATATTCTCCAAGGGCCTAATGATGAAGCAAAGGATGCTGAAACTCCTTTAGATGTTTTCAAGTATCTAATGACTAATTCCGTATTTGAAAAAGTTCTTTGTTCACACAAATGTGCAGATCAGCTCAAAATCTGAGAACTATAAAGTTGCTAAATCTCCAAACTCTGTCACAACCATGGATGAGTTACATGCCCTTATTGGCCTCTTGATATTTTCTGGTGCACAAAAAGACAATCATCTTAGCACCAGAGAGATGTTTGACTCCAAATTATCTGGCTCGAATTATAAAGCAACCATGAGCAGTGAAAGGTTCGATTTTCTTTTACATAATCTTAGGTTCGATGACAAAGCGACCAGGATAGGCAGAAAAAATCTGGATAGATTTGTCCCCATTCGAGAAATATGGGACGAACTTATCTCCAACTGTAAGTTGTCTTACAAGCCTGGTAGTTTGATGAGCAATTACTGGCATTTAGGGGTCGATGCCCCTTTAGGATGTATATCCCGAGGAAGCCGGCCAAATATGGCATCAAAATAGTTATGACTTGCGACGCGGGTACAAAATACATGCTAAATGCTGAGCCTTATCTTGGAAAACATACCAACACGGACAGCCAGCCTTTAGGCGAATACTTCGTTACAAGGTTGACAGAAAATATTCACGGTAGTAACCGTAATATCACAATGGATAATTGGTTCACTTCAGTGAATCTTGCAGACAAGTTATTGAAACCTCCATACAAGCTAACAGTTCTTGGTACTTTGCGGCAGAATAAACGCGAGATACCTCCTGAAATGCTGCATCTAAAAGACAGAGAAGTGGGTAATTCAAAATTCTGCTTTGACCAAGAGAAGACGTTAGTGTCGTATAAAACAAGAAAGAATAAGAGCGTGTTGGTTTTATTAACAATGCACGAAGGACCTGTTGTTTGCCCAACCACCAAGAAACCCGAAATTATTTTGCACTATAACCAAACTAAGGGCGGAGTAGACACATTTGACCAAATGGGTAGTCACCGAAGTTGCTCTCGGAAAACTCGAAGATGGCCGCTCTGTGTGTTTTATGGGATGCTCAAAATCGTCTGCATAAATTCCTGGATAATATAAATTCATAACTTGAAAAGAATTGGACAAAAACCCTTAGCAAGAAAGACTTATATGAACATTCTTCAAACGCAACTCACAACAGCATGGCTTAGAAAGTGTTTTGTATATACTCCAAATTCCCTTAGAAGGTTGTAGCGATGGGCATTGTCTTGAGAGCCGCACAAGGTGTTACTTGTGTCCGTCAAAAAAAAAAAGGAGAATGGCGTCACTACATTGCAACCACTGTCATCGTACATTCTGCGCCGAGCACCGTGCGCGTTGCTGTGTTACCTATGATGCAGATAAATAAATTACTGAATTGTTTATGCTTAGTTAGACTCTAATTAACTTGCTTTGTTAATGTGTGCAATATAATATTCATTATGATTTTCGTTGTTATTGTTTTTGTTACCGTTATAAACTTCGTAAATATTACGAATGGTTAGTGACCATGGGAGTATGATTTAAGGTTAGTGTTCTAGGGTTAAAATATGGACGCAATGCTGTGACCCGGTAATTTTTTTGGCGACCCGGTACCGGGTCGCGACCCATCGGATAGGAAACGCTATTGCTGTTGAATAGCATATTTTCTAATTTAAAAAATGATATTCCTCATATTTATTTATTTATTTATTTATTTAACGACTTTATTTGGGTGAATTTTAGCCTAAGGCTATTCTTACATTTAACCCATATATAAACCTACATTCTAAACTAACACCTAAACCTAAGCTAACAAGGAATGTATGTATATATATTATAAACAGCAGTATTAACAGTAACACTGAAGAAAAAAAATATATATCCTGGAGATTGAGCATTATGCTAGCAATAAAATGTTTTTCATTTTCTTTTTAAATTTGTCAACTGGTAAAGACTTGGTATTATCTATCGCATTATACTGTTTTGCGGCATTATAGGTGAAACATCTTTGGCACATTGCAGACTGGTGGTATGGAATTGTCAACAAACAAACATCAGGTATAGTATGCATTTGGTGTTCCTGCCACATGATACATTTGGCGGCCTGCAAAGCTTGCTTCAGGCTTCCAAGGCACATTGAAGATCTGCCCAGGAGCACTGGCAGCCATTTTAGTCGAAGCTCAAATAGGCAAAATCGGCTACGAGAATTTCAGCCTTTCTTTAAGACTGAAATTCATAAAATTGTTCTGCCCAGTCAGTTGAAGCATGCGCTTCTCGTGTCTTAGAGCCGTATGTTCCGCTTAAAGCTTATTTTACGGAACTTTGCTTGAAGATCCATCTATAACAAATGAGGAAATTCTCAAACCGCTGAATACTCCGTTCACAAACATTCATTTAGAGTTTATGGTATATGTATTGGGTATATTAAATAACTTAAATGCTATGTTCCAATCAATAATGAACCACTACTTTATAAACTAACTTATCAAAATACTAAGAATAGTCTATAGTAATTACATTAGAAAAGAAGAGTTTCACTGCAAAGATATCATTAAATTCGATCACACAAACCCCATGCATTTTTTACTAATAGAAAAAATATATCTTGGGGTATGTGCACAAGTCGCTGGCGGAATTAAAACAAACCTCCACTGTCACTGTGACAAAAGACGTTGCTCTTTTCTTAAAAACATGCTTAAAATTTTATATTAGGCTTGCCATTGAAACTAAGACTCGGTTTGACTTTGTAGACGAGATTTTTAGCTTAATTTCCGTCGTGATCCCGCTGAAGCACAAAAGCAAAATGTAGTCTCTCTTTATCCAATATTTAAAAAATTTTCTTTTTTGGAGAGTTGTGTGGATAACCAGCAACTAGACAATGAGTGCAGAGAGTATATATTACTAGATTTAGAAAAACTTAATTTGAAAACAGATTTGTCTGCTTCAGAATACTGGCAGAAAATCTTAGATTAAAAAAAATCAGCTAAAACGATAATTTTCCCGAATCTAAAAAAGTATTGAGCTTACTTTTGATCCTTCCATTTTCCAATGCGAACGTGGAAAGGACATTTTCTGAGCTTAATAATACCAAAACAGATCTCTGGAATAACTTGAAGACAGAAACAGTCAATGCTCTCATTGCAACAAACGAAGGAGTCAAAAATAAAGGAGGCTGGGTTAAATTTCATGCTACCAAAGAAATGCTACATGCTAAAATTTGGGACAAACATGAAGCAAGGAATTGATAATTGAATGTTTAGTATTTTTATATTTTATTCTCATATATTTCTTATGTATTCACATTTTTACTTATGTATTTTACTGTTGATGCTTTGATATCAAATCTAATTACTGTTCATTTTTTAATTATTTTCTAACAGTACGTTATATTTTTAAGTTTTAAAAGTATTTGGTATATAATTAAAATTAATTCGTTTAATTTTTTAAAGTTATTCGAACATTACAATTAGGATTCCTTTTTATTTTTTAAGTAAATTTCAACACCGTGTTAAGTGTTTTTAAAAGCTGAAAATTTTTTTTAGTATACCATTACAATTAATTCTTTCCATTTTTTATTGTTACCTGTTAAATATTATTTAATAAACTGTTTAACCTCTTTATGCGTTTTTTGTAACTTGGCTGCTGATGTGGAGATGGTTTATGTTACTAACACGTTGAACGACAGTTACGCCGATTGCCGTCTTCTATGGCGTGCTGATTTTGACAGAACGCCGTATGACGTCTAAACATATACCGTTTAAAAACGACTGTACGTTCATCGGCGTTCCATTTTCCATAAGAAATGTTCAGGGTCGATAGTTACTGCCACATATCCGACCGCTCATATCTAAATACCGCCACTTAAAATGCACCAAAAATTTCTCCCCCTCTCGATGTCTCCCCCACTACTAAATAAAAATGGAAATTCGTACACAACGCCGATAGACGTTTGGTGCTCCATATAAATCCAATTAGTACCAATTTTGCCGTCGACCTGTACGCATATCGTTCACGTGACATCGCCTTGTTTTACGCAGGAAAGAAGCACGTGCTCACTATTTGGATAATTTATTGGTGCAGTGCATTTTTATGGCAATGTAAGTAACCTTTTATTATCTTATGGTATATTATCAACTTTTGTAATGAAATTATGAGGCTCTTGCGAAGATATTTAGAATTATAGCTAGACTTCGATGCCAACACACTAAACATATTTTTGATATTGTTTGTTCATTGCAGATGAGCGGCCCCAATGACCCCTATGAAAGGGAACGGAGGAGACTACTCCAGATGTACAGTGAATTGTCTAGTGATGAGGAAGTGGATCCATTCCATGATAGCGAAGGTGGGTCAGATCCGGACTACAGGCCCAACGAATCCTCTGACACAAATTCAGATAAGGAAGGCTCGAGTAATATCCAACCAAAAAATGTATTACTCACTCAATCGTCATCATCTGAGGATAGTGATGACCAGAGCTCCAGCTCATCCAACGATGTAGTGCAGAACAATAACGGCCCTATATCAGAAGATGATGAAGCTTGGAAAACCACAACAGCCCCAATTCCCGATTTTGATTTTGATGAAGCTAATGTAGGAGTCAAAATACATATTGATGAAAATTCTACACCCCTTGATGTTTTTGAATCTCTGTTTACGCCGCAAATCTTGGAATACTTGGTGCAGTGCTCCAACGATTATGGAGAGGACCTCACCAATATAAATAGGCCAAAACCAAAGCATAGTAGGTCGGCAGTTTACCGACCAATAACCATCGACGAAATGAAAGCCTTTTTTGGCCTCTGCCTACTTCAAGGACAGATATCAACGAGCAACGTTCGACGACTGCTTTCGTACAGAGACGTTCTTTATTATCACCCAGTATTTCCTTTTATTATGTCTGCAAGAAGATATGAATATATACTAAGAGTTTTATGCTGTTCAGCACCAAAATCAAAAGGAAAAGAAAAAATTCAAACCCTTTTAGATATGCTCATAGCTCAATACCAAAACACCTATGGGCCTACTAGAGAGCTATCTTTAGACGAATCCCTGCTGCATTTCCGAGATCGGCTGCGATTTAGGGTATATATCAAAAATAAAAAAGACCGCTATGGGATTAAGTTCTACGAATTAACTACATCTGACGGGTACGTATTAAACATGGAGATGTACATTGGACACAGCACTGGAAATGACGGTAAAAATGCCAACGACGAAAACGATGGCGGTACTACTACAGAAAAGTTAGTTCTACGGCTGATGCGACCTTACTTATTGAAAGGCCATGATTTATTTATGGATAATTACTATAATAGTGTTTCATTATCTGAAAAACTACTGAAATTAAAGACGCACACTAATGGTACCCTCAGATCGAATCGTCATGGTAATCCAAAGCATTTAGTGACGAAAAAGTTGAAGCGCGGCGAACATTTTTGGGTGCGTCAAAAGCATGTATATGTATCCAAATGGAAAGATAAACGGGATGTGCTAGTGATTACTACCAGGAATCACCCACGTATGATCACAGTGAAGAATAGATATGGGAAAGAAAAATTGAAACCCGAAGAAGTTTCCAGTTACAACGATCATATGTCGGGTATTGATCGATGTGATCAGATGACAGCTATGTATGCCACGACACGGAAAACTATTAGATGGTATAAAAAGGCTATATTGTATTTACTCGATGTGACCACTTGGAACTCTTTTTTCCTATATAGAAAGTATTCTAAACGCAATTCACGCAAATACCATTATTTGAAGTTCAGAGACCATCTAAAAATCTCTAATTAAGTTGCCCCCGAATGTACAAGGAATAGATATCGTTCGTCCACAAAAGCACGATAGTCATCGTTCTGAAAATCGTAATCAAGTCCAAAATAATGCTCCAGAACTACAAGGGCATTGGCCTGAAAAGATTCCCGGTACCCCTGGAAGCAAGTCTCAGAAAAAATCTGTTTTCCTGAAGTGTAGGATGTGCTCAAAGAAAAATAGACGACGCGAGACCAGTTATAGATGTAAAGGTTGCTGCGATAAACCACCAGTGTGTCCTATTTGTTTTGAAGAATGGCATCTACCAGTGAACCAATAAAGTATTTAGCTTTAGATTTTCTTTTGTGTTGTTGCTTTTGTTACAAATATGTCTTTTTCCAAATAAAGTCGTTCATTTCTACGTTTTTGTTTTTTCTGCCACATAGTTACGTACGACGTCTACCGGCGTCTTGGCAATATCTAACAAATATTTTAGTTAAAAAATGACAGAACGTCTATCGGCGTCATGACGTCTACCGGCGTCTTGGCAATACCTAACAAATATTTCATTTAAAAAATGACAGAACGTCTATTGGCGTCGAGTTGAAAACTCCATAAAAATAAACAAAGTAATTTTTTTTACAATTATAACATATTTTCTATACAGTAAAAGTTATTTTGAGGCATAATTTACTAAAAACTATATGTGCCAATTTTGGTCACTTTCAGATATTCTTACTGTCCTTCAACGTGTTTTAAGCTTCTAGCTACTATAATTTTAACATTATTTTGTGTGCAAATTTATTGAATGGGAAATGGAAGGAAAAGCATGTATTTTTAACATAAAGAGCATTTTCTCTTGAATCGTGAAATCCACTTTTAAATTTGTTTAAAAACGTCACAGATTTTTTTTTGGTCTTAAAGCTTCTAAAAGGCGCGGCAACACCGGCAACATTGCAGTGTGAGTAATCTAGGGAATCGTTTATGAGGAAACTGGCTTCGGTCGGTTGGCAACACTGCTCGCAGTACTTCACGGCTGCGTCTGGTGCACAGTGGCGTATCGCCGTAGGTAGATACACGGTAGGTTGAGACACGGCACTAAACACGACACAACCAGTCACACGCGATCTCCACGGGATACCTACTACAAGATGATATTTCTTTAGTTAATAAGAGTTATATTGTACTTGTTCTACCGCCACGTCTAATTGATGGGAAATAAAGATATTTTTGATCTTGATATTTTATTTAAAATTGTTCCTTTTATTTTATACAAACACTATTTTTTTCTTAAATTCATAAGCATAAAATAAATAAAATAAATGAAATAAGGATTTGGTTAAGGCGTAATTTTTTCTTAAGAAATAAATATAAAAAAGAAAAATAAGTGGACCTTTCAAGGGTACCGAATGACCTACCATACCATGCTTTCGAAAGATTTTTCTTACTTCAACTCCTAAAACTTACCCCCTACTTTTTTCCAAATAGTAGCACCTCACATCTTTTCATACATTAATGAGGTCGTTATTTTATTTAGTATTTTTGTAACGGTCCACCCGTTTTCAAAATTATTTTTATATGATTTACTTGGCTACCATATACAAATAGTTTACAACTTCCATTTTTAACAACTGCTTCCTCATTATACTAGTACATTTTCATAACTATTTTGCTTCTCACCTCTACCTTTTTCCCATCTCTACTTCCTTCAGCTGAAAATATTACTTTATTATACACACTGCGCAAGTGCGCCAAATTTTGGGAAAATCTAATGAGTGGGGGGGTATGCTCTCTCTCTACCGACGTTAGCTTCTAGATGAAATGTAATGGTTTATTCTTTTTGCTTTCTGAACTCAAACAGTAAAGACATATAGAGTAGCTATGTCTCTCTAAGATAATTTTTGTGTCTGTGCCATTATGTGATAGCCAAGGAAAACCACCCTTTTCTCGGGGTGCCACCATCAAGACCACTTTCTCGAGGTGCCACCATCAAGACCACTTTCTCGGGGTGCCACCATCAAGACCACTTTTTCGGGGTACCACCAATGAAAACCACCTTTTTCGGGGTGCCACCAAGGAAAACCACACTTCTTTGGAAGAACACCACACCTCTTCCATGCCACCATCATGAACCTTTTTTCGAGGTGACACCACCAGAACTCCTTCTGAAGAAGTCAACCTTCTTTGGAGCACCTCCTTCTCTTCGGAAGGGCACCACGAGGACTACTCCCTGGACTTCCCTCCGAAGATGAGTAATTGTTTAAAAAAAAAATAGATAGAATGTACTGCATTCATATATACTGAAATAAATATTTATTAAACCGTTGTTGTCCTATTTTTCATTTCTTGGTGGCTAGCTAGACTCACGCACACACGCACGCACCCACATACCCTTGTCTCATGCGAACCAATTGAGCTGCTGGTTGCTATGAACAATTTTATTGTTACATTTTGTAGTGCCTTTGATTTCATATACAGATCAATTTTTTTGTAGTCATTAACCTAAGATAAATAAAATAAGCATTTTTTGAGGTGTAATATTTTCGTAATAAAAAAGCATAAAAAAGACATTGTTTTGTTTGCGTCAAGCAAGTTCTTGTTTTATTTATGTTATGCTTGTGAGTTTACGAAAAAAATAAGTTTGCGTATAAAATCAAACGTACTGCAAGATTTTAGATAATATAAGGACTTAATTTGCGTAGAAAGAACTATTTGGTGCTATTTGAAAAACGAAAGTTGGGGCGAGTTTCAAGGGTTGAAGTACAAAAAAAAAAAGGTTTAAAAAGCATGGCATGATAGATTCTATAGTACTATCAAAAATTCCACTCAGTTTTGGTTTGAACTATTTTTTGTTACGAAAATGTCACGTGTCAAGGAAATTCAGGGTCACCCTGTATATAACAATTAGTAGATATAACTACTTTGGATCTTACCTTTAAATTAAATCGACGACAGACTGCAATGTTTTTTGCAACTAATTCACACTAACATCATATATACAAACACAAACGACGAAAAAGCAGCTTAGTAGAAAATTTGGTACAATCAGTATATTGCATCACACATTGAAACAAACAAGCAAGCAAAAAAGACGAAAACATCCCGGCGCTCGCATGACCGCGAAGATTTGGTGGGAATGGTATGGTCCACGGGTATAGTATGAAAAAATACTCGATCGTGTGATTTGTATTGGCCAAACCTTTGGTGGGACGCATGATATGATTTTGAAAGAGAGAGAAAGGAGAAAGAGCAGAGCAGAGAGAGCGAAATGATAAGAATAAAAGATGCAGAGTGCTGGAAATTGGAAAATAATGTAGTTATAACATACTTTGTAATAATAAAAAAAATGGGTATGTACGTATACAATAAAATTTAATAATATATAATAAAGTTAAAAAATGGACAATGGAAAATAATTTTCTATTATTTTTTGTAACTCCTTATAAAAAGTGGGGGGCCTCGGCCCCCCCATGCCCCCACGCCCCGCCACAGGATATGTTACTTAACACACATTGCTCATTATAATCTTATGGAACTACTTCAGGTTTTCAAAAGAAGGTGGTATCAATGCTTGTTATCCAAGACGCTGATAAATGAATAAACTAGCAGTAAATGAAGAAAAGTTTGATATACCCTTCACAATCCCACTAGCTACTTTAGAAGAACTTGAAAACTGTGAGAAATTTTTTCTTGAAGAGGACAATTACAAAGCATTAGTAAGTTGTTCATTATTTCTAACGATCTTAAATGATGACAGTAAATTTATATTTGGCAAAATTTTATCTAAGAACCTCACACATAATTACTAGAGTGAGTATCTTACTCCACTGTCTTTTGCATATACAAGGTGGTCCTTAAGTATGTTCTGAGTCAAAATAAGAATAAAAGTTTGTATAAATGTAGGTCCCAAAATGCTTCAATTTTAAGATACAGAGTGTTAAAGTTGACAAAAAAGATAAGAGTTTTGATGGTATTTTCAAAATTTATTGAGCTACTACTAATAAATTTTCAAAATATAATCAAAACTCAATTTTTTTCTGTAATAACACCCTGTATTTTTGAAACCAGAGCATTTTGGGACCTACCTTTATATGAACTTTTATTCTTATTTTGACCTAAATAATCACAACTTTAAATATTGAAACATACTTTGGGACCACTTTGTATATTACCAAAATATTGATGCTTCAAAGCTTCTAGAATGATGTATAGTCGGAAATATCATAGAGCCAAAGTTATCAAGTTTCTTATTATGAAATATAACCACTATGCTATATTATAAATATATTTGTAGGTGAAGAGGATTTCACTTTTTGGAGGGAAAGAAGTTTCGTCTGTGACGTATGGAATGCTAAAGCGCCTCATCGCAGACAGTGTGGCTATACAGTTCAATTACAGAGGAAAGCGGGGAGTGAAGAAACCTTTTTTTTGGGCTTAAATTGAATCAGGCAATAATTGGTAAGTTACACAAAAAAAATTGTAAAAGTTCAATTCTTATTCAGTAAA
The DNA here is from genome assembly GCA_951848785.1 of Callosobruchus maculatus. NCBI lineage: Eukaryota > Metazoa > Arthropoda > Insecta > Coleoptera > Chrysomelidae > Callosobruchus > Callosobruchus maculatus. The sequence goes on along the minus strand of CATOUR010000043.1, from coordinate 6,565,011 downwards.
ACCATATCACATGATATGAGATCAACTGTCCTTCTATTGGTCGAGTAATCCTCGTGGTTGAGTAATTGTTAGCCCCTCTATAACTCAGAAAATGCTAATTTGTTATAATATATCTTGCATTTCATCATACATGGTCAATATTTTGGAAAGCATTATATTTTTGTGGTTCATATTTTCATTACTTTTCTAAACTGTTGTCATTCTTAGGTAAAGGTAAAAACAGCTCAATTTGAAGTTGTGTTACTTAAAAATGTGCGGCTGTTGATGCCATTTATATTACTATTCTTCATGGCTAGTCATGAGGTCAAGGGGCCTTTGTCCTTCAAATAGTCAAATCTGTCAGATCTTGAAACATCAAGAATCAGATGTTGTCATTTTACAATGACGGAAGGGAAATAAAACAGAAAGGAAGTAATTTATATGAAAAAAGAAGAGTTTTTATGTTCAGAGTGTTACCTTGACTGTTATGCAGTCTTAATACTATCCTATTTTGGACATGATGTGCATTAGATCTTTTTTAATTTCAGATGCTGTGCAAGGGCCTATAATAACTGCCAAAATATCCTGTGGGGGATTTTGCGTATTTTCCTTCGAGTTAGTGTGTAGCGTAGAGAATGGACTGTAACTTGTAGTTTTGCCTTTTCCCTTGTGTGTTGTGCGTCTTCCTTGCCCCCAGCTTCACAATAAAACACCTTTTCTGGATGAATCACCTTTCACTTTATTCCTTGTTTGTACAATTGCGTGTATGACCTTGTTGAGATGTGAGAAAGTATGCCCGAAATTGCCTTTGCAACTTTTATGAGTGAATTTGTATTCGCGTGTGTGGGCTTGACCTGTTCTGTTTGAAACCCAATGGCGAAGTGGCCGAGTCAACCGTCGTCAACGGTCAACGTTTTTTCTCATAGTGTTGCCACAGTGTGATTGTGTAATGTGTGTTGCAGCAATCCAAACATATCCGATATAGAGGAAGTCATCAAAGTCTGGCTTAAACATGCACCAGATCGGCTCAGGAAACTAAACTAAATAATTACATTTATGGTTTTTGATATACATATTTTAGTTTACTTTGGTGGCAGGTAACACTGATCTGCTTATTGAAACTTTTTGTCGTTCTCCAAATTTTTTTTCTTTCGTTTTTTGTGTATACTGTGTTGTACTGAATTCTATTATATACTTGGTTTCTCCCTATCACCCACAAGTTTTCACAGAACGGATAATATAAAATATGAAAATGCCAATTTCTGCTCTTTCTCCATGTTTGACAATGTTTTCCAAATTTTAGTCCTTGGAAAGCTCTTGCGTTTGAGGTCCAACGAACATTCCTTCTTTAAGCTTTACTTCACTTATTAGTGGGAATAAATGAAAAAATTCCCTTCTCTTTCTAAGGCTTTTCTGTAAGCCACAGTTTTATGTACAGCTAAATAAACTTTCTATTGATCTACAAAAGGGTTAAATAGTTAGGAATTATAGAAATAACGTATTTGACCAGTGGAGAGGATTTTCGTGCAGAACAGTGTAAGTTCAGTTTGGCATGATGGCAGATCAGGTCAAATACAAAAGAAAAACCTTTGTATCTCCTCGTCAGGAATATAGACGTGTTTCAGAAGCTTTCAAAACTATATTGTCTGATATACATGGCAATCCTGAACAGGATAAAGTTGTGGTAAATTCTATAACATCTAACCTTGACCATATGCAATGTGTCAATGTTATTGAAGATCATGAAAATCATACTGATAATACTTTTAAGACCTCTGACATTGATCAATTGCAATCTGTCAATATTATTGAAGATCATGAATATCATACTGATAATACTGAGTAGGATTTAGGCACAGAAACTTTGCCTTTGGAATCAGTTTCTGAATTACACCTTGATGTAAGGCAGCATGCTGGAAATGTCATGTAATAGTGCCAATTTACTTGTTAGCAATTATTTTCAAACAGAGTTAGTTCAGCGGGCAACTGTTATGCATAACACAGGGGCGTATCCAGACCTCAGTCTTGGGGGGGCTAGCGGGGCATGAAGTTGTGTGTGCTTTCACCATTTTTTGTAATTACTTCGTGAAAGATATTGATGCAAGAGAAAAGGAAAATGTGAATAGTGTTAAAATAAAAAAGAAGATATAAACAGCAAGCGAAACAGTGGAGTATCAGGTATTTTAGGGAGATGAAATGAAAAACCTATTGATGCATTAATCAATTTTAATTTTACGGAATACAAATAATACGTAATACGTATATTATCCGTGAATATTTTATTGGCACAACATACAAAATTGAACGATCATGAACACTCACCAGTCAGGTACGGGTACCCTAATAGCCACAATACGTACTCTATTTTTTTAATTAGTGTTTTAACCTTTCTAGTCGGTGCAATTTTCAAAACAGGTAATTAATGAGTTAGGTAAACTTTTGTGACAAGCTAACACGTTGTATAAGACATTAGAGAGGTTTTGACCCACTAAAAATTGGGACGACGCTATCCGCAAAAGATTATTCTGAGCATGCGCAGTGTGTTTCGAATAACGACGTGTATCGTTGCGTTATTCGACAATTGACATTAACAATTATTGGACCTATTTGGTTCTAACTTAACCTCACATTATGATCGATTTGGTCGGAAATGTCCAAGAAATGTTACATGTAACAAGTAAACACCACAAGCAGAAAGTAGATCACATCACAAGTAAAATAAAAAATAGGTTATGAAGGATCCCCGAAGCATGACAGTTCGGATTTCACTACCACGGTTCAGTCCCGTGATGATCACACGCTGTTGCCGGAGACAGCTAACTTTGTAGCTTTTATTGGATAATACTGTCAAATAAAATTGACGGAAGAAAACCTGGTCCTTTTCTAACCTTGACCATACGCAATGTGGCAATATTATTGAAGATCATGAAAATCATACTGATAATACTTTTAAGACCTCTGACCTTGACAATTGTAATCTGTCAATATTATTGAAGATCATGAATATCATACCGATAATACTGAGTATGATTTAGGCACAGAAACTTTGCCTTTGGAATCAGTATCTGAATTACACCTTGATGTAAGGCAGCGTGCTGGAAATACGTCATGTAATAGTGCCAATTTACTTGTTAGCAATGATTTTCAAACAGAGTTAGTTCAGTGGGCAACTGTTATGCATAACATACCCCATGCTGTTCTTGATGATTTATTAAAACTTCTAGCTCGATATTAAAACATTCCAAAATTGCCCTTGACTAGTAGGACACTTCTTAAGACCCCAATAAACATTAAAGCTGCTCCTAGGAAATGGGGAGTTTATATATTTAGGAGTTCAAAGGTCAATCCAAAGAAAACTTTCTAAATACATTGCTTATGACAGTGATTCCATATCTCTTAGAATGAATGTTGATGGTTTACCTCTTTTTCACAGTTCAGATTTACAACTATGGCCTATTTTGGGACTTATAACAAACTTCAAAAGTGCTCCATTTGTCATTGCTTTATTTTGTGGTACATCAAAGTCTTCCTCTGTTGAATGGGCTAATTTATTCACACAAAAAATATATTTTTTTCAAGAGAATTGGAAAATTGACGGGAATGTACGTTCATACATTTTTTTTCAGAATTTTTGTTCATCTAGTTTCAACAAAATTTGAGTTTGAAATTCAAATTATGGGGCTAGTGACGTCCCTGCCGCCACCGTATACCAGGATGGTCAGTAAATTTTATTGGAAATACGTAGGCATTTTAAACATATCCCTCTCAAAATACAGGCTTCTACCGTATGCACATTAGTTATCTAAGTATTTAACTAGTGCCATATGTAAGTGTAGTTTTGTAGTGAGACTATAAATAACGAGAGTGTCCCAACTGTCAGTTGGTTGACCTAGGTTCTCTAGCGCTCTTAAATGTTTTGTAACACACTCTGCAAGTTTACGTAAATCTAAGGAAGACTCATGACTAACTTGAGGGATATTATAAATTGCTTTAATGTGATTATATACTAGGAGTCGTTTATTATTGTAACGAGAGCATATAAGACCCCAAGCTACATGATAATTTTCTTCTGAAAACTGTAGGCTGTCTATTATCTGCTTAGCAGAACCTTGCAAAGAAGAACGTAGGTAATGGAATCTTTGAACATTGCCTATATGACCATTGGAATTAATGAGTGATTCGAATGTATCTCTAAATTCTGTCCAATCATTATAATCACCGGAAAATTTTGGTAATTCTATGATAGGCAAACGTACAGTGTTCAGTAAATTCCCATCCTGTATGTGAACTGACTGTGCTGAAGCTGATTGTACTGAGTTGACTGAACTAGCGTCATGTTTGGATTCTTTTAAAACAGCACTGTCATAGTCATTTAGCAACGATTGTGCTTTACTGGTTAATACAAAATATTCATCTTCAAATTCTTGTCGGTTTATATATTCACCATCTAAATCATCCGTGTTTTCCTCAATGATTATTTCAATTTCATTGAATTCCTCTAAAATATTCTTAAACTTCTCAAGGCGGTTAGTTATTTGAAAATAATCATCTTTTTCAACAACTGTGTCTAGGTTTGCAAAACGTGACAGGTAGGATTTAAAAAAGGTCATTCTTTTTCTCAAAGTGCCTCTCTGACGGATTTTACTTGAAGCTTCTGACATTTTCTCAAAAGCGTAACTCTAACGTATCAAACAATCTAATAATATGCTCAACTAAGGAATTTATGGAATGTTTAAAATAAAGAAGCACACTTCTAGCGAAATCTCGGCTTTTCTTAGAAAATAGCAAGTTTCCTGACCTCAATCTATGAAGTTGTAGATCTGCTTATTAGTGTGACGATTTGGCAACGTCGTCCTGCGTCAAGAACTTTCACCGCTGGTGCCGCCGTGCTGCCGCCGCTCGCTCCGCTGGTTTGCCGGGCGCTGCGCTGGGAATTCAAATTTGCCGCCGGTACGGCCGCCGTCTAACAGGAAATGGCTGATCAATGGCTGCTGCCGCGAGACCGTTCACCGAGCGGTGTACCGCTGCTGGTTTTCGTTCGGTACGCGATTATGACTGAACGTCGCGATGAATTGCTTCACTTAATTCACCCGCGGACACTTCCGGCTCGTATGGACCACAAATATGTTATAATAAACCTCCGTTTTTGCTTAACTTTGGTATTTATTACTTGGATTACAATTTGGCTGTGGACTGTATCTGATTCTTATGGTGTAATGCTACTTCCTGCGGCGTTGCCACATATAACTAAAACATACACGGTTGCATGATCAGAATACATAGTTGCGTTGTTTATGAACAAAATAATTTGTACAACAACTTATTATTGGAAAATACTTACCGCGAATCTTCTTTACCACTTACACCGCGTCACAGTATACCGCTTCTTCACCCGTATTCGGTACAGTTATTCATGTACCCCCTGCACCGCGACACACCGGCTATCCGGTCCACCCTCCATGGCTGCTCGCTGCACCAGCGCAGCGGTTTGTTTGCTACCCCTTAACTTCACGTCGATGTCGTCGCCATCGTCGATACAATCTGGCGATCACCACTGTGTAGGTTGTATAGAGGAACTCGTATAATTCGATCCAGAATCCCCTGTCACTGCTGTCAGATTCTTGCTCACACCGCAAGCCTCTCATTGGGCGCCAAATGCAAAGACGCTCTTCTCTCAGGTCGTAAGGTTCATGCAGTGATAAAACAACTCACCGACTTTGAATAGTATATTTTCCAAACTCTCACACAGCGTGGGTTATATTCCATAACTCACGGTTCAGCCGTGGGTTATGAACACCGCCTACTGGATACTAGTACTGATCTCTTGGAAATACATAGGTTTTAATAGACGCTGTAGTAACTGCAAATTGCAAGTGATGAGAAGTGAGGTTATGTTGTCAATATTGTGTAATTATTATGCGTTTAAATAATACTATTCATATATTCGGTCGTAGATAAAGTATAGTAATACCGCATCGTTGAATAATATACTATTAAAAAAGCTGCTTAAATATTAGCATTTTATAAGGAAAGTTGAATAGTGCTTCGTGTTTTGCAATAACGCAGATTGGCGCCACTCATCGCAAGTCTCAAGGCAAATCAGAAAGAGCGGATTATTGCATTTCTGATGCGCCATTCTGGCATGCAAACTTCATTCAGCGTGCTAGTTAGTAAGCAATTGTGAGCTTGTGACACAGAATTCATTCCCGCATATCCTTATAGCTCAGGGAGAAATAAAACGTAAAAATTTGCATGAAAATGAGACCAACCAGTTTGAGCCTTGTAATAAAATAAATTTTAACTACGCGCCTTTCAGCTTTATATTCATCATTTCTGGCTGGAAAAGAGCTATGTCCTACATATATTCTCTTGAAGTATAAAGTAGGCACCACGTTCGTTCGTTTTGGAGCGCGTCGCGTTTCGTAAAGGTGGGTATTCACTTGCAACAAAACACTCCGAACGAACCAAACGCGCTACGCGCGCTGTATCAAATTCGTCTATACTGTATTCATAGCCAAGCTAGACCAAATGAAAAGAAGCCCACGTGCGTCATGCGCTCGTGTCGGTGGGGTCCCTAATAGTCCAGTACATTATGTGTAAAGTGTGTGTTATAATCTGGCAAGTCAAAATCTCCAAGGCTGACTGGAAAGTAGATCCAAATAGCTGGCGCGTTCGCAGACGTTAGCGGACAGTAACCACGCGAACGTTGCATGCGACTGTTTATTTGGAGTCTATCTTGGGATTGAATATACTGTAGTCAGTCGTTGCGCCGAACAGACCAGAACGCGCAAAACATTTTCGGAGGTTTTATTCGTTTAAATAGCTTAAATGGAAATCAACGAAAAATAATGACTATGTCTCGATAAGAGCATGAAATTATTATTAATTTGGCAATAGTAATTTGATGTAATATTAATTATAGTTCCTAATTTATTAATTTTAAGTTGCTGTAAAAAAATATAGGGAATGATTTTTAAAAGATTGTAGAACTACGCACACGCTGTCTTGGAAATTAATTACGTGTTAATATTAATTCCATAATCACTAAATGAACGAGGTACTCACAGTTTCTTGCTTAGCACTGACAATGAAAAGTTGACGTCTATATTATTATCACTCACTAAAAATAATATATGGGTCATTCCAGCAAATTTTTAAAATCGTTACATTCTTCGATTTTTTTGCAGCGTTATTTTTTTATATAAACTACTTCCAAAACAAAAGTCGAATACTACAGTCAAATATTTTTGGGAAAATATATCAATTACTATTTTTTATATTTTTCCAAAAATTTAAATTTTCTTTTTTTGCGTAGCTTAAACATAAAATTGGACTTTTTTAGAGTCCGAAATCTGAATGTGACCAAATATTCAAAAATTTACTGAACGTACCCAATAGAGTAAATTTTTTTAAATCGTGGAAAATTGAGCAAAATCAAGACTTTTCAATTTTTTGCTCATAAATAATGATTGTTAAAAAATATTTGACTAGGATATTTAACTTGGGTTTTAGAAGTTGTTCACATACGCCTCAAAAAACTGGGGAATTGAACGATTTTAAAATTTTGGTAGAATGACTTATAAAGCAAAATTTATTTTTTTCTTATTACATGAAAATCTAAATTCTAATTTTCTATGTTAGATTTCATCGGTTCATTTAAACCCTTCAAGATGTGGAGACCGTGGGATGGCGAAGAGGTGTCTCAAGCACCGTGAGGAAGCGGAAATAATATAGAAATTGTGGAGGAAGTAGAAGTGGTTGAAGGATGGAATGACAATCCACCCAATGAACTACAAGATCCAAAATCGAAACGGACCCATTTGCCGCCAGAAGCTAAGCAAATAATTTTGAATGTGTTTCAATACATCAAAAATAAAGAAGGAGAGAGTGGAGCGATAACTAAAACAAGTCTTATGACCAACGTTCCAAACTCGACTGTGAGAAAAGTAGTTGTGGATGGAATTCACCCAAGGAAAGTGAGAGAAGATGCTGGTTCTTCGAGAATTTTCAAAGATTTTCATGCGAGTCTAATAAGTCGTATGATCTATGACGTAACAAGAATAATATTGTTTTGACACTTGAAGAGTTACTCATCAAAGTTAAAACAGAATTAAATATTAATTGTTGTGAAGAAACTTTACGCAAATTTTTGGAGAAAATGGATTTTCATTTCAAAATAAATCAACAAACGGCAGGTTTTAATGGAGTCTGGGAGAATTTCTGAATGGCGGACAAATTACTTGCGACAAATTGAAAAATTTCGAAACGAAGGTAGACCAACATTTTATTCTGACGAAACTTGGTACGACACCCACGATACCGTAAAAAAAGGATGGTGCGACAGTACCAACAACTGCGTTTTAGATGTGCCGCCCTCACATGGAAAACGGATAATAATTTTACATGTAGCCTCTAAAGACGACTGGGTAGAAGATGCTCTATTTTTATCTGCCAAGAATATGAAGGATTCTTGTGTAGATTATCATGAAAGTATGACAGCTGAGTTGTTCGAAAACTGGTTCAAAGAAACATTATTACCAAAATTACCTCCTAATTCAGTTATTGTGCTAGATAATGCATCTTACCATTCTGCTCTGTATAAAAAAATTCCAAATTCTTCATCAAATAAAGCAGAATTTAAAGAGTTTCTTGTAGAAAATGATTTATATTTTGAAGATTCGTATTCCAAAAAGGAACTTTTAGAGGTACTTAGAACAAAAAATTTTAATAAACTGTATAAAATCGATAAAATGGCCGAAGAACAAGGACATACAGTTTTACGACTACCCCCATATCATTGCATTTTCAACCCTATTAAAATGATCTGGCATGAAGTCAAGACACACATTAGGAACAGAAACACCGCACCAAAATTCAGTGATGAAACAGTAAGAATTATTAAAGAAGAAATGTTAAAAATATCGGCTGATAGTTGGGCCAGCTGTGTGGGCCACGTAATTAAAGAAGAAAATGTATATAGAGAGCGTTTAGTGCCAGAATTAATTATTCATCTGGGAGAAGATTCTAGCGATGACAGCGATTAATGTCTTGCTTACAATATACAATCAATGTAAATATTTTCTTCAAAAAACTTAAAAGTAATAAATAATAATTATTGAACTGTTAATTTTTTTTTTAATATTATAACTGTTTGATACGGTCCCATAAATTTTTAAATAAATTCATGGATTTATTTATAAGGAACTTCATGAATAAATTGACACGTTGAAAGTATTTTACATAGTAAAATTTTTGACGATTATAACTATAGGAATTTATCCTTTGCCGATATCTTATAAACTGTTGGTGTTTCTCTACAAACAAGTGACTGAAGAAGTTCAAGAATAAAATAAAATTGTTTTACATGGTGAAATTTTTACCTCTTTATAAAGCACAAATAACATTTAGTACAATTATTGACAAAGAATAAGTTCCTATAGTTTATAAACAGTAAACATTATTATTATCATTATTATTACATCTCAACAAGAGTTGAGCACACAGTGCTATAAACTTTAATAGCAACAACAGATAAAGATTACAAACTAAAAACTAAAAAAAACCTAATACTAACAGCTAACAATGATACAGAGAAAAGAAAAATAAGATTTATGCGCAAAGTGAGGCATGCACAGAGCACCAATTGTCATATCTTATTTTGAAACTGTTCACAAAAAGACTGTTCACTACATCCGCAGGCAGCTGGTTCCATCGATCAAATACCCTGTTACTTAAAAAGTGTTGTCTGGTGGAAGTTTTAAATGGTTCTTTCTTGAGCTTGAAGTTGTGACCTCTCAAGTTGTTTATATTGAGGCGAAATAAACTGGTTAGGTCAACACCAAAAAGACCATGCAGAGCTCGGTAGGTAATGATTAAATCACCGCGGGTGCGCCTCTCACCAAAGGGCTAAAGATTGAATATATGCAACCGGTCTTCGTATGCTGGACGTCTCGCGCCATACGGAACTCTGGTGCAACGACGCTTAAGAGACTCAAGAAGGTCACGATCCCTTTGTAGGACTGGATACCAAACAGGACCGGCAAATTCAATGATTGGACGAACATATGTTTTGTAAAGGAAAGAAGCCACAGAGGGGTCACAACCATGAAAAGATTTCTCAAGTAAGTATACAAGTCTCTTCGCTTTGGAACAGATATGATGTATGTGCTCGGACCAGGATAAAGAATTAGACATTATTACACCTAAATCACAATGGTCAGTTGAACTGGGAAGAGTTTGACCATCGATAACATAATCATGCATAGGATTCTTTCGGCCCATATGCAACACACAACATTTCGATGAATTTAAAGGGATAGACCAGTCCTTAGACCAAAAAACTGGTCTATCAATGTCGGCTTGGATAATGTGAGCATTATTGAGTGGGGTATTATATATTTTCGTATCATCGGCATATGAACATGTAGATTGTAAAGAACTGGGTAGATCGCTGCTATATAAGAGAAACAAAATAGGGCCCAAAACGGATCCCTGAGGTACGCCACTTAGAACTTGTCTAGGAGTCGATAAGGAATCGGAAACCCTCACTACGAATTCTCTGTTATGAAGAAAAGCCCTTATCCATGAAAGTAGGTTGCCTCTAATGCCCAGGTGGTCTAATTTAAAAAGAAGTTTCTCGCGGGAAGCCTTGTCAAAAGCTCTCGAAAAGTCAATATAAACGACGTCAGTTGGTATTGCATCATCAGAGAGCTTGGTCCAATCGTTGACACAGTTAAGCAAGTTCGTAATTATAGAGCGCCCAGGAAGGAAACCATGCTGATTGCTGTTGAATAAATTATTTGATAAAGAAAAGTGAAGCAACTTACTCGTAATAATCTTTTCAGCTAACTTGGCAACTAAGGGTGTCAGGCTAATGGAACGGTAGTTTTTGGCGTCGTGTTTGTCCCCTTTTTGAAGACAGGAGTAACCACTGCTTGCTTCCAGCATGAAGGGAGATAATGACTTTGAAAAGATGATGTCAATATAAGACTTAGAGGAGTCGCTAATGACTGAGAGCATTTGATTAGGATGGCTGCCATGATGCCGTCTCCTCCAGGAGAAGTCGAAATATTTAGATCAGCAATACATTGTAGGACATCATTCGTGGTAAAGGTTACCTCTGTTATCGACACGTTCGAACGAGGAGAATTAATTTGAGGTAGAGTACCAGTGGCCACATTGCTAACGTCAGAAAAGAAGGTGTCGGCTAGGACTTCTGCTGAAGAAGAATGATCTGCACAAAGTGTTCCATCAGTCTTACGTACTGTAGGAGTCGATACTTTGGAGTTTAATGAAGAACTGATATAACTGTAGAGTTTCTTCGTATTTTTTGAGTTTACCAATTGTTTTTCGAAAGATGCCTTTGCTGCTGCCAGTATTTGGTAAGAGAGTTTGAGAATTCTCGGTGTCTTGTGTAGTTGGACTGTAATTTGCTTCAGGAATATTTCTGCCATAACGATTTTTTGTGACGTATTAATTCAGAAATACCTTCGTCTATCCAAGGCTTGGAACGGTTACATTTGATGTTTTTATAAAACATCTACCGTGTAGAACATTTTCATCATAACTATTTATTCATGAAGTTCTTTATGACTAAATTCCTGAAATTATTAAACAATTTATTGGACCGTGTAAAACAGTCATTAGATTTTTAGTTTTTGTTTTAAAGTTTGCTCTAAGAAAGTGATATACTTTAGTGATGGAGAAAATAACTATTTCCTAGTACGGTCCTGTGGCGGTCGTGACGAGGGTCGGGTAGGTAAACAGTTTTACAATGGGCGGCGGTAGCGCAACCATAAAGTATTTAAAAAGTCAAAGCCATATTCGCACTATATTTATTGCCCAACTATACAAGATCATCACCGCAACAATAGGCAAAATTATTAAACAACACCTCACCCAAAACAACATCCTGACTGAAGAGCAAAAAGGATGTTGAAAACAAAGCCAAGGTTGCAAAGAACAGCTTATAATTGATAGTGTGAGCATGGAGAAAATCAGAAAAGAACACAGAAATCTTCATACCTGCTTCATCGATTATAAAAAAGCCTTTGACTCTGTACCCCAAAGCTGGCTAACGAAAACTCTTCAAACAAAATTCACCTAGTCCTTCGAGTCCCTTCCCAGTCCCTTACAAGAACCATGGAGACATGGCGAACCAACATACATCTTAAAACTCAGGACAGCCATATCCAAACAGAGGAGCTACTCATACGACGCGGTATCTTCCAGGGTGATTCGCTTAGTTAACTGTGGTTCTGCCTCTGTTTAAATCCCCTCTCTAACGCACTTAACAACACAAATTATGGTTTTAACACAGACACCAGAAAAGTCAATCAGCACAGAATAAATAATCTTCCCTACATGGATGATATAAAACTATATGCAGCCACTGAAGTGCAACTAAAAGAATTACTCAGAATACCAGAAGTTTGTACTCAGACGCTCGGATGGAATTCGGTATGAGCAAATGAAAGGTGCTCCACATCAATAAGGGCCAATGGAAGAACCAATCCGAACAGGAACTATTAACTGGCCAAACGCTGGATAACATGGATAAGGACGAAACGTACAAGTACCTGGGCTTCAATCAGAACATTAAGATCCATCACACACAAGTCAAGGCTCAACTAACACAAGAGTTTAGAGACCGCCTCGTTAAACTTCTAAATACAAAACCTAATTCCAAAAATCTTACAAAAGCAATTAACACATTTGCGATACCGGTCCTCACATACTCCTTCGGCATCATCAAGTGGTCACACACTGATATAGAAAACATCCATATCCTCATACGGACAGAACTCACGAAACACCGAATGTCACATCCAAACGCACGCAAAGAAAGGCTCACCATAAACAGGAAACAAGGAGGCAGAGGGATTATAGATATACAGTCACTCCGCGCAAGACAGATAAAAACACTCATTCTTCCAAAGCAAACAAAAAAATTTACATCGAGCAATAGCAAAAGCAGACAAAAGCTATACACCACTCAACCTATCATGTCCAGACCACACCGCAGACACACACAATTGAGTTTTCTGGCTTGCTTGTTTTTGGTAACAGCCCTTTCCATCTTAGATGCACTTTCCACCCAGCGTAGATGCTTGGCAACGACTTTATCAGCCCTCAAAGGTTTGTATCCTTTGCCGCCTAGAAAGGCTTTCAATTCGCCGAAGTAGCTTTCCACCCGGGCGGAAGTCGCAACATCCTTTGCACCTGGGACGAATCGCAGCATCGTGTTGGTCCACAAAGGAAATTGTCTGGCAAGATTAATAAAAATAGCTACTGCTTAGGGCGTGTAATAGGGATTAGCCCTTTTAAAGCCTCTGCACATATTAGCTTTTTTTCGGCTCTGCAACGGATACGTTGCGCAAAAGCTGCTATGTTGCCGTCTTTCTGAACGTCTTGAATGTCTTGAGAGTCATGATCATTTTCTGGTTGGACCGTCTCTTCTTCGTTCAGTTTATATGAGTTTATTTTCTCAAATAACCATCTTTGCCTCTCCTCGCTGCATAAATCTTTACCCAAGTCATTTTGACCGTCACACTCACTGAGGGCCACGATATTTATGTTTTTCAACAGTTTTTTGAACGATTTTATATTGTTGGACATTGTCATAATGCCCAAACAATGAACATAAAAATCTTTCACGACCGGGGATTTATTATGAAATATTTTTTTACGGCATAGTATGTTTATCAGATGTGCTATGTCTACTCTTATATAGCACCTAAGAGGGTGTTGTAGCACCTCATCTCGCAGCAGTCTGAAACAATCTGCTAAATAATCTTTCAATGGCCGTTATTGGAGCTGAGTGACGAAGCATTCAGCAGCGCAGGAGAAAAGTCTGATACCACCTCATGAGGTATTTGTGCCTCTTTCAAAAACTCCTCCAGCCAATAATGGATAATACTGGTATCATGCTTTTCGCTGATGATTTGCACAACTGCTTCCGTTCCTGTGTCCGATGATCTGACCATCTGATATAAGTAGCTGACCCTAGAATCGGTATCAGCATTAAATACGGACTGTGTAAGTTGAATCTATAGCTATAGCTACAGCGCGGTACCCAGAGGAGTATTTATTATTCACTATTTGCAGTGGTGACCAGTAAATACAATAAAATTTATCAGCCCCAATTTGTTTAATAATGCCAGAATATTCACTATTGTTTTTCATTTTTATTAACGATTGTGTAACGTTTGTGCCCTCGCACAGATTCAAATCCTTTAAAACTGCTTGTTCCCTACATTTTCTCAGAGTAGTTTTATGAGGGATATGAGGGGGCATTGGATCTCCGAACTCTATTTCTTTAGCAGCTTCATTCTGCCAAATGGCTGCTCTTTTGGTAAAGAGCTCCTTACCTACAATAAGTCTTCTATTTCCCTTTAGGGGTCTGCGTTTATTGTGAGGTATACCTCTCGTATCACGGAGCGTGAAAGCGATGCTAATACCAGTTTGGAAGTGGTTGAGATTTGCATTGTCCTTTGATTGGACAACCGCATTCTTTACAATAACCTATAATTTTCAAAAAAGGCTTTGATTCGCTTTTGTATACGGATGCTCTTTTGAATGAAAAAGGGCAAGGGGGTTTGAATTTGTTATAAATTTTTTTAGCAATTATATCTGACCAACCCACTTGCAGTTTTGTAAAGGACAGGCCTCTCTTATTTTTATAATAATGTAAGACTGGCGTCATCTTTTGCCATTCTTCCTTATCCAAGTCTATGCAGTCATAGATTGTAGGAATTGCGGCACGCTCTGTTTCACTGTTTTTTGCGGAAAATTAAAACTGGAATAATGAACAGCACTGGAATCAGCAGCACTGGCATCAGCAGCACTGGAATCGTTGCCCTCCGGTGTAATGGAACCATTACTTGTTTCCAGTTCGTGGGCCGAAATACCAAAATGTTGCCGAAGACCGGTTTGTAAATTTTTGTAATTAATTCTGATACAATAATTCAGCGTACTCGGCGAGATACGCGTTTTTGTTTTTTCGGCTGCTCCTCTCCAAACGTCATCACTTCGTGGCTTAAGTAAGCCATCTTCGGTGAATATTTTGAAATCCTGCAGAGTTTTGAGGATTAATTCTGCACCCCAACTGGGTACTGCTGGCATGATACAAACGGTAGCCTGCAGCTATCAAATAACACACTTTTGTTTTCTACAACTATTGCAGACTAGCTATGTAGCAGTGAAGTTACTGCCAGGGGATTCACCTTATTAAGACTTTAGTTTATATCCTTGTGCACCTAGTCCCGGTCAAATCGCTCCTTTTTGCCCTAATTAATTTTTTTTATTAGACTTGGAAACACAGTGATATAGACAATGTAAAAAGAACTTGAATTATGGGATCAACAATTCCTGATTTTTATAAGCGTTTATGCATTGCAGAGCCGTAAGCAGTTTAATTGAGTGCCTGACTACGAAATGCAAAAATCTAAGGACCACCGCACACCGTACCACAATTGCACTGCAATATAGTAAGTTAATTGAGGTTTTGAATTAAGAAAAAACATATATTTTTTTTGTGATAAATGGAAAGATCATATATGTATAAGTTTTATAACAAAACTGTTTTTGTTTTCTTTTCTTTTTTCGCAAAAGTTATATCAAACTTCATTCATTGACTGTATTGCAACAAATATACACTAGTTACCAGTTTACCAGTACGTATTTTCGCGATTGACTGGAAATCTAGAATCTAGTATCGGAGTAGGACGTCGTTGGTCAAAGGAGCATCCTGACCGCCATGGTGACGTCACACGGATTCGGGAGCCGTCGGCGTGTTTTCGGTACAGGCTTCAAAAACCCATTTTTATTTTGATACAACTTTTGAATTATTGCGAAAAAAAAGAAAACAAAAACAGTTTTGTTATAAAACTTATATATGATCTTTCAATTTATGACAAAAAAAATTTATTCAAAACCTGTTATTGAATTACATCAGGATTTCAGGATGAGGACAATGATAAATTGAGAAACACGATCAAGGTGGCAATTGATGGTTGCATAACTTGAAAATTATGCATCGCACAGAAAAATTACAGACAAAAAGGTGTAGGCTTCATTTCCGTCGGTCTGGTAGTCTCAGTAACCGCTTCACCGATTTCTATGAAATTTGCGGCGTCATCGCAGTTAATTTTTGAAAAAAAAAAATAGTAAAAAAACCCCTTTTTCTACTCTTTCAAAACTACTAAAAAATTATACTTATTCAGTTCTTCTCTATAAGATCATGTTTGGCAAGTTTTCTTTTTCCAATATTATTATTCAATTTCCAGATAGTATGTAGAGTGTTCCATATATTTTTTTTTTTTTTTGAAAGTTTGTAATATAAATTTCTATAGACCCGCATTATTTGCAAGTATACATGCCGGTAATAGTGGGGGTCCTTAACGCTCAAATTTGGTCCATTAGTTAGTAGTTACTGAAATTACGATAATAGATTATAGTCCACTCATCTTTGGAACGGAAAAAAAACAGTAAACTACGCCCATAGCTATACCTTCCAAGACAATGGTCGAGTGGGTCTGTCTTTTGTTACCATAATAGACAGTCCTGTGTGAATACAAAAATGGCTGCATCTCGCCCCTCAAGCAACCCTCCCAGCGATCCTGATTATGGCCATTCCCGGAAAAAACTAAATATTATTAGAAACCCCTAAAACAGGAGATTTTCTGGTAATTTTCATTTTCTGCAACCGACACAAAATGGTAGCAGCGGTTACTGAGATGATGCGAGTAGAAAATTGACGACAGATGGACAGAGGGACTGACCGACGGAAATCAGAGACATTATGTATATTTTCATCATGTGTAGACTCCATACAATAAAAAAATACATAAAACATCTCATTTTTTTTTCGATATCTCTATAAGGGAAAGACAGATGAAAAACTATAAAAAAATTGCTTCCGCCACGCCTCCCACTGATCCGCCCTACTTAGAGTGAGACAGAGTACTTTAGGCCGGCCGATTACAAGAAATGACCGGCGTTGTCGCCAAACTGCCAAATAGATGAATATTCCACGGAATAGCTGCTGAAAGAGTGTTTATGAGTTATGCGGATATTATTTGAAAAACGATGTTACCATATATATATACATTTGTCTACATAATATATTCATATAGCAATGTACGATTGTTTGATTTTTTCATTATATTTGAAATCTGGTAAACAGTTATAACTTTGCAACTATAAGCGTGCCATCACGGTATTTTAGACGAATGTAACAAAATGATATATCGATTCAAAAAATTATAAATGAGTGAGTTTTAGAATATTATTTTGGATTCCTAGCAAGTTGAGTGGTGCCCCGTGGGCCAAATAATAAAATATTTAATATGCAAGTTACTTCCAGGCGAGTTGGAAGTTTGAGGGATGTCTCGCGTCGCCGGCGCGCGGCGTCGGCAGTCGGCACACGTATCGCGCGGAGCAGCACGAGCAGCGTCAGCACGCAGCGGCCGGCAGCTTCGGCAAAGCGTTTGAGGTGAAGCCGCTAAAAGGGCGACCGCGACCCGTATGCCCCAGGGGTAGGTTGTTACAGTTGCTGTAGTGACTGAATAAGGAACGCTATATTAACACTAGAGAAGAGAATGAGGACTTAAGAAAGGAAATCTGAGCGCGGTACAATATCTAAAGAGACTTATGATAAAGTAGCAGATATTTTGGAACAGGACAAAGCGGGTTGAGACTGGAACAAAGTAGTAAAAAAAGACAGAAAACGGAACAAGGAAGGGCGTGTAAAGAGAAAAAAACCCCAAAAGATATGGGGGAGACATGTGAGAAAGGGAAGGTTCTATAGGACTGTGACGAAGAAAGTGTAGAAGATGATAGTTTTTGTCTAGTATGTTGTTAATCATTTGAACAAAGTCGAGCTGGTGAAGAATGGGTCATCTGCAAGAAATGCTCACACGTGATATGTTCTAAGGAGAATATCGATACTTACGTATGTTTGTTTGATGTTAGAAGTTGCTTAATCTTTTATGTTAGATTATGGGCCTCTAAAATCGTAGTTTTTCTAAGTTTTTACTTAAGACATTCAACTAATTTTGCTGTAAATCCGACTGTCCAAATATTTGTTGTCAGAAGACTGATGTTTAAATGGGACCGTTGTTTTTTATCCCAACTAAGTAAATACACGGTGATTGTTCCTAGCCAAAGGTATTAGAATTTGTTTGTCTTATGTTGTCACATATTGCCCCTTGCGGTGTAACAACCAGCCCCTGGCGAGGGGTTGAAAGTTACATGTGTCATTTTTCACAATTTATTCTTTAATTGGACTTCTGACAGGCTGTTATTTAAAATTGTTTCTAAATTTATATCGTTAATATTTACTTAATCAAACAAACGTAAATTTGGACAAAATTTTCAAAATAATCCGAAACTGGCACTTTGCACTTTGTCAGAAAAACGTTACAACCAGCCCCAGTCTCCAACCATAAGGTGGTTACAAAGCTGCCGCCTGCGACGCGGATCCGCTTTTTTTGTATGTAGAGGTAGGCAGTGCTGTATGCCACACAGATAATTGATTTTTTGAGAAAGTAGGAGGGGTTTCTAAATAATTCTGAGTTGTGTACAGATGCTGCCCTCTCGCGGATTTAGTTTGCTAGACAACGTGATGAACCACGTTGAGCCAGTGCAGTGTTCTCGGGGATCAAATAGGTGTGGGTTCGTTGAGGAGATAAACCAGGTCGCAGGAACAATACTTTTATTTAAATTTCTGGTAAACCGACAGAACAAATGGGAAACTAGACTAACCCGGTGCCGACCTGTCTGTATCGCACGTCCTGGGCCGATTGACTGACTGACAGTGTCAGTTTGACACTCACAGACTGACCCTTCAGCGCACACTTCTCACCACCTTTTCGCCATAGGCGTGCACTGTAACCATTATTTTTACAGCGAACCACAGCATCACCCCCCTACTTAAACCTAAGGGTCTCCACACACGGAGGTTTAAGTACCCCCAAAACAATCGGTACAACTAGAACTATATCTTAACTATACACACAATATTACTCGCGTAACTAATAACATCCTACACATCCACGTGGAGGTCGGGTTCCTTATATAATTTTAAATTTACGATGTTCTGTATGAGAACATTCCCCTGGCCGTCAGTTAACTCATACGAGTTAGGGCCTGCTTGTTTAGAAACCGTATAGGGGCCTTCATACAGTAAAATGAACTTTTTCGTCACTTTGTCTAACGCCGAAGACTGCGAATGAGTCTGTGTCAAAACTCTGTCACCGACATTGAGCATAACAGGACGAGACCGCTGCGCATGCTTTTTAGTCCGTCTTTTATATCTAGATGTCCGACGATCATGGGCAGTTATCCAAATTTGCTGAAGGGACTTGTTTTCGTTATCGTCCGCGATAGGAAATCTTATCATTTCCTCCAAGGGATGGGTGTCGAATATCCCAAATTGCAATCTAGCGGCGTACCCGGTACTTTCGTTTATAGATTTGTTAATACAGTTGTCACAAGCGTTCGCGGTTTCCGCGATGTCGCGAATTCCGTCACTTGAGTATTCGTGACGATACTGTCTATCGACCCGCATGATATTTGTACGAAGTTCTTCATTCCCCAAAATACCCTCGATTAACTCATTTGCCTTTGATTCAGGCTCAAACTCGACAGTATACTCTCGCCCGTCATGATTAAAACGTACAACGTTGTCCCCAAAACATATATCGCCCTCTATCTGATGTAACCAATCGCATCCCAGCAAAAGGTCACAATTAAGATTCGGAATAACCAAACATTTAACGTCGCATGTAAATTTAATTTTTCCGGCCACAATCGGCAGTAATACCTGTAGTTTACCCGTTGCCTCTTTCCGCCAATAGCACCCGCAATGCTGAAATTTGTCGTAGAAATCGTCGGGATATTGTTGTCACAACAAATCTTGTTGTACAAATCCTCTGAAATAGCGGATATTTCACTGCCACTATCAACGAGTGCCATCACCTGATGATTCAAAACGTTTATTTCAATAATCGGTGAAAAAACCTCGGTATCCCCATTCTCTGTATCGGAGTCGCTAGAAATCAGCTCATCGATGTCCTCATTGAATTTTGTAATATACCGGACCCGATTTCCGGGATCCGTTGTCTGCGCGTCCAACGCCGACGCCTCACCGTGTCTCCAATTGTTACTATTATCGCGAGCGTTACGGTACCCGTTGTCTCTAGCGCCCGCACCGTCTGTATCGTCAATCCTTTGCCGCTGTTCCCTATTCACGTTCGCCCGATTCCAGTGAATGCCTGCTCCGTCGCGGCCGCCGTCGAAGCCGTGCCCTACGTACCTGCCTTCGCGCCCGAGCGCCACGTCCTGGTCACGTGCATGATGACGTAACCCATTTCTGTTGCCGGCCAGCGGTTGTGCTCGCCACTGCGCTGTTGAAACGTCTTCCGGGTACGTTTCGTCGATGTCCCGCAGGTATTCATCGACTTCCTCGAACGTATCCAGACCTTTTGTTATGATACCTCGCTGTATCTCAGCTGAGAAATGCTTGCTCAACATCCGGATTAGTTTTCCTTCCGGAATGCGTTCGCTCAGGAAGCTAGCCTGATTGACGAGGTCAAGGAAGTACTCTGACCGACTACCCCCCGGTTCGTAATGGCCATTGTTCAATAATAAAAATAGATCCCTCTGCTTGTCAACCCCCCAGAATCTGGCAATAAATAAATGTTCGAATGCGCTAAAAGAGGTAAAGCTTTGTTCTTTTATCGCTGCCCAGTCAGCAGCCGTACCCTTTAAACACGGGACTGTCAAACTAATCTTATAACTTTCCGGCACGCCACCGTCGATCAATATACTTTTGACTTTTTTTCAGGAATGTCATAGGGTGAGACCTGCCCTGCGGATTGAAAGTAAGAGTCGCGCCCCCCAAATCTTTGAAGTTGCTAATATACGACTTCGCGTCTTCGACTCTGTCCGCATGCGAAAATGTTTTTCCTTTTTTTAGGTCATGGACAGAGAGTGACAGTGTCTCCACGGACTTTTGCAAATTGAGCATTTCCGCCGCCAGTTGGGTTAGAATGCTATTTAACTCAGGGGTTGCACCTTCTTGGTTTGACATGGTCTTAGAAGTACTTTCGCCGCGCATTTTCATCAAGATATCTATAAGTCAATATAGTATAAGAGTACCTCTCAAGAATATATAGGTCTTAAACCTAGAAATAATACATAAGATTCACACAGCAATCTGAAATCCCTGTATAAAATCTCTAATATAAGGGTCATTCTTGAAATTGTGTAACATTCAATGTAATGTTCTCCAATTGCAAAATTCTTTGGAGTTAGATTTTTTTTTGAAAACTCTTGTTTAGTATACTGAATTTTTATGTTAATCGTGTTGCTAAAGTTCAAAAATTTCCTTTAAAAAGAATTAAATACATATCTACACTGCGCGGTTCGTCACTGGTGTGGACTGTAATTAACTAAAATGATAATTTGGCATGCAAATAAATATCAAACGTAGCTACTATTCATTAAATAGTTTACAGATTATCTTCAAGTATAGTTTCAAGAAACATCCGTATGCCTGTAAACTATTAAATTCTGTGAATGAAATAAATTAATAATATAAAATGACGTGTAATTGGAATCACCGTCACTTGTGTGGACTTACTGAAACATTAAAAATTGAAACCTAATTTGGCAACAATGCGACTCGGAAGCTATGGCGGCAGACAATCAACTAAGATTGCTATTTATAACCGCTAAAAAGAAATGCGCCAGCCAGTTGAGAAAGAATATTCAGAGGGGCATGTCGCCGTATTCTCAGAGTGCTCAGGTGAACGTGTCATTAGTGTGGACAAGTTTTAAAAGTAAGTAATTAGGGTTTTTGAAGAATCTATACTGAATACCATGGAATTCAAGTACTTACAAAGAAGTCTCACGATGGCTTACCAACCGTGGAAATGGAGGGTCACCCCATAGTCGAATCACCTTCCGCTTTTGGGAATCAACATCAACAATAACATGTCCTGGCACGACCACGTCGTCAGTATTGCTAAAACGGCATCCCAGAAGCTTGGAGTTTTGTTCCGCTGTAGGAAGTTCTGTGCCTTGTAGAGCAGCAGCAGTTGCTCTGGTGTATACTCTGGTATACACACCAGAGCAGCTGCTGCTGCTCTACAAGGCACAGATCCGACCATCGCTGGAGTATTGCTCCCATGTGTGGGGATGCGCTCCGAAGCACTCTCTAAAGCTTCTGGACACTATCCAGAAAAGAGCGATTAGACTAATCAATACGCCTAACCTCACAAAGGACCTCCACAGCCTGGAACATCGAAGGAGGGTGGCTGACCTATCCCTGTTTTACAGATTCTATCACGGAAGATGTTCGAGTGAGCTCTCTCAGATAATAACACCACAGGCCGTCCGAACCAGGACCACTAGAGAAGCTCTGCGAGCTCATCCTTTCCAGGTCGAGGTCCTTACTCCCCGAACCAGTCTCCTCCAGCATTCCTTCTTTTGGAGAACTTCGACGCTGTTTAATCAGCTGCCGGGGAATTTGTTTCCTGACGGCTACAACCTGCAGCGTTTCAAATCTAACGTGAACCGATACTTATCCTCTCGCAGCGCTTCTACAGCACCATAGGCTTTCAGCCTTTGCGGGAGGCCGACCATAAAAAAAACCGGTTTCTGCTGAAAACAAGAATTAACCAAATTTATATTAGTTCACTATATAGTGAGTAAAATCTTAAAAAACGTCACTCGTGTGTACATCACTAGTGTCGACATGATGTCCACACGAGTGATGTATGTCCACACGAGTGAGCTGCTTTCTCTTAATTCATTTTTTCTATAAAACTGTTTCAAATTTGTAGATGGCAAAGACTAAAAAACTAAGTGAAGATGAGAAACTAGCAAGACGACGAGAACAAAAAAGGCTGAGTATGAGGAGAGCCAGAGTGAAGTTATATAATGATCCTCAAAAGCATTTAGAAGTAAATTTCAGAAGAAGAGAGGTATGAGGAAAAAAAGAAAAAAGGAGAGGTTAAAGGCATTGCAGATTTGAGTGCACGCTCCCAAAGGGTTATGAGAAAAAGTTGGAGAAAGAGGGTAAAACAATATAGAGCCAAAAAAAAAAGTGAAAAGAAAAGAGAGTAATTTATCAAATCAATGACCCCAGCAAATAGCCCTGCCTCGAGCTGTGTCATTAACGAAGCAAATCTTGAGCAGGGCCATTCAGAAGTCAGCAGTACAAGCCGAGCTTCTTTAGGGAAACGAATTTCCAGAAAAAATCGATTAAAGCTGACACGAAAAAATAAGGAACTTGAGCAAAAGATAAGAGCCCAACAGCTAGAAATAATTTGTCTAAGGGTCCAGCTTAGTCGAACTAAGAATAAGCTACATAAGAAAAAGAATATGGATGATTCCCCTCCACATAAGATAGACAAAGAATTAATAGGAATTGATGTGAAAGACTCCATAAAAAAAGATTTGCATTTTGGAGAAGTTCTAGTGAGACAAATTAAATAAAACTTTGAGACTGAGAGAGCATATGAGAAAAAGAGGCATCTTGCCAAGTTACTATACGGGAACCTTATTAGAAAATATAAATACGTTTCTCGTATCAGATCTCTAACCTCTTTTAGGCAGTTTAAATGTCGCGAGCAACAAAAAAAAAACCATACAGAATAAAAGTAAGCAGTGCCGTAAGAAACTTTCTAGAAAGAGACGAATGCAGCAGTTTAACTGCTGGAAAAAAGAAATCATCACTAGACATAAAAACAAAAAATAAATAAGGTACTTGACCGACTCTTTAAAAAACCTTTATAAACAATTTAAGTAAGTTCTATCTATCAAAATATGAGCTATCAGCAATTTTGCAAACTTCGCCCTTTCTGGATCATGATCCCGTCGGCGAAAATGCGAAATACATGTTTGTGTAAAACACACACAAACATGTATTTGTTAATATCAGCTCTTAGTAAGAGTAAAATGATTGAAGAGTCTTCGATCTCGCAAGTAGTAAAAAACATGTGTTGCGTATCCCTTGGAGAAAAACCAAAAGAAATGTGCTTGGAAAGAGCTTGCCAGAATTGTAGGAATTCCATGATACGCGTTAGAACTTTTGATGAAACCGAACAAACATCTTACGAAAAATGGATCACAAAAAGGGTAGAAACAAATGTGAAGGGAGAAAGGAAATACTGCACCAAAACTGTCAAGGAACGTATTGAATGCTCAAAAGCTGAGCTCCTCCGTGTACTTGCAAACGATATGGATTAATTTATGAGACATATTTGTAACGTGTCACATCAATTTGATGCTATTAAGGATCTAAAAAGAAACCTTTCTGAAACCGAAGGTCTCCTCCATATACATTTTTCGGAAAACTGTGGTTGCAAATATGCTCAGGAAGTCCAGTCTGCGCACTTTGGGGGCTCAAAGTCACAGATTTCATTGCATACATCTGTTTTCTATTATTTAAGTCCGTCGTCAAAAAGAATTGAGACACTCTGCCTCTGTACCCTATCAGAAAACTTACGCCATGACCCAGGAGCTATATGTGTACATATTGAGCCTATCATAGGTACAATAAGACAAATGGTTCCAAAACTAAAAACTATACATTTTCTTAGCGATGGACCTTCAACTCAATATAGGAACAAGGTAATGTTCCAATTGATAGTGAAATATTTAGCGAAACAATTTGACGTCGAGACAGTTATTTGGCACTTCTCAGAAGCTGGCCATGGGAAAGGTGCTCCCGATGGGGTGGGCGGCTGTCTTAAAAGAGCCGCGGATGCAGCAGTTGCAAAGGGAATCGGCATTCCCAATTTCGATAAACTTTTCCTTGTACTGTCAGAATGTTGCCAAGGTATAATTGTTAAAAAAGTTAATCCAGACTTATTTAGAGACATAGACAGCTTGACACAAAATATACAAACAAGCACATTTAAAGGCACAATGTCTCTCCATCAAATAACATGGACTAAAAAACACAAGGACACCCTGCACGCAAGAAGATTGAGCTGTGTTATATGTGATCCTGATGAAGTTTGCACCCACTATGAGCTGGGTCAGATAGCTGTCTTACATTATGCAAACTTTCCGAAAAGTAACCTTTTTTCACCAGTTTTCTGTCAAAAAATATGTGACATATTCAGTTTTATACTATATCGACACACGCTAAAACAGTTATTTTCTTTTATTTTATATTTCCTTAAGTGATGCCTAAGATTTTGAAACTGAGTAAGAAAATCTCCATGTGTCCGATGTGTACACTGATGAGTCTCAATCAGAAAATGAAGATGGTTCTATTTTTGATTCCAGTGACAACATCCCTTTGATAGAGTACACAAATAGAGTTGCTGAAGATAAAAATGAAGACTTCGGTTTTATTTCCGACTCTAGTGACAACGACGCTTTAATAAAATATTTAAAACAAGTTGCTTAGTTATTGGGTGATTCCTATTTTTTTTATAAAAATAAAACAAATTGTTTCCATATTAGATCAATTTTATTTCAAAAACGTCACACGTGTGGACATTTGCATAACTGGTGTGGACATGGTATAATTAAAGTTAGCAAATTTAAAAGAAATATTAAATATTGATCTCGTTCTTTCATCAAATAATAACTGAATGGGAATAGTGGATATATAAAGAAACGTAATACCACTTTTAATTCATTTTTTGTTTTTAGTAAATGCTCATTGCAGATATCACGCTTTTTAGAGGATGACCCATAAAGCAGAGTGAATATCATCTGACCAAGGCTGAAACAAAAGTATAAAATGCGCTATAGCAAATAATCTAAAAAGCCCATATAAACTTTCTAATGCGAAGCAAAGTAAATATGTCCAATAGTACAATGCTAAAAAAAAGGTTCAAGATGCACAGCTGATAACTATCTTCGAGAATCTGCCGCCTTCTTGTAGATCTGGCAACACTGTTCGGCAAACTGGCAGTATCCATTTGCAATCTCAAATTCCAAGTTCAAAACAATTTGCTGGATTTTTCTTCACATAAAAAAATGGAAAGACCTTACCGATCTTCCTCCGGCATTGTCTTGATCTCCACGTCTGTCGGTCAATGATACTCCTGAGAATATTGCTACGGCTTATAAGTCTTCCTCCTCGTGGTCTCTCCTGCCCCACGTTGGGCGCCAATTATGCAGTGGTCCCTGTTCTGGGGGACCAAATAGGTGTGGGTTCGTTGAGGAGATAAACCAGATCGCAGGAACAATACTTTTATTTAAATTTCTGGTAACACGACCACGACAGAACAAATGGGAAACTTAAAGACTAACCCGGTGCCGACCTGTCTGTATCGCACGTCCAGGGCCGATTGACTGACTGACAGTGTCAGTTTGACACTCACAGACTGACCCCTCAGCGCACACTTCTCACCACCTTTTCGCCATAGGCGTGCACTGTAACCATTATTATTATAGCGAACCACAGCACCGGTGATATATGTTCACTTATGTCACGTTGCTTACTCTGCTATGCATAGATGTCGCGAGTAGACGTGAATTCTACAACCAACTATACTTTTTCTTTGAATTGGAAAAACTGAGCAGCTCAAGTTTTGATTTCACTGTCTAATGATGCGACACATAGTTACGTATTTACCAATAAAATATATATACTCACTGGAAAGCTGATATAGTCCGGAAGGATTTACGAAATTCAGTAGAAACTGCTTATCCACAGAAGTCGTTCCTCTCTATTTCTTCTGACAAAACTCATACAAAATTCGGTATAATATGTAGTTCGTTCGCAAAACTCATTGTTCAAGGTTGTGAAACACAGTAACAAATAATAAGAGTATAAGAGAATTTAGAGAATAGTAATTATTACACTTATTGAAGATTTGTAGACGACCGTTAAAGCATTGTTCCAAGTAGATCAGAAAAGCCAAATGCTCAGTCATATTATTATGCCATCTGCAGTGCCGGAGAAATTAATTTTTTCGGTTGCGGAGTGTAAATAGAAATCGAAAAAAGTGTTCACACCCGAACATAGTAATATATTGTCATGTGGATTAAGTGTCGGGGAGGTAGCGTCAAATTTTCAGGTGATTATACTGAAAATCTACAGTTTCTTGTCGATTCGTTTTTCGTATAAAGATGTGAGAACGTTAAGGGGAGGTTGTAATACGTACATGAAAGCTGTTTGCAATGGTTCAGCTGTAACCATTTCTTGACTATTAATTTTGAGATTGCTGAACTAAAAAAAATTAGAGCATGAAGAAAAAGGCTAGCTCCAGGCAAGTGTTGACGTATTGTTTGAAATTTTCTAATAGATTATTATTAAAAAATTGACAAATCTGGCGCTTTTTTGACTAAATCTTCGGTCTCGTTGATCACCCTATATAAACTTATTCTAAAATCTGGATCGACTTTAACCTAGATTGAAGTTTTAAGAAAACGAAAACCACGTTTTTGGGCCAAAAATTATTAACATTAAGGGTCAAAAATGGTTACAGCCAGACCCTTGCATTTAACAATCGCGCGCCTATTGGAACACTGATAAAAGCGCCACCAATAGGTACAAAAGTATGCAAACTACAGATTATGAATGAACTGAGCTCCATTCTTTCTGAAATGAGACAGATATTGATATTGTTTTGGGTGATTTAAATTGAGAACTACTAAAATTTAAATAAATAGCGGTAATTAGGTTTGAGCAGTTACCATTCTCAGTGTTACTGAGAAATTTTACGATTTTTAACTAGACCATAGACCGCGAACGTTACGGTCTTGGGTTCATACTTTTTTGCGTTGGGAATAAAAAATACATTCTAACCGATACGTTTTGTACTTTGTAACGTCATAAATGGTGAAGGCAGACATATTCACATATGATATTTGAAATCATTACAGTGAATCTATGTAGCAACATATATCGTGGGTTCAGTATTATACTGTTCTAACAGCACTTTTGGCGCGAAATCGTTTGATACGCTCGAAAAATAGTACAAAAAAATCTGTTCTATGAATATACAATAAGCTAAATAATTCAATACACAAACCTAAATAACATCAGTATTAAATTGTTCCATCAGTCATATTTGAAATCCGCTTAAAATTATAATATTCTAACAGGCCAACCAATGAGAGGAGAGAATTTCGTGCTGATAGAACAGTTTTGTTTTACAAGTAGTAGCAATAAGCACGGCGCGTTTGTGTGGTGCAATTTTGAGAAATTTTAACTGAAATACGTATCATCATGGATTGTGACCTCGACCCGTAAGTAATATATATGAAGTTTAATAATACATTCGCTATATTTGTAAGATAGTTTATCTAGTTTTATTTTCGATTATGTGTTCATAACCTAACATTTTCAAATTACATTGACTGTTAGAACAATGTAATTTTTAAGACTTTTATACTAAACTTACCTTAGTATGCCTTTTTGTGTAAGTTGTTAGGACAAACGATTATTAAGCGAGTAATTTTGTTCTAGTGCCGGTCTTCCTTATTTTGAAGACAGCGATGATTCCGTGCGTGACCCTGATTACACCGTATCGGAATGGAACAGCTCGGTTTATCTAATGGTAAGATTGGTAAGTGCAGATAAAAATTAAATATGGAATATTCTTGACTAAACAAAATGCATTTTTTGATTTACAAATTCAGATGAAGACCCTAAAGATGCATTTTTCGAAGAAGAGGAAGCTAATCATGAAGAAAAAAGGGTTACTCTCAAAGAAGACGTGGTTAATATAGAAGAAGAAGAGAGACCAGAAACAGATACTTCGGAAAAAGTGCCTCCACTTCAAGGAAGTCTCAAACTAACCAGGAGACAAAAAACACAAATTAACATGAATTGTGATCAAAATAAAAAGCTAACCAGAAAACGTAAGAGAAACCCTGACAACTGGAAAATGAATGTGAATACTAAGCCGTGTCAGGCAGGTCGGGAATATCAGGACGTGAAAGGTAAAATGCGAAAAGGAAGATGCTTGAAAACAAAGAAAGACTGCGAAACTAAATGCAAGTATTTATGCGCCAAAAAGATTAGTTTAGAAGAAAGAAGAAATATTTAACGGATTTTGGGGTCTTACTAATAATGCCAAACTGAACTTCTACGACAAAAACACAGAGAGAATCGAGAAAAAAGAAAACAAACTGCCAAAAAGGATTCTCGACGTCAATACACTTTCAGATATTATTTCCATATTTCGGGCGAGAAAATACGTACGTGTAAAACATTTTTTCTTTCTACTTTGGATGTGAATCAGCAGAGAGTAAATTATTTTCACAAGCACAAAAAAAATATAGTGACAGGAATTCCGTCACCTTCTAAGCAGGGTCGCCATCCTAAAACAGTCATCAGTGAAAATAGTAAACAGCTGGTTCGAAATCATATTAACCGCATTCCCCGAGTTGACGCTCACTACTGCAGAATGGACAGCAAGAAAGAATATTTTGAAGGAAATTTAAATATGGCTAAATTTTACAGCCTCTATGTTGAATATTGTGCTGACGATCAAATAGAACCAGTAAAAAAACACTGTTATGTGTCCATTTTCAAGTATGAATTCAACATCGATTTTTTAAAACCCAAAAAAGATAGATGCGACACGTGCGAAGAGTACCGATTCATTCAGAAGGGAGGGACCGAAATTTCAGAACAGCACAAAATTAAATTTGAAAACCACTTACAAGGAAAAAGATTTGCTAAAATAGTTCGAGATTTGGACAGGAAAAATGGAGATGAGCTAATGGCTATTATATGTTTCGACATGGAGAATGTTTCCGCACTACCGCAATGTAATGTATCATGTTTTTTCTATAGCAGAAAATTAAACACGCACAATTTAACAGCATATTGTAACTTGGATAAGCAAGCATATTGTTGTATATGGAGCGAGGGTACCCACGGGAGACAAGGTAATGGTATTGCATCCGCTTTAATAAAAATATTAAATAGGGTGGTAAAAGATTTTCCTCATATTAACAAAATTATTCTCTGGTCAGATTCTTGCGTGCCTCAAAATAAAAACTCAATCATGAGTTTTGACCTTATGAAGTTCTTAGAAAAAGATCCTAATATTAAGGAAATCATACAAAAATTTTGTGAACCTGGCCACAGTGGCATACAAGAAGTCGACAACATTCACAGCCAAATCCAGAGGAAACTTTGGAGCGTAGAAACATTTAGCCCTCTAGGATTGTTTCGTCATCTGGGCACTGTAAATCGAAGACATCCTTTTAAAGTATTTCACATGACTCATAAAGACTTTTGTCAGTACAAAGAAGCATCACAAACCTTAAATTTCAAAAACATCCCTTACGCTTCTTTAAAACAAATAATGTATTGTCAAAGATTACCAACTAAATTGTACTATAAACTCCACCATAACGACGAAAATTTCACTCAAGTTCCCATCAACTCATCAAGCAAGACCAGAGCATCAATAACTAACCCTGTCGTACTTCCGTTGCCGGTAACTATTTCACAAGAACATAAAAAATGCCTTTTACCATTTGCAAAAGTTGCAGATCTTACAAAGCTCTTTAAATTTACGCCTGCTGTGGATATTACCTTTATTCGTACTTTTTTCAAAGAATATAATAACGCCACACAATTTGCTAAGTCAAAGAAAGCATTGCAAAGAGCAAGAGCTGATACCAGGGTTTCAGAATCTAATAGGAAATTAAATAAACGTAAAAAATCATCCGATAGCAAATGTACCAAAGGAAAATAATAGTGTGAACCTAGTTTTTTCTTCTTAATGTAATAGCTCCTTCAGCTTATTTACCAAACAGAATTTTTTTTTTAGTTAAGAATACCTCCATGATTATTTTGATAACCCACATTTTTATGTTAGCAGCTCCTATGTTAGTTAGTTTTTATACTACAGAAATATGTTTTTATGTTATTATTTTTCTAGTATCTACTAAACACTTTTCATTATACACAATTTTGTATGCTATTACAACAAAATCTGATATTTTGTAAAATTTTGACTTTCAAATAAAAAAATAATGTTCTATCAAAAATTGTTTATTTTGCTTAAAAACGCATAGGAACAAATAGGTTCAAGTAGAAACTGTAAATTGCTTTCATCCTTAAGTTTATGACTCCAGGACCAGCACCTAAATTTATTAAAATACTTGTATGGTAAAAAAAATTAACCTCGAATATTCATTCGCCATTTCCCAACAATTTCTTTTTTCACTCGTAGAACAGTATAATACTGAACCCACGATATATAGGGTGATCGATTATACCTGTTGTCGGCCGTTTAACCAGATCTCGGGATTAAAGCAACTACATACATGAAATGATTCAGTTTACTATATATACTATACAAACTATTGGTAAGACACATCTGTGCAGCACTAAATAGCCCTGACAAGGGTAAAAAAATGGCAGACAAATTTTCCAGCCCTGACGGCTAACGGGATATAAATTTTATAAATTTATAAATTTTTATCGTAAACGTTGGGTGGAAAAACGAAAATTTTTGTTGGAAAAACTTTTCAAAACTATTGGTAAGACACGCCTGTACAGCACTAAATAGCCCTGACAAGCGGGAAAAAATGGCGGACAAATTTTCCAGGCCTGACTTTTATTTTTTTTTATCGTAAACGTTGGGTGGAAAAACGAAAATTTTTGTTGAAAAAACGTCTCAAAACTATTGGTAAGACACGTCTGTGCAGCACTAAATAGCCCTGACAAGGGTAAAAAAATGGCCGACAAATTTTCCAGTCCTGGCGGCTAACGCGATATAAATCTGACGCTTCTATTTTCTTTTCTCGTAAACGTTGGGTGAGAAAACGAAAGTTTTTGTTGGTCAAAACTATTGGTAAGACACGTCTGCGCAGTAATAAATAGCCCTGACAAGGGTAAAAAAATGGCGAACAAAATTTCCAGTCCTCACAGCCGACGAGATATAAATATGACGCTTTTACTTTTTTACTCGTAAAAGTTGGGTGGAAAAACAGTACAGCACTAAATAGCCCTGGCAAGGGTAAAAAAATGGCGGGCAAATTTTCCAGGCCTGACGGCTAATGGGATATAAATCTGACACTTTTATTTTCTTTCTCGTAAACGTTGGGTGGAAAAACGAAAATTTTTGTTGGAAAAACATCTCAAAACTATTGGTAAGATACGCCTGTACAGCACTAAATAGCCCTGGCAAGGGGACAAAAATGGCGGACAAATTTTCCAGACCTAACGGCTAACGGGATATAAATCTGACACGCTTTAATTTTTTTTTCTCGTAAACGTTCGGTGGAAAAACGATAATTTTTGTTGGAGAAACATCTCAAAACTATTGGTAAGACACGTCTGTACAGCACTAAATACACCCTGGCAAGGGTAAAAAATGGCGGGCAAATTTTCAAGGCCTGACGGCTAACGGGATATAAATCTGACGCTTTAATTCTTTTCTCGTAAACGTTGGGTGGAAAAACGAAAATTTTTGTTGGAAAAACATCTCAAAACTATTGGTAAGATACGCCTCTACAGCATTAAATAGCCCTGACAAGGGGACAAAAATGGCGGACAAATTTTCCAGGCCTAACGGCTAACGGAATATAAATCTGACGCTTTAATTTTTTTTCTCGTAAACGTTGGGTGGAAAAACGAAGATTTTTGTTGGAAAAACATCTCAAAACTATTGGTAAGACATGCCTGTACAGCACTAAATGGCCCTCACAAGGGTAAAAAAATGGCGGGCAAATGTTTCAGGCCTGACGGCTAACGGGATATAAATCTGACGCTTTATTTTTTTTTTCTCGTAAACGTTGGGTGAAAAAACGAAGATTTTAGTTGGAGAAACATCTCAAAACTATTGGTAAGACGCATCTTTACAGCACTAAATAGCCCTGGCAAGGGTAAAAAAATGGCGGGCAAATTTTCCAGGCTTGACGGCTAACGGGATATAAATCTGACGCTTTGTCTTTTACTCGTGTGGAGCAGGCTGAGTTGGTATTATCCTTTTCTGGACCCGTTTCACTCTTGGCGACACTACCATCATAAAAATTGGTATTTTCTGCAATATTCGTAATGGGTAAGGGATTCTCAAGCAATTGCAACTGATCTTCATGCTCCAAACTGTGGGCGAGGGTATTTTCGCCCACTTTTGAGGGAGATCTACCTAGAGATAAGATTATTTGATCCCAGGACGGAACTTCTGAGAGTATCATAAGGGAGCTAACATCTGCACAGTTTAAACCATTTAAGTTAGCAACCTCAAACTCCCAAATGACATCACCTTCAGGTGTAGATGGAGGCTGCAACACAGGTAAGGTGAACAGGTTTCCGTTATTATGTCCTTCTACCTTCGATGCTATTCTACGACTATCGGCGACGTTGTTTTGTGTTTTCTTAATTTTTGCAGGAGTAGGAGATGAGACTTGAACATTACTTAATATCCGTATTTTACCACTTGTTTTATTGAGTTTTTCTTTCTTCTTCTGCTCTCGGATTTCTTTTTTTTTTAACTTCTCGGATTCTATTTTCCTCTTCGTTTCCTCTTTACTTTTGAATTCATCTTGGAATTGTTTTGAAGTTACAACATAGTGCTTCCTTTTAGTGTCCTTTGAAAAATTTCTTACCGCTGTTGGTGGTCAATACAGCAGCTTATTTAAATGTGCTGGTGATTCAGCTATCGTAGTGCTACTTGGCCGAGATTCCATTAGTTCATCAAATTTGGCTACTTCCACGCCCAACTCCTTATCACCAGATATCGTATCTTCATCGATGCTTTCAGTATTTGACATATCCATGTCCACAATCACTGCGGAATCAGTCATGTCCTTTGCATTAAAAAATTTATACATTTTATATAGGAAACCATTTTCCTGACCATCAGATTCGTTTTGCAGCTTAGCTAACTCTTGTTCGCCAACCAGATTCATAAAATCTTTGTATTGCATAGTTCTATTCTCAGTTGTGGCTTTATTGTCAGTGGTAGCAGACTGGCCACCTAAGCACTTACTATAGTCGATGGCTGCTGCATTCCATGGGCACAGACCAGTGGCACAAAAAACCGTTGATAATTTTTTGAGGTTTTACATAATTTTGTACAAACTCCTGGAGAATAGGAGCAAAGTTTACTTTTGTAAACTGCATATTAGGATATCTCCGTTTCCACTCTACCACAGACTTGAGCCATCCCGTTTTCAATGGCTTAAAAGTTGCCACGTCCGCTGGTTGTGCTGCTGGCATTTGGATATAAGCATATACTCGTAATAATTATCTCCAACCTACTACAAATCTCACTTAGCTCAATCGTTAGATGAGTTTTATGACCATCAGGGAACAGGATTACTGGCCGATGTATCTTCTTCTCTATTAGAAACGGATGGAATATATTTAGAATGTAATCCACTAACAACTCAGACTTCATCCATCCGTTATCTGAATGTCCAATACCCCAGTCCCCCGGTACCGTATCTGCTATGTCTTTGGGAACACTTTTTTTGTATGGGTAGATGATCATGGGAGGGGTAGCGCTACCACTGGCTGAAAAGCTGAACATTACTGTTAAGGCGGCTTTAGCTAATCCCTGGTCAACTTCTAAAACATTTTTGCTACCTTTTGGAGCAAGAACTTTTTTATTTTTGGGGCATAGCAAGAACTTGGTTTCATCTCCATTATATACGCGTGACGGGTCATTTAAAATGTTTTTGTAATCTTCTTGAACAAGGTAAGATTCTATGAACTCGAACCATTTTCTTATGTCTTGCTCGCTAATTGGAGCACTGGCAGCTGTTGTTGCCTCACTAGTTCTTTCTACAACTTCTGGATGACGTTTCAAAAATGCCTTATACCACCCTTTTCCTGGTCTGCCGTCCTTGAATGGTGTTCTTCTTTTGTCTTTATGGATTAACTGTTGAACCGAGGCTTGGAGGTCGTCTATGCGCCGAAGAAATCCCTTTCTGTGGCATTCAAATATCCACCTGAAGGATGAACAGTTTGCATAAATATCATATAATATGAAAAAACGGTCAGAAACTCACTTTATCAGTTCTGTTCTTCATCGTTAGTAAGAATTGTTGGAGGTCCATAGCCAGGTGACTTAAATTTGTCACTTAGACGATATTGAATTGTCGATCGCGGAATGCCGAACCTTTTTGATGCTGCCTTCTTTGACATTCCATTTTTTACCGCATTCACAGCATTTTCCAACTTCCGCTCTCTTACTTTGTCCCTTAAAGACGAATGTGAATACTCGAAATCAATTTGATAATATAAAAAGACACAAACCATTTGACATTTTATGTGTAGTGCCAACCACTGTGTAGGCTTACTATTATGGTGAGATTCTTAGATTGGCACCCCCATGCCAAACACTGTTTTATCAGCTATTTTAGGTTACAGTGGTTGGCACCCTAAAAATTTAAATAAAACGGCGCTTTCACACCATAAAATTTGGCAAAATAACACAGCATGGCACTATATTAAGATAATAAAATGTTATAACTCCGTACTTAAATATTATTTTGTCACCACAGCCTTGTGTACTTTTATCACGCTTTCTAGAAAAACTGCGTAATCTGTGTGTCTCTGTCAACGCACGTTCGATAACTGACCGCTGTGTGTCTAACAGACCCCTATCGAGTGGAATAACGCCTGCGCCGTATAGCCAAGATAGTAGCTTAGTGTCTAGGGACATAAATCCGAGCTATATCTCTTTAGAGCTTCTCAGTACCAAAACAAAGAAAAAGGTGCCGGCGACTGTATGCGGTGAGAGATTTAAGGAATAATCCGCTTGGTTCCAGTTTCCAGTGTTCAACGAATTGCCGTGTCCACGTTTAAATCCAAGCGGTAACCTGTTCACGTCTTTTTCTGTTCGTGCTGCAATAAACATAAAAAGTGTCAATTGGGATCTCGAAAAACTTATAGGGGTAGATTTTATCATCAATAGTCTGAATCTTCATGGATCTATACATATATGCTTTACGAAACATATGAAGCAGCTAGGAAAATCTTATAGAGCTATGACTATGCGAGGAGGAATCTAAAGATTTTATGATAACATTACCAACCTCAATAAAAAGTTCATCATATGAATTTGTTATTAAACAACAGATAAGGAAAATTTTATGCCTTGGACATTCATTTATATCAAATCCATATTCCATAGAATGATAAACATTTTGTGCTTACTGTTGTGGAAGTTTGTTTAGCTACATGTCCGGATGTTGATGGTACTTCTGAGTTTGAAAATTCCATCGGAACTGTCTCCTCCATAACGGTGACCCCGGGTTTTCGACTACGCTTATATTATGTGCTTTCTAACTAGATTCGAATGATTCGATAAAAATGAATATTTTACATCATTTATGACTGAATCATTATCACTGTCACTTTCTTCTGATAGACAAGTACTCACTATTTTGTATATTAGTGAAATGTGTTCTAACAATTATTGTAATAATTTGTAATATTCAAGCGAATAAACATAACAGAAAATCAACTTAGAATAGCAAAATGTTTTCTCATCAATTATATACCCTTTACTGTAGGAAACAGAACTACAGATGTCACATTGAATTTGAATTGAATGACCATTTACACATGTCATGGCTGCTTTAGGGAAGCAGATATATACAAAAGCAATGGTATTTGTTAAATATCTTTGTGTAATTAAGCAACACAATAGCAAAGACTTAGCGGTGTGAACTCGAATATCACCTCAGTCACCCTCACATTCTATTCTATAGAAAACCACAGAGCTAGGTGATCCTCCTCCAGTGGCTTGACTGTGGCGATTTTCTGTTACCTTTTTGGCTTTAACATGCTTTCGCATGTCTTTCCAGCTCTGAAAAGGATTATAGATACATTAGAAAACTGAGTATACAGCTTCTGCCTATAACTAAACTTAGCTCTTGCTTTTTTTCATGATTATTATTTGACTGATGGATATAGAAGTTAGTCGTTGTGAGTTTTCTGAATGAAATGGGCATCTTTTTAACTCTTCACGAATACACTGAACTACATTTCTTGCTTTATATGCATTTTCCACCATACTAGGTCATCATTAGTAACGTCTCAGCTCAGTTGCTCAGTGGAAGATCGTTTTAGCATGTCTTGTCTAAGCCGGCACAATAAATAATACAACAAGAAATACATTAGGTATATGTTAAAACTCACCTTTCTCCACTGTAGCCAAGTTATGTTGGAGCCACCAGGCACAGCATTCAAAATATTTGTAACTTCTTCCCATAGTTCCCGAGCGCCTTGTTTCGTAAATGTATTGCTAAATTTGCCGGAAAGCAATTCTGGATGCTCCTCCATAAATTCAACCAGTAGCTGCTTCTGTTGGTGACTGACCGGAGCAGTTCTTCGCCATTCATCTTCCATTATAGCAAATTTTCAATCGCAGATGATTCTCCCACACTTTAACTCGATTCGCACTATTCGCAGTGAACACTATTAACAATAACAGGACCACATCCAATTCTCGATTGAAATTGACAATATTTTGACGACAAGCAGTGACATTGATCTGTCATGATGAAATTATGTTTTATGCGTTTTGGACAAGAATCCCCTGACTCGGCCACTGTCCAGGAGGTTCGCACTTCAAATTGAAAAAAGAAGAGACCAGTGATGGAAACAGTTTGACGTGCAATTCCGCCAGATGTCATCTTAAAATCCGCTAGGATCCGCTAAACCTCAACTGATTATAATTGGATCGTCTAACAATTTTATTTATTTTATTAATTACAAACTATACTTTTATATAAAGTATCATTTTATTTATGACAGTTCGAAATTTGTTTTATGCTCAGAGACCATGACAAACATGGAACAATATCTTTGACTTACAATAGATGACACTTGACAGCAAAGTTTGTCTCTTAAGGCGGGATGTAAAATTTAAAAATGTTGGTGTTTTATAAAATTCGTTAACGACATCAGTGATTCATATAAAGTTGAATTTTTAGATGAGAGAATCATACTCCAATTAAAAAATAATCATTTATGACAGGCGTTATTTATCAAGCAACAGTCCATGTAAATAAATAAAATTCCTTTTAAAAATGTTTAGCTTTATTTGCAAGAGATCATTGGAATCCGGTACTATGTTAAACTTCAAACAACTAAATGTAAGCTATAACTTCAAACAAAATAAATATATTCTTTTAGAAATACATAACTTGTTCAACAGCGAAATAAAAGTATTATCAGTTTTAACTAATAAAGCCTAATCATGATAGCATTCAGTAAACATAAAATTATTATTTTCTTATAAATAAAAATAAAAGTCACAACAGATATTTTTCTAAAATTGCACATTTCAAATTAAAACAAATATAGTTCTCAGAATATTAACACTACAAACGTAACATCTAAGGATAAACTATAGCTATGAACAAAACAATGTATTTTTAACTATTTATAGCTCTCTAATACAAACGCAAACTAAAATGAATATTATCAGTCTTCCCTGATCAAATTAATCACAGCACTCGGTAAACATAAAGTAGGTACTTTCTTTGTACTATAAATAATTATACAGTTTTAAGCAAAACAATTAAATAAAAATGTCAAAGTCTTCATTTTGTTGTTCACAATATGATTCATTTGTGTTAATGTTTTTATACATATTTGTATGTAGTTCATACGAGTCACAACATTTTCCTTCCCTCTTCATCCCACATATAATACTGAGAATGGCATTTAGTGTTTGAAGGCTTAGCCGATTTCGGAGCTTGCTTTTCACAATACTCATCATGCTAAAAAGTCTTTCCACTTCTGCATTGGAATGAGGCAGCGATAAAATACTTAATGTAAATTCAGCAAGCTCCTTAAATACATGTACATTATCTAAATCTTTATATTGTAGTACTTCATACCAAAATTCACGTGTATCATTGATATTTTGCCACTTAATTAAATGAATTTTTCCCATTGTCCTTCTATTACCTCAATGTCACTTGGACTTTTATTAAAAAAACGTAACAGTGGTATAATCTGGGGTTTCATGGTTCTTAAGACCATTTTTACTGAAAGGGTAGAAACACTTTTCAGAATTTCAAAATTATCAGGAATTCTATGAATAATTTCTTTTATGAGAGACTTTAAAAGTGAATGGCAACGTTCCCTAATAAGTTGTTCATTTCCAAACTCATTATCTTTAATTTTTTTCATTTGTCACTCAAACAAATATCCCAGGTAACAGTTAGGATCAAAATAATCTTCAATACTGTCTTTGAATAATTCAAATTTTGAATGTGGTACAGTGTTTAAAATCATGTAACATTTATATGTAGCATAATATCCTCTAAAATGTTAACTACGGCAACGCCGCTTTCTCACTGCTGCGCAGACGAGAACCCTACTTTTGGGGAGTGACCCATCCTATTCCATTTTGTACCTGCCTAGTGGTAACATGTAGCAATTACATTATTATACGTTTAACAGGTGCTTTGTACCTTTTATTTTTTCCATCATTCACTCTACAACCAAGTCAAGTCAGCTCATTCAGTCCACACATAAAGATCAAGACGAACCAGTGCTAGGGCGTTTATTTACTCTAACAACAGTGACTTTTGAAATTAAAGTGTTTAGTAGGTTTGAAAGATCCTCCATGAGTTTCATCGAGTCAGCAGAATTTGACTAAAAATTTTTGTTAACCCTATTAACATCTGATAAAATAGGTTTTAAAAAACACAAGTAAGCATAATTGCAATCATCACAATACATCTGGTACAGTATTTCTGCAGAACAGCATTTTTCTTTTAATCTCATTATTTCAAAATGAGTTTTTAGCTCTAACCATTGTTTATGAACACGAGATACTGCACTTTCAATGGACAGCCATTTTGTGTTGCTTACTTGTGTTATTTTGTTAAGATCCTCACCATCATTTATAGCATTATATAAAGCTTTATATAACATTTGGCGAGAAGGTGATCTGCAGAACCAACAATAGGTTTCTTTTAACAGAAATTCTAAGTTACGAGGTAGATCTTTAGCTGCTGATGATACTGCTAGTTGTAGTGAATGGCACACACATCTAACTAATACAAGATTTGGACAATATTCCTTCAACTTCTTATAAACTCCATTGTTGATACCTTTTTCTTTTTTTTTTTTATGGTCGGCCTCCCGCAAAGGCTGAAAGCCTATGGCGCTGTAGAAGCGCTGCGAGAGGACAAATGTCTGTTCACGTTAGATTTGAAACGCTGCAGGTTGTAGCCGTCGGGAAACAAATTCCCCGGCAGCTGATTCCACAGCGTCGAAGTTCTCCAAAAGAAGGAATGCTGGAGGAGACTGGTTCGGGGAGTAAGGACCTCGACCTGGTAAGGATGAGCTCGCAGAGCTTCTCTAGTATTCCTGGTTCGGACGGCCTTTGGTGTTATTATCTGGGAGAGCTCACTCGAACATCTTCCGTGATAGAATCTGTAAAACAGACATAGGTCAGCCACCCTCCTTCGATGTTCCAGGCTGTGGAGGTCCTTTGTGAGGTTAGGCGCATCGATTAATCTAATTGCTCTTTTCTGGATGGTGTCCAGAAGCTTCAGAGAGTGCTTCGGAGCACATCCCCATACATGGGAGCAATACTCCAGCGATTACAGAGGCATTGTCTGTCCCTAAGTCTTGTAAATGATGAATTTTAAGTTTATACTTCTCTAATACATTAAATAAGCAGGATACAATGCCTTCTGCATCCACATTTTGCAGTTCCCACAAACCTAAAGAAGCTGTTACGAATCTTCCACTTAATATACTAAAATATTTTATGCACACACCCAGATATTTATGTACTGAAATGTCTGTACTTTCATCAATAATAAGACTGTATGAAACATCAGCAGTATCTTCACCTAACTTGTTTATGAAGTGTGGCTTCAGTACATTTCGGATTATGCATGAACATTTTCTTCTATGCATTTGAAGAAACGTTGCAGCATCCCCTGAAACAGATGTATTTTTTTCCAACATTTCTCAGTTTCTCACAATGACTTACCCTCAAAGCTTTTAGAGCAAACCTTAGTCAAATGCTCGACAGCTAACAGGAATGCGTGGCATGCTATATATAAACATAGTCTGCATTCAGCTTGTTTTGTAGAAGAAAATGAGTCTTTCTTAACAAATGGTAGTTTTTGTTGTTTATCACCAAGTATTAATTATGCAACGTCGTCCGGTCCGAAGGTGTCGCCATTTATTTACTATGTAGTACGCCCTTTGTGGGGTACCGCGCACGATTTGAATATAGGGAAACATTTTTCCCCCTCTCTGCGTCTGCCCGCTGCCTTCTGCCTATATGTCCTGTTCTCGTCATTAGTCTTTTGTGCGCGTACCCGTATGCACGTTTTCACGGCCCACCGTCAAATTCACCACGCAAATCTTTACCTGGCAGCGACACCGAGATCAAAGCAGGGCAATCATGGGGAAACACGTTTCCAAACGAAAACTGATGGATCGCTTAGAAAAACTGGAACGCCTAATCCGACAGCGTTCGGAAGATAACAGTGCCGCCTCTCCTCGCCATTCGGGACATTCAGGTAGACCCAGCCAGCGGTCACGTTCACGTTCGGGATCGCCATCCCGCTACCGCCGCCGTCGCGTCAGCAGCGGCAGCAGCAGTGACGCTAGCCACACCAGTGGCTCTCGGCGAGGCAGGCGCCAAGGATACCGCACGCGCTCGCCGCACGGCCAACGCAATCGGCGGTCTAGATCCCGCCGGTCTGGCAGTGGCGGCGCCAACGTTCCGCAACCACGAGTCTATCGCAGCCCCAGCGGCTCAGATTCGCGTGGAGGAACACCACCAAGAGTGACCTATACAGGCGTAGATCGGAGCTTAAACGCTCCGGCGCACGCTCAGCTTGCAGACCAGCGTCCTCGCGACCTGGCACGCGCAGATGAACCACACGACACGGGCACTCGCACAGAAACGGGCCACTCGCCCACCCTCAATCTGGAAACTGACATACAGTTACCGGAGGCGACCCTAGAGATCCTGGGGGAGGCAAAAAACTGAGGGACGAGTTTTCTCTTCATTCGGCCATTAGTTCCAGATGGAACCATTACTTAACTCATGGTATCCCCAAGGACGACCTGTCCAACCTCCTTACCAGATATGATACCCCCGCAAACTGCCCGGCTCTACTTCTACCTACCCTGGACGCCGAAGTAGTCGGGGCTCTGTCAGCTGCACACATGAAACGTGACTCCTGTTACGCAGACTACCAAAAAGAAGTAGCGAAGATAGCGCCTATC
This sequence comes from Callosobruchus maculatus, assembly GCA_951848785.1. Lineage (NCBI taxonomy): Eukaryota > Metazoa > Arthropoda > Insecta > Coleoptera > Chrysomelidae > Callosobruchus > Callosobruchus maculatus. The sequence continues at coordinate 6,522,854 of CATOUR010000043.1, read as the reverse complement.
AGCTTTAGGCCAAGGAATTTCCATACTCCTTGGTCAGCCAGACACGCTCATAACCAGTGAGTCAAATCACGCTTCGGTACTGTCGTCTTTAGTGGACACAGGAAAGGTTCTTACCAACCTATTTTTCAATATTTCCAACACCCGCAGGTCCCTAATCCTCCCGCTGTTGGACAAATCAGTGAGGGACATTGTAGCTACCTCCAAGCCACAAAAGTATCTCTTCGGCGAGGACTTGGGAGACAAGATAAAGTTGGCAAAAACCTTAGAAAAAATCGGCAAAGATATTCGACCCGTGAGTCAAATAAATAAGACCTCGAAAAAAGGAGGGGGGGCAGCACACTGCAGCCAACACCCCACAACCGTTAAACAGCCGGCGCCCGGCTCGTCCAAGGAAGGAGACGAGGCCACTAAAAGGGCAGACTTCCCGTCCATACAGACACAAATATCCCCAAAAGAAGTAGAGGTAAGTCCAAAAATTGCGGGGAGATTAACACATTTCTGGAGTCAGTGGTCCCAAATAACCTCCGACAAGGTGGTGCTTTCTTGGATCCAAGGCTATAGCATTCCGTTTTCTCGAAAGCCAAGTCAAATCCCGCAAGTCAAACAAAAAGCAGTAGTTTGGACACCAATCCTGACACAATTACGGTTGTGAAGGAGCTTCTAACGATGGGGGCAATTGCCAAATGCAAAATCAGCAAAAGACAGTATATCTCAAAATACTTTCTTAGAACGAAATCCAATGGTCGTAAAAGATTCATATTGAACCTGAAAAGTCTGAACCAGTTTGTAGTGGCACCTCATTTCAAAATGGAAGATTACCGCACAGCGGCGAAGCTCATCAGAAGAGGCTCCTTCATGGCCACTATAGACCTAAAAGATGCCTATTTTTTGATACCGATAAAGCCTTCGCACCAGAAATATTTAAAATTCTGTCATGCAGGCACGGTGTACAAATTTACTTGCTTGCCTTTTGGCCTATCTTCTGCACCACACTGCTATTCAAAAACGATGAAACCAGTGTTAAAGTATCTCCGCAAAAAAGGCATCCAGTGCACAAGCTACCTTGATGACTTCCTGATCTTGGGAGACACGCACCAAGAATGCTCAGAAAGCGTCAATTACATGGCACAACTATTAAAATCTCTCGGCTTCATTATAAATGAGGAAAAGAGTTCATTGATCCCCGAAACCAATAAAAAGTTTTTGGGGTTCATCTTTAATAGTGAGACACTTAATCTGGAATTGCTTGTCGAGAAAAGAACGCCAATTAGAAAAGCGGTCTCTGTTTTGAGAGCAACACGTAGGTGTTCCATTAGACAATTCGCAAGTTTCAGCATGCCCAGCAATGAAATATGGATGGGGGCACATTAAGGACCTTGAGCGAGAAAAGAACCTGGCTCTCAGCAAGGCAAGCGGAAACTACAGCGCTAAGATGAGGCTTCGTCATGAAAACATAGGCCCTGCTTTAGCATGGTGGGAACAAAATGTCATGACAATGTCTAACCCGCTAAAAAAGGACTCATTTCAGTATGAAATATACACAGATGCCTCACTGACTGGGTGGGGAGCCTGCATGGCAGGAGAAAGTACCCACGGCTTCTGCTCCGACAACGACAAAACAAACCATATAAACTTCTTGGAACTTATGGCTATAGACTACGGTCTCAAGTGCTTCTTTTCAGGCAAGTCACACTGTAATATAATAATCAGATGTGATAACACCACTGCCATAAGCTACGTGAATAAAATGGGTGGAACACGGTACCCAAAGTACAATACGCTCGTCAAGAAGATCTGGCGGTGGTGCGAGGAAAGAAGCATATGGATAAAAGCCACATACATAAACACTAAAGAAAATACAGAAGCTGATACAGAATCTAGATACATCTCAAGGCAAACGGAGTGGGAATTGTCGCAAGAGGCATTCGAGGCAATAGAGCATAGATTCGGATAGTTTGAAATTGATCTCTTTGCATCCCACATTAATCACAAATGTGCCACTTACGTTTCTTGGTTGAGAGATCCCCACTCCTACGCCTCTGATGCATTCACGCTACGCTGGACGCATCTGTTCTTTTATGCTTTTCCACCCTTCTGTCTCATCTTACGAGTATTACAGAAAATCATACTCGATAAGTCTGAAGGAGTCGTAGTCGTTCCACACTGGCCCTCCCAGCAATGGTACCCAATGCTTCTCCGGATGGTTATCGGGGAACCACTGCTCTTGGGCGAAACATACACTAACCTGTTATCATCTCCCTTTAGAGACGAACTTCCACCACCACGCCTTACCCTGGTGGCCGCAATGTTATCAGGCAGGCACTCCTAAATAAAGGCACTCCGGAACAAGCATTAGAAACAACTATCCAGGCCATCTCTGCGAGCACTTTGAAACAGTACGGTACAACGTACAAGCTCTGGTGGCACTATTGTAGCGAGAAGAACATTGATGCATTCAACGCTTCAGTAGGCGAGGTAATGTGTTTCTTACAAGACTTATTAGACAAACAGGATTACAAGTATGGGACCTTCAATAGCCACAGATCGGCCTTGGCCCTCATCACACCAGGCGACTTAGGCCAAAGCACCCTTTTGAAGCGTTTCCTCAAGGGCGTATCCAGATTATGCCCAGCAACACCTAGGTACAACGTCACATGGGACCCCTCAGGTGTACTTAAATACTTAAAAGATCTAGCTACCAAAGATTCTTTAAAACGTCTCTCAGAAAAGTTAGCTACTTTATTGGCTCTCATTACTGGGGGGAGACTGCAGACGCTTTCTTTAATAAGAATTTCCAACATAGTACACGACCATACGGGACTACAGGTATCAATCACTGACCTTACAAAAACTTCTTTAGTATCCAAAGCACAGCCCTATATCAGAATTCCATTCCATCAGGACGATCCAAACCTCTGCGTAGCGACATTGATGAATACGTATATCAACGTCACAAAAAATATAAGAGGCGAAGAGGACTATTTATTCATAACATTCTGCAAACCTCATAAACGAGCTAAAGGGCAGACTATCGCCAGATGGATTAAAACAACTCTCCAAGCTGCTGGGGTGGACACAACTATGTTTAAACCACAATCCACCAGACATGCATCGACGTCGGCAGCCTTTCGGAGAGGGATCCCCTTGGAAACCATATTTAAAACAGCAGGCTGGACAAACTCCTCAAGCACCTTTGGAAAGTTTTACAATCGCCCAATACTAGAAAGCAACTCATATGCAAATGCTATTCTTAATATTGCAAAAGAATAAACAGTTTAAGTTTTATTCATCAAGAATAGATGTTATGTTTTTTTTTCTCTGTTATGGTGTTTAATAAGTAATAAATTACATATGTAACTCCAAACTTATCTTAAAAATCACATCACGCGACAAACAACAAACTTTAAACAACTACATAGTAAATAAATGGCGACACCTTCGGACCGGACGACGTTGCAGAATTACAAGTCAAACGAACTTACCTGAAGTTCGACGGTAATTATGGTAGTCGTCCGGTCCGAAGGTGTCGCCACCCTCCCAGCCCAATCATGTTCACTACCCTTGTCGCGCTGCAATTTTTCAGTAAATATCTTTCAACGATAATGACGAGAACAGGAAATATAGGCAGACGGCAGCGGGCAGACGCAGAGAGGGGGAAAAATGTTTCCCTATATTCAAATCGTGCGCGGTACCCCACAAAGGGCGTACTACATAGTAAATAAATGGCGACACCTTCGGACCGGATGACTACCATAATTACCGTCGAACTTCAGGTAAGTTCGTTTGACTTGTAATTTTCTGTTAGCTTTATGTTTCTTGGATTCCTCGTGCGTTTTTAAATCGGAATATTTGTTACTTAATTTGTACTGGAAAAACTTGCATTTAGTCAAGGAACCTTCTGTAGAACTGATTTCGATCAACCATTTTTTGAGGATCGGATCTTTTAACCAGATATTTCTGAATTTCTGAACATATAGTTTTGTCTGCGATTTTGGCATGATGAACAGGTACAGGTACACGCTATAACAAAAATAACAGGTGCACGTGCACGGGTTTTTGTGGGGCCGTGGGGTGGGAGTTAGTTGAATAGCACCAAACAAACACAAAATAATTTGTTTAAAGTTTATAACTTTTACAATTACAGCCACATTACAATTTTGAACTTTTGCAGCATTTTTATAACGCCCAATGCCCATACCCCAGTATCATGCCCTTGCCCACCCTTGTCCTATCCTATCCCTATCACTTATCACATAAATGACATAATCCATATACCCTGTACCACAGTATTGAAAATTCAACTGTGGTCTGTGCCCATTATAGTTGTCAGATGGTGAAGAATTGTTTTGTGACCGGTACGGAAAGCGGATAGCACGGATTGATAAATTCACATTAGTCATGTGTCAAGTATGAAAATAAATATAAGATTGGGTTTATGATCACAGAACATAAAATTGGGCAATACATGAAGTTAATTTTTTTCGTCTACTTCATGTTATATAATTTGTAGTGGTTCGCTACTCATGTGGCAACCCTGTATTGTGTAATGTGGATGTGCGCGGGGGGTCCGAGTGCCGAGGGGTAAGGTGGTGACCTGACCTGGACCGAGAGAGTCAGTCGAACTTCGACCGGCGGAGAGGGCAGCGCGTCGTGCTCTTCTTCTGCTGTCTCTTTACATTTTCGTTTCTCGCATTTAACGCGGCACGGAGATTCCGCGTTAGAATTAAGAATATTGTATCTTTGGTTAGCAGTTGTACCAGAATATATGTATAAAACGTGTGTGTGCTGATATTATTATTAGCTACCCTAGACCTTCTAAGAGCCCACACCCACAAGAACCCTGAGATTTTGACGCGGAGGTTGTACGAGAAGGCAACCACTGCATATTAATTATTTGGCGACCAACTTTGGGCAAGGAATAGGGGTGACGAATAGCTAAAACATAGCCACACAGGTATAACAAGTTGCTGGAAGATTGAAAATCTGGTAACAATAGAAGTACCGGATATTACCAAGTATTACACGTGAAGCAGAGGTTAGGCGACAAGCAGAAGTACCAGTGGGGACTAGCTGTACAGGACCAAGGACGGGAGTAGTTGAATGGAACTGGGTGAGCTCGATCCATTCTACCTAAACTTTGTGCGGAATTGACTTTTCAAGTGAAAAAAAAGAGGACAGATTTTCGATGGACAGTTATTGGATTAATGTAATGTTCACATGGGCTAAAGCCATTTTGTATTAGATAATAATAATATAAGCATTGTATAATGGCTAAGGGAGGGAGAAAAACCGTAAAAATGCAGGATATTCAATTAAATGAGTCCACGCTGTCATTAGCGGACGCACAGGGTCAGAATGAAGGGGATATAACCGAAATGATAAAAAAATTGTTATTGGGTATGTTGCAGTTACAGGAGGCAGTTTCAACGCTGTCCTCAAGGGCAATAGAGGGAAATAATGCAGGGATAGGAAATGAGTTTTATATATCGGCTTGGAGGGAGTTAGGTGATAATAACTTGGTTTTTAGTCCAGCGGGGAAACTTCATCCCCAGGCGTTTATTAATAAGTGTAGGAAAATGTTTGATGAGGCTGGAGTTCCCGAGCAATCGCGAGTCGGTTTGGTAATTCCAACCTTGAGGGGCTATGCAGCTGAATGGGCGGCTGTAAAGGAAGCAACGTTTAAAGACTTTGGCGATTTTGAGTCAGCTCTTCTATCTCGTTTTTGGGGGGTAGATAAACAACGAGATCAGTATTTGAATTTGTGTTATGGGCGTTATGAACGTGGTAGTCGTAGCGAGTACTTTATGAACTTAATACATCAAGCGAGCTTTTTAACAGAGTCTATGCCAGAGGAAAAATTGTTATCAATGTGCGCTAATCATTTTGATCGCGAGGTTTGACGGGGCATAATCACGCAAGGGCTCAAAACCTTTGGTGCCGTGGAAGAATATTTGAAAGCTGTAGATGAAACGTTTGATTCGTCATCGTGGAATCAGCGGCGGGGCAATGAGCAAAATCAAACACAACCACGTAATGAGGCTAGGCCAGAGCCTAGACGATATCCTCAACAGTGTAGGGACAATCGCGGGGATAATCCTCACATTTCACATATCACCAAGTTCAACGAAGAAGAAGTGGTGTTGAAACAGAGGAGGTGATTTCAACAATTGCATCGACTTATATTGGGGAACAATGGGTTGACGCGTTGATTGATAGCGGCAGTGACGTCACTGCAGTTTCTGAAGAATTTTATAATAAAATAGCGGCTAGCGTTAGTATCCCAGTGATACCGGTAACTAATCTGAGCATTTCGGTAGCAGTTGGGGCTAACAAACAGGATAAAACGCCGGGCTCTTTTGACTGTTAAAATAGGTAGGGTTGAATGCGAAATTCAATGTTACATTATACCGAAATTAAATCTTCTGTTGGGCACCGATTGGCTGAAAAAGCACAGAGCCTACGTCAATTTTGAAGATAACAAACTTGTGTTTCATCAAGATGGTGAAATATATGAAACAAAATTCAAAAATCCCAATCAAGAGGATATTTATTGACGGAATATTTAGACATCTTTTCTGAATGTCCAGGTTGCGTTAAAGATTATGAGGTATCTTTGGATATTAGAGATAAAACGCCATTTAGTGTACCTTCTTATCCGATTCCGTTTATACATAGAGAGCAGGTTGGGGAACAGATTAGGGAGATGGTCGAATGGGGGGGTTATAGAAAGGGCCAAGACTGAATTTGTTTCACCTTTGGTCACTGTCAAGAAAAAAGACGGATCTATACGAATATGTCTTGATGCTAGATACATTAATAAAATTCTTTACAAGGATTTTGTAAATCCACCCAATTTAGATGATATTCTGTATGGGTTGGAAAAGGGACAGGTTTTCAGTACGAGTGATCTCACGGCTTCGTACTGGTAATTAAAAATAAAGGACGAACATCGGAAGTATGTAGGGTTTGTATGGGAGGGGGAGTCCTATATTTTTAATCGACTGCCTTTCGCATTAAGTATTTCAATGGCTAGCCTGATTAGATGCATGAAACATATCCTGAGCGGTTGTGAGGAATTCACGCAGGTAACGTCGATAATTTGATGGTTCATTCTAGTAGTTTCAACGAGCATATCAGACATCTGACAACTATTTTTGAGCGTTTTCGCCAGCAAGGTATCACGACGAAATTAAGTAAGTGTCAATTTATTAGGCAAAATGTCACTTTTCTAGGACACATAATATCGGCAGATGGAATAAAGCTTGATCCCAGTCGTGTAGATGCTATAAATAATTTTCCGAATCCAAGAAATATTAGGGAACTTAGGGCGTTTTTAGGGCTCGTTAATTATGAGCGTCGGTTTTGTAATAATTTTTCTAACTTGACGGTACCGATACTAAGATTATTGCGCAAGAGGGTTTTATGGCAGTGGGGTCCAGAGGAAAAGACAGCCTTTGAGCGTATCAAAGATGCGTTTGTGAAAGCAACCATGGTGGTACATCCTGACTTCAGAAAGGTATTTTACATACAATGTGACAGTTCGGAATTAGCCGTGGGGGGACGCCTATTTCAGTTGACGGAACAAGGTGATAGAGAAGTGTTAGGATACACTAGCTGCACACTGAAGGGCAGCCAGTTAAAATACACCGTCTCAGAAAAGGAGATGTATGCGTTGGTACATTGTTTAAAACAGTACCGAGCTTTGGTATTGGGTCGGGAGTTAGTGGTACTTAGTGACCATAAGGCGCTGAGCTTTCTTGTGAAGTGTAAGTTAAAGTCTGCCAGACTTTCTCGGTGGATAATGTATATCCAGGAGGTCGATTTCAGTATCAAACACTGCCTCGGATCGGAGAATACAGTGGCGGACACTCTGTCTAGATTCCCTACTAAGGGGTTGTGGAACGGTGGTTCCTTATGAAACTAGGGATACGAGAATAATGACAATAAAAATTGGCAAACAGTTTGAGGAGTTACGGGGGAATTTTAAAAACATGCGCCAGGATCAATTGGAAGATCCGACGCTTCGTAAGAGAATAGAGTTTCTCGAGACTCAGGAGCGTAAAGTTTTAATTTAGGATCTAAAAACCATGACATGGTTCAGATCAAGGAATTAGTAGTTGCGCATCACGAAGGATTTGGCCACTTCGGAAAATCAAAAACCTATGCGCATATGCGGCTGAAATTCTATTGGCCTGCGATGCAGCGCCATGTTAAGCAAATAGTCCGCGCATGTGATTTATGTCAAAAATCCAAGGCGTCCAAACGAAATCGGGGAACCATGCACTCCGTGGTGACTAAGAAACCTGGAGAGTTGGTATGTGTCGATTTGATTGGGCCCCTACCCATGTCTACTGGGGGAGTTACCCAATTACTGGTATTGGTAGATGCTTTCTCGAAGCATGTGAAACTATCAAAGAGTTAACTGTAGCTGATTACAAGCACAGAGTTAAGGAAGGAGGGAACTTGTGTACAAGAAAATGTTTGTCATGTTTGCACACTATTTACACAGAGCTGAAGAACAAGGTAGCTTTGACGAGTGTAGATGACAAAAGGTATTTTGTTCCTGGCAGTATTCATACTATGGCTTGGGGGCATCACGCAATCCCAGTAATTGAAAGATACAGACAAATCGAAAACCAGGGGCCTATAACACAACCATACAATTGTAAGAAGTTTACAAGTTACAAGTAATGTGCCTGTAGCTACAAGTCCTATTTAATTCGGTATCACAATGCATATTGCTATAATTGTAGAAAATAAATAATTTCGTACATATGTAGCTACACATGTAATATAGTAACTCTAATTCCTACTGTCGCTCTAAGCGGACTTGTTACGACACGCTTTCGAACAATAGTTATTCATTTTTGATCATTACGTACACGTATAGTAGTGCGTACAGCGTGTGAAGTAAAATGTCTTCAAAACAAATTAATTTTGAACGTAAAATGCAATTTTTGAAGAAAATTAGAGAAAATAAGGACATTCTATTCGGTGCATTTTCTGAAAAATTGAGAAAGCAAGATAAAGTAAACAAATGGAAAGAAATGGCAGAAGTGGCTCAAAGTATTTGTTTACTTCCAGCGGATAAAGACCTATGTAAGGGATACAATCTGGCAGAATTTAAAGAAAACTGCAATGGTAAGAACTGCTGTAACTTGTAAACTTGTTATTGATTTGTAGTTCTTATTTTTAGCTTAAAATTGATAATGCAATAAAAACTGGAACTGGTGGAATGGGAACATTAACCGAAGTTGATAATATGGTATTAGAAATCATTGGAAAAGAGTCTCCTGTAAAGTGTGGGCTTGGAGTAGCTGAGTCGTTTGAAAAACCTCAGAAACAGTCATGTGAAACTGTCCCAGAGGGTGACTCTGAAGGTATTGTTAACAAAAGCCAACCAACCAGTGACCACGTGACCGCAACTACTTCAAAAGAAGCCAGTGGTAAGCCTCTCTGAAACAAAGTAATAGGGATAATGTGGCTTGAAGACTTTTTAGATGTCGCTTTTTGTTTTCAATGTAAAAAATAGGAAATAAAATTAAAACGCTATAAGCTTTTAACGATGATGATCTTTTCTGCACAATTTAAATACAACCGACAAAAGGAGCTGCTAGTTATAAAAAAAATATAAAATAATATTTTTTAATTAAGTAATCCCACGAGCCCAGGCAGGGCACACTCACAATTTAACTTTTTTCGCAAGTTTAAAAAATTTTGCATTTGTTGTAAATACATAAAAAAATACTGAATTTAATAAATATTTAATATTCAATTTTGCTAGAATTTACCACATAATTTCTTTATTGTGACAAAGCCAACTTAATATAATATGTGTTTACAGGAAAAAGAAAACGAGTTACTGGAAACAATATATCTACAGAAAATGTATCTGCTATAAAACAAGAAAAGCTCACCTTGCAAGTCGAATATCTGAAATTAAAAAATTACAGAACTAAACTGGAAATTCTAAAATTAGAACAAGAACTTAAACTGCCCGCGTCCGAGTTTACGGCAACGTTACCACAATATAATTATGAAACTGAAAATGACAGGTGCTATCAAAATTTGTAGTAATCTTGTAGTAATTATTTAGTTGTGTTATTTTCGTGTTTATTTTGGAAATTATAAAACGTGTTGATATATAATATTATGCATTTAATAAACTGCTTATAAAACAAGCCAATATTTTTATGGTACCTATATTCACCTTCTCACTACAATAAAGTTAATTTCTTCCAAAAAAATTTATGGGTTCTTGTAATCTAGCTTGGGCCCCAGGTGCATAATCTTCGGGATTTTCATCATTTTCTGCATCTAGGTCATCTGCTTACTGCGTACTTTTGGAGTTTTATTCACTGCAAAAATAATTCGTCTAGAATTCCTGCTAGGATGGTCTATGAGGACATAACTTACACTGATCCTACAGATATTGTCAACGCTTTTGCTAAGTTTTTTCGGAGTGTGTATTCTGCGCCTGACAATTTAATAGAAGATAATGGCAATCTTGACCAACACTACAATAACGTTATTGATGTCAGTTGTGAGCCTATTACAGAAAGAGAAATAATAGAAGCTAGTAAGAAATTAAAAAACAAGCTCACTGCAGGTCCAGATCAAATACCATCTTTTATGCTTAAAGATTGTTTGAGAGCTCTTTTAAAACCGCTACAACTGATTTTCAATGTAATCTTAAGGTCATCAACTTTTCCTTTTAAATGGAAAGTTGCTAAGGTTTGTCCATTGTATAAATCCTCTGAAAGAAACTGCATATCAAACTACAGATCAGTAACTATCTTAAACAACTTTGCAAAGCTTTTGGAGATAGTCCTGTATAACCGCATCTATACATCTATAAGTAATCATATCTCAATTGATCAGCATGGATTCATGAAGTCAAGATCAACCATAAGCAATCTGGCAGTATTCAGTCAATATTTATGCGATAACTTAGATGACAGAGGACAGGTAGATGCGGTATATACGGATTTCTCCAAGGCTTTTGATAGGGTTAGTCATAAAAAACTTATTTGTAAGCTCAGAACACTAGGATTCAGTGAAAACTATGTTTCATTGTTACAATCATACTTGGACCAAAGAGAACAATTTGTCTGCTATAATGGTTATCAATCGCTCACATACACTGCTACTAGTGGGGTACCACAAGGTTCAAACCTTGGACCTCTACTATTTATTATTTTTGTTAACGATTTATGTAGCGAGTTGAAGTGCAAAAAATTGATGTTCGCCGATGACTTAAAGCTTTATGCAAGTATTTCTAGTATACATGACTGTATCATGCTACAAGACCAATTACACATTTTACAAACCTGGTGCAATAATAACAATCTACCACTCAACATCTCAAAATGTAAAGTTATGACATTCTGTCGCAAAAATACTTTTATAATATACCCTTATCAAATTTGTAACTCTGCTTTGGAACGTATGGATGTAGTTAAGGATTTAGGTGTATATTTCGACCATCAACTCACTTTCAATAAACATATCATGCAACTCACTGCTTCCGCTTATAATACTTATGGCTTCATCATTAGGAATTGTAAAAATTTTAACCATTCTACGCTTTTGACATTATATATTTCTTTAATTAGGTCTAAGTTAGATTATGCCTCCATAATTTGGAACCCGATTTATAATACATACAGTGCTACTGTCGAAAGAGTACAAAGAAAGTTTTTGAAATTTTTGTGTTATAAAATTGATGGTGTCTATCCTGCCAGAGGTTGTGATTATGTTGAACTACTAGTGAGGTTTGGTTTGCGATCTTTGTGTAGTCTTAGAAATCAGGCATCTGTAGTGTTCCTATATAAAATTTTAAACGGATCTGTTGATTGTCCAGTATTACTATCACAGATAAATTTGTTAACCCCAAGAATTGCTTCGAGGCATAACAACACATTTTTCTGTGGCAGAGCTCAGACAAATTTATTATTGAAAGCGCCAATACATTTCATGTGTTCAAATGCAAACAAATTGTCGGAGGTCTGCGACATATTCTGTTGTAGTATCTCTGAGCTGAAAGATAAATCCAGCATTCATCTTTGAACGTTCATGGGTAGTAATTTAATTTAAAATTGTATTCCGATTATTTGTTTTGATTGATACATTATCATCATTGTTTTTGACACTACAATTGTAAGCATTTAAAATTTATTTGTTTGTTAACATTTTGCTCTATAAATGGTTATACTGTTGGGCAAATAAAGCTTATTATTATTATTATTATTATTATTATTATTATCTGCATCCTCTTGTACTGCGACATCTTCTGCTTCGTGACCATTTTTTGATATATTACATAGAATCGTACAACATTTAAAAATATTTGCGGCAAATACAGGATCGACACGTAAATGATTCAAACAAGGAAATTTTTCTTTTAAAATACCGAAAGCATTTTCAATTAATCTTCTTGTTCGTTTATGTGCCCTGTTGAAATTATTCTGGGCTTGATTTAATGGATCTTCATATGTTGGTGGAATCAACCATTCCTTCAGTGGATAAGCCGAGTCTCCAAGAATTACACCATTGGGATGTGGTCTCCAACCATTTTCCATTCTGCGAAATAAGGAACTATTTCGAAGTACCCGTGCGTCGTGAACACTACCAGGCCAGTTGGCCTGACATAGTAGAATGTTAGATCTGGACCACAAACAGCCATACAATTGATTGAGTGTTTACCATGGCGATCCACATAGGCTGGTTCGTTAATTCTGGGAGCGTCTATAGTTATGTGTTCCATGCACTGCACCACATACTTCAGGAAAACCGGCTATTGCATAAAATCTTTGTACAACATCGAACATATTATGGGGCCATGACACTATTTCATCAAATTTTATTTCATTAACAGCATTAACAGTGTCATGTACGCATCTACACACAGTCATTTTTGATACCCCATGCATATCGCAAACACCATGGTACTGACCTCCATTCCCCAACCAGTGTAGGGCAATTAATGTCTTCTGCGGTGGGGTCAATCCATACTATCGGACTGTTGTATTTGCAAGCCTTGGTCCACTATCTCGAAGAAGATTTTCAAGTTGGCATCGGTTTAGACGAAATCTTTCGCTGAATTCGTTATCAGTGAGAAAAGCGAAGTCTTTCCTTATATTAAACCGATATTATCTAGGCAAATCTTCAAAGTCACTTTCGGAATCACTCGACCACATATTGGGTACAGATATGTATGTACACGTACGTGTTCACAGTACGGAAGTTGCCGTTACACTGTACATTTACCCAGAGCTGAAGATAGGTAAAACATTATCTACACTTGTAGAAAATTCTGTAACACAACAATGCAATTGTTAACTTTGTGTTACAGAATACATATACACATGTAGAAATTCTTCCGTAATTACTGGTGCCGTACGGGTAATTACACGATGAGTTGTGTTATGAAAATGCTACAAGTGTAAAATATATTTTTACAATTGTAGGACTTGTACGGCTTGTGTTATAGGCCTCAGATAGAGTTTGGGGATATGCTTGATACACTTGTCCAACCTAAAAGTAATCCTCTGTGATGAACTCAGTAACAATCGTTGGGAATACGACCACGAAGGAATTTACGGTATGGAGCGATGGTGGTCGATGGAAGAGTGCCAGAAAGGAGCAAAACTGAACTGAACACACACCGTTTCTCCATCGTTTTTCCATGTTTTTCCACAAAAAAATTTCGATTTTCCACTTTTGGTTACCGAGAAAAATGAAAATGAAAATTCTGATCTAGCCCAGAATTTTCAAATTTTTGTAAATTTTGGACTTGCATCGTTATTCCATCGTTTTTCCGTTTTTCCGACAAAAATTACCGTTTTTCCACCCAACGTTTACGAGAAAAAAAATAATTTGTCAGGTTTATATCCCCCCGGCATCGGCAGCGAGCACTGGAAATTTTGTACGCCATTTTTTTTGTCCTTGTCAGGGCTGATTAGTGCTGCATATTCATAGCTTAACAATAGTTTTGAGATGTTTTTCCACCAAAAATTTTCGTTTTTCCACCCAACATTTACGAGAAAAAAAAATGAAAGAGTTAGATTAGATATTCTGTTAGCCGTGAGGACTGGAAATTATGTCCGCCATTTCTTTATCCCTGTCTGGGCTGATTAGTGCTGTACATTTAAGTCTTACCAATAGTTTTGAGATATTTTTCCAACAAAAATTTTCGTTTTTCCACTCAACGTTTACGAGAAAAAAAATAATTCGTCAGATTTATAGCCCCGCGGCAGCGAGGACAGGAAATTTTGTTCGCCATTTTTTTATCCTTGTCAGGGCTGATTAGTACTGCATATGCATGGCTTAACAATAGTTTTGAGATGTTTTTCCACCAAATATTTTCGTTTTTCCACCCAACGTTTACGAGAAAGTAAATAATTTGTCAGATTTATACCACCGCGCCAGCGAGGACTGGAAGTTTTGCCCGCCATTTTTGTATCTTTGTCAGGACAGACCAGTGCTGCATATGCGTGGCTTAACAATAGTTTTGAGATGTTTTTTCCACCAAAATTTTTCGTTTTTCCACCCAAAGTTTACGAGAAAAAAAATAATTTGTCAGTTTTATACCCCGCGGCAGCGAGGACTGGAAATTTTGTCCGCCATTTTTTTATCCTTGCCAGGGCTGATTCGTGCTGCATATGCATGGCTTAACAATGGTCTTGAGATGTTTTTCCACCAAAAATTTTCGTTTTTCCACCCAACGTTTACGAGAAAATAAATAATTTGTCAGATTTATATCCTCCCGGCAGCGGCAGCGAGGACTGGAAGTTTTGTCCGCCATTTTTTTATCTTTGTCAGGGCTGATTGGTGCTGCATATGCATGGCTTAACAATAGTTTTGAGATGTTTTTCCGCCAAAAATTTTCGTTTTTCCACCCAACGTTTACGAGAAAAAAATTAATTTGTCAGGTTTATATCCCCCCGGCATCGGCAGCGAGGACTGGAAATTTTGTACGCCATTTTTTTGTCCTTGTCAGGGCTGATTAGTGCTGCCTATTCGTAGCTTAACAATAGTTTTGGGATGTTTTTCCACCAAAAATGTTCGTTTTTCCACCCAACGTTTACGAGAAAAAATAATTTGTCAGTTTTATAGCCCCACGGCAGCGAGGACTGGAAATTTTGTTCGCCATTTTTTTATCCTTGTCAGGGCTGATTAGTGCTGCATATGCATGGCTTAACAATAGTTTTGAGATGTTTTTCCGCCAAAAATTTTCGTTTTTCCACCCAACGTTTACGAGAAAAAAAATAATTCGTCAGATTTATATCCTCCCGGCATCGGCAGCGCGGACTGGAAATTTTGTCCGCCACTTTTGTATCTTTGTCAGGGCTGATTAGTGCTGCATATGCATGGCTTAACAATAGTTTTGAGATGTTTTTCCACCAAAAATTTTCGTTTTTCCACCCAACGTTTACGAGAAAAAAAAGGATTTGTCAGGTTTATATCCCCCCGGCATCGGCAGCGAGGACTGGAAATTTTGTAAGGAATTTTTTTGTCCTTGTCAGGGCTGATTAGTGCTGTACATGCATGTCTTAACACGCCCCCTAGAACTGTAATGGAAATACCTAGCAAAAGTTGGTTTGAGAACTTTTTTTTTGCTGTTCAGAAAATTATAGCGCGTCCATGTGGTCATGAAATTCCGCGCGGCAGCGCTGGTCCGCCCCTCCCTGGAAGAAATCCTAAATTCGCCACTGGCTACGTCCCCGACAGGTGAGATAAACAGCGTGATAGGGAGACTTAGCTAAAGGTATTCTCACACCTAACGTGCATGAGACAATATAATATGCTCGGGTGTGAACAGTTTTTTCGATTTCTATTTACACTCCGCAACCGAAAAAATTGATTACTCCGGCACTGCAGATGGCATATGACAGTTTGGCATTCTCTCAGTTGTAATTGGAACTGAGCATTAGGCTTTTCTGATCTACTTGGAACAGTGGTTTAACGGTCGTCTACAGACCTTCAATAAGTGTAATAATTATTACTGTTACTCTTATTGTCTTATTATTTGTTACTGGTTACCGTGTTTTACAATCTTGAACAGCGAGTTTTGCAAAAGAATTTTGTTTGAGTTTTGTCACAGAAGAAATAGTGAGGAACGACTTCTGTGAATGAGCAGTTTCTACTGAATTTCGTAAATTCTTTCGGACTATACCAGCCTTCCAGTAAGTATATATATTTTATTGGTAAATACGTAACTATATCTCATCATTAGACAATGAAATTAAAACTTGAACTGCTCAGTTTTTCCAATTCAAAGAAAAAGTATAGTTCGTTGTAGAATTCACGCCTACTCGCGACATCTATGTAGCAGTAGAGTAAGTTACGTAACATAAGCACGGCTCAACAGTCAGCTGTCATTCTCAAGGTCTGGGGATGCTTTGAGCAGATCCCTCTGCGCACATGATACTACGACTCCTCAGATAATATCACTTGCCGGACGAATTTCGTACAGTTCTGCGCATGACGTCACTTGGTGCATAATATGGGCGCCAAGGCATGGACTTTTGTTGTTGGAACAACCCACAACCGCACCGCAAACCATTGTTCAATTATATTTCGACGTCCAGTCCAAAGATGTTACTTATTTCACCACGTAGTCCGCCCCTGTCGTGCTACATGCCACAAGGTTCAAAGGCAATTTTTCCCCTCGCCTCTCGGGCCGTCCGTTGTCTCTGTCGGTGCGCTATGTCATCATTCGCCTTCTTGTGCTACGCGCGGAGTGTAGTGTCGCAGCCGCATGGTTCCTTTTACTAAGTTCACGTAAGTACTCTCGAATATACACCAATAATTAATATGGGTAAATCAAATAAAAGAAAGCATAGATCCTCTAGTCCAGAATCTCAATCGTCTACGGACAATATCGTACCGAAACAATTGGTAAAACGATTAAAGAAGCTAGAAAAATATAAGCGTCACAAGCGTGACCGATCACGATCGCCTCCTCGCCATCGACGCCGTTCCCGAACTCCACGCAGGCGCACCAAGTCTCCTTCAGCGGGATACTCGCCGCAGTCGTCGCTGACGCCGCCAGTACGGCGTTCACGCTCTTGCTCTCGCACTTGGCAGCGCTCTCCCAGCCTGCGGTCACCATCTACAAGGCGATCTCTCTCTCGCGCGTCGTCGGACCGGCGACGCCAGAGATCAAGAAGCAACCCACGCAGTGCGGCCCGAGCTCCGTGCGACTCGGCACATGCACCAAATTCCAGTGTTGCCCATAGTCCGAGCGGCATGGCTCCACTAAAGCATTGTCCTACGTAAGCGGCGACATGCGGTCGACGCTGTAGTCGCGGCGTAGACGGCAAACGCATCCAGATCGTCCTACGTGCAAGCACCGAACATAAAGTGGTGTAAAGCGCAAAAAATATCGCTGCCTGTGTCTCGGCGCCTTCTTATTGTTCCACAGTTTTGATGATGGCGTGGACGAAGAAGCGCACAATTATTTTAGCTGAGAGCAAGTACTATCAAAGAATTATAAATGGCGTAAAAAACGGCTCAACAAAAGTCAGAAGACCAACACTATATTTTCGGAGAGATCTAAATACGGAGAATTTCACCATTTGTATGAAAAACTCAGATCTTGTCCAGGTTTATTTCGCAGTTATAGTAGAGTGTTACCAGAAACCTTTGACTATATCGTCAAAGCAATTCCCCTGAAATGGAATATAAAGAAACCAATTTTCAATGCCCGATTTCAGTTCCCGAAAGGTTAATGTTAACTCTGAGGTAAGTAAAATACAAACTTTATTTAATTATATGCAAACATTAATACCTGGATCCTTAAAGAAAGCCATTATTTTCATTTCCGTGATATTGTTGGTATCCAGATGCCTGTAGATTTTCGGCTGGTGAGATTGGTGCAGAGAAACAGGTTGCGGTGCTTGAAGCAGGAGATGGGGCGCTAGAATAATGCGAAGGCTGCTGATAAGATGAGCTTGACGCGAAGTTTGCATTATAGGGACTTCGATTGTTCTGTACTTTCCATATTTCTGCAGCCAAAAGATTCTGAACCTGACTTCTAAATGATAATTTACTTCATCATTTTTTTCTAATAAAGCAACCTTTTTAGCTTCTAACCGTAAAAATTCTTCATCTAGGTTTCCTTCGTTTTTTGCTGGCGCCTTCCGTTTCCGTTGTATTACAATTGGATTTTTTCGAGTGTCTTTTCCTGGTAACAATTTTTCTATGTCATCGTTCTGCTGTTGTTGAGGCACACCTGTAATGCGTTTTGTTGGTGGCTTAGAAGAAGCAGTACAAGGCACTAATAGTTCATCGTCATCGGGTTCTTTATCGGAATGTGCTTCTGAAGGTTGTGATGCTATTTCAATTTCAGTTTCACTTTCTTGGGACAACTGGGTAACATGAGAATTACTTCCGGAATCTTCTATATTACCTTCTGTCACCTTAGGTGTTACTATAGATTTCAAAAACAGCATTGATTCAAAATGACTCCAAGTTCCGTTGTACCGAGGTGCGTTTTCTCCGTCATCTCCCGATCGGTAATTCGGTATTTTGTTCAATTCTTTTTTAAACCTGTCCCGTACATTCTTCCACTTATTCTTCACCACTTCCTCTGAAACAAAAGAATATTCAAAAATAGCGGTTTTATTATTTTCAGATACTTAGCAAGAGGGATACAATTCAGACAACTTCAATATTCCTTCAGGATATCTAAGACTTCCGTAGCTGTGATCGTAATTGAAGTGTGCAAAGCAATTTGGAAAACTTTAGAGAAAAAGCACATGCCCCAGCCCACCACGGAAGACTTCAAAAATATTGCTACCGATTTTTGGACACGATGGCAATTTCCTAATTGCATGGGATGTTTGGATGGCAAACATATAAGAATAAAACGGCCTTCGAAATCTGGATCGATGTACTATTGCTACAAAAACTTTTTTTCTATTGGTCTGCTAGCACTCACAGATGCTAACTATAAGTTCATAATGGTAAATGTTGGATCTTATGGTAAAGACAGTGATGCAGGAGTATTTGAAAACTCTCCCCTACGGAAAGCAATCGAAAGCGGATCAATTGTACTACCGGAAGAAACAAACTTACCCGGTTCAAACATTACGCCACCCTACGTATTTCTCGGCGATGAAGCATTTCCATTAACAGACTACCTAATGAGACCATTCCCACGGGCACAGTTACAAGAAGGAGAAGAAAATGACATGTTTAACTACAGACTTTGTCGAGCAAGGATGGTAGTAGAGTGCTCATTTGGTGCAATTGCCTCCAAATTTAGAATACTACAAAAAGCAATCGAGACAAATGTTGAAAACGCTTTACATGTAGTTAAAGCAATAACATTATTGCATAATATTATGAAAGACCTTGAAGGCATATCTGAAGTGGATTTGGTCAATCTTAGAAGCGTTACGATTGATCCAAAAAGTTATGTGCCACCCAGCAGAATTCATAATGCTTCAACAAGGAAAGCCATCTTGGCTAGAAAAAAATTTTGCAGATTTTTCACACTTCGTCCTTTAACTCATGCATAATATTAATTTACTAGTTAGTTTTTTACTTTATTTTAAATAAATGCTTTTTAGGTTGTCATTTTCAACATATTTTGTATATATTCTATTTATTTGTGATTACTTTTTGATTGTTACGGACGTATAATAAAGTATGTTATTTTACTGCAAAATATAACAAGATTACATAAACATGACAAAAAGTTGTATTTAATTGTTGTACTATTTAACCCAAAAAAAATCATTTACTTTCAAAATACTTACTCGTTTCCTGAAGATCTGCTGCAATTCGGGTCCATTCTCGATCCACCAGCAATCTGTTGTGATAGTGTTTGTGTTTCATGTCCCAAAGAACACGTGTATTTTTGACATTACTAATTAATAATTCGTAAAATGTGTCAGACATGATGTACAGACAAGAGCTAACCGGCATAGACTGAAGCGGCAGACGCGCGGCCGACGCGGAAATATCAAATATTTTGACCGCCTGTGCCGCCTCAAAAACGCTTGAGCCGCGCGCGCCGCGTGGCTGTTACTAGGCAGGACATATCAATAAACTACCATGCTTTGATATCACCGCGACGACCGCGCCGGCCGCATGCTGCCGCTCACCTAGGACACACTGTAAATGAGGAGGAAGGCGCGGCGTTGCAGGACACGCTGGTAATTCATAATGATGAGCAACTGCCAGACGATGTCTTAGATATATTGGGCGAAGCCCCAGATCTCGCACCGAATGATGCCGGGTGTATACATTCGGCATTAGCGGCGCGTTGGAATCACATCATTACCAATGGATTAAATGAGAACGAATATGATACTTTAAGGCAAAAATACAAAATACCACCTAATTGCCCTTTGTTAAGTCCTCCGACAGTTAACCCGGAATCAAAGTCCATTATTCCGTAAAATATTCAGAAGAAAGACGACGCATATATCAAATTTCAACTGAATTTGGGTACAGGGCTAGCTGCCTTAGGCAAAGGTATTGATCTCATGTTGTCAAACAATGATAATATGCCAAGTGCGGATCGAAACACGCTGCTTCCGAGTTTGTCAGATGCGGGGCGAATCTTGACAAATCTATACCATAGCTTAACAATGGCACGACGAAGTTTCATTTTTCCTTTCATGAATAAAGAAACGAAGGAGCTATTGGAAAAATGTCCTCCATCTCACTTACTTTTTGGCTCCGACCTTGGCGAAAAAGTAAAGACTGCCAAGTCCATACAGGCTGCAAGCAAGGACCTAAAAGCAGTCCCCTCTACTTCGGGGTACAACAAACCGTTGCAGAAAAAAGGAGGGGGGCGACAAGCCAGAGGTCAATCATACAATAATAATTTAAACCGATTTCGCCCGATCCGTCCTTTGAGGGAGACGGGATCCAAAGGGCGAACCTCGAGGGAAACTTACAGAGAGAAATACAGAAAAAGGAAATAGATAAGGTAGGTTCAGGTAAAAATGCTGGTAGACTCTCTTGGTTCTATGAAGAGTGGACTCACATAACTACAAATTCTCTAATCCTCAAATGGATTAAAGGATACAATATTCCCTTAAATAGAAAACCTACGCAACCTAAACCTTCGCGATCATTATCTTTTTCCCCCATAGAACAGCAATTACTCAGCACAGAAATTTCTCAATTGCTTGCTCAAGGAGCGATCGTGAAAAGCGAACCGCTCCCACACCAATTTTTGTCTAACTTTTTCCTAGCAGACAAATCTAACGGAGGAAAGCGGTTCATTCTGAGCTTAAAACAGTTTAATGAATATGTAGATGCTCCTCATTTTAAGCTGGAGGACACGCGTACGGTGCTGAGGTTAATTCGAGAGGATTGGTTTCTTGCAACCCTCGACTTGAAGGATGCCTATTTCTTAATACCAATCACTCCGGAGCATCGAAAATATTTGCGGTTTTCGTTCAATAAGCAAATTTACGAGTTTACTTGTCTTCCATTTGGCTTATCATCTGCCCCACATGCGTTCACTAAAATCTTAAAACCAGTATTACAACATTTGCGATCAAAAGGCGTTTCTTGTGTAAATTACCTAGATGATTTTTTGATTCTGGCGAAAACAAGCGAAGACTGTGAGCAACACGTTTTGCTGACAATCCGTACCCTAGAATCACTAAGGTTCGTTATCAACTGGGAGAAAAGCTCGGTTAAACCATCGAAAACCTGCAAATTCTTAGGGTTTGTTTTCCACACGGACACCTTAAAAATTGAGCTACCATGCGAAAAAAGAGAGAAAATTCATCAGTGGATACAGGTCATTCAAAAGAAAAAAGTGATAAAAATCCGGAAATTTGCTCAATTTTTAGGAATACTGGTTTCTGCATGTCCGGCTATCAAGTATGGGTTTCTATATACTAAAGCTTTCGAAAGGGAAAAATTGATCGCTCTTCGTAAAAACAATATGGATTTCGATGCAAAAATGCCTGTTCCATTAAATTCTGATTTTTCTTGATGGCTAAACAACATTGAAACGACCTGTAACGACATTAAACAGGATTCATTCCAATTAGAAATATTCACTGACTCTTCTCTTTCGGGCTGGGGTGATTGTTGTAATGGAGAAAAAACACATGGTTGGTGGACTATACAGGATAAACGGAATCACATAAATTTTTTAGAATTGAAAGCAGTATTCCTAGGCCTAAAATGTTTCGCAAAAGATCTTCAGAATTCCAATGTACTGATAAGATGCGATAATACGACAGCTGTCGCATATGTAAATCGCATGGGAAGCGTCCAGTACCCAAATTTGGATAGCCTGGCAAGAATTTTATGGCAATGGTGCGAGCGACGGAACCTATGGATTTTTGCTTCTTATATAAACTCAAAAGATAACAGGGAAGCGGATTCAGAATCACGAGTCCTACAACCGAAGACCGAATGGTAATTGGCACGTTATGCTTTTCTGCAAATAAAACGTCAACTCGGCTCTCCCGAGGTGGATCTGTTCGCATCCCAACATAATCGAAAATGCTCCAAATATGTGTCTTGGCTCAAGGATCCAGAGGCGTTCGCATGCGATGCCTTCACGCTTTGTTGGACAGCCGTACATTTTTACGCTTTTCCACCTTTTGCCATTATTTTGAGGGTCCTTCAGAAAATAGTCGAAGATAAAGCGGAAGGTATCGTGGTGGTGCCATTCTGGCCATCTCAACCATGGTTTCCACTCTTCATGGAACTATCCGTCGAAGAACCAATTTTCTTTTCACCCGATCCTAAATTGCTATCTTGTCCTTTTAGCCAGCAGCGCCATCCACTGTGGGCGAGCCTTACCTTGGTAGCGTCGAGGCTATCCGGAAATCTATGACGATTCGGGGTATTCCTGAGTGTGCCATCGAAACCACCTTGAAATCAATATCTCCAGCTACCATCAAACAATATGGCGTCACGTACAAGCTTTGGTGGGAATATTGCAATCATTACAGCGTTCGCCTTTTTCACGCCACGATTCCAGAAGTAATAAGTTTCCTGCAATCAATTTTAGAAACCAGTAAATGTGGGTACGGTACGATCAACTCCCATAGATCTGCGTTATCGTTGATACTCCCAGGATACTTGGGAAATGATTCTCTTGTAAAACGATTCATGAAGGGCGTCCTACGACTAAGACCACCAAAGCCTAGGTACAATTGCGTTTGGGACCCTAAACACGTACTGGATTTCTTCAATAACAATCTCGCAGATTCCTTAAAAAGTCTATCCTTCAAATTAATTACTCTTTTGCTTTTGACCACCGGCCAAAGGCTGCAAACAATATCACTTATAAAACTGCATAATATAAAGCCGTATGATAACGGTGGTGTTTTTTTTTTTTTTTTTTTTCGGAGGGAGGGGTTGGCCTCAGACATAGTCCATTAGCCACAGAAATTTTAAACGGTGGTGTTCAAATCCTAATTGAAGATCGGATTAAAACATCAAACATAAACGTCAATCAACCTTGCCTGGTCATCCCAAAATTTCATGAAATGCCTAATTTGTGCGTGGTTTCTTGCCTAAACAAGTACATTGAAGTAACGAAAAGCTTTAGGAATGCTGAAGACGATTACCTTTTTCTAACATTCCAGAAGCCACATCGTATCGCTTCTAAACAAACGTTGAGTCGCTGGCTCAAATGCACATTAAAACAGGCAGGGGTCGACACAAATATTTTTAAACCCCATTCAAGTCGCCACGCTTCGAACACAGCTGCTCATAGAGCCGGGGTTTCAATCGACCTAATTAAGGACTCTGCAGGCTGGAGCAAAAACTCTTCAACATTTGCGAAGTTTTATAATCGACCTCTGATAAATCATGATAACTTTGCCTTGGCTATTTTGAAATAAATGTTTGGCAGAAAGATACTTATTTTCAATTTATACCCTACATGTCTTCAAACATCCTACGTGGTGAAATCAGTAACATCTTTGGACTGGACGCCGAAATATCATTTAACGATCAAACGAACTTACCTGATGTTCGATAGAAATTATATGAGGCGTCCAGTCCAAAGATGTTAATCCCGCTCAACCCTCCCGGGTGGATATAAATTGAAAATTATAGCATGTATTTGAACTAATGATGACATAGCGCACCGACAAAGACAACGGACGGCCCGAGAGGTGAGGGGAAAAATTGTCTTTGAACCTTGTGGCATGTAGCACGACAGGGGCGGACTACGTGGTGAAATAAGTAACATCTTTGGACTGGACGCCTCATATAATTTCGATCGAACTTCAGGTAAGTTCGTTTGATCGTTAAAACATATTCTATGTTTAAATTCAAGAGAATCGCAAATAATATACGGTACACGGTTTATCGAACGTTCGCGCGAATAAATGAGTAAACTCAGTTGGTAAACCGCGGTTAAAGGAGCAAACTCTGTCGGTAAACAAATTCAGATGCAAGCTGTCACCGCCACCGGATAATAATCATGCACCAGATGACGTCACAGGAGGAAGTGAGAGGGCTTACCTAGATAGAGTCGTAGTATCATGCTTTGCGCATCGACATTATAGATTAGATTGGTTATGATTTCAACAGCGGCGGCACGGCAGGGTCATGGCTATCTACATAAAATATGAGTATGGAGATAAATAATATAGATGTCAGCGCAAATCTAGTAACTTAAACGTAACATAACATAAACTTTATGTTGTCTTTAATATTTACCTTCCTTTCGAGATAATTATGTTTTTTAATGTCTGACGGAGTCTACACATGACGAAATGATGAAAATGTACATAATGTCACTGATTTCAGTCGGTTTGTCCCTCTGTCTGTTTGTCGTCATTTTTCTACTCGCATCATTCCAGTAACCGCTGCTACGATTTTGTGGCGGTTGCAAAAAATGAAAATTACCAGAACATGTAATTTCATTTTTGAATAGGGATTTTAGGGATTTCTAATAATATTTTGCTTTTTTCCGGGGACGGGCATAAGCAAATAATGCAGGTCTATAGAAATTTATATTATAAACTTTCAACAAAAAAGATGGAACACTACATACTATCTGGAAATTGAATAATAATACAAATATTATCAGAAATTGTTGATCTCACAGTTCAAGTTTTTCTTACATTGTCTAAATCACTGTGTTTCCAAGTTTAATCAAAAACATTTTAATTAGGACAAAAAGGAGCAATTGGACCGGGACTAGGTGCAAAAGGATTTAAACTAAGACCCTAATAAGGTGAATCCCCTGGGATTAACGTCACTGCTGCATAGCTAGTCTACAATAGTTGTAGAAAACTTTAGGTGTTCTTTGATACCTACAGGCTACCGTTTGCATCATTCCAGCAGTACCCAGCTGCAGTGTAGAATTAATCCTCAAGACCCTGCAGGATTTTAAAATATTCACTGAAGATGGCTTACTGAAGCCACGAACCGATGACGTATGGAAACGAGCAGCCGATGAAACAAAAACGCGTATTTCGCCGAGTACTTTGAATTATTATATTAGAATTAACTATAAAAATTTACAAACCGCTCTTCGGCAGCATTTTGATATTGCGGCCCACGACTTGGAAACAAGCAATAGTTCTATGAAGCCGGAATGCAACGATTCCAATGCTGCTGATTCGAGTGCTGCTGATTCCAGTGCTGTTCATTATTTCAGTTTTAATTTTCAGCAAAAAAACGGTGAAACAGAGCGATCCGCAATTCCAGTAATCTATGATTGTATAGACTTGGATAAGGAAGAATGGCAAAAGATGATGCCAGTCTTGCATTATTATAAAAATAAGAGAGGCCTGTCCTTTACAAAACTGCAAGGGGGTTGGTCGGATATAATTGCCAAAACAATCAATTTATAACAAATTCAAGCTCCCTTGCCCTTTTTCATTTAAAAGAGCAACCGTATACAGAAGTGAGGCAAGACCTTGTTTGAAAATGGTAGGATACTGTAAAGAATGCGGTGTACAAATCAAAGGCCAATGCATATCAGAACCAGTTCCAAATACTGGTATTAGCATTGCTTTTACGCTCCGTGATACGAGAGGTATACCTCACAATAAACAGAGACCCCTAAAGGGAAACAGACGTCTTATTGTAGGTAAGGAGCTGCTTACCAAAAGAGCAGCCATTTGGCAGAATGAAGCTGCTAAAGAAATGGAGTACGGGGATCCAATTCCCCCTCATATCCCTCACAAAACAACTCTAAGAAAATGTAGGGAAAAAGCAGTTGCAAACGATTTAAATCTGTGCGAAGGAACAAGCGTTACATAGTCGTTAATAAAAATGAAACATAATAGTGAATACTCTGGCAGCATTAAACAAATTGGGGCTGATATATTTTACTGTATTTACTGGTCACCACTACAAATAGCGAATTATAAATACTCCTCTGGCTACCGGGCTATAGCTGTAGATGCAACCGGTACTATTGCGCAGTCAGTCTTCAATGCTGATAGCGATTCTAGGGTGAGCTACTTATATCAAATGGTCAGAACATCGGACACAGGAACGAAAGCAGTTGTGCGAATGATCAGCGAAAAGCATGACACCAATATTATCCATTATTGGCTGGAGGAGTTTTTGAAAGAGGCAACCATACCTAATGAAGTGGTATCAGACTTTTCTCCTGCGCTGCTGAATGCTTCGTCACTCAGCTTCAATAAACGGCCATTGAAAGATTATTTAGCCGATTGCTTCAGACTGCTGCGAGATGAGGCAGTGGAGCATCATCTTAAGTGCTACATAAGGGTAGACATAGCCCATTTGATAAACATACTGTGTCGTAAAAAAATATTTCACAATAAGTCCCCTGCCGTCAAAGATTTTTATGTGCGCTGTTTGGGCATTATGATGATGTCCAACAATATAAAATCCTTCAAAAAACTATTGAAAAACATAACTATTGTTGCGCTCAGTGAGTGTGACGGCCAAAATGACTTGGGTGAAGATTTATGCAGCGAAGAGAGGCAAAGATGGTTATTTGAAAAATAAAGTCGTATAAACTGAACGAAGAAGAGTCGTTTGAACGAGAAAATCTTCATGACTCTGAAGACATTGAAGACGTTCAAGAAGACGCCAACATTGCAGCTTTTGTGCAACGCATCCGTTGCAAAGCCGAAAAAAAAGCTGATACGTGCAAAGGCTTTAAAAGGGCTAATCATTATTTGCCTGAAGTCGTAGCTATTTTCATTAACCTTGCCAGACAATTTCCTTTGTGGACCAACACCATGTTGCGATACTTCCCAGGTGCAAAGGATGTTGCGACTTCCGCCCGGGTAAAAAGCTACTTCGGAGAATTCGAGGGGCAAACCGCGCTCTGAAATCAGTGTACAAGTCCATTGTAATCAGTTGAAATCACATTGAAATCTTGTAATCACATCTGAAATCATTTGCAGTCCTATTGCAATCATCTGAAATCATATGTAATCTTATTGAAATCATCTGAAATCGGACTGTATTCCCTTGAAATCTCTTTGTAATTTTGTTGCCGTCCGCGCGAAATTTACGTTTTGCATCGTAATAGGGAATCAGTCTGTTGTCCATTTGGCAACAGAGGGTGTCCTATGCTTGAGCTTGACAGTGACAGACTGACTATTATATGCTTAATTTGTGCAGAATTAGAATAAATTATTGTGTCAATTCCAGTGCAAAACAGGATATATTTATGCGGTAGTAGTGCTAGAGACCTAAAAGGTGAGTGCAAGTTAAAATTATTTTTGGTTTTTGCGTTTTTGTCGCCAAGTTATTGAAGCTGTGACTCATAGCCTTGGTATTGACCTATAAACTCGTTCTACAGGTATTGTCAAACATGTGCATGTGTTGCTCGCACATACGCCTTGTATGAATCTCCATATATTTAAGTTCCTTTTACAGTTATAGGCATAGTAGTTTTTGATTCAAAATTTAATTAACCATGTTAGAAGGAAATGGCTACGTTGCCAAATTTATACTAAACAAGTAAATCCCTGTCGTCCACTGAATGTGGAAACGGGCGGCTACATGTTGGGTAGTTTTTTATTCAAAATGTGATTAATCATGTTAAAAGAAAATGGCTACGTTGCCAAATGTATACTAATCAAGTAAATCCCTGTCGTCCACTGAAACTGGAAACGGGCGGCTACGTATTTGGTTCGCTGACTGCGGACGGGGGCGCAAGACTCTAGTAGAACTTCGTCAAATAGTATACTGCGGGCCTATCAGTTTGAGCAGGAAGCTACATAATATGTAAAGTCATTGTCTTGTAGAGGGATTTTTCTTTTTCGTCGCTCCTGAAGCGTGGCATGTAGCTGCCTGTTTCTTTAAGTGTAAGGGTTTGAAGAAATGCATTAAATGAACCGACTAAACATATGTTTCGAGCTTCATAAAGAATTTTAGCCACGCCACAAGCGATTCAGTTTAATCACATACCAAATATAATATGATATATAATAACATCATTTAATAATGTTGTAAAATACTTTCAACATAAGAATTTGCCCTTGTTTTAAGAACTAATAATAATACAAAAATGTGAAAAAATTGAGGAAAATGTGTTTTAAAGGTTGAAAAGTAATATTCAGCAAATTTGAAAATTTATACAAATGCAGCAATGAAAAAACTATTATTAAAATTGATATTTTATTTAAAGACAATGATAATAACTAAAATAATTTTAAAATGTGCACTAGGAAATGACGACAATACAAGGATATAGGCGGTGATAAAAGTATTTGCTCAATTAGAAAAAATGTAAATATTAATAAGTTTCGCAGCCAATTGTTCCGGATTATGCAAGTATGAAGCGACCAAGTATAAATAGATTTATAGTTTAGAAAACTAGAAATCGCGCTTCAGTACCAGTATAAATTGAAAGGGAAAGGTGACTTTGCTTTTGTAATGCATTGTTATCTCGATTTTTATAAGTATCTTACGAATAGGTGTAGATTGAATATCTATAACAAGTGAAACTAAGGATCTCACGATTTTTGTTACAATAAAATAAGTAAAATTGTTTCTCACCACGTACTTCACATTGCTATTGAAGCTTTTTTATGATTTCTTAAACTGTAATTTTTTTCACCTAATTTTTTATTAACTTCTTAATTTCAGATGTCTAGTGAATCCGACAACACATCTACTGCCTCAGCAGAAGCCGCGAATTCAGGAGCACATGACGAAAACGTGCTGAAAATATTTCAGTCAGCAGAAAGTAGTCTGCATTTTAAAATTCCGCAATATATAAAGAATCTCTTATTTCTTGCTGGCTTCGAATCTCTAGCTTTAATCGCAACAATGACTGAAAAAAACATTGAAGAGCTGGAGCTATATGCAAAAGAGGAGTTGAAAAGTATAGTACCTCAACAAGACTACGTCAAGTATTACGGAACTACATATAAAAATTATCCTGAAAAATTTAAATTTGTTATTGGACACAAAAAATGCTTCATCTTTTGATAGAGTTTTGCAAATCGCAAGAAAATTCAGTAAACGAAGAAAATAAAGAAAATATGAGTGATACTGTGGTCAAACTGGACAATGCGCGGGGCATAGCTAACAGCGAGGCAATGCCAGCCAGCAGCAATGGAGAAAAAAGTATCAATTCAAGCTTTGACAAAATATAACAAGATTACATAAACATGACAAAAAGTTGTATTTAATTGTTGTACTATTTAACCCAAAAAAAATCATTTACTTTCAAAATACTTACTCGTTTCCTGAAGATCTGCTGCAATTCGGGTCCATTCTCGATCCACCAGCAGTCTGTTGTGATAGTGTTTGTGTTTCATGTCCCAAAGAACACGTGTATTTTTGACATTACTAATTAATAATTCGTAAAATGTGTCAGACATGATGTACACACAAGAGCTGACCGGCATAGACTGAAGCGGCAGACGCGCGGCCGACGCGGAAATATCAAATATTTTGACCGCCTGTGCCGCCTCAAAAACGCTTGAGCCGCGCGCGCCGCGTGGCTGTTACTAGGCAGGACATATCAATAAACTACCATGCTTTGATATCACCGCGACGACCGCGCCGGCCGCATGCTGCCGCTCACCTAGGACACACTGTAAATGAGGAGGAAGGCGCGGCGTTGCAGGACACGCTGGTAATTCATAATGATGAGCAACAGCCAGACGATGTCTTAGATATATTGGGCGAAGCCCCAGATCTCGCACCGAATGATGCCGGGTGTATACATTCGGCATTAGCGGCGCGTTGGAATCACATCATTACCAATGGATTAAATGAGAACGAATATGATACTTTAAGGCAAAAATACAAAATACCACCTAATTGCCCTTTGTTAAGTCCTCCGACAGTTAACCCGGAATCAAAGTCCATTATTCCGCAAAATATTCAGAAGAAAGACGACGCATATATCAAATTTCAACTGAATTTGGGTACAGGGCTAGCTGCCCTAGGCAAAGGTATTGATTTCATGTTGTCAAACAATGATAATATGCCAAGTGCTGATCGAAACACGCTGCTTCCGAGTTTGTCAGATGCGGGGCGAATCTTGACAAATCTATACCATAGCTTAACAATGGCACGACGAAGTTTCATTTTTCCATTCATGAATAAAGAAACGAAGGAGTTATTGGAAAAATGTCCTCCATCTCACTTACTTTTTGGCTCCGACCTTGGCGAAAAAGTAAAGACTGCCAAGTCCATACAGGCTGCAAGCAAGGACCTAAAAGCAGTCCCCTCTACTTCGGGGTACAACAAACCGTTGCAGAAAAAAGGAGGGGGGCGACAAGCAATCATACAATAATAATTTAAACCGATTTCGCCCGATCCGTCCTTTGAGGGAGACGGGATCCAAAGGGCGAACCTCGAGGGAAACTTACAGAGAGAAATACAGAAAAAGGAAATAGATAAGGTAGGTTCAGGTAAAAATGCTGGTAGACTCTCTTGGTTCTATGAAGAGTGGACTCACATAACTACAAATTCTCTAATCCTCAAATGGATTAAAGGATACAATATTCCCTTAAATAGAAAACCTGCGCAACCTAAACCTTCGCGATCATTATCTTTTTCCCCCATAGAACAGCAATTACTCAGCACAGAAATTTCTCAATTGCTTGCTCAAGGAGCGATCGTGAAAAGCGAACCGCTCCCACACCAATTTTTGTCTAACTTTTCCCTAGCAGACAAATCTAACGGAGGAAAGCGGTTCATTCTGAACTTAAAACAGTTTAATGAATATGTAGATGCTCCTCATTTTAAGCTGGAGGACACGCGTACGGTGCTGAGGTTAATTCGAGAGGATTGGTTTCTTGCAACCCTCGACTTGAAGGATGCCTATTTCTTAATACCAATCACTCCGGAGCATCGAAAATATTTGCGGTTTTCGTTCAATAAGCAAATTTACGAGTTTACTTGTCTTCCATTTGGCTTATCATCTGCCCCACATGCGTTCACTAAAATCTTAAAACCAGTATTACAACATTTGCGATCAAAAGGCGTCCCTTGTATAAATTACCTAGATGATTTTTTGATTCTGGGGAAAACAAGCGAAGACTGTAAGCAACACGTTTTGCTGACAATCCGTACCCTAGAATCACTAAGGTTCGTTATCAATTGGGAGAAAAGCTCGGTTAAACCATCGAAAACCTGCAAATTCTTAGGGTTTGTTTTCCACACGGAGACCTTAAAAATTGAGCTACCATGCGAAAAAAGACAGAAAATTATCAGCGGATACAGGTCATTCAAAAGAAAAAAGTGATAAAAATCCGGGAATTTGCTCAATTTTTAGGAATACTGGTTTCTGCATGTCCGGCTATCAAGTATGGGTTTCTATATACTAAAGCTTTCGAAAGGAAAAAATTGATCGCTCTTCGTAAAAACAATATGGATTTCGATGCAAAAATGCCTGTTCCATTAAATTCTGATTTTTCTTGATGGCTAAACAACATTGAAACGACCTGTAACGACATTAAACAGGATTCATTCCAATTAGAAATATTCACTGACTCTTCTCTTTCGGGCTGGGATGCTTGTTGTAATGGAGAAAAAACACATGGTTGGTGGACTATACAGGATAAACGGAATCACATAAATTTTTTAGAATTGAAAGCAGTATTCCTAGGCCTAAAATGTTTCGCAAAAGATCTTCAGAATTCCAATGTACTGATAAGATGCGATAATACGACAGCTGTCGCATATGTAAATCGCATGGGAAGCGTCCAGTACCCAAATTTGGATAGCCTGGCAAGAATTTTATGGCAATGGTGCGAGCGACGGAACCTATGGATTTTTGCTTCTTATATAAACTCAAAAGATAACAGGGAAGCGGATTCAGAATCACGAGTCCTACAACCGGAGACCGAATGGTAATTGGCACATTATGCTTTTCTGCAAATAAAACGTCAACTCGGCTCTCCCGAGGTGGATCTGTTCGCATCCCAACATAATCGAAAATGCTCCAAATATGTGTCTTGGCTCAAGGATCCAGAGGCGTTCGCATGCGATGCCTTCACTCTTTGTTGGACAGCCGTACATTTTTACGCTTTTCCACCTTTTGCCATTATTTTGAGGGTCCTTCAGAAAATAGTCGAAGATAAAGCGGAAGGTATCGTGGTGGTGCCATTCTGGCCATCTCAACCATGGTTTCCACTCTTCATGGAACTATCCGTCGGAGAACCAATTTTCTTTTCACCCGATCCTAAATTGCTATCTTGTCCTTTTAGCCAGCAGCGCCATCCACTGTGGGCGAGCCTTACCTTGGTAGCGTCGAGGCTATCCGGAAATCTATGACGATTCGGGGTATTCCTGAGTGTGCCATCGAAACCACCTTGAAATCAATATCTCCAGCTACCATCAAACAATATGGCGTCACGTACAAGCTTTGGTGGGAATATTGCAACCATTACAGCGTTCGCCTTTTTCACGCCACGATTCCAGAAGTAATAAGTTTCCTGCAATCAATTTTAGAAACCAGTAAATCTGGGTACGGTACGATCAACTCCCATAGATCTGCGTTATCGTTGATACTCCCAGGATACTTGGGAAATGATTCTCTTTTAAAACGATTCATGAAAGGCGTCCTACGACTAAGACCACCAAAGCTTAGGTACAATTGCGTTTGGGACCCTAAACACGTACTGGATTTCTTCAATAACAATCCCGCAGATTCCTTAAAAAGTCTATCCTTCAAATTAATTACTCTTTTGCTTTTGACCACCGGCCAAAGGCTGCAAACAATATCACTTATAAAACTGCAGAATATAAAGGCGTATGATAAAGGTGGTGTTCAAATCCTAATTGAAGATCGGATTAAAACATCAAACATAAATGTCAATCAACCTTGCCTGGTCATCCCAAAATTTCATGAAATGCCTAATTTGTGCGTGGTTTCTTGCCTAAACAAGTACATTGAAGTAACGAAAAGCTTTAGGAATGCTGAAGACGATTACCTTTTTCTAACATTCCAGAAGCCACATCGTATCGCTTCTAAACAAACGTTGAGTCGCTGGCTCAAATGCACATTAAAACAGGCAGGGGTGGACACAAATATTTTTAAACCCCATTCAAATCGCCACGCTTCGACCTCAGCTGCTCATAGAGCCGGGGTTTCAATCGACCTAATTAAGGACTCTGCAGGCTGGAGCAAAAACTCTTCAACATGTGCGAAGTTTTATAATCGACCTCTGATAAATCATGATAACTTTGCCTTGGCTATTTTGAAATAAATGTTTGGCAGAAAGATACTTATTTTCAATTTATACCCTACATGTCTTCAAACATCCTACGTGGTGAAATCAGTAACATCTTTGGACTGGACGCCGAAATATAATTTAACGATCAAACGAACTTACCTGAAGTTCGATCGAAATTATATGAGGCGTCCAGTCCAAAGATGTTAATCCCGCCCAACCCTCCCGGGTGGATATAAATTGAAAATTATAGCATGTATTTGAACTAATGATGACATAGCGCACCGACAAAGACAACGGACGGCCCGAGAGGTGAGGGGAAAAATTGTCTTTGAACCTTGTGGCATGTAGCACGACAGGGGCGGACTACGTGGTGAAATAAGTAACATCTTTGGACTGGACGCCTCATATAATTTCGATCGAACTTCAGGTAAGTTCGTTTGATCGTTAAATTATATTGTATATTTAAATTCAAGAGAATCGCAAATAATATACGGTATACGGTTTATCGAACGTTCGCGCGAATAAATGAGTAAACTCAGTTGGTAAACCGCGGTTAAAGGAGCAAACTCTGTCGGTAAACAAATTCAGATGCAAGCTGTCACCGCCACCGGATAATAATCATGCACCAGATGACGTCACAGGAGGAAGTGAGAGGGCTTACCTAGATAGAGTCGTAGTATCATGCTTTGCGCATCGACATTATAGATTAGATTGGTTATGATTTCAACAGCGGCGGCACGGCAGGGTCATGGCTATCTACATAAAATATGAGTATGGAGATAAATAATATAGATGTCAGCGCAAATCTAGTAACTTAAACGTAACATAACATCAACTTTATGTTGTCTTTAATATTTACCTTCCTTTCGAGATAATTATGTTTTACTTCCCACACCGATAGGTGAGGGGAGTATTGTGATCGCGAAAATTTTCGATTTTGAGATAATACACTTTTTGGGCGTTTCATGATGTCTACATAACGAAAATCCATGTCACTCATTTCCGTCGGTCTGTCTGTCGGTCTGTCTGTCTGTCGGTCTGTCTGTCTGTCTGTCTGTCGGTCTGTCTGTACGCGTTTTTGTGTCCTCGTAATCTCAGTAACCGCTGCATGGATTGTGATGAAATTTGGGCAGCGATATGCTGGGGGGTCGTAGTAGGTAATGTTCTTATAATTTTGAAAATCGGTGCAGGGGCGGCGGAGTAATTAGCAAAAAACAAAAAAAATTAAATATTCCTCAAACTTCGTTTTTAGGCGTTTTAGAGGTTCCTGATCATTTTTTACTTTTTTTTGGGTGGGGGTGAAATTGGGGTGGTTGGGGGGTGGGGGGTTGTAAAATTGAAAAATTTGTTGCTTTCATAATAGACTGCCCACTGACCCATGAAGGAAGACCTAGCAACATAAATAACTTTTTTAGGTCCATCCGAACATTGCCTTGCCTATTACAGAAACCAAAGGACTTAGAATTTTTTCTGGTGTAAACATACGAGAGTATTGCTTTAGATCCTTCTATATTGTGTTACAAGGAAACTGTTGAATTGATGTTAATGAAATTTTGACACAGTATTACTACCGTGGCGAGGATGGAAAACGCGTATGGTTTTTATAAGTCGTGCCAGTGGCGGCGCACAAATAATAAAAAAAAGTAAAAATATAAAAACAGCTCAAACTTCGTTTTTAAGCGTTTTAGAGGGTCCTGATCATTTTCTGCGTTTTTTTTGGGTGGGGTGAAATTGGGGTGGTTAGGGGGTGGGGGGTTGAAAAACTGAGAAATTTCTTGTATTCATAATATGGTGTAGGGTAGGGGCTCTGAAGGAAGACCTAGCGACATAAATCAACTTTTTAGGTCCATCCGAACATTGCCTAGCGTATTACGGAAACAAAGGGACTTAGAATTTTCTGTATACATACATACGAGTATTTATTGCTTTAGATCTTTTTGTATTTTGTAACGTGGACACTATTACATTGATTCTAATTAAATTTTGACACAGTATTATTACCGTGGTGAGGATGGAAAACGCGTGTGTTTGTTAAATATCGTGTCAGTGGCAGCGTATATAGCAATAATCAAAAAACTAAAAGTATGAAAACAACTCAAACTTCGTTTTTAGATGTTTTAGGCTGTCCATTGACCTCTGAAGGAAATACTTAGCGGCATAAGACAATTTTAGGGGAGGGAGGGCTGCCGATGATTTGGTTGCAAGGAGATCTCAGACTAAAGCTTCATGCTATGGGAAAATAATAAACTGATATCACAGTAATGTGTGGGAAGTACTGAGTCAATCAACTTGACTCCATTTTTTTAATGTCTGACGGAGTCTACACATGATGAAATGATGAAAATGTACATAATGTCACTGAGTTCAGTCGGTTTGTCCCTCTGTCTGTTTGTCGTCATTTTTCTACTCGCATCATTCCAGTAACCGCTGCTACGATTTTGTGGCGGTTGCAAAAAATGAAAATTACCAGAACATGTAATTTCATTTTTGAATAGGTATTTTAGGGATTTCTAATGATATTTTGTTTCTTTCCAGGGACGAGCATAAGCAAATAATGCAGGTCTATAGAAATTCATATTATAAACTTTCAACAAAAAAGATGGAACACTACATACTATCTGG
Organism: Callosobruchus maculatus; assembly: GCA_951848785.1. NCBI lineage: Eukaryota > Metazoa > Arthropoda > Insecta > Coleoptera > Chrysomelidae > Callosobruchus > Callosobruchus maculatus. The sequence goes on along the minus strand of CATOUR010000043.1, from coordinate 6,486,642 downwards.
AAATTGAATAATAATACAAATATTATCAGAAATTGTTGATCTCACAGTTCAAGTTTGTCTTACATTGTCTAAATCACTGTGTTTCCAAGTTTAATCAAAAACATTTTAATTAGGACAAAAAGGAGCAATTGGACCGGGACTAGGTGCAAAAGGATTTAAACTAAGGCCCTAATAAGGTGGATCCCCTGGGATTAACGTCACTGCTGCATAGCTAGTCTACAATAGTTGTAGAAAACTTTAGGTGTTCTTTGATACCTACAGGCTACCGTTTGCATCATGCCAGCAGTACCCAGCTGCAGTGTAGAATTAATCCTCAAGACCCTGCAGGATTTTAAAATATTCACTGAAGATGGCTTACTGAAGCCACGAACTGATGACGTATGGAAACGAGCAGCCGATGAAACAAAAACGCGTATTTCGCCGAGTACTTTGAATTATTATATTAGAATTAACTATAAAAATGTACAAACCGCTCTTCGGCAGCATTTTGATATTGCGGCCCACGACTTGGAAACAAGCAATGGTTCTATGAAGCCGGAATGCAACGATTCCAGTACTGCTGATTCGAGTGGTGCTGATTCCAGTGCTGTTCATTATTTCAGTTTTAATTTTCAGCAAAAAAACGGTGAAATAGAGCGATCCGCAATTCCAGTAATCTATGATTGTATAGGCTTCCTGGCATAAGCGATACGCCCTCTACCGGAGAATCTTCAAACCGAGCTATGGGCCATTGTCTTCTGTCAAGTGTTATTTTCGACATTCATTTTGTCATTTCTTTGAGAAATTTTTGCCTTTGTTAGCTGTGTTTTTATGTATTATATGTTATTTTACTGAAGTTTTCTCAGTTACATACGTATAAAATGAATCATTATTGTTGTGTTCCTCAGTGTTCCTCTTGGGTAAAGAGAAACCCTGAATTAAGCTTCCATTCGTTCCCTAAGGCAGGAATGGAGAAAGTTCTTGTGGAAACAAAGTTGGGAACTAAGGATCTTGTAGATCGACGACAAATGTGGATCAGATTGTTGAAATTAGGAAAGAAACCATCTGATCACATGAGGGTGTGCTCCTTGCACTTCAGTGAAACTGATTTCCTTCAAAAAGGTGGGTGTTCTATAAACTTAATCTATAGTGGTATGTTCTCATTATCTTTTATTCCAGAAAGAGTGAAACGTAGAACATTGAAACGTAAGGCTGTTCCTTCCAGAAATTTGCCTAAAGTCTCTCATGATGCAGGTGTAGGGAGATCTAGAACCATAAGAAGCAGGCCAGAACCAAACACAAAAACTGAGACATTTGCCTTATGTGAAAATGATGGCAGGGAAGATTTAGAAGATAGGTAAGCTGCAGAGGGATTACTAGCTTTGCTAAATTCACATAAGCCAACCGCTGTTCCTCTTCCAGGGCCTAGTAGCAGAGATATTGGTGTTCAGGTGAATACACCAAAAGTATTAACATTATGTGAACTGATAGACAGTGATGAGAAATTAAGAAACTTTACGGGCTTGAATAACACTGCAATTTTGGATGCCATCGTGGAGCAATTTGAAAAACACCATAGCGATAAGCGTGTGCGGAGAATAAACGTTAGACAAAGAATTGTGTTACTGTTTACGAAATTTAAAACCAGTCTAACGTATGTAACCCTTGGTTCTCTATTTGGAATTACACCAGATTTAGCAAAGACTTATATTTACGAGTTAATTCCAGCTTTGGCAAACACTTTAAAACCTCTCATTCATTTCCCTCCAAAAAGCGAAATATTGAAGAATATGCCAATTTGTTTTAATGAATTTCAGAATGTAAGGATAGTTTTAGATTGTACTGAAATTTATGTCCAGTCACCCAAGTGTTTATGTTGTAGAATTAGGTTTTATTCCCAATATAAATCAAACCTTACTGTGAAATTCATGACGGGAGTTTCACCAGGTGGCCTAATCACTTATATTAGCAAGCCATATGGGGGAAGAGCATCTGATAAGGTTATATTTGAAAATTGTAACTTAATATCTTTGTTGGATGCTAATAGAGATGCCATTATGGTAGACAAAGGATTTTTGATTGATGACATTTGCAATTTATATAAAATAAAACTGATTAGGCCACCTTTTTTGCGGAGTAAAACACAGCTTACTAGAGACGAATCCATACTGAATGCCAAAATTGCGTCAGCTAGAGTCCACATCGAACACTCAAATCAAAGATTAAAGATTTTTAAAATTCTTAGTGGTAATTTAAACTGGGCTCTGGTTCCAATGATTGAGGATATATTTATTATCATATCTGCAGTGACAAATTTATCGAGACCTATTTTGGCAGACAGTAGATTTTTAGTAAAATGATGTGTGAGAATAAAACTATATGCACTTTTTGTAACCTTTATTAAATTTTTTGATAATATACATTTATTATTTATTTCTATAATAAATATTAAGTGCAGCAATGGTGTATCATTTTTTGAAAATAATTATGTTTCACAACTTTTAACATATTATATGTATAATCGTAATCAAAATTCACTTCTAATAAACAAAAGCTTTTGTCAAATGAGGCAAATATAACAAAATATGTTTTCCTTAAATTTAAAACTGCCATCCCCATCTGAACTTGGCCATAGTATTTGTGTTTTTTCTTCAATTTATATTCTCCATTTTCCTCAAGTATGTACTTTGAGCTTTTTAATGCTTCCGTAATTGTCTTTGTTTTTCCTGGAAGAATGATTTTTTAAGATTATTACAGTGCTCAGAAATTGTTTCTTGAATAAAAAAACTTCAATTGGGAGAAAGTAGGTATATTAATAAAGTGAGACTACAAATGAATTCAAAACAACCAGATATTGAGCAGACGACATAAAGGTTCTGCCAGTGCGCCATCTGGTACCTGAAGGTATGTGGTACCAGATGGTGCACCCTCGTATAATCAGATATTATCAGCTACTCTCTCAAACAACAGGACCCTGTTTAGCTTCCTAAAACAGACATATATACCACAAAACAAAATTGGGACAAAAAAGGCATATGGGGCCTATGAAGCCAATGACCTTAACTGTTGAGGCTGCTTAAATAAAACAAAAAAAATATATATGCATAACAATTACAAAACATAATGTCAGAAACTCATTTTACTAGAAGGAAAGAAACACAACCCTGATATATATTTCTTACCTTCAAATATACACTTTATTTCGAGCAGATAAAGTGGTTGGCCATCAACAATAATTATTCCATCTGGAGAATATCCTAACCATTTATTGGAGTATGGAATGACTAAGCCACATTCGACTACAGTCATTTTCGACATTTCGATGAACATGTCTCTCGCCATACTCTCATATTTCAAGCCATGTCTTGTATATTTATTGTTGACTCCAATTGGGTGGAAGTATTTTAATGCTTTTGTCTTCCAATCCTCCTTTGAATATGTGTATATTTCATAGCAGCGACTTCCAGTAATTCTATATTTTCTGATTTTTTCCCATGCAGTGGAATGTTGTGGGATATTTATCGTTAGATCAACATCGTCATTGTCTAATGTAGATATAAATTGTAAGCAACAATCCCTCGTCATATTAATTTTGTATGATGCTAAATACATCATTAGTGGCGATTGGCATGCATGGTTGAGGATCTCTTCGCCATACATCACATTTGTATTTTGTGTACAAATAAGCCTATTTGAAGAGGGCTCTTCTCTACGGCCTTCCCTGTAAGTTGAATAAATAATGAATTAGTCATTATGATATTTATCAGAGACAGCAACTACTAGTTTACTTATGCATCTGATAATTATGAAGTTTGCTTTAATGTTAAAACAGAAGGCTCCTACTTGTTAATTAGAAAAAATTACCTGTGCATTGCAATGGCAGAGTTAGGCAATTTTCTGCAGAAATAATCCAGTACACTGTTGCTGTCAACAGTGACATTGCTTTTCTTAATTTTTCCAGAAAAGCAAGGCATTTCAGCCACAGGAACTGGCCGATACTTTTCTTTTGTTATGTTCCTTTGTGTAGCCCAGACACACTTTTTATCCGTTTGGGAAACTGGCGCTAAGGTCTCCACATCTTCCCTACAAAGATTACACGTTACTGATTGTTAGTTACTGATTTATCTAAACATTGCCTTGTTATTAGTAATAATATATTACCTTATACATCTTATAAGGAAAGCAGAAGCATGCTTGCATTTTCCACTATTTCCAGCTTTGCAGGTGCATAACATGTTGGAAATTTTCACTGAGGTTCCTAGTTCCAGTTTGCCTGTTATTTCATGTGGATTTGAGTCTAGCGCACTTGTTTGCAGGCACAATCCATATACAGTCATGTACTGTGTACAAGAACGTTCTTGTATTTTTCCAGCAAGTATTAGGTGACATGCATTGAGAACATTTTCACCCTCTACTACACATTTAGAATGCTCAGTGCCTCCTATGTATTTCAAGAATTCCATAATACTCAGCTTCATGTCTAAAAGTATATAGCAGAATTAATATTAAAAATAATTTAAATAATGAAAAACGTACCAGATCCAAGTAATATAATCCTCGAAAAAAGATGATACGGGTAAAATTAAACAAATCACTCAAAGCACCACACAAAGAATTAAAAAGGAAGTTGGAACACATTCTCATTCCCATTACTGATAGATAAATAATATGTATTTAATTGCCATATAATAGGGAAATTCCAGTAATCCCAGTATGTAAACAAATCTAATGGCCCATAGGTAGGTTCCAAATGTCACCACTCCGGCGCTGCGATCTTAATCCGAGAAGCCTATAGACTTGGATAAGGAAGAATGGCAAAAGATGATGCCAGTCTTGCATTATTATAAAAATAAGAGAGGCCTGTCCTTTACAAAACTGCAAGGGGGTTGGTGGGATATAATTGCCAAAACAATTTATAACAAATTCAAGCTCCCTTGCCCTTTTTCATTTAAAAGAGCAACCGTATACAGAAGTGAGGCAAGACCTTTTTTGAAAATGGTAGGATACTGCAAAGAATGCGGTGTACAAATCAAAGGCCAATGCATATCAGAACCAGTTCCAAATACTGGTATTAGCGTTGCTTTTACGCTCCGTGATACGAGAGGTATACCTCACAATAAACGGAGACCCCTAAAGGGAAATAGACGTCTTATTGTAGGTAAGGAGCTGCTTACCAAAAGAGCAGCCATTTGGCAGAATGAAGCTGCTAAAGAAATGGAGTACGGGGATCCAATTCCCCCTCATATCCCTCACAAAACAACTCTAAGAAAATGCAGGGAAAAAGCAGTTGCAAACGATTTAAATCTGTGCGAAGGAACAAGCGTTACATAGTCGTTAATAAAAATGAAACATAATAGTGAATACTCTGGCAGCATTAAACAAATTGGGGCTGATAAATTTTACTGTATTTGCTGGTCACCACTACAAATAGCGAATTATAGATACTCCTCTGGCTACCGGGCTATAGCTGTAGATGCAACCGGTACTATTGCGCAGTCAGTCTTCAATGCTGATAGCGATTCTAGGGTGAGCTACTTATATCAAATGGTCAGAACATCGGACACAGGAACGAAAGCAGTTGTGCAAATGATCAGCGAAAAGCATGACACCAATATTATCCATTATTGGCTGGAGGAGTTTTTGAAAGAGGCACCCATACCTAATGAAGTGGTATCAGACTTTTCTCCTGCGCTGCTGAATGCTTCGTCACTCAGCTTCAATAAACGGACATTGAAAAATTATTTAGCCGATTGCTTCAGACTGCTGCGAGATGAGGCACTACAGCATCATCTTAAGTGCTACATAAGGGTAGACATAGCCCATTTGATAAACATACTGTGTCGTAAAAAAATATTTCACAATAAGTCCCCTGCCGTCAAAGATTTTTATGTGCGCTGTTTGGGCATTATGACGATGTCCAACAATATAAAATCCTTCAAAAAACTATTGAAAAACATAACTATTGTTGCGCTCAGTGAGTGTGACGGCCAAAATGACTTGGGTGAAGATTTATGCAGCGAAGAGAGGCAAAGATGGTTATTTGAAAAATAAAGTCGTATAAACTGAACGAAGAAGAGTCGTTTGAACGAGAAAATCTTCATGACTCTGAAGACATTGAAGACGTTCAAGAAGACGCCAACATTGCAGCTTTTGTGCAACGCATCCGTTGCAAAGCCGAAAAAAAAAGCTGATACGTGCAAAGGCTTTAAAAGGGCTAATCATTATTTGCCTGAAGTCGTAGCTATTTTCATTAACCTTGCAAGACAATTTCCTTTGTGGACCAACACCATGTTGCGATTCTTCCCAGGTGCAAAGGATGTTGCGACTTCCGCCCGGGTAGAAAGCTACTTCGGAGAATTGAAGGCTTTTCTAGGCGGCAAAGGATATAGACCTTTGAGGGCCGACAAAGTCGTTGCCAAGCACCTACGCTGTGTGGAAAGTGCCTCAAAGATGGAAAAAGCCATTACAAAAAACAAGCAAGCCAGAAAACCGACACCCTCACTCGAAAATCCCTGAAAATCCCGAAAAATAACAAAACCAGTCGAAAACAGTGCCTCAAAAGACGAGGAAGATTCGTATCTAAATTATGAGGAGAATTGGAGAGGAAAAAATAAAGCGGAGGGCACTGTAACGAATTACGCCTTTGATGAGGATTGCCCAATAAAAACTAAATCAAATAATAACACCGATGAAGAAAATTTTGTGACTGCACCCAAAGAAAGGATAACAGACAAAGGTAGTATGGATGTCACAGTGAATCACAGCAGCAGAGGCAGATGTTTACAACCATGTGAAAACATAGAGCTAATACATAATCGTCCTGCCGCGAGGCATCATAATGCTTTCCTTATTAATGGATCTAAGTTGCTTCCGGAAAACATAAACGGAATCATAGTGCATGTCAAAAATACATGTCTATTTGACGCCTTCGTCGAGATCGCCAGTACGGCCTATGTAGAAAACGCTTTATATAAAATCTTGTAGATAGTACGTGTAAAAAATTATCTCTTAGTTCTTTTATTAAAGATTATGTTACTGAAGGTGCAACAAAGTCTGTATATAAAAAACGAGCAGAAGTTTTGTCAACTGTTTACCATGTAACTAACCAAATAATGAACTGCGCGGATAACTTCATTTCAATGATCCGCAAATTTTATGAAGTTAATTCTGAGTTCGCATCTTCGGTTCAAAATGGAACCTGTAATCATTGTGGGAGACAGTTGAACCACAAAGAGGGAGTCCTTGAGATACCTCCAAAAAATGTATGGTGTGGCAACAGTATATCCCAAGGGATAAAAGACTTCTTGCAAGAATATTTTGGAAAAGATATCACTTGCAACAACTGTCAGTCACTAACCAATACAAAATTTGAACCAGCTACAAATTTAATTTTAGATACGGAATTTGCATTTTTAACACAGCTACAAAAACAGTTGTATAGAAATGCAGCTCAAACGATGTATTTGTCAGAAGCCCCAGAAATTATAGAGATTACAGAACATAGATATATATATATTAATCGGTGTGGCTGGCTTTGAGGGAGGTACGAGTGAAATGTCCATAGGGCACTACAGAGCTTTTTGTAAGGGAGTGAACGGTAACTGGCTAGAATACGATGATATGTTGAGGAAACCAAAGTCAGTAAAGAATCCGTCAACAAGGAAAGTAAATCCGGGAGCAATTTTGTAAGCTAAAATTCTGTAAATAGAGTTACTTGTATAGACAAAAAAGGATAGCCGTTTTATTTAATAAGATAATTTAAGTAACCATTATAATTATAGTCTTTTCAAAGTCATTTGGAACATTTGATCGATCAGATTCATTTTCAACCATTTTTTTGTCGAGCGTAGCCCTTGTATATGCCATATACGGTATTGCAATTTGTTGTGTTATAGTCTCCAGCTTCCTGTTTTCTTACCTTTATACTTGTATAGAGCGCGTCTCAAATACAACAAATATTTGTAAATATAATTATGTATAGAATAACGTATAATATTTAGTATATAATAATACCTGTATATATTGTAGATAACTAACATAGCTAATGATAGATATATGGTCCCTAACATATGTTCTATACTCTAATAGAAAAAAGTGTATAATGTATCATATAACATACTGTATATGGTGGATTTATGTGTTATTATTATCTTGTATGACGTTACTGTCAAATTCATAGGTTCGATTTTGGATGTTCAAACTTCATCGAATTTTCTGGAGATTTCGAAGAATGTAAGATGTGCTTGCAGATGCGTCAATTGGGTGCATGCACGTACAGAACTAATTAGCTCAGACAATGATAAAAAAAGCGTAAAAAATTTCCAGTCCTCACGGCTAACAGGATATGAATCTTAACCCTTTGTTTTTTTTTTCTCGTAAACGTTGGGTGGAAAAAAGAAATTTTTGTTGGAACAACATCTCAAAACTATTGTTCAGCCATGCATATGCAGCACCAATCAGCCCTGACAAGGATAAAAAAATGGCGTACAAAATTTCTAGTCTTCGCTGCCGATGCCGGGGGGATATAAACCTGATAGATTATTTTTTTTCTCGTAAACGTTGGGTGGAAAAACGAAAATTTTTGGTGGAGAAACATCTCATAACTATTGTTAAGCCATGCATATGCAGCACCAATCAGCCCTGACAAAGATACAAAAATGGCGGACAAAACTTCCAGTTCTCGCTGCCGCTGCCGGGAAGATATAAATCTGACAAATAATTTTTTTTCTCATAAAAGTTGGGTGGAAAAACGAAAATTTTTGATGGAAAAACATCTCAAAACTATTGTTAAGCCATGCATATGCAGCACTAATCAGCCCTGACAAATTATTTTGTTTCTCGTAAACGTTGGGCGGAAAAACGAAAATTTTTGGTGGAAAAACATCTCAAAACTATTGTTAAGCCATGCATATGCAGCACCAATCAGCCTTGACAAGGATAAAAAATGGCGTACAAAATTTCCAGTTCTCGCTGCCGATGCCGGGGGATATAAACCTGACAGATTTTTTTTTCTCGTAAACGTTTGGTGGAAAAACGAAAATTTTTGGTGGAGAAACATCTCAAAACTATTGTTAAGCCATGCATATGCAGCACCAATCAACCCTGACAAAGATAAAAAAATGGCGGACAAAACTTCCAGTCCTCGCTGCCGCTGCCGGGAAGATATAAATCTGACAAATTATTTTTTGTCTCGTAAAAGTTGGGTGGAAAAACGAAAATTTTTGGTGGAGAAACATCTCAAAACTATTGTTCAGCCATGCATATGCAGCACCAATCAGCCCTGACAGGGACAAAAAAATGTCGTACAAAATTTCCAGTCCTCGCTGCCGATGCCGGGGGATACAAACCTGACAGATTATTTTTTTTTCTCGTAAACGTTGGGTGGAAAAACGAAAATTTTTGGTGGAAATACATCTCAAAACTATTGTTAAGCCATGCATATGCAGCACCAATCAGCCCTGACAAAGATAAAAAAATGGCGGACAAAACTTCCAGTCCTTGCTGCCGCTGCCGGGAAGATATAAATCTGACAAATTATTTTTTTTTCTCGTAAACGTTGGGTGGAAAAACGAAAATTTTTGGTGGAGAAACATCTCAAAACTATTGTTAAGCAATGCATATGCAGCACCAATCAGCCCTGACAAGGACAAAAAAATGGCGTACAAAATTTCCAGTCCACGCTGCCGATGCCGGGGGGATATAAACCTTATTGTAGTTAATACCAAGACCATACTCTGCACTACGTTGTTCTAAGATGTTTAATAGAGCTACTAGTTCTTCCTGAGAAGCTGCAATAAGGGTTGTATCATCAGCAAATCTTAAGTTGGACATTTTGCTTCCGCCAATAGTTACACCGCCATTCCAGTTGTCTAATACCTGTCTCATCACAAATTCAGAGTAAATGTTAAACAACATCGGAGATAATACACATCCCTGACGAACTCCTTTTCTGGTTGCAGTTTGACTAGACAGGTTACCATCAATTCTTACGCGAGCCGAATTAGACTCATAGAGCTGCTGTATGAGAAACACTAGGTGATAGTGAACTCCCCTACAGATGAGGATTTCCCACAGTTTAGGCCACTTTACGTTATCAAACGCCTTAGAATAGTCCACAAAGCAGATAAAAACAGGAAAATAATGCTCTCTGGCTTTTTCAATAATTTGCCTTAAGTTTAAGATCTGTTCACGCGTACCGCGTCCTTTCACGAAACCTGCCTGCGCCTGAGAAATTTGCCAGCCAATAAAACCATCCAAACGAGATTGTAAAATAATATAGTAGAACCTTGCTTGCATGAGAGATTAACGAAAGTAGGCGATAATTGTCTGGATTTGTTGGAGATCCCTTTTTATGAAGTGGAACAAAAATTGATGTGCACCATTCATCTGGCCAAACACCGGACGATCAGATGAATGGTGCACATCGTCCAATTGACTATGTCTATTTTAATGATCCCAATGAATTGACCCATCGTCTACGAATTTTAATTGCCTCAAAATTAGCGGGAAACAATTCACATCAGAATGAGATACTTTCTATACTGGAGGAGCTCCGGGAATTAAAAATTATAAAATAAACGTGAGGACTCAAATCTCTTCATTTAGGTTTGGACAGCTACACTGTAACAATGCCTGTCGATAAATTTGGAAGACATATTTTTCATTCAAAAAACAATACTATTTCATCTTTATTCACGGATTTTCTAACAGCAAACTTATATAGTTTATGTGCATTACCTATTTATTCTAATACATCTGAAGGGATGTTCTATACATTCGGTTATAATGAAAAAGATTATATCGTCCCGGTGACAGGGATCGTGGATAGTCTTTCTCTACCAAAAAAAGTTAGGGTAACACGTGATTCACGCTCCATCACAGTCGATACTACACTACAAAAAGGTGACATACTACAATTTTACACAAGTCGAGACCCTAAACCCAACCTCGACGCTCACATTGTACTTCGATGCCCACTAGTAAAACAAAGATGAACTTTAAAACACAAATTGTTCAAGAACTACATAAACCCGCTAGAAAAACATACCGACGTCGTCGAGTTATTGTAAAAGTGCTAAATGATCTTCTACAGGCAGATCTCATGGAAATGCTTCCATACTGGAAGACTAACAAAGGATTTCGTTACATCTTAGTTGTTATCAACGTCTTCAGTAAATTTGTGTGGACGCAACCGGTTAAAAGAAAAACAGGAAAAGAAGTTACAGCAGCCATGAATAACATTCTTGCGCAAATGCCAGATATACCAAAAAATTTGCAGTCGGATTTGGGGAAAGAGTTTTACAATAATGACTTTCAGAAATTAATGAAACAATATAAAATTAATCACTATATATACAATGAAAGCAAGCGTAGTTGAAAGAGTTAATCGTACGTTGAAAAACCATATGTGGAAGCAATTCAGTCTCCAAGGATCATACACATGGTTAGACCTTCTACCGAAGATAACTGACGCATACAATGCCACAATACATCGCACAATTCGAATGAGGCCATAAGATGTTAGCAAAAAGAACGCCAAACTTCTCTTGAATACGGTGTACAAGCGTTTGAAGACCATTGAGCCCAAGGGTATCAAATATCAACCAGGCACTCATGTGCGGGTTAGCAAACATAGAACAACCTTCAATAAGGCCTACACACCAAACTGGTCCAATGAAGTCTTTAAAATCAGAAAAGTTCGCTATACAAACCCTACAACTTACCTGCTGGAGGACGAAGATGGTCAAAACATCTTAGGTAGCTTTTGTACCCAAGAACTTCAGAAAGTGAAATATCCAGACGTGTACTTGGTTGAAAAAATTTTGAAATGGAAGGGGTCGAAGGTCTTAGTCTCATGGTTTGGGCTAAATAAGTCTTCTTGGATCGTCAAGAAAGATTTGTATAAGTGAATTTATTGTATGTTTTGATGCTGTAACAATTGAGTTCTAATTTTTAATAAAAAGCATAATTGTATTCAACGTCTTTTTTTATTTCTACTTGATGAATTACAAGAGGTGAGGTTTAAATGTAACAACTTGTCTTAACACGTGAATAAATGTACATACATAACATGTCTACAATGGATATAATAAAATAACTCATACCCCCAATTATACATATCAAAAATAATTACAAAAAATGAAAGCCTCCCCCATTGTTATAGATGTGTGTGAGTTTGGAATGTATGAGTGACAGGTGAGGGTTTTATTGCCCCATTTTTTTTCTTCAATCTAGATATAACATTCTGGGTATAACCCTACAATAGACTTGACACACTTATATTCTCAAATCGCTCATTATACACTTTGTCTCTATGGTTTCCACACAACACTCTGTCTGAAACCTGTGCAGTTTACCTCACGCGCTGCTCAAATCTACACCGGTCTGCTAAAGTCTGTTACCACGTTCCTTGTCGCACAAATCTTGCCGCGGTGGACCACACAACTATGTATCTTGTGATGTTATGGTCACAGAAACTAACATGTTTCATGTTACAAGATGGCGGAGGGGGGGGGTCATCACATACTCCTCTTCCTGTGGTTTACAATTCATAAGCACAAACTTGTCGCCTTCCATCTGACAAAACTGTGATTTGTAGAGAGGTTGCTGTACTTACGGGAACTTGTTGATCCTCAGCTTCAAACTGTTCCTTTAAAAAACAGTATAACTTTGGCGGCAGTCGACTCATCTGGGAATAAAATAAATCCGCCCTTTCACTGTATTTGATGCTACTGATCAAACCACACTGACATATCCTACCAGCTTCAAAATCTCTAACCGCTTTGTACAATGTTTTGAGCCGTTCCATCTTTGTAAATCGCTCTGGAATATTTGTTTTAGACTGCCACTGGTCAAACTCATTTTTTATTTGCGCTTTGATCGCATCACAAACATTGGTTGAGTTCGCCATTTGTTAGCTCTATACAACTACCGAGAGATCCGCGCTGGAGCCCCATTTTATAATACTTCAATTCAAATGAAAAGATCACTTTAGCATACCTGTTAAACCTGTTCTGCTTTGTCGTCAACCGTTTTACGAGGTCGCGTTTTCCGTAATGGTGGAAGTTGCTGAGGGGGTGGGGGGGGTCATAAGATTATACGTTTGGTTGGGAACATAAAGGATACCCCTCGTAGTGTAGATATTGCTCAGCTTCCCCACATAGTGTAGATATTACTCAGCTTCCTCTCGTACAACGCCACTGTGGTCCATTTTGTGGTTGTGGATTTGGGGCGATAAATTACCGTTATTATATACCTGCAAGACGGTGCAGCAAGATAGCGGTAGGTAGGTAGGTAGGTATGAATGTCGATGACCAGTCTTGACTTTCACCCCGTCGCAATGGGCTGAATACGCTGTCGTTTTCCGATTCGACGTGAATGTGGGACTTATTGTAATTAGTTATGTGTTTTTGTGGTGGTATATAGAGGCCAGTCTTCTTTCGAGAAAGTGTGACATTACAATTGTTCACCCATTTATTTGAAAGACAATCTTGTCTTAATGTATGGTAGACGAGAGATTTTTCATTTATTGAAATAACATAACAAAATCAATTTTTGAAGTTCAGCCTTCATACCGTTGCATCTCTTTGTCAACCTTCTTTTCATAGTACTCTTTTCATAACACTCTGAACGCATTTTCTGTTTTGTTAAATCAAAAGCGAGTTATCAGTTAAAAATATTTATTAAGATTATCAATACAAATTAAATAACAACTTAAAAATAACAACTTAAACATAACAACTATACAGAAAGCATAATGAAGAAACGATGGAAATTTTGAGATCTATAAAATAACAAAAATAAAAAAGCGAACGAATCTCTCAAAAAAATACAAAAGGAATAAAACAATCAGCATAAAAACTATGTGCTTAAATTTTGGCATAAATTAATAAAATCATCAATTTTTTTTAATTTATTTTCTAATTTTAAAATTTTCGTTTTATGTTTATTAATTTTCCTTTGAATGTCCATCTGTTTTTTTTATGCTTTCTGGCTAATTGCAGCCCTCGATTTTTTAAATCTCTCACTTCCTGAAGGAAGTTTTCCGCCTCATTGCTTATTGTTGTATTGAATTCGTCGTCTTCCCCCTCGGTTTCCGTTTGATCCTGACTGCGTATCTATAACGAATAAAAATAATTTATTTCTAAGAATTCTATTCCTGTAAAAAGCCTAAGAGATTATTCTCACAAAATCCTAATATTGTAAAAACCTAAGAGATTAATCTAACAAAATCCTAATATCGTTTTTCAAGTCTTGAGGTGAGGTTTGAAGCACTGAAATTAGATCAAATATTGATAACTCTTACTATATCATATATTTAATTCATAGAGTTTTAAAAACTGTACTTATTCATTTATGAATATTTCCTAAAGAATTTCAAAAAAATAGCTAAAAAGTAGCAGCTTACATTGACTAAATAGTTTTTTGGATAATTTTTGGGTACACAACATTTTCTTACAAAAAACATCACTAAAGAATAGAGGTTTAAACTGATTAAATAGTTTTTGTTTAATTACCGGTGTAGAAGCGTTAATGGGTCGTAGGTCTTCAACGCGTCCTGAGATTACTTCGAAGCTTGTATCTTCTTGTACTTCTCCGAAGCTCTCGTGTACTTTTTCAAAGCTCTCTTGACCTGCTACCCTCCGCATATGTGATAAAATTTTGATAGCAGCCATTTTCACCAACACAATATCAAATATATTGCACGAGGATGAGAACAGCTCTAGTGTATATATACCAGTAAGGTTTTTTCCTGTTCAGTGCAAACAAATTAATGCTACCTACATTATACCACTAGAGGTTTCAATTTATTACTGCTCATTAATTTTATTATATAGGGATTTCCATATATGTATCTCCTGTCATAAGGCAGTTTCTTAATGGCTCAATAAATTAAATCGCCTTCCATACGTCCAGGGATTTTTCATTTTATGAGAGAGCAATCCACTTGCTAAATAAGCGTTACATCCTTGGTTTTTTGTAGACAGGCATCGGGTTTTGAAGTGCACTGGTGTTCTGATTGCTTTTTCATGGTACTTAATTTTACAAAACAACTTGCTTCCATGTACCTTCAAGCAGTCTCGTACAGTCATTTTTCCTTACATGGTTGTAGCCACCATAACTTGTTACTTTTTGACCTTGCATCGATGGTACTACATTTTTGTAGTCGGTAGTATTTTTTGTGTCTGGTTTTAGGCCAATGACCAGCTGCTATGGGTGTAGAGCCTTTGTCAGTATTTTTTTGGGTATAGTAATTCTTATCACACATTTCCGTCTGTTGAGATTTCCGGATATGTTGTATATAATCATTGAATCAGGTTTTTTAGATAATCCAGGTGATTCTTGAATTCCTCTTGATTTGGAAAGTATTTTTCTCTAATTACACTGTTCCCATGTCACAGTTTCACTTAGTTTATCCAGTGGAGTAAAAACAGCCCACAGCCTACCGCACATTGATTGTGGTGATAATAGAAAAAAATAGCACTTTTATATATTTCAAAAAAGATACATGCTACTGCTCAGAGAAATGTCCTGTAAATGACACTCACAACAAAATATTCTTCTTGGTGACCACCATCTCATACGTGTCTTTTTTGGTATGTGTGCAATTAAGGGTCTCGGGGAGTGGTGTTTATCTTGGAGAGAGGCTTAATTATCTTTTAAGACTGTGGTGTGAGGATATACTACATTCTAGTACATCAAAAAGCAAGTTCATTGTATCTTACTGAACCCCATCACACTGTTCAGGTCCGCTCAAACAGGTTTCTCATTCAAGAGTTTATTGAACTCGACCAAACCGGTTTACTCTTTTTTCATTCTGGTTCCCTTGAACCTATACTGAACTCGGTGAAACCCACTCACCTCCACTCAAACCGGTTATCAATTAATGGTCTAGGGGTGTGGAATTCGGACAGCAAGTTCATTGAATCTTCTTGAACCCCATCAAACCGGTTCACATCCGCTCAAACAGGTTTCTCAGGTGCATGACCATCATTCAACAGTTTATTGAACTCGATCAAACCGGTTTACTCTTCTTTCATTTTGGTTCCCTTGGACCTATATTGAACTGAGTAAAACCCACTCACCTCCACTCAAACCGGTTATCAATTAATGGTCTTGGGGTGTGGCGTTCTTATTGGAGAGAGGTTTAATTATGTTCTAAGACGGTGGTGGGAGGATATACTACATCCTAATACATCAGAGAGGTGGCTATATTTGTGAAGAGAGGGGGTGGGGGTCTACAGGCGTGGAGAGTGGGAGGTCTGTTTCAAAATTTGTGAAGAGAGGGGGTATGGGAGGGGGGATAATGGTGGGGGGTCTACAGGCGTCGAGAGTGAGGGGTATGTTTCAGAACTATCTTTTACACTCTACTTACGACAATAAAAGGGCGCTCGTCCAGAATCATGTAAAAGCGTTATTATATTGTTACATATATAAGGTTAGATATAAATCCGCGCACAAGGGTAATTAGCGGAATTCCATCGTTTATTCATTTCTTTTTTTCGTACTTGTCATTGTTTTTGTAACCTTAAGGGGAATAAACGTTATTATTATTATTATTATATCGATAAGGAATCATCCCAAGCTATTAGAACGTTAAACGACAATATGTGTAAGCACTTGAGTCTTCTCAAACAGCTGGGAGAAAATGTAGATGGATGGGACACGATTATCATTTACGTGATATCGAACAAGTTGGACAAAGCGTCAGCTCGCGAATGGGAAAAGTCGAATTTCCAAAACATCCCTAACATGCAAGCTTTTAAAGCTTTCTTGAAAAATCGTGCACAGCTTCTTGAAAGCCTAGAAGCTAAACAACTCGGGTATTTGAAAACTCCAGCTCAGCTGATCGAGTAGACTCTACGATAAGCCGCAAACCAGATTACGCGGTTTTCACGTAAGTAATGGTAACACAGAGTCGGACTCAGTGAAAACTTCATGTCCAAATTGCAAACAAAATCACTCGATATATTATTGCCCGGAATATCTAAAGCTATCGGTTAAACATCGAATGGCTCGCGTTAAACAGCTCAGGCTTTGCGTAAATTGCCTGCACAGAGCTCATGAGGCTAAAGACTGTCGTAGCAGTCGATGTAGAATATGCAAGGGTTTGCACAATACCTCATTGCATAGAAAAGGAAACGTGCGCATTGGCTTCTACCTCACGGGCTAGCTCAGAAGAAAACCCATTCTCTCGCGGAAACAAGATCGACTCAATGCAACCCACAGAATTAGCAAGACGGGACGTAGTATCATATACCTCAACTACTCCTCATCACGCGTTGTTATCTACTGCACGGTACGAGCTCTGATTGACTGCGGTAGCCAGAGCAGCTTTACCACAGAAGAACTTTCTAACGTGCTAAATTTACCAAAGTCCGCGGTAAAACTGTCAGTATCTGGAATTAGCGGTGACCCCACAGCAATAACGCACAAACGCGACTTGAAACTGTATTCAACAACTAGCGACTTTTCTTTCAAATTGAATCTCTTTGTGATCAATCGCATAACGGGAAACTTACCTGGTGCATTCATCAGCAAACGCGATATGAATATTCCAGTTAACATAAAACTGCCGGATCCAACATTCAACTTACCAAACAAGGTGCGTCGGACAGATAACACTAGGAAAACAGTTTCCACTATTACAAAAAACTCGACTTGGTTGGTGGTAATTTTGCCCAACCCAAATCTGAGCTGAAATGTCACTTTCTCGAACTCAGAGAAGACTCAGACTCGCAAATTCAATCACAACTCAAACAATTCTGGGAAATAGAAGAAATCGGTCCCAAAAGATTTCTATCAGAAGAAGAGGAAAAATGCGAGATCCATTTCGTTGAGAATTTACGGATTTCGGAAAGCGGACGATACATCGTGTCACTACCTTTGAAAGGCGATACAGAGGTTCTCGGTACTTCACGCAATCAGGCAGTGAAACGATTAAACCAACTTGAGCGTAGATTGACAAACAATGAGCGGCTTAGAGACTTATACTCACAATTCCTGGACGAATAGAAGAGTTTAGGTCACATGACGCGAGTTGAATGCCCAGACGAAAATGAGGGATACTATATGCCTCATCACGGTGTCCTAAGGCAAAATAACGTCTCTACGAAGTTGCGCGCAGTTTTCAATGCATCTGCGCCAAGCAGTATAGGCATATCCTTTAACGACCTTCAAATGGTAGGTCCTACCCTTCAAGACGACTTAGTTTCCATTATGTTGAGGTTTAGGCTACACAAAATTATTATTTCGGCAGAAATTAAAATGATGTATCGGCAAATACTGATAAGGCCGGAACAGCGGAAGTTCCACCGCATACTTTGGCGTTCAAACCCCGAAGAACCTATAGCAACGTACGAGTTAAACACGGTAACGTACGGTACAACGGCGGCTTCGCTCCTCGCAACACGATGTTTGCACCAGTTAGCGGAGGAAATCGGATCGGAAGAACCTTTGATTTCTCGAGCTATTAGACACGATATGTATATATGGACGATCTATTGACAGGAACAGATTCGGTTGAACATGCACAAGAATTAGCATAAAGTTTCTTTCAATATTCAAAACCCGCGGTTTTGATCTCGTGAAATGGAGATCGAACTCTCCAGAGGTCTTAAACTTTATTAGCTCTCAACATTCTCCTGACGCGGTGCTGGAGCTTTCTTTAGGATCAGAAGTTCATTAGGCTTATGTTGGTCAAGTATCAAGGACATACTGACTTACAAAACCTCTACTGAAAATATCGTCAGTCATGTTACGAAACGGTCAATCCTTTCACATATCTCCTCAATTTTTGATCCATTAGGGTTGCTTTCTCCTTCAATCATTATCGTGTAAATGCTTTTACAGCGCATTTGATCCCAAAACTTGAAGTGGGACCGCTAGATTATATTTCAATCTTGGATCAACTTCGCTAAAAAGCTGCATTTCTTCGACACATTAAACATATCACGAAAGGTGGTGTGCAACAACCCATTTGATTTGGAACTACACTGTTTTTGCGATGCATCAGAAACCGCCTACGGTTCGTGCATTTACTTAAAATCATGGGACACAGAAGGCGATTGTTCTATAGAACTAATTTGCGCCAAGTCTAAGGTAGCTCCTTTAAAGACGCTAACGGTGCCAAGACTAGAACTTTGTGCTCCTCTCGTTTTATCTCGGTTAGCAACAAAATTCTGTTCAGTTGATTTAACCTTCACAAAAATTTACTATTGGTCAGACTCCACCATCGCATCGTCTTGAACTGGCTCCAGACACCTCCTCATATGCTGAAGCAATTTGTAAACAATCGAGTAGCAGAAATTCAAGAACTCGCTACTAATTTCGAATGGAGGCATGTCTCGACGGGCGATAACCCAGCAGACCTTCTTACTCGAGGTCTGTCTCCTCAAAACTTGGTCAAAAACGAACTTTGGTGGCATGACCCCCACTGGCTAAAACATTCTTCTTCAAATTGGCCTTCTTCTATTGTAGAGAGTGTCTAGGTTCCAGAGCTGAAACGCGTTTTTCACACGGAAACCTCTTTTACCGAAGTATCATTCGAAAGATTTTCAAAATTTTCGCAGCTGCAAAGAAGTTATGCCTACGTGCTTAGGTTCATATCGAACTCTCGACGTTCAGGGAATCGGACAACTTCATATCTCACGGTAGAAGAATTCAGCAATAGTTTAGATGTTCTTCTAAAATTATCGCAACTTCAGTCCTTTTCCGAGGAATATTCACTTCAACTGAAAAATGGTAACGTAGGAGCTAAAAGTAAATTACTATCACTAAACCCCTTCCTGGATAAAAAGGGTTTGACGAGAGTCGGTGGACGACTTAAGAATTATGATTTCTCTGATGATAAAAAATATCCCATTATTCTTGATGCAAAAAATCGCTTAACAAAACTCCTTGTCGAAAAGGAACACCTATCCCTTCTACACGCAGGTCCTCAGTTGCTGCTAAGCATTATTAGAGAACGCTTTTGGATAGTGCGCGGAAGAAACCTGGCCCGATCAACATTTCGCAATTCTGTGAAATGCGCTAGGTTCGCTCAGAACTCAGTACAACCAATTATGGGTAATTTGCCATCCAACCGTGTAAACCCTACCTTGCCCTTCACGAGTGTAGGGGTGGATTATTATGGACTATTCTTGCTAAGAGACAAACGCGGTCGAGGTGCCAAAACTTCTAAGGTTTGGATATCCCTCTTTGTTTGTTTTGTGACGAAGGCTCGAATTAGTTACCTCTTTGAACACTGAAGACTTCTTAAAGGCTCTCAAAAGATTCATCTCTCGCCGCGGCAAGCCCTCCGATATTTTTTCCGATAACGGTAGGAACTTTGTCGGTGCTGCCAACGATTTGAGAAATTTTTTAGCAAAAACGTCATCCTCTCTGATCGACGAATCGGCCCACATGGGTATAAAATGGCATTTGATTCCTGCCAACAGTCCCAATTTCGGCGGTTTATGGGAAGCCGGCGTTAAAAGTGTAAAACCTCACCTTAAACGGGTCGCAGGATAAATTCCATACACTTTCGAAGATTTTTTGACTTTAATAACTCAGAAGATCGAGGGCGTTTTAAATAGTAGGCCCATATCCCCCCTTTCTTCGGAACCCAATGACCTCTCACCGTTGACTCCTGCCCATTTCCTTCTCGGTCGCTCCATACAAGACGTCCCGGAAAAAAACTTCACACAATTGCCAACAAACCAGCAGTCGTCCTACGAATTCATCTCCAAATTGAAGCAAAATTTCTGGGAGCGTTGGAGTAAAGAATATATAAGTGAGCTCCAGCAGAGACAGAAATGGAAGACAACCAGGAACACCCTGCGTATTGGGCAATTGGTTTTATTTATTTATTTATTTATTTATTTATTTTGTACACCACCAACAGTACAAACCAATTACTGGTGGGAAACAGTGGATAAGAACAAAAACAGAGTTGTATAACATAAGTTCAGGATAACAACATATCAAAATGACCTATGCGAATAACAGAAATAACAAAACACAGCAAGATCTAAGCTAAGCTGTCGACATATATACATATGAAAAAGCACATAAATACAAAGATATATAGCACATATACAAGCATACAAAGTATCATATACTGCAAACATGAATTAGTAGTGGGCTAAACAGGTTGCCTTACAGGTAGTTTTTAATGCTGATACAGATGTATTGAAAATATCGAAATGACCCTGAAAATAATTATAGCAGGAGCAAAAAGAGTACAAAGGTGAATGGAACAGCACGTTAGTCCGTGGGGTGGCTAGGTAGAACGTAAGATTATTTCTAGTACTAAATCTAGGTGCGTTAAAACTTATCAGATTTAAAAACGATTGACAATCAATTTTGTTATTTACAAGTTTAAATAAAAATACCAGCGAGTGGATTTTCCTTCTATCATCAAGACTTAAGAGACCATATCTCAGTAGTAATGAATTTTGTGGTATTCCTACAGGGGGGTATTCACCATCAATTTTGAAAGATAAATATTTGAGGAACTTTCTTTGCACTCTTTCGACTGATTCACAGGTGGTAACATAACAAGGATTCCAGATGATCCTTGCATACTCAAGTTTAGAGAGGATCAAAGAGTTATATAGAGCTAATGACGCTTTGGTGTCCGTAAAATCCTTTGAGTTACGTATTACAAATCCCATCGATTTCTGGACAGACAGTAGTAAGTTATTGATGTGCGAATTAAAACTCAACGATTTGTCAAATGTTACTCCTAGATCGTTAAATTCTTCAAGCGCTTGTAGGGGCATATTATTAATCGAGTAATTGAATGTGATAGATTTTAATTTCCTCGTAAATGAAAGGGTTTGACATTTGTTAATATTTAGGGGGAGTTTGTTCACTTCACACCATTCAGCTAACCTGTCAATATTTCTCTGCAAATAGCAGCAGTCGTCGTGGTTACTAACCTCCCAATATAGTTTTATATCATCCGCATAAAGTAATATATTACAGTCCACTATCTTGACTACATCGTTGATAAACACTATAAAAAGTAAAGGACCTAGG
The DNA here is from genome assembly GCA_951848785.1 of Callosobruchus maculatus. Classification (NCBI taxonomy): domain Eukaryota; kingdom Metazoa; phylum Arthropoda; class Insecta; order Coleoptera; family Chrysomelidae; genus Callosobruchus; species Callosobruchus maculatus. The sequence goes on along the minus strand of CATOUR010000043.1, from coordinate 6,464,640 downwards.
GAAGAACCTTGTGGTACACCAGAAGTTGGAAAAAAATTAAACGATTTTGAACCCGAAAAATCGACAAATTGTGTCCGACCTGTTAAGTATGATCTGAAAAATGATATTAAATTAGCAGATAGTCCCATGCTGTCTAGCTTAAACAACAGTAATTCATGATCTACACGATCGAAAGCTTTGCTAAAATCAGTATAGACGACGTCAACCTGACTATTGGCGTCCAGTGTACTCGCTAAAAACTGAGTAAAGCAAACTAAGTTGGTTGTTGTTGATCTCCCCTTCATAAAACCATGCTGCATTGTAGAGATACTAGTACCAAGATTATACTGAAGGTAATCATGCAATAGTATTTCAAATGACTTTGAGAAGTTACAAACGATTACAATAGGTCTGTAGTTTTCGATGTTTTGACGATTGCCTTTTTTGTGAATAGGAATTACTTTTGAGATACGCCAAATATCCGGAAAAGTATTTGTCTTTAGACTCAAGTTGAAAATCTTTGTTAAAGGAGCCGCAAGAACTGGTGCGCAGTCGCGTACTATAAATGACGGGATTCCGTCAGGGCCTTGTGTAAATTTATTTTTCATTTTCAACAACACCTTAAGAACCTCTTCTACTGTGAACTTGTCAAGTTTGATATTACTGGAGCAGGGATCAACGTTATTCATAGGTGTGGCATTAGAAGGTACTGCATACACGGACTGAAAAAAATCTGCAAAAGCATTTGCTATCTGACTAGGGTCATTAAGCAATGAACCGTCGTGTGTGACTGCAGTTGGAGAGTGGTTACAGGACTTTTTATTCTTGACAAATGACCAAAATTGGCTAGGGTCATGACGAATGTTGTTTTGCATCTGCTCTAAATATTTATCGTAGGCAACTTTAACATCTCTTTTAATTTTAGATCTTAAATCCTTAAACTGCTGATACGTGTCAGTGTCATGCTTCTTTTTATATAACTTATGCAAAGAGGTTTTACGATTAATATCTTTGATGACTTCATGACTATACCAAGGTGGAAATTTGGATGACCTGCGCCTAGTTTTAGGGACACACATGTTAAATATCGTCGTCAAATTCTTGTAAAATAGATCACAGGCTACGTTAACATCAGTAACATTGTCAAGGAATGACCAATCTGTAACTGTTAATTGTTCATATAAATCTATAAAATTGCTCTTACGAAAGTTGAAGGATGGCTCCTTGGACTCAAGACGTTTTCTAAAGTGAATGGCTTTCTCAATCGCAAAACAGAGTGGAGGATGATGAGAGTCTTCCGGGACCAAGTCTTCATACGCTTTGACAACATTGCACGATTTGTTAGCAAACACAAGATCAAGCAATCTGTCATTAGCGTTCAGTACATTATTGAACTGTTTTAATTCAAAAAACATTGCGAACGAATTGATTGCATTCATTTTTAGGGAAACTGGTGTGTTAATAGACATGTTGTACTCAGGAATGTTGAAGTCTCCTAAAAAATATACGTCGTTACCAAAGAGGTAGTCCATCTCTTCTAGATGACCGAACAATTGCTCGTAACAAGTGACGCTAGTTTTGGGAGGTATATAGACAATAAAAAGATAAACAGTCTTATAATGAATATTAATTCTAACACCTAGGATATCAATGCAAGGTATGTCTTTTTTGATAACAGAAGTATCGACTTCGGAAGGCACCAGCCAATTGCGTGTCGCTATTAAAACTCCTCCCCCCCTTGTGCAGTCGGATCTAGCTAAATCTCTGTCAGACCTGAACACAGAGTATGAGTCTGTAAATAGCTCGGAATTCATAACTCCTGCTTGTAACCAAGTTTCAGTGCAGCAAATGATGTCATAGTCAGATAGTGAAACATTAAGAAGGAAGTCTTGGCACTTCGAGTTTAAGCCACGAACATTTTGATAATAAACAGATAGACCCATATCGGAGCGGCTAGAATTTAAACTCGAATTATTACCGGGCACAGCACCGAGAAGTTCCAAATCAGGAAAAAATAAGTCTGGACTTTATTTCCTCAACTCGTTGAAGATAACATGGACATCTAGAATCCCAGGCAGCATGTTCCACATGAAAATCGGTGTTTTTATCATTGTTGCTCTTAACACAATTGATACACTTCAGAGAGGTTGCTTTACAATTTTTAACTAGATGGTTATCCCCACACCTAGGACAATGAAATTGACTACTTTTACATTGATTAGAATAATGAGAAAATCCACAGCAGTTAAAACACCTTTTAACGTCAATAACATCAAATACTTCGCATACATCGTACCCTACAAATAATTTACAATTACCTACAGACATAACTTTATTATATGTATCCACATCTAGTTGAACAACGGCTTGAAATACGTCGTCTCGCTTCCTAATGGGCTTAACTTCCAGCACTTTACACATAAAATGGTCACTGAGCATAGACTTATTCTGAGAAGCGATGAACTTAGCAATATCGTTCTCAGACAGCTTCTGCGTCATACCTGCAATACGTATCCGTGGCTGGAAGCTGGATACTTCTTTTATTTCATATTTATCTGCCAGTTTTTCAGTGGCGATTCGTTTAAGTTTTGCACTGTCGTCATTGGACGTGCAGCCAACAAGCATTCCACCATTTTTGATACTTTTCACTCCTGACAAATTTATATTTTCAGCAACTGGGTTTACGTGTTGCAATAGGTCAGATTTGGTAGTCTGAACAATTTGATTTGAATCTTTGGGTTTAATAATAATTGCAGATTTTCCCTCAGCTACCGCAGAGTATGATTTCTTAGGACCAATTGAGATGGAATCAAAGCAACTTACATTCTTGGCTGCTATATCCAGAAACTCAGTGCGGAAAGTAGAGAACATCTGTTGCATATTTTCCGCCAAATTTGCAAGCTTAGCGTCTAGTAGCTCCTTGACTTCATTGGTATACAGACGGCATGAGTCGCATTTCCAAAACAGACCGTTGACCTTTTCGATATTTCTTATGGCATCAGCTGGTAGACCCTGACAGGCGGCATGAAAAAATTTCCCACAAAAACCATCACATTTTACACATTTTGACCTGGTACTGATAGCGGAATTGCAGAAATTACACACAGGATCCGCCATATCCTCAGACTTTAATCAAAGAACCTAATCTGCCACCATTGTTCTGAGGCTGAAATATATTCTCTTTTCAAAAATGATTTTAAAATTGTTTTATAGGGTTACATGTTCTAGAAGCAAATGCATTCTTGGGCACATATATCTATTAGGCACAATGCCTAATAGATATGATAAAAATTGTAAATAAAGCTTATAAATTGGATTGCGCAATGCATTCAGGATTGTTTTTGCATTTTTAATATTGTCTTCTAAGGAGGCTTTTACAAAGAATAATTCTAATGAACGCCAATGTTCAAGTATGCGATCAATGGATGACTTTAATGAAAGCCATCGAGGCTGACCAGGTCTTAGAAGGTTTGTCATACTTTAGACCCGCGATTACTAAGCAAGGTATATCTAACGTTATCTCTCTACCCGACAAGTTTGATAGATAGCAAAACTTTTTGTTTAACCCGCTGTTTCTTTCCCCTTTCCGCTACTGCAATGGTAACGTTTGTCACCGGTAACATCGGAATTGTTAATTTCTCATGTATTATTTTGAAATCGGAAATCGCTGTAATTTCGCTCTCGCTATCTATTGTCAAATTATAATTATCGCCGCCAATTTCCACTTTGATCACAGGTTTTAGGATCAATTACATCTTCCTCTTCCCCCGACTCTGAATCACTCAGTAGATTTTCCGTGTCTTCATTAAATTTTGTTATGTAACGAAGATCCCGTGACTCGCGACCTGTACCATCTCTAATATCTCTATCCCTGTGACCTTGCCCTTGGTTAAAGTTTTCATTGCGCCTACCAGTTGTGCTACCTGTATTTCGATTCGGGTGGATATGGCGTCGGCCGTTCCTTGCTGGGCAGATTTCGACGGTAGAATGGTCGCGACGTTGCCACCTCTTCCTCCGCGTAGATCTCATCCAGTTCCCGCAGGTGACTCTCTACCCCGTCGAAAACTATTAAGCCCAATGTAACTATACTGCGGCGGATTTCCGCCGGGAAATGTTTCGCGATCATTTTAATTAACCCTCCTTCTGGGATTTTTTCTGATAAATACCCCGCTTCATTTACTAAATTCAGGAAGTACCCGGCTCGTATTTGCCATAATTCAACTGTAAATATAAATCTCGTTGACGCTTTACCACCCAGAACCTATCTAAGAATGCTGACTTAAAGTCGCTGAAGTCAATAAAACTTTCTTCTTTTATCGATTTTCATTTCTGACTTCAAAAGCCTCTTGGCTAGGTCTTCGAGAATGGCAAGTCCTGTTTGGTATGTCCATCAACTGATTATTCATAGAGTCCTTGATCACTTTATTGTTTTCAGATGCATTTTCAGATAAATGATTTTGTAAAATGCATGTAGTTTTGATAACAGTATCATCTACTTTGACAGGGATTTCAAAGGGACTTCGATATACTCTCAATCGTGCGTACTTAAAATGTTCAAGTTTAGGATTGCCAGAAACTTGTCCGTTTGGATAAGGTCTCATTAGATGTTTTAGCAATGGAAACGCCTCGTCTCCGACGGCCACAAACGGCATTGGTTTACCGCCATTGTACAACGGTTTATCTGGAGGCAAATTTCTACCCAATTTTAAGCGCTGGCCAAGTGGGCTGCTTGAAAAAATTCCCCCATCATGAATCGACCCTTGGCACCAGCATCTATTCCTATAAATTTATAGCTGGCATCCACTGAAGCCAGCAGTACTACAGAAAACGTCTTCTTGTAATAGGAAAATGAAGAACCTGAGTTTGGAGGTGCTTTAATTGTCACGTGTTTTTCGTCGATGGCGCCTATGCAGTGATCAAACTGCCATTTTTTTCAAATACAACAGCAATTGTTTTTAAATCCTGTGCGTTTGGATCCGGCATAAACTGTGGTTGCAATCTCAACCACAATGCTTGACATACATCATTCACGCATCGTGCAACAGTTCGTGGATCTACTCGGTAGCTGTATGCTATACTCTTGTACGAATTTCCTGTTACCAGATACCTAAAAACAAATTTGCAAAGATTATAGTTTGAATAAAATTAATGTTTACTGTACCACATATCAGATAATCATTTTTTCTTCTAGTATGAAAACATCACGGTATATATTAAATCCCAATCTAAACTTTTTTCTTCAAATTCATATTTTTGCCTTCACAAGGAGAGCAGTCATTTGGTCTCCTCGCGGATTTTAAATTGAAAGATCCTTTCTATGTATGTGGTACCATAAAAAGACAAAACTCTTTTTTTCAGGCAACCAAGCAAAAGCTAGATGGAAAAATCTTAGAGACAGCTACAGGTGCTCCCTTAACACTGTCAAGTCTAGGAAAAGTGGTGATGCCGCTAAGAAAATCAAACCCTGGAAGTTTACAGAACAACATTTTATATGAGGATGAGACAACATCACAACTGACTGAGACACAAACAGATACCCTTGATGACGTAACTGAAAACGTACATGAGCAAATTGATGGGTCGTCTGATACACTGGACTATAATGAGGAAGTTTCCCAAGTTAGCGAAACCCCATCCACATCAAGTAAAATGAATCGTAAGAGAAAACTAAGGCAACAACAAACCCATGAAAGTACAAGCTCAAAAATAAAAAAGCTAAGAAGTGCGAAGAAAGATCCGACGCTAGGCAACGTGAAAGGGATATGCTGCTTCACTTATCGCACAACAGTCTTAACATATTTTTTGATTCTATCTATGAAGCCACAAACAGTTTGCCACTACAACAACAACGTCAAGTACGAAGAGCTCTATTTAACGTAGTTTCTGCTATTAGAGAAGCGGCTGACAGTCAATCTATTAGCAGCTGTACACCAACGCAATATTCAATGTCAGACCCTGATGTTCAAAGCCCAGCACTTCACTTCACGGTTAAATTTGTTGTAACTAGAACACGATCATCAACCCCTTCCATTGCAAGACATAAATAACAATCTCCGGAATCAAACCAGAAGAGATAATGGCAGCAATGTCGACCCAAGTAGCTAGGATGCTACTGGATGCGATTCTGCTACCTCATGAGCCTCTATCTGCATCCTTAGCCTCTCCATTACTGTCCCGCTTCCTTGGTGTCCCATTACCTTCGATTCCCTAGTAGGTCTCCCCTACTAATGAAGCAAAAAGAAATACATTCATACAAATCGGGCAAAATGATATAAATTCACAGTCTGAATTTATTGCATTAAGCAATGCAATGCAAAATCCATTACAAAAACTTCAGTTATTTTTTGTAGGGTAAGGTCATTTAAACAAAAACTCCTTATTTTCCTATCTGCAACGTTTCGAAAAAAAGAAAATAAGGAGTTTTTGTTTAAATGACCTTACCCTACAAAAAATAACTAAGTTCATCATAGTAGGTCAAAAACCTTTACAAACCATTACAAAAACATATACATAATCGTGATATTAGAGAATTTAAAATGAATTTGGGAATATATTTCTTTTAATCCTGTTGTGCAAATCATTCGACGTTACATAAAAATTTTAGTTTTTCTTCTGGCCTGCTTGCTGGTTTTTTTACTCAAAACAACATATTGCGGATATAATGCAGTTTGCTTAGTCGCTCCCCAATTAAAATGCCGAGGATAACCAAAAAACAAATTAACCGCAGCAACATACCAACACATATACATATAGTGCAGAAGTGTATTTAGAAACTCAATTTTTATCCTCTAGCTGGACTATATATTAAAAAAAGGTTATGCAAGCATAGGCATATTCTCATGTCTTCTACCAAGAGGGCGTTTACAGAGTCAGGTAGAAAAAGAGAAATGTTTAAATTTAGCGACATATTATCAAGAAGATTTGGGTTGCAACAACTTTCTCTCTCACATCATAATATAAACTATGGTATCACAAATTTCAGGATTCGAATGATTCGCCACCGGGAAATGCGATCGATCATTAAATGCTTGTAATAATGACATTTATAGCAACATAGTCGTATTACTGAAAATATTTACTACAATACTCCAACAAGTACCGGAAAGATCATTCTCCTCACTACGTCGGATAAAAACCTCCCTCAAAAATACCATGGGGAAAATGGACTAAGAGCCAGTTTCACCGATCCCTGATACTTAGACAGCGTTTCTTTCAGATAACCTATATTATTTGTATGGCATTATCTGACAGATAGGCTTTCTGACACTTATCAGGGACCGGTGAAGCCGGCCCTAAACGGATTACCGCACATAAATATTCATCGAAAAATATTCGTTGATCCCGATGAAGTGATCTCTGTTCTGCAAAGTCGAGGAGTGCGGCGTCTTAATTCTGTTCTATGAGTTCTATTTCATTGGGTCACAATGAGGTCATGGATTGTAGTTAACATTGATACTGCTACATATACGAATGTTATAGTATAAGTTTATGCTATTCAATAAAGTGCTTTAATTGCTAATCAAAGTAAGTGTTATTCTCTGTAAAGCCCCCCTAGCAAATGTTCCTGGGTGCGCCACTGGTCCAGATCACTACCAAATAATTTTTCAGGGACTATACTCCTAGATCTGATTTTAGTATCAATTTCCCAACTAGACCACACGTTTCTAACTATCCTCCAGCATTGCATATCCAAAAGCAAGACTACCGCAGAAAATAACAGAAAACACCAGAAAACAACATAAAACAATAGAAAACGACAGAAAATAATAAAATAACAGGAACAACAGAAAACCATAGAAAACACCGTCATGCCATTTTTAGTTCTCAAGCTGTGTTGTTCAAAGTCGCGTTGTTACGAAATGGAGGATATTACAATGTGTGAAATCGGACGAGTCTGGAGAGGAAACGTTTGATAAAGCAGTTAGGGTGTTTGGTAAGGAAGCCATATGTTGTTATCAGGTATTCTGGTGGCATAAACAATTTAGAAATGGCCGAGAAAGTATCGAAAATGGGCTGTGAAATTATGAACTGATAACAAGCTCCGCGTGTGCGCACTCTCTGTACAACAAGACCGACGGCTTACTGTCCGAATGATATCCGATGAATTATATATCAACCGAGAAAGGATGAAAAAGCTGTGTAAAAAAACCATTGACCATTGCGCAGGACTGTATTGAAGAGGTTGAAAATAGTCCAGTCTTTCTGTGGCGTTGAAAGTTGATTCTTCCAATATGATCCGAAAACAAAATGGCAAAGGCAAGAGTGGCTTTCCCCTCTCACCCACGGAACCAAAAAAGCAATAATGGGTAAATCCAAAATCAAATAATGCCGATTAGCTTCTTTGACAGCAAGGAAATGGTTAATAAGGAGTTTGATCCCCCTGGACAGACCGTAAATCAACAATTCTATGTCAGAGTACTTGAATGGTTGCGAAAAAGACTCCCTCATGTCCAGTTGCACCAACTTTCACTTAAGGAACGATTAACAAAGGATACCTCATTTAGGACGACCTTAAAGTTCCAATCGTTTGCACGGACGCTAATCTAACCTTACTTAGTTAAGTACTCGTTATATGTGGCAACGCTAGTTCTGTCACTCCTGTTTTGTGGTCTGTCACTCATATTTTGTGTATTGAAGTTAACCTTAAACCTAATCCTTTCCGTTTTTGTACGTTGGAGTATCTATTAGAAAACAAAAAAATATAGATGCCATGAACGTGAATCACATGTTAATATTTAAGTATAATTTGTATATTATTACCTAATTAGGCCCGGTTTCATAATCATTCACGAATGGGTTAATTACTAAATGTACCTATTAACTTAATCATTCCATTATAGTGATAATGCATTTGGAAACGCCAATTAATTAACAGGCAATAAAATGTGGTTGGTACACCTGAAAGAAGGTTTTATGCCACATTTTGTGCTGTTTGAACGACATTATGACATTTTGCTTAACCTATAAAGGTGAATGTGTCAGATTGTGATATAAGTTTTCGTGTTTGCAATTCTATCAATATTATTATAGCGTTATTACTCATAAAGAAAGGTATGGAACTAAGCCACAAAGAGCAAAACGTGCGCGGAGAATAACTTTACTAAAGGAGAGGAGCTGCTACTCATTCGTACAGTAGCAATATTCAAAAGAATTATAGAACGCAAATTTACAGATAAAGTGAACAATCAACAATCAAAAGATGATTGAGGATTTAATACAGTCGTCTACAAATTCATATAGAGATGAATAAAGAAAAGATTATGCAATTAGATAAATACTTGCTTTTAATTGTGATAGAAGTGAAGACTCACTGTCAACTCAGCCTTAACCTAATGAAATTCTGATATGTGTGTCAACTCTTAAACGTCATACAAACGACATGTCAGATTTATCGGTGGATTTTTCAATTAATGCGCTTTAACTGGCCGAGGGCGAGCCACTACCTTATTGGACAATTATGTCATTTTAATTTGCCAGTTAGCGATTATGAAAACCATTTATGTCCTAATGCTCGGATTAAACATAATGGGTGAATTAAGTTTGATTATGAACCCGGGCCTCATAGAATTTACCCATTAGTTCTTTATTTGTTGACATTTTTTCTTCCCTTTCCACTCCAATGTCGTAGGCGATCTTGCTCGAAAATCCATGAATAAATCTTCGGGTGTTTTATAGCCCTCTGACTTGGCCGTTGCTTGCAGAACTGGCCATCAATAATACACGACACTGCATTAACGTCTCTTATATCACACTTCCTGACTAATATGCACTTCGAATAAAAGTAATGCATCACGGTTTCTTCCTTTTTCTTCTTTCTATCGATCATTTTCTTCAGATTGTCAATAAAATATTCGTGACTCCTACTGTAGTTTTGTAGAGTTGTACAAATTTTGGTAATCCCAGCGAATTTAGACTACATGTCATGACGTCCCAACCATGAATCATCGCTCATTATTCGAACTTGTGGAGCCAATTAGCTGATATTGCACTGCCGTTGTCTGGATCAAAAATCGGAATGATATCGTTCTTTGCCGAAGTGCTGAGTGAAACCACATTCGGTGTTATTTGCGGTATATTTTGAAACTGTGCCAGAATTTCACTAACTAGTTCTTCCAGATTCTCAGCGTGGTGTAGTTTTGGTCCTTTTCGCTTAGTCTGGTATCTAGTAGAGTGATCTGCATTGTTTTCGTATTCCGACGATGACAAAGAACTGCGCTTGCGATGTCTTTTTTGCGATACTTTTCTTTCTTGTACAATTTTTCCCGATATCTAGATTCCTAGTCACTTCCACTCGCACTATCGTCACTACCCATATTGACCCACAATAAAATAAAAAGAATTTTACGCCAAAACAATGTGATGTGCTGACGAGTATCATTAGCAAATTTGGTAGAAAATAAAATAACCGATGCTGTGTCCATGCAGCAGAAAAACATTGCATGGGAGAAGAGAAGATCACTTCAGAATTTAACTCTGCAAGCCCGGGATTTGTCCGTACAACAGATTCTTTGAAATACATTTTCGACACGAAACGTGAATTCCAAAAGAAAAAAGCAGACGAGCGACAAACAGTATTAACTGGAGACGGTCCACTTCAACCACCTATAAATCCATCAAATAAGGTGATACTTTCAATTCTAGACCCCAATACTGTTGTCGGTGATAAAAATTACTTTGATTCTGATAGCCTTGTGATAAATAAGAAATTAGATGATACGACTTTAGTGGATGAACTAAATTTATCTACAAAACAAAAGGTAGGTCATAATAATGACTTTATGTTACTATAATTTTTGTAAACAAACATATGAAACTAAGTAGTAAGCAAAGCGGTTTCTGGCATCAGTTTGAATCTGTGGCGGTTGAATTTGACAGATGACGTGGTCACGTGACAGTTTAGTGTTCTTTGATTGGTTGACAGATGACGTGGCTTCGTGACAGTTCTGTGTTCTGTGTATTTTTTGACGGAAATATAGAGTTGTCAAGAAATGTAAGATTAATTAACAGTATGGCTAATAGTCAGTGGATGGCGTGATGTAGACATGTTGTGTGACGTCATGACCTGTACCTAACCTAACTTAAACAACCAGTTATGATGTAAGAAAAAAAGTGATCACCTATTCTGGGGTTTGAACACGAACTTACGGAATGGGAGACGCGGCTCGTAACCACTGCGCCAGGCTGAAGGCCCGATAGTTGGATAGCGAGTCGGGGTATATACGATACATGTTATTAATAGCATTTCAGGAAATCAAAGGCGTGCGTAGAAAATCTAGAGATCATTACCACATCTGAATACAATTAGTAAATGGTACCAATCAGTTGATGGTTCCCCAGGCTTTACTCATGAAGAAGACAATAAACATTTCAGAAAGCTTAAAATATGAACAAATAGTATGTATTTCTTACTGGCCTGAATTTGCTACCTATTATACTCTGCCGACGACCTTAAGATTTCGTCCTCTGAAAGATATGTATCTCCGTTCAGATTTTAGGATCATCTTGTGAATATTGTGAATAGAGCTTATAAAGTGTTAGGTTTTGTAATTACTAATAGTAAGAACTTCAATATTTCAACAATAATAAAACTTAACGCCTCTGTGAGACCAAAATTGAAGTATGCATCGAATATATGGTCACCAACAACTGCAGTCAGATTGAGATAGTACAGAAAAGGCTGCTGAGATGTCTTTATGCGAAAAAAATGTATTTACCTCATGTAGATCAATGTGGGAGAGTTTTAACTCAGAAAAACTGTCTACAAGGAGAGAAAGACAAGCAATTCTTTTTATATTCTGTATTGTCAGTTATATTAAGTTCTAGGGCTGTTTCTGATAACCTTTAAAATATAGAAGTCTAGATTAAGAAGTGGAAATAGGAAATATTTCATATCTCTAATAATTTGCCTCCAATCAACAATATGTTGGCATTGTGCAATTACTTTGTAAAACAGCATGAATTGATGGACTTTTTTAGTGCCTGTTCAGAAACAGCTTATAAAACTGTGACCTACACTGTTAATAAGTTTTTTATTGTGTTTTTCTTTTTCTCTTCCTTTACCTGTAATCACCCCAAGAGAGATGTTTGTTGTAAACTGTATTAAATAAATAAAAAAAACTGTGACTTATACCGTTACTTATGTGTTTTTATTGTATTTTTCTTCTCCTTTTCTCTTCCTTTACCTGTAATTTGACTCAAATTCTATATGATGTTGTATGTATCACTTCTTAAACCACCCTTCAAAACATACAGCACACATTCTTAAATATATGAAATTTATTCAAATTATTCAAAGTATTCAAAATCGGCAAAAAAGTCAAAATCTTAAAATGAATACATGTGAGATGTGCAGAGTCAATCTACTTGATCACCAAAAATTTGTTAGAAATACATAGTCAATCTACTTGACGCCATTTTTTTGTAGTTAAAATCCATCATCGTTATTCCACAGAGCATTATTGAAAGTGCCTTATTATACTTTTTGTGATACGCCCCTGGTCGGAATCTGTGTCGTGGTTGTCAAAACCTACATGGCGGCCATTTTTGCTTCACCCCTGCCCGCTGGCCTATACTTAATGTTCCGACATTAACAAATGTAGATTTATGAATGGGATGAGGGGTCTAAGGTTTATAGTCGGTGATCTGACATTTATTACCTGATATTTATGTCAGATAGTGATATGTGCAAACAGGCATGCAATTTATGTCTGAGATATATGTATCACTCTCCGGTAATAAGTGTCGAGAGATCTATACCACTGATGTAAACACCACTGCGTCTGCAAGTCTCAGCTTGTCCGAGAGAAATCGCAGTAGTTGAGTAGTCGTCTACATTTGAAGAACTGTCGGGAGATTTATAGTGGCATTTGAACAAATTTTTTGTGTACTAAATTTTGTTGAACAAAGCAAAACGTCGGGTTAATTTATGAACCTTCAAAAAAATTAAATGGGTGATAAAAAGGAATGGTTAAAAAGTGAAGTGGACGAATTAATCAATATGTATCATAATAAACCAGAATTATGGGATGTGAAAAACAAAATTTGTAAAAATAGACTGAAGAAACAAGATACACTGAGTGAGATTGCAGAAAAATTCCAAACTACGGTTGAAGAGATAACCAGAAAGATCCATAACTTGAGGAATCAATATAACAACGAATTGAAAAAAACGAGGCAGAAAAAATCGGGGCAGAGCAGTGATGAAGTTTATACGTCAAAGTGGCCTTATTTTAAATCACTTTCATTTTTACAATGCGGCCTAATATCTAGATCACAAATAGGAAATATAGAAACGGTAAGTAGCAAGAAAAAATTATATTTCATTCATGTTTTATATAGACCTATATTGCCATAAGACTTCCCCTTGAGGGCTAACAAAATATTCTCTAAACTCTTCCCTAATTTCTCTTCCGTCAATTGAATAGTTGTTACTGCCTTGTTGCATCAACGGTAGCAGGTTTTCAGGCTTAGCTTCATGTCTCCAACTTCCTGGAGTTACTTCACCCGTGTCTGGACTTTCGCGATCAAATGTACCTTCAGGAGCAGATATCATTGCAGAAGATTTTTGCGATAGTAATTAATTATGTAAAAAACATGCAGCTAAAACTATCTCCCGTTCTGGAGTAAGAAGAATTGGTTTTCTGGGTACTCTGAATACACTCGACATAATACCAAAGGCATTCTCCACGATCCTTCTTGCTCTGGAAACTCTATGGTTGTAAATTCTCATTGAACCTTGACTGCTGAATGGATATGGTTCCATTATATGTGGTTGCAAAGCAAACGCGTACAAATTTGATTGACAAAACATCCAATTTGTGATAATAACGTCAGTATGCTGTTCGGATTTCCGATGAGTATGGTTTCATTAATTTATGGGCCAGTTGAGCATGATGGATCAATGTACAAATGCTTAGATATTAATATTACATGTAACCTACTCACCAGATGCCATAAATCTTAATGTATCGGCTAGCCGCTCTCGTACATCTATAGCTTTTCTGAATTTTGTATCTTGTTTTGATACAAGTGGGCCAATTTTATCGGCCAAATTTTGGAAATCAGATAACTTCATACGGATGAAGTTGAAAAATCCTGATGGATCTTCAGCACTGAGCTCACGCATCAACTGGCTATAGGCACCATGCTCTTCACGTCTCAATACCCACTCGCGAACCCACACAGATCGTTTATTTATCTTTTGATCCTTTTTTTTCTTAAAACTGTTCTTAAAATCACAATGGCTGCACATTTTCTCTTTGATACTTTCATTATACAGATATACTATTCACACAATGAGTACAAATTTACGACTGTGGCTGTCTTTATACTTATATAGGCTATAAATGTCAAGCAATTTCTATAACAAATGTGAACAGTCAATGCTATTCATGTCAGACATTTGAAATGTATGTCAGGACACAAGTGTCAACACGTCTATCAGCTATAAATGTCAAGAAATTTATATCGTTAATGTAAACGATCAATGCTATTTTATATCAGACATCTGACACTTATGTCTCGACAGAAGTGTCAGATGTAAACGTACCTTTATCTGGCTACATCGTTTATTTTAGTATTTATGTTCAGTTCCTCACACTTTTTCTTCTAAAAACCTTGCCTTTTGGCTACCTCTTACATAAATAAGGTCGACATCTTGTAAGAGGTACGTCTTCAGGATATCCTTCATGTCGTCGTATTCGATATAGCCAGTGTGGTATGGTATCCCGTGCACAAAATTTTCTACATACCTCAAGCACTTCCGATCGTTACTGCTAAGTTCGTCAAGCGGTACAGGAGGCTTGAACAGAAATGTTCTCTTCTTGTTACTTATTTCTATCGTAACTTCTTTTGGGCAAAACATATTAGCAATATGGAACCCCTGTATATCTACCAATGCGATTTTCATCTTGATTCGTCAGGACTAGAACACTTATAACTATTTTGGTAGCAAAATATTTCTTTTATATACATAACAGTAACCTTCAGTGGTGGGGTGCACCTCCTTAAGCGAGTAAAAAATGCGTTCTTACGTAAATACTTTCACATTGTGTGTCCTGGTTATCTGAATTAAGATAAACTTTTCACAATTTCTGTTAACGGAAAGTATTCCATCATGCGGTCATGTACAATAATACAGTAGGCTCTTGTCTTTTTCGTGAAATCTAACGCTGGCTTCGATATCCAATCTTACATCTACTGTGGAAGATTTCATTGTTTCTTCTTGCTTTTAGCAATCAATAACAAATAATGCTCGATTCTTGAATGAAGCATAATCGAGAAGAACATTCTTTTGCATAGAGTTTGTATAACTTGGATAAAATTCGATGTAATTGAAAAAAGCTTCGGCAAAATGATTTCCAGATAAATCTAGTTGTGCACGTTCATTTGGCCAGTATTCACCGTTTAGAGATAATCTAATGTTATGGATATTAACATGATCAAATAGCGTTGGGTCAGCACTTAGGTTGTCTCGTTTATCAGTTTGAAAAAATACAATCACATTTCGTGGCCTTTCAGCTGCCGTACTTGTCTTAACTGCCCAAATCTCGCGTTTCGCATCTTTTGTAATCGATGGAAGTTCGTTTGGTTCCATTTGTCTAAACGGTATCAACATAGGTCTATAGTTTGTATTGATCTCATTAGTTTTTCTTTTATTTCATCATTGGGGTATATGTGCTTAATTTTCAGTTCCATACTTTCGATAATAACTTTAACTTTTGTTGGAGATGCTAGAGTATCAGCTTTCTTTTCCTTTATGATCACTCAATCATTGTCGTTTCGCGCTCTTACTAGCCTTATTGTTTGACGTCCACAAATAATCATGGAATAATCATTGAAAATGTTGAAAATATGCTTCAGAGGCATTAGGAGACTGAAAGATTTGTCGCTAGTATTTAAGCTTGGTGGTAATTTTACCCTGTCACCTTTCAACACACTATCTCCCTGTCTTAGGTTGCGAGTCATCTTATACCACACTTTGACACCTTCCGAGCTTCGTATTTCGTCTATAATGCCAGATACAGGAAAGAAATAATCAGTCGTTCCATTTTCCAAAATATAAAAACTAGAGGGATCATTGTGAGACACAGAGCCTCGAATTTGAACTATACATAGAGAGGACAGCTGCTTTTCGAGCTGCCCCATCCATGCGACATCTCTCAGCCTCCGCTGTGGATGCCTGTGATGCCTCCCAAATTTATCAATCGGCATATGAGCAGATACACAAACGCAGAGTGTTTAAGATATTTTAATATATCGGTCACTTTATAAAGCGTCCCTCCTTTAACTCCTCAATAATAGATTGAATTTCGTTGGTGTGACTGCTGTTACCAACCTGTTGAGATGCTAAAAGTAATCTTAGTCGATTAACAAGTTCGTTAGGGTCGTCAAAGTATACGTATTCAATAGGTTTGTTATTTAACTGCATCATTCCCCGACCAGTATGTTTGAATGATTGCGTGCGTCGCAGGCGTGTTTTTGGGCGTGCTGGCTTTTCGACCGATACCGAGGTGCTTGAGCCAGTTACTGGATGTTTTAGAATGTTATGTTTGAGCAAATATGGTTTAATGATCTGCTTATATTTGGCTGACTGCGTACCTTGTATCTATACTTTGGGATCAAAATTCCTTCGATAGGCATTCGTCCGCTTCAGCATATCCATATATTGATCTAAATCCGCTTGCGTGTAGGCCACTGGGTTCTTTTTAAATAGTAAGAGCGTCCGCAGACGGGTCGATGTAGTCGATGCGTTTATAGTCGTACGAGACGCTCGTTCTGTTCGATTCATGGGATTGGCGCGTCTGTCATCCGCACACGGGTCGATCGGCGATGTGGTCGATGCGTTTATAGACGCACACCGGTGATCAATCTCAGTCGATTCACGTCATCCAAACAGGAAAGAACGATTTTAAATTGTTTTAAAAATGAGCAGTTCCTGTGACGAGGAGGACATCGTAATGCTTTTAGAGGCTGTTTTACGATACAAGGCCACTCTTAATTATTTTGTTGGTGTTACTTTTATTGCAAATGCTTGATCTAGTAATCGAACTCATCTTTATTCAAAATATTTTCTATAAACGACACCAAAAGAACAGCTTCAGCACCTAATTGAACAAGTGTGATTCTGTTCTTTCTTCCCAAATTCAAGTAGAAAAGTCCATATAACCTTGTGTCCTAAAGAGTATGGTTTTTAAGATATAAATAAAAAATCAAAATCAATCTTTTTCCAACTTTGACACCTTGTATATTGCTAACCAGACTCTTCAGGACACATGTTTATATGAACCTTCCTACTTGAATATGGGTCAGAAACGCCCTCTTGGGATCACGGTCTATCATTAAGTAACACCCTGTATATAATTACAAAATCAATATTGATATGCCAGTATAATCTCAAAAACTTACCTCCATCAGACGCAAGAAACGTACGAACCGCTCGAACTTTCCACTTCACTTCTGATCGCATGCGATTGCAATCGACAAGACGCATAGACGTACGTTTCTAAACGACCACTAGTCAACCCGTCTGCGGTGGTCCAATCCTTTGCATGAGAAGCGGAGTGGCGGGGAGAGCTACGTGCGTCTATAAACGCGTCGACCACATCGTCGATCGACCCGTCTGCGGACGCTCTAACTCATACAACCCCACTGTTCCTGGGTATCGCACATTGTGTATGATGAAATCCGACCCTTCCAGTAGTACTGGTGTTTTACCTAATGTGAATGCTTCAGTCGCGAGGTCATGTGACAACCCATAGTATCGATCAAATTCTTCCTCGTTTCCTCGAATGCTCTCATCCACATATTTTCTTGGTAACGGGTCAAACGTCTCCAGATACTCATTATATACCGGAGTATGAATTCAGCGCTGCAAGCTGTCACGACTCGTAGTAATAGTGTCATCTAACTTTTGATTCTCGCGTTCGACTACTGTCGAGTCACTAGCTTCTTCTTCAATTGTGGAAATGTCCACCGCATTTGAAGTTTGTGGTAGGTTGGAATAAGTATCCTTCAAAAAGCTAAGTCCTGAGAGTGGTAAATATTGCTGATAAGGGTTGTCTAACTGTTTATACAATGCCCTCTTAGGTGTCGAAGATGCAGATTCGAACTTTATGGATTCCACTTTTGTCACTGGTTCCACCTTGATTGGTTCTACCCGGTACAGAAGTTGTTGTAATGGTTCAGAGATGGGTTGCAGTTGCTTTTGTAATTTGCGATCTGTTTCGACGAGCTCAGATTTTAATGCTTTAAACTTTTGGTGCACCGCTTTCCTTGATTTCACAAGTTCCTTTGCTAATTTGATATTCATCTTCATATGTGCAGTGAGACTGTTCGGCTGCTACGACTAGTATCATCTTTTATACCAATCTCCTTAGAAATAGATATAGTTATCAAATCCGATACCTTCCTTCATTCTTGGGTGAATCTTTATCGATGACTAAAAAGTCGAAGGGTTTTTGCCAACACAAACTACACAGCTGCTTAAATTCCTGGAACGTCATATCCAGACTGCAGTGATCTTCGTATATATGTTTTAAATTTAGGACATCTTGTGGAAGCAGGTTGCATTATCGCGAAGAAGGTGTTTTGGAATTGCGGTATAGGTTTGACATAAATAAAAGCAATCTGTATTCCGATGCCGATGCCTACCAAAGCTAAAATATTGTCGTATAATATCTTGGGAGCATGATGCTACGTCATCGAAAATTATGAGTGAATTGGGTCTAATATGGCTCGGAAGTACAATGTTCTTATCATCCGTGGATTCAAAATATCCAATTTCTTTTAGCGGTTCCAACACTTTGCGTAAATATTGGTATTTAGGTTGGTATGGAGATTTACAATAAAGATACACATTCGAAAATCGAAGTCCATTTGGATGAGTTATGAGGCTCATCATAATTTTGGTTTTACCAGATCCGCTTGGTCCTACAATTAGTGCTCGCTTCGATTCACCCCCGAATAACGAACCATGCTTTCGAAATGACGTTGCCTCAGCTGGAGCGTCATAATTAATAACTGGTAGCTGTGGACCCGCTGACTTGATCCTCATTCTGGTACGATATATATACCACTGTGCCCCAACGCCCATAGCCATTCTTTTTAAAGTCAATTGTGTGCATAAGTATATAATGCTTGTACATTATTCATCACGTAACAGTATTCGATCAGGGGACTAAGTGAGTGGTTCTGGGTTTTTTACTAAGCTCCTCGACAGCTTCCCTTTAGAACTACATCTTCCTGGCGGATACCGATATTGTGGTCCATTTACGCATCTGCAACAGCGACTTTCGCGCGGTGATGTTGGAATCAACCCATTGGACAACTATTGCAAACAACACGATATAGCTTACGCTAACGCCCAGAACAGTAGTGACCGCACAGCCGCAGACGGTGTATTACGACAACAAGCTTGGAGTCGTGTAGTTGATTCTAACGCATCCTTGGGAGAACGAGCTGCTGCACTTGCAGTTGTCGGTGCGATGAAAGCTAAAAAAATTAGGTTTTGGTTCGCGAAAACCGCGAAAGCAAGGTAAACGAAACATGGAAAAGGTTTGACAAAGAATTTGTATCGTCAACGCTCGAAGCGACTTTTGCCCGTGCCGAAGAAAGGAGGATTCCTTCCCCTGATTCTCCCTCTACTTGGCGCTATTGGAGCTCTTGGTGATGGTGCCGCATCTATTGCGAAATCTGTCAACGATGCAAAAGCGTCGCAGGCTCAGCTGGCTGAACAGAAACGTCATAATATAGCTTTAGAGTCAATGCGGAAAGCAGTCAATGGCAAAGGATTTTACTTAGCTCCATTTAAAAAAACTTCCAATAAGGCTGCCCCGTCATGCAATGACTAACATAGATAATAATAATAGGAGGCAGAGGAATTATAGATATACAGTCACTTCATGCAAAACAAATAAAATCACTGAGACATTTTTTCCACAGTAAACAAACAAACTTGCATAAAGCAATAGTAAAAGCAGACAAAAACTACACACCACTCGCCCTTTCTTGTCCAGACCACGCAGCAGACGCACACAACCACATACAAGCACAACAAGAAAAAATAAACACCTGGTCGCAGAAGGCACTCCACGGCAAACATAGATACCGTGTTACACAAGACCACATTAATGAAAAGCAGTCATACACCTGGCTGCAGGATGGCCAACTCTTTCCGGAAACGGAAGGTTTTATGCTTGCTATCCAGGACCAAGTGGTTGCGACACGAAATTACAAGAAGCACATAATGAAAGATCCATCCATCTCTGATGACAATTGCAGAAAATGCCACCAACAGAAGGAAACAATAGAACACATAACTAGTGGATGCAAAACTCTCGCTGGAACTGAGTATACAGCCAGACATAACTCTGCAGCCAAAGTCATACACCAAGCACTAGCCACAACAAACAAGCTAATTGAAAACACAGATCCATATTATAACTACACACCGACCTCAGTACTAGAGAACAATCAATTCAAACTATACTGGGACATTGAAATACATACAGATAAAACCATCCCAGCAAACAGGCCAGATATAGTTTTCCAGTCAAAGACAGACAAAGTGACCTACTTAATAGATATTGCGATTCCCAATGATATGAACATCCAAAACACCTACGCTGGAAAGATATCTAAATACACCGATCTCGCCATAGAAATAAAACGACTATGGAAACAAAACAAAGTTGTCATTGTCCCCCTCATTATGTCGGTCTCAGGCCTTACTCCAAATACATTTACGCCACACCTGCAACAATTGGGCCTGGATGAAAAGTTACATAAAACCTTCCAAAAGTCTGTAATCCTTAAGACCTGTAGCATTGTACGGTCCTTCCTGAATTCAGAATAATAATAGGTCAGGTATTGACTTGGCACAGCCCGTCAATACTTGCTACTACCGCAACCATGCGAGAAAAAATAAGACATGCATAATAATAATAATAAGCCGCGAGGGGTTGCTAGATCCCCTCAGTGGCGCCTCCCCAAGGTGGCGGATAGGGGAACGCCTCCCAGATATGGGTGGTACCGGGGAAATCAAATACCCGGGGCGGACCAAAACTAGCTCAGTGGAATAGCGTCTGCATCCAGAGGATCGGCTATTCCACAATTAATAGGACACGACGGATCTCCATGTGAGGAGCGGTACTCCGACAGCGTCTGTTCTTCATGTTAGAAGCGGCTGTTTTCATAAACCCCCAGGAAGCCGCCCAACATCAAGAGGCTATTCGGTGCGTGGCGACACCGAGGGGTATACCGAAGCCAAAGGATGTAAGTCGGTCGGCAACCTTCACAGGTCCATCCTCTGGAGGCAATTTGGACGGCTGCCTCCGGAAATGTCGGCTGCGGGCCATAAGGCTAACCACCTGACGGGCCCTATCTTCGGGTTCGACCACCTCGAAGGAAAAGCACCCACACCGATCCGGTTTCGGAAGCCGGCGTTGGGCAAGGTGGCGGTGCTTCGAATCGCCCTGATGACGACCCCCGCAATGATATGGACCGTTTTAGGTGGACGACGGAGCTCAAGGATGACCTGCTGAGCTGCTACGAGAGCAGTAGCCCGCGCCGTAGGGGATACATGTCCCGCATGTATGAGAAGTGGTGTGAAATGCACCCAGGGCATAGCACGCTTACCTCTCAGAATTTGCGAGATTATGTATCGTACCTCCGGAGGCAGGGATATGTTCGTGCTCCACCTCAGCCTGCCCCTTCGGCGGACGAAAGGCCTGTTAACCAGGCTGAAAGTTCGCCGGTAAGGCCCGCTGAGAGGGAAATCGACCAAGTCGTCTCACCTGGGGATTTCAGGGACCGAAGGGCCTTGCATAACAACGGAAGGTCCTTGAAGCTGGCAGATTTGAAGAGAGAGGATGAGGTTGTTGGTGATCGTCTATCGGAGGCCTCTGACATTTGGAGCATCAATTGCGAAATTTACGCTGCGGCTCTGAGGCTAGCTAGACAGAGGAGAGTGAGAGACTCTCCTGTTGAGAGAGCACAGAGACGGGTGCGCCAAATGGAAGCGAAAATCCAGTTGGCTCGCCAGGAAGCATCCCGTATCCAGTGTGTGATGGAATATAGAGCGGCTGGGAAGCCTTTTACGCGCCGAGTGCGCCAGATAGCCTACGGGTTGAGGCGCGACCATCATACACTCAGTCAAGCGGTACTGGTTGTTGTCAAGCAACACTGTCTTGACAGGATACGGATGCTAATCGCTGCTAAGCGATCGTTGGTGGCGCGGGCGAGAGGCCTGGAGCAGAACAGAATGTTCTACGAAAGACCTTCTCGCCTTTTCCAACAGCCGCCTCCAGCCATAGAGCAGCCGCCAACTGCTGATCGCGTGGAGGCCTTTTGGAGGGACATTTACGAACAACCCAAACCTCTCTCAGCAGACACTCCGGCCTTGGCGCAGTTCGAGTCCGTTTGTAGGAGGACTCCTAACTTGAATGTACTGCGTCACCCGATAAACACGGAAGAAATTCTTGACGCCTTACGAGGCGCAAAGAATTTCGCAGCTCCTGGCCCGGATGGCATAAACACCTACTGGTGGAAAAAATTCCCCAGTTGCCACCGGCATTTAGCTAGAGTTTTTAACTCGTGGCTAAATCAGGAGCAGCCAATTCCAGCTTGGTTTGTCGAGGGTCGAACCGTGCTTCTCCCGAAGACCGGAGATTTGTCTGATCCCAAAAATTACAGGCCAATAACATGTCTGAACGCATGTTACAAGCTCTTCACCAGAATCTTGTACATGCGTCTCCTTCAAGCTGTGAATCCTGTATTTCTCGACGTGTATGAACAGAGAGGGTCAAAGAAAGGAGTAGCTGGCTGCAAGGAGAACTTGTTGATTGACCGATGTATCACGCAGGACTCCGTGCAGTACAAGCGAAACCTTTCTATGGCCTGGATTGACTATCGCAAGGCATTCGACAGCACGTCTCATGAGCTCATTGTGCGGCTGTTGGAATGCCTTTCGGTGGATAATCAGATAGTGGGATGCATCAAACAACTGATGCCACTCTGGAAGACCCGGTTCACTATAACATCAGGTGAAACTCGGGTTCAGACAGAGTTGGTGTCATTGAAAAGAGGTGTCTTCCAAGGAGACTCCTTGAGTCCCTTGCTCTTTTGCATCTCACTT
Source organism: Callosobruchus maculatus (assembly GCA_951848785.1). NCBI lineage: Eukaryota > Metazoa > Arthropoda > Insecta > Coleoptera > Chrysomelidae > Callosobruchus > Callosobruchus maculatus. The sequence goes on along the minus strand of CATOUR010000043.1, from coordinate 6,441,527 downwards.
TTGCCTCTGTCCATAGCGCTGAGAAATACTAAAGGATACAGCTGTGGCACGCCCAATAACCGGAGGCACAAGGTCACCCATCTGTTTTATATGGATGACCTAAAACTTTATGCCTCCGGCCAACGCGAACTACAACAATCGCTGAGGGTGGTGCAGGAGTACAGTCATGCTATCGGAATGGAGTTCGGGACAGATAAATGTGCATTGGTTCATCTCAAGAAAGGACGAAGCGGAGATAGTGGAGATGAGGAACAGCTCGTTGATGGGAGCATCTTGCGACAACTGCATGCCGGAGATACTTATACCTACCTTGGAGGGGCGCAGCGTCATGTCCAAGAGGCAGCATTGATTAAAGAGTGTCTCCGCCGCAAGTATTTGCACCGACTCCGGCAGATCTGGTCGTCAGAACTGTCCGGCAAGAACAAAGTCGCTGCCACAAACATGCTTGCGGTCCCATTGTTATTATACACCTTTGGTGCTATACACTGGAAAGTGAACGAGCTGAAGGAAATCGACACGAAGACCCGCAAAAGGATGAATATGGAGAGAAGCCTGCATCCTAAGTCCTCTGTCCCGCGAATATACCTCCCGCGACACCTGGGAGGGCGTGGACTATTGAGTTTGGAGCGTCTGCACAACAGAGTAGTACTGGCCACTGCCTGCTATGTAACGAACAGCACCGATCTCCTGATCCGCTTTGTGCGGGAGCACGAGAATGCGGGAAAAGGAGCCTTTCTTTTTAGCGCAGCGAAACGAGCAGCCGAGGAGCTCAGCCTCACACTCGACTTCAAGCGGAGGTGTCAGCAGTCCATTACGGAACTTGCTCCCGCAGAATTAAATCCCACCTTAAAACTGCCGAAGTCGACTTCCTTTTAAGACTTCATAAAGATAAGCCAATGCATGGAATCTTCTACAAACATCTGGAAGAGCATGGCTTGTCTGAGCAGTTGAGCTTCTCTTTCCTAAGGTCTAGTGGGTTGAAGTCGGAGACTGAGGGCTTTATAATGGCTTGCCAAGACGGTGTCTTCAACACCTTGGTGTACCGTAAAAGGGTTATGGGTCTAGATGTACCAGACACCCTTTGTAGAGCTTGCCGACAGGCGCCAGAGACGCTTATGCATCTCTTGTCGGCGTGTAAGACGTACGCTGGGACGGCTTACGTCCATCGGCACAACGCGGCTCTACGAGTGCTCTACTATCATTTGAGGCACTCATACGGTATCGATGAGACACCGGTGCTGCCATACGCTCCAGGGGATACAGAGTCCGTTGTGGAGAACGAGAGATGCCGGATTTACTGGAACTACTCGTTCCCCACGCTCGAGCTTGTACAGGCAAACAAGCCCGACATAGTCCTTCTCGACCACCAACAGAAGACGATGTTCGTTATTGAGTTTTCGGCGCCTGCCGAGGTGAACATCGTCGCTAAGGAGGAGGAAAAGCGGACCAAATATCAGGAGTTGCTCGGAAAACTTCGCAGGCTCTGGCCAGACTACACTGTAAGTCTGCTGGTTATGGTTATTGGATCCCTAGGTGGAATGAGGAATACGCTGCTCTCTGCAGTGCGCAAAATACCGGTGTGCCGTGCGGCGGCGCACATTTTAGCCGCCAGAATGCAGAAGGCAGTCATCCTTGGGTCCCTTCGTCTACTTAGGGCGCACGATTCGCGGACCCAGTGATTGCTCACCTCACGGTGTGAGGAGTAGTCATTGGGTAATGGAACAGCAGCCCGGTGTGTCGGAGCCCGGGCTGCACTTTTTTGTTTTAAACACATAATGCGTCTGTTCTTCATGTTAGAAGCGGCTGTTTTCATAAACCCCCAGGAAGCCGGCCAACATCAACAGGCTATTCGGTGCGTGGCGACACCGAGGGGTATACCGAAGCCAAAGGATGCAAGTCGGTCGGCAACCTTCACAGGTCCATCCTCTGGAGGCAATTTGGACAGCTGCCTCCGGAAATGTCGGCTGCGGGCCCTAAGGCTAACCACCTGACGGGCCCTATCTTCGGGTTCGACCACCTCGAAGGAAAAGCACCCACACCGAGCCGGTTTTGGAAGCCGGTGTTGGGCAAGGTGGCGGTGCTTCGATTTGCCCTGATGACGACCCCCGCAATAACATGGACCGTTTTAGGTGGACGACGGAGCTCAAGGATGACCTGCTGAGCTGCTACGAGAGCAGTAGCCCGCGCCGTAGGGGATACATGTCCCGCATGTATGAGAGGTGGTGTGAAATGCACCCAGAGCATAGCACGCTTACCTCCCAGAATTTGCGAGATTATGTATCGTACCTCCGGAGGCAGGGATATGTTCGTGCTCCAGCTCAGCCTGCCCCTTCGGCGGACGGAAGGCCTGTTAACCAGGCTGAAAGTTCGCCGGTAAGGCCCGCTGAGAGGGAAATCGACCAAGTCGTCTCACCTGGGGATATCAGGGACCGAAGGGTCTTGCATAACAACGGAAGGTCCTTGAAGCTGGCAGATTTAAAGAGAGAGGATGAGGTTGTTGGTGAACGTCTATCGGAGGCCTCTGACATTTGGAGCATCAATTGCGAAATTTACGCTGCGGCTCTGAGGCTAGCTAGACAGGGGAGAGTGAGAGACTCTCCTGTTGAGAGAGCACAGAGACGGGTGCGCCAAATGGAAGCGAAAATCCAGTTGGCTCGCCAGGAAGCATCCCGTATCCAGTGTGTGATGGAATATAGAGCGGCTGGGAAGCCTTTTACGCGCCGAGTGCGCCAGATAGCCTACGGGTTGAGGCGCGACCATCATACACTCAGTCAAGCGGTACTGGTTGTTGTCAAGCAACACTGTCTTGACAGGATACGGATGCTAATCGCTGCTAAGCGATCGCTGGTGGCGCGGGCGAGAGGTCTGGAGCAGAACAGAATGTTCTACGAAAGACCTTCTCGCCTTTTCCAACAGCCGCCTCCAGCCATAGCGCAGCCGCCAACTGCTGATCGCGTGGAGGCCTTTTGGAGGGACATTTACGAACAGCCCAAACCTCTCTCAGCAGACACTCCGGCCTTGGTGCAGTTCGAGTCCGTTTGTAGGAGGACTCCTAACTTGAATGTACTGCGTCACCCGATAAACACGGAAGAAATTCTTGACGCCTTACGAGGCGCAAATAATTTTCAGCTCCTGGCCCGGATGGCATAAACACCTACTGGTGGAAAAAATTCCCCAGTTGCCACCGGCATTTAGCTAGAGTTTTTAACTCGTGGCTAAATCAGGAGGAGCCAATTCCGGCTTGGTTTGTCGAGGGTCGAACCGTGCTTCTCCCGAAGACCGGAGATTTGTCTGATCCCAAAAACTACAGGCCAATAACATGTCTGAACGCGTGTTACAAGCTCTTCACCAGAATCTTGTACATGCGTATCCTTCAAGCTGCGAATCCTGTATTTCTCGACGTGTATGAACAGAGAGGGTCAAAGAAAGGAGTAGCTGGCTGCAAGGAGAACCTGTTGATTGACCGATGTGTCACGCAGGACTCTGTGCAGTACAAGCGAAACCTTTCTATGGCCTGGATTGACTATCGCAAGGCATTCGACAGCACGTCTCATGACCTCATTGTGCGGCTGTTGGAATGTCATTCGGTGGATAATCAGATAGTGGGATGCATCAAACAACTGATGCCGCTCTGGAAGACCTGGTTTACCATAACATCAGGTGAAACTCGGGTTCAGACAGAGTTGGTGTCATTGAAAAGAGGTGTCTTCCAAGGAGACTCCTTGAGTCCCTTGCTCTTTTGCATCTCACTTTTGCCTCTGTCCATAGCGCTGAGAAATACTAAAGGATACAGCTGTGGCACGCCCAATAACCGGAGGCACAAGGTCACCCATCTGTTTTATATGGATGACCTAAAACTTTATGCCTCCGGCCAACGCGAACTACAACAATCGCTGAGGGTGGTGCAGGAGTACAGTCATGCTATCGGAATGGAGTTCGGGACAGACAAATGTGCATTGGTTCATCTCAAGAAAGGACGAAGCGGAGATAGTGGAGATGAGGAACAGCTCGTTGATGGGAGCATCTTGCGACAACTGCATGCCGGAGATACTTATACCTACCTTGGAGTGGCGCAGCGTCATGTCCAAGAGGCAGCATTGGTTAAAGAGTGTCTCCGCCGCAAGTATTTGCACCGACTCCGGCAGATCTGGTCGTCAGAACTGTCCGGCAAGAACAAAGTCGCTGCCACAAACATGCTTGCGGTCCCATTGCGGTCCCGTTGTTATTATACACTGGAAAGTGAACGAGCTGAAGGAAATCGACACGAAGACCGGCAAAAGGATGAATATGGAGAGAAGCCTGCATCCTAAGTCCTCTGTCCCGCGAATACCTCCCGCGACACCTGGGAGGGCGTGGACTATTGAGTTTGGAGCGTCTGCACAACAGGGTAGTACTGGCCACTGCCTGCTATGTAACGAACAGCACCGATCCCCTGATCCGCTTTGTGCGAGAGCACGAGAATGCGGGAAAAGGAGCCTTTCTTTTTAGCGCAGCGAAACGAGCAGCCGAGGAGCTCAGCCTCACACTCGACTTCAAGCGGAGGTGTCAGCAGTCCATTACGGAACTTGCTCCCGCAGAATTAAAATCCCACCTTAAAACTGCCGAAGTCGACTTCCTTTTAAGACTTCATAAAGATAAGGCAATGCATGGAATCTTCTACAAACATCTGGAAGAGCATGGCTTGTCTGAGCAGTTGACCTTCTCTTTCCTAAGGTCTAGTGGGTTGAAGTCGGAGACTGAGGGCTTTATAATGGCTTGCCAAGACGGTGTCTTCAACACCTTGGTGTACCGTAAAAGGGTTATGGGTGTAGATGTACCCGACACCCTTTGTAGAGCTTGCCGACAGGCGCCAGAGACGCTTATGCATCTCTTGTCGGCGTGTAAGACGTACGCTGGGACGGCTTACGTCCATCGGCACAACGCGGCTCTACGAGTGCTCTACTATCATTTGAGGCACTCATACGGTATCGATGAGATACCGGTGCTGCCATACGCTCCAGGGGATATAGATTCCGTTGTGGAGAACGAGAGATGCCGGATTTACTGGAACTACTCGTTCCCCACGCTCGAGCTTGTACAGGCAAACAAGCCCGACATAGTCCTTCTCGACCACCAACAGAAGACGATGTTCGTTATTGAGTTTTCGGCGCCTGCCGAGGTGAACATCGTCTCTAAGGAGGAGGAAAAGCGGACCAAATATCAGGAGTTGCTCGGACAACTTCGCAGGCTCTGGCCAGACTACACTGTAAGTCTGCTGGTTATGGTCATTGGATCCCTAGGGGGAATGAGGAATACGCTGCTCTCTGCACTGCGCAAAATACCGGTGTGCCGTGCGGCGGCGCACATCTTAGCCGCCAGAATGCAGAAGGCAGTCATCCTTGGGTCCCTTCGTCTACTTAGGGCGCACGATTCGCGGACCCAGTGATTGCTCACCTCACGGTGTGAGGAGTAGTCATTGGGTAGTGGAACAGCAGCCCGGTGTGTCGGAGCCCGGGCTGCACTTTTTTGTTTTAAACAAAATAATAATGCTGAATCCTGAAGACCTGCAATATTGTACGATCCTTCCTAAATTCCGATCCGTAATAGATCAGGTGTTGACTTGGCATAGCCCGTCAACATCTGTTGCTGCCGCAGAGAGAACCTTAAAAAATCAAAATCAAAATCAAAAAAAAATAATAATAATAATAATGGTCTTTCTTGTATACATGAGGTTTGCAGAACGGCGAGATTTAGCTAAAAAGCTATTCTTACACAAAGAGAAACAATAGATCACATAACAAGCGGATGCAAAACTCTTGCCGGCACCGAATACACAGCCAGACATGACTCTGCGGCCAAGGTGATACACCAAGCACTAGCCACAACAAACAAGCTAATAGAAAACACAGATCCATATTACAATTACACTCCGACATCAGTACTCGAGAACGATCGATACAAACTATACTGGGACGTTGAAATACATACAGACAAGACTATCCCAGCCAATAGGCCGACAACATTACCTATTTGATAGATATAGCCATTCCCAATGATGTGAATATCCAAAACACCTACGCTGGGAGGATATCTAAACACACTGACCTTGCTATGGAAATAAAACGACTTTGGAAACAAAACAAAGTCACTATTGTCCCCCTCATTATGTCGGTCTCAGGCCTTACACCAGACAGGTTCACACAACACCTTCAACAGTTAGGCCTGGACGAAAAGTTACACAAAGTATTCCAAAAGTCTGTAATCCTGACGACCTGTAATATTGTGCGATCCTTCCTAAATTCCGATCAATAGTCAGGGTGTTGACTTGGCACAGCCCGTCAACACTTATCGCTACCGCAATTATGCAAGAGGAACTTAGAAAGTCGGATAATAATAATAATAGCTTTATTACCCAACAGATTCCATTTACAGGATAATATAATAAATATCATAATGAGAAATCAATATGGATACCTTACAATATAAAACTAAAGATATATAGCCGCTTGATTCGCTAATTCCCTCAAAGAACATATAAATATATCACAATGATAACATAACTTATTATAGTTGCTACACATAACATAAACGGGGGATTTAACAAGCATATTTGTCCTTGGTCTGCTACATTTGAACGTATAACTTGCTCTGCTATTGAATCTATTCAACGTTGAAACTAATCTGGTTTAAAATTACAGGACAGTCAATAATATTATGTAAGATTTTGTATAAAAATGATAGAGAGATTATATTTCTTCTAGATTGCAATGAATTTAGATCAAACCTACAACACAAAACGCCATAATTGATGCCTTGTTCTGGGTAAACTCCATCGACCTTAAAAAACATGTATTTTAAGACTCTGCGTTGAACCCTCTCAATTGCGTGTATGTAACAACCATATAGAGGGTTCCAAATAATAGAAGCGTATTCAAGCTTTGGACGGACAAACGTTATAAACAATACTTCTACATTTGAAAAACCTCTACAGTTCCTTACAATGAACCCATACAATTTTAACGCCTCAGATACTTTCTGTTCTATATGTTTGGAAAAAGTTAATTTGGAATCAAAAACTACTCCTAAATCTTTAATAGAGGTTACTCTCTGTAATTCCTGGTCATCAACTTTGTAATTGTAAGCTACACTTATAGTCTTTCTACTATACGTAACAATCTTACATTTTTCTGCGTTAAGTCTAAGGTTGTTCCTATTACACCAGCTCTCAATAGCCAACAAGTTCTTCTGAAGCAAGTCACAATCACCAGTTCCATCAATCTTTGAAAAAATTTTTACATCATCAGCAAAACACAAAACATTGCAGTTTAATTCCCCAAATAGATCATTAATATATAAAATGAACAACAGAGGACCCAGATTTGAGCCCTGTGGTACACCAGACGTAACTGAAATAGGGTTCGACTTATACCCCTGATATGTAACAAATTGGGTCCGTCCTGTCAAATATGATCGGAATAGGTTAACAAGACGTTCCGAAAAGCCTATACAAGATAGCTTGGACAGTAACTTCTCGTGAGAAACTCTGTCAAAAGCCTTTGACAAATCCGTATATATGACATCAACTTGTCCTTGTTCATCCAGTATGTCTGATATGTATTGAGTGATTATAAGAAGATTAGTTACTGTAGATCGCTTATCTATAAAACCGTGCTGATTAAGTGAAATGTAATTTCTGACAGAAGGTTGAATTCTATTATAAAGAACAATCTCAAATACTTTAGAGAAGTTACAAAGTATAGATACTGGTCTATAATTTTCTATATCAGTCCTTTTCCCACCCTTATGTATAGGACAAAGTTTAGCCTGTTTCCAAACCTGTGGAAATTTACCTGTTTTGAACGACAAATTGAATAGTTTTAATAACGGTCCTGCGAATACCCTGGAACAGTCTTTGACAAAAAAAGAAGGAATTTTATCTATACCGGATGTCATCTTATTTTTTAGCCGACAGATTGCCCTGATTATTTCAAGTTCATTCAGATCAATAATATTAATAGCTGGAAAATCGATTTCTGTTGTACATTCATCTGACTCACAATTTTGCTCTGACGTATACACACTTTGAAAAAATGTTTTGAAAGCATTTATAATATTATCAGGATCTGAAAATTTAATACCATCTAGGGACATCTCACCAGGGATCCTTGTGTTTCTATCTTTAGAACGAATATAAGACCAGAACTGCTCTGAATTACTAGAAATATTCAGTTGGACCCGCTCTAAATACTCATCATAAGCTAACCTTATCTGACTCTTGACTAACTCACGCAACATTTTAAATTTAGTTAGGTGATCTTGACACCCCGTTCTCTGATACTTTTTGCGATGGCTAGCTTTCAACTTAATATTCCTAATAATGTCAGAGTTAAACCAGTTAGGGTACCTTCGTTTATGTGTCTTATATAGAGGAACATGCTTATCTAGAATATTATACAATTTATCATAAAACAAGTTTAAGGCAATATCCACATCATCGCAGGTTTCTAGAAAATTCCAACTTTGCTCCAAAAGTTCAGCATACAGAGCAGGGTAATTTGCCTTTCTAAAGTTATACACCTTAACCGAAAAATCACCTTGAAAGCTTACTTCCTTATCGTCAATATTTTTAATCAACACAGAAAGAGCCGGATGATGGTTATCCACTTTGACAAATGGTAACTCATCATGCTCAACAACGCATTCTTCAGATGAAATAATCAAGTCTAGCATACGACCTAAGCCATTCCTCACATTATTGTACTGAGCTAATGCGTTTAACTCTAGGAAGTCAATTATAATGCCCGTTTTTTTATCTGATTTATCTAAATCTACAAATTTAGGTGCATTGAAATCACCAAACAAAAATATAGAGTTGTTTTGTAGCCACTCTAGCTGTTCTAAACACTCAAACAAATATTTAAATTCCGTAACGTTAAGCTTATCCGAAATATACAGAACTAAAACATAAAATACTTTATGGCCAATGGAACATCTAACAGCTAACATGTCAACTAAAGGAAATTGCAGATCGAATGTGGAAACGTCTAAAACAGTACCTCTTATCAAGTTTCTCACTGCCAACATAACACCACCTCCACAAGCTTTATCAGCCAGTTCCAAATTACGATCTTTACGAAAGACATCGTACTCTTCTGGAAAGAACTCTGAACTGGACACATCGTGGCTGAGCCATGTTTCTGTGAGAGCTATGATGTCATATTCCACTGCACAAACACCAGAGTAGAACTCATTCACTTTGGTCCTTAATCCGCGCACATTTTGATAGTAGCATAAGAGGTCTGAAGAACTGCTGGGAGTTATAGGTTTAAAGGAACTATTCTAGGTGTGCCATCAACGTATTTGATTCGGTATTTTTCAGGACCACTGGCATTTTTAAGATCTAACTGAGGTTTCACTTCTTTATAAAACTCCTGCTGTTTTCGGGTCCGATCAAACGATACCGAAATACGTTTATATTCACTACTTTTTAGCGATTTAGCGTTCTTGATCGCTTCTATGACATGCTTTTCTTCTTTAAGCGTAATCTTTACCGGGCGAGTTTTATTCTGATCAAAGCGCCCTAGCCTTACAGGTATGACTTCTGTATCAAGCGACCTGTCTAGGACCGTAAAAATTTTGTCAACTTCATTTTTATCGCCTTCGATTCTTAGTTCTGATGGCAACTCCTGGTTCTGTTCCGGCAAACCATATATTATAATATTTCGTTTGCGTTTATTACGTTCATTGATCTCCTGGACCACATCTTCGAAATCGAAACTGCCCTGAGATCTCAACTTCCTGTTTTCATCCTTTAGTGCTTGAATTTCTGATTGCAGAGTGAGTAGCAAGGATTTGAGATCTTTCAGTTCATTTCCCACTTGTCTACAATTTGTGCAAGACCAGTCGATACCACTAATACCAGAAGCAAACAAATTGAGTTGGTCCACTGATACACTGACGCAAGTATGCTTGAAGACTTTGGTGCATACTGAGCACTTGATCATCAGGCACGATTTATACGATTTGCCACAGCAGGAACAAATCTGGTTCGGCGGCATGATTACGTGTTACACCACTGGGACTGAAGAATGTCGCACTTTGTTGTGTTGAATTGTTGATAGCGGATTTATTCCGCAAACAGCAAATAAATTGAAGAAACTACTTCTTAACCAGAAGGTCCACGATTTGATCTTTAGTTTGGTTCAACTTCCATAAATTATTTCACACTTAAAACCAGAATTTAGGAAAAATTCCAGGAGCTCACAGATAAACAGTTTAACTTGGTACCATAGGCGCACTGTTAGAACTAGAAACGTTTGCTTTATCTTTAAAGATTCCTTATTTTCGCGGTGTATTTATGCGTAATCAGCTACCGAGCCGTATTCACAAAAATGAGTGTGGTATCATTAATTTGGGTCACTCCTCTAGTCTTGGTACTCACTGGACGGCCTACATCAAAAATCGCAATGATGTCATTTATTTCGATTCATACGGTAACTTGAGGCCACCATCTGAAGCAGTTCATTACTTTTTGAGCAACAAGGATGTCGATAACATCGTCTACAACTATGACACCGTACAAAAATTCAACGCTCATAATTGTGGTCAATTGTGTCTGAAATTTCTATTTAAGTTCTCATCCTTTTTTGTATAACTAGATTGACACTACACGTTGTTGCAGCACCATGCCGTTCACGTTTACCTTGTCGGGCAATTCTTCCATCCTTACCGCTGATTTTAACCCCCCTCTGTACCTCCTTGATGGTCTAAACTATGAAATTGGATTATGCAATTTTGAGAGTTTCAATATAATTCCTAATATTGATGAAAGTAATAATTACTTTCCATATGATAACGGCGGTGTCACCATCCCGACTGGTGCCTATGAAATATGGGATTTACAAAAATATCTCCAAACCCATCTTCCACATGACTACACTGTTTCTATTACGCCTAATCCGAGTACCTGGACTGTTTCTCTCTAGGAAAACTTTCCCATTGATTTTGCTCAACAACGAACTTTTGGACGACGTGAATGCTGTGTGCATCGATTGTAGCATCGCAACAGGTTCGTATCACAATGGAAAGCCTTGTCATATTATTCATCAGTTTTTTCCAACTGCTCCAGCGGGTATAAAATCGTGGAATCCCCTCAAAACATTTTGTATTTCCCTGTTAGTGTGAAAACAATCACAACGCTTACCGTTCGTGTGCTTGACCAAAACGGAGACCTTGTCAATTTTCGTAACGAAACTATCACAATTAGACTACATTTACGCGTTGCTAACAATGGGCATTAGATACCACAAGTGGTTTGAGCATCACTCCACTCATTTGTATAAAAAGTCGCAACGAAAGCGTGGCTCTGTCAGTGCATTATACCCCATCGTTGGCAAAGGTTTCACATCTCTTCGACCTCCCACGCTCACAAGTGAGAATAAAACGTTTTTGCGGTCACTAGGAACTTTGACAAAAAGTGATGGTTCAAAGGCTGAGTCCTTGAAACTAATTAACAATGCTTTCGCCTTTTTATTCCGCGAAGTTCGATACGAGTTAAACGGAGTTGTTTTCGACTCTGTTCGCAATGATGGCCTTACATCCACGTTGAAAGGATATATGTCCTACAATGAAAATGAAAGCCTGCGTCTGCAAAATGCTGGTTGGTTTCCCAAGGATTCCACAATTTCTGGTAGTGGAAAGTTTAACGTTTGTATACCACTAAGCGTGTGGATGGGATTTTCTTCCTTTTTAATTCCCTTAAGAGGGTATACGGTTTAACTTGTTTTAACAATTTCTTTAAGTGGGGCTGATATGGGCTCAAATAGTTTGTTTAAGGATTCCTATTTTTCTGCCTTTCCCAGTTTTAATGCTAGATACTTCTTTCGGATGGATCGTGCAAATTCAGCAATTTTTCTTTTACGCGTAGTAACAGCAACACGATTGTCGGACATCGTGCTACAAAGTGATATGCGACTCTTTGTAACTATATTTTTATATACATATCAAATCCTTTCCGATATCGCCCGTTACTCATATCAAAGTCCTTCATTATCATAATAGTACCATAGCTTTCCGACCAGCCAGCAGTTAGAACATATTCGCTTAAAATCATCGAAAGTCATATCTGGAGAAACATGTTCTTCAAATACATGCTTTAGATTTATTTCATCTTGCTTAAACAGTACGATCGTATTACAGTTATCGCGTATCAGTTGTTTAGGAACGTTTGTATAAGTCTGACAAAGATAAGCAGCATCAATAGCCCGTATTTATAAAAATCAGGCATTTCCTTCCAAGTAAAAGGCAGAAGCAAAAGGTATAAGTAAAAGGTTTTGCTTCAATTCGTATTCATAATCTCTACCTTTTCCTTGCAAGAAAATACTTCGGATAAATAAAGCAAAAAGTACTGAGATTAGTCGCCGCTGAATTCGAGAAACAAGTTGAAACTAGTATAGTGCGAACGACGCATGTGTGTTCTTCGAGAGCGGTTTATTTTATTTGTTTCTTACTCAAAAAGTGTATGCAGGTGAATTAAAGAGAAGCTGATTCTGATTTATTTATTCAGTTTTGAAATTTCCCTAATTTATGATGGCTGACTGAGATAGTGAACAGGAAGGAAGGGAAGTTATGACCAGTGAGATGATGTTTATCGCTGAAAAAGTCCAAGCATTCCCGGAAATTCTCGAGAAATCTCAAGTTCCAGCGATTAAAAATAAGAAAATTGCTGCATTAACAGAAATCGTTCACGAATATGTGAATCTTTTTGGTAAAGAGATGGATATTAAATCTTTTATGAAAAAAGTGAACAACATGAAAACACGATTGAAGAATAAAGCCGATAAAAATAAAACAGGGAACAAACCTTCTGCCTTGGGAAACTGTAATGTTAAAGGCCATGGATGGAGACAGCAATTCTGTACTAAGTCAGATACCAGGTAAAAGATACATCTTTGTCCACCCATTAGTACTTACTATTCGTATTTTTGTTAGGGGCTCTTTCAATTGGTGTGCCACCTCATCCTTCCTTACCTAATACAAGGGATGATATAATGACGGGAAGTGATATTCATGATCATGTGTCTGGAGGGATAACTAAAAAAAAGCGATCGTATACATCAGCTGAAGAGATTGCTCCAAAAAAATTGCCTCCGCACCCTACATCTTCTTGTGAAGAACCAGAAGAATCTGATGAGACAAGGCATTTAACCACAACTCAGCTGCAACGATTGGTTTTAGTTGAGCAACTGAAAGTGGCTCGTATACAACAGCAATATTACTCAGCCAAACTGCAGAAATTGGATGAAACATTCAACAAAGAGCATTCAAAAGGGTATACTGTCGTGGAAGATAAAACTTACCGTAACCTGTAATATATATTTGTTCAATTTATTTAACAGAATACAAATTAATGATTCTCTTTGACTTTAAACGTGTGAGTTTATTTCCAGCAACGTTTATGAGTTCAAAATAAAAATTAGTATTTTTACATAGCATCAAATGAAACATTTTAAACATTTTAAAGACCTATATTATTATTGGCGATAAGGTGAGCCAGTTCGTCTCGGCGTCTTTGTCCTTGTGCACAAATAGCATCTACAGTTTCATCCTCTATATGCCGTAAGTCCTGTTCCACCTCTTCTTGATCTTCTTCAAAATCTGCATTTTCCAATTACTTAGCTATCTTGTGTAACACAGCACAAGCAATTATAACTTTTGGAATGCTGGTAAATTTCACTCTGCACCTATACTTTAAAATAGGAAACCGGCGTTTCAGCTGCCCAAATGTATGCTCAATTACAACTCGCTCTGTTGTAAGCAACCTATTGAAGGCTCTCTGATATTGCTCGTGTGGGTTGGTATAGGGAGTCATGACACACGGCATTATACCATACCTACTGTCTCCTAGTGGAATAGTGTTTCTTGACCTTTTCATAACTGTACATACTGCAGAATTCCTCCATATACGAGAATCATGAACTGACCCAGGCCAACTTGCATCTATACTAGTTATAACACAACTCTGGTCGCACATTGATACTGCTAAAACCTTTCCGATTTACATATTCGTCTCCAAATTGAGTTGGTTTTTCAATACGAATATGTGTGCAGTCAACAACCCCAATAGCTGTTGGGAAACGGAACCTGGTTAACCACTTCTCTTTGGCTTGCATGATTTGATTGTCTGTATTTGGGAAACGGATCCATTCGCCAGCTGTCTGTACAATTCGCTCAAGCACCTCATGAAATGTTCTGGATACTGTGGGCTGGGTACACCCCAAAATTCTTCAGCAATTCCACTTTGGAATCCAGGGTTCGCGCAATAACGCAGAAATACTTTTATTTTCTGTACAGGTGACAGGGCTGCTCCACGAGTTTCGACATTAGCGCCAAGAAAGTAGTCTGCCAACCACACCACATTCTCCTCTTCAAATCGGAATAATGTTTTGAAATCTAATTCACGTGGCGTACGTCTTGGTTTGTAGTATTTCCTTGTACGTATATGCACCATATCAGCCATTATTAATACCTTACTGAGATCACAGCACTAAAGATCACTTATAAGGGCCCTTCCAGATGAATTGTAATACAAAAAACACTCCTATACAACAACACAACAACTGAGGAGCGTCCATGCAAAGCTACACATGTCCATAAAACGTAGTTTTGAGTTATTCGATTAAAACTGTTTATCAAGCAGCCACTAAAGTTTTTTCAAGAAAAATTTTAGTGTATATACCTTAGGTTGCTAAATGACGAAAGATCAACGTTTTTACTTTAGACATGTGTCATTTTGCTCAAATAGGATGGACATCTTTAGCTTTGCCTGAAACCACTTAATAGACATGTGTTATTTTGAACGATTTATTGAGAGGATAATACATATTTCACTATCAAATGAAAAACATAGTGCTCCACAATAAAAAACCAAATGACGTGCAGAGTTCCGCAGTCTAACTCCAGTCTAACTCCAAACAATCGCAGACTTCCTCTTCATCAACCTCCATTACTGTGGATTCATTCTCTAGAGGCTCGTTTTCGTTAACAATTTTTTTGAAAAACACCAGTTCTGGAATTTATTCCCATTTAATACCCTTCTCATCATTATTGTATTGTTTTTCCAGCAATTGTTTTACATTTTGTTTCTTTTCTTCAGCGATTACTTTTTCAATAGTTGACAGTTGTAATGTAAACTCCTTTTCACATTTCCCTGTTTTAACTATCGACTGAAATCTATAAAATTCACATCCTCTGTATTTAACAGTTGAACTGTTGTTTCTTGCCACGAACTTTTTCAGTTCAATACGTTTGTATTTGGTTATGCCTGCTATTTTATTATAAACGTCCTCCGTTACATTCTTTATATTACACAAGTTCCAATGTTTTCCCAAAACCCTGACCTTTCCGACGTTAGAGTAAATCTCGTTATATTCTTCGGGACTCAAATTTTTGCGTTTCAACATCTTCTCTACCCTTCCAAAAGCCCTGTCTGCTGGCAGGTAACTATGTCCTCGTACCGGGAAGTGTATTATGATATTTTTAATGGACATGGGAGATTCTAGCAACCAGCAGGCCAAAACATGTTATATACGAGTTTTTGTTCTGACCTCCGCATCCATCACAAAACAATCTTACTGTCTCAACATCGGAAGTATCTAAAGACCGCAAATCTACCGTGCAAAGGCAAAACAATGTATATGGGCATTTCTCTGCTAATTGGAAAATCGTTGTCCCAGGTAAATTTGACAGAATTGGTGTGATTATTACTTAATTCTCTATGTCAGACATGATTGTAAGTCAGCTAATCTTAGCACATTGTTAATCATATGATTAAACAATATTACATGACTTGTTAAAATGCATTTAAAGTATCTCAAGTCACAGTCCCCTGCCGTGTCCCAATTCCAGAGTGATAAGCCTTACAACAATTTTATTTGTTTTCAGTATCAATTTGCCTAATTTGAAAATTTGGAAGTAATACTAAAATGCAGTAAGTATATTCATAAAAAACAGCTTTAATGTAAAAAACAATTTTCTAGAAGAAACTGGCTTTCAAAAGCTGTCCTCAAAATTGTTAAACAGTCCCCTGTCACTATTTAAAAATCGCGCCAAACTCGTTTTATGTAGTGGCTGTACTGGTTCTACATTGACATCGCTCACGAACAGCGTCAATTTCTCTAGGTTGTATAACTAAGCGAACGGGCGCCATTTTACTCAGTATCAATGGTGCATCTGTGTATGAACCATGTGTTTGCGTCGCTCGTTAGAACACTCCCCTGGTAAGTAGATTTTCTCTTATTTGGAATGATTAAATTATAATAATTTCATATAACGATTGCTTATCGAGTTTGTTATCTCTTCTACCTATTAAATTTAATTAGAATTTAGGTGAATTTCAACTAAAAAACATTCTTTGTAAAAATAACAGTCCCCTGGGAACAGTCCCCTGCCATTTAGTGGCACAGGGGACTGTTCTATGCTCCAGGGGACTGTTTTGTCATCAAAAAAGCACTAATGGCAATCAATAATCATAGTTTCAGTAATTTATATTATGGTTTTTTGCAGGTAAAGGTCCACGATGCCACCCAAAAAGACAACTAGGACAAGAGAAGAAGTTTTAGAGAGAAAACGAATTGCTGAGAGTCTAAGGTACCAGCGTCTTAAAAATGATCCCGAAAAAAGACAACAAATGAAAGAAAATGAACGCAAAAAATACCAGATGAAGAAAAGAAAGGGTACAAGGAAGTTGGTGAAAAATATGGATCGCCGCGAGCAGAAAGCAGCGAAAAGAATATGGAAAGAGCATTGTACCACCTATCGTGCGAAGAAAAAGTCTCTGAAGGATATTACAAATAATTTTGTTCGTGAAAATACCCCCGACTTTCTCCCAGTCTCTCCAGCTCCTCCAGTATCTCCAGAAAATGTACTAGCGGTTGCGAGGAGAAAAGCTAAATTAAAGCGCGAACGTATAATCAGAGAAAAGGATCGTAAGATCTATCATTACAAAAAGAAGATGGAAAAATATAAAAAGAGGCTACAGCGCTTGGAGAAAGCTAATTCAAAAAATAATGCTGACACTCCCAACACAAAACTACAAACGATGTGCGATACACCAGAGTATCGCAAAGAAGTTGTTAAAAAGGCCCTTTTTGGTGAAGTGTTGAACGAACAATTGAAGGAAAACTATGCCAATTTAAAAACCTTGAAAGAAAAACAAATATTTGGGAAAGTCCTGTCTGGTAGATTGATAGACAAATATAAGTTGTGGGCTAGCAAAAACAGTGCTATTTCTTACAAGAGAGCGCAGCGGGCACATCAGTCTACTTTGATACCTACTACACAGAGTCGTCAAGATAGCGCTGCATTTAAATATATCAAAGTTGTCCGAAGATTTTATGAAGATGATGACAACAGCAGAATTGGTGCAGGAAAACGCGAATGTGTAACCAAAAAAGGAGTGAAAAAGGAAAAGAGATACCTGCTGGATACAATCGGCAACTTATACAAGAAATTTAAAGCTGAAAGCAGTGTTACAATCAGTTACCAGACGTTTTGTCGCTTACGTCCTTTTTGGGTTTTTATACCAAAAGTAAACGCACGCGACACATGTGTTTGTATAAAGCATTCCAACATTGATTTAAAGTTGTCTGCATTGCATAGTCGCAAAATCTTGCCTTACAATAGTCACATCAAACTATTAGAGAATACATGTTGCAATCGCTATGATGAGCAGTGTTTGTCCCGAATCTGCCAACGCTGTATCAACAAGAATCCCCACTACAGAGAGTTTGACGACAGCAACCCTATACAGTTCAAGAAATGGGTAGCGGAGAAGCAAGTTTATAAGGATCCTAAGTCTAAACAGACAAGAACTGTTACGAAATACACGAAAAAAACATTTAATGTTCGTCCACGTGAACTGATAGAAAATCTCCAAGAGGAACTGAATGCACGAGAGAAATATAATTCATCAGTATAAGGCTGTCAAAGCTTTAAAACAAAATATCAGTGATAAAGAAGCTATAATACATATGGACTTTTCTGAAAATTACTGTACCAAGTACAGTCAGGAGATACAAGCTTATCATTTTGGAGGGTCTAAACTTCAGCTAAGTCTTCACACTGTAATCATTTACACCAAAGGTTCCCCTACTGTACTGTCTCGCAAAACACAACACACTCACCAGCGGCTATATGGGTTCACTTGCAGCCAATTTTTAGATCTTTACCACCTAACATTACATCTGTTCATTTTGTCAGCGATGGACCGGTAACCCGGTACCGGAATAAAACAATGTTTTATATTTTG
Source organism: Callosobruchus maculatus (assembly GCA_951848785.1). Classification (NCBI taxonomy): domain Eukaryota; kingdom Metazoa; phylum Arthropoda; class Insecta; order Coleoptera; family Chrysomelidae; genus Callosobruchus; species Callosobruchus maculatus. The sequence goes on along the minus strand of CATOUR010000043.1, from coordinate 6,423,241 downwards.
GCTTCTAGACTCCATTTAGAGGTTCCAAATGTAGAACAGTTTTCATGGAACTTTTCAGAGAGTGGTCACGGCAAAGGCGTTGGGGCTGCATGCAAAAGAACTGCAGATGCTGTTGTTGCTGCAGGAGGTGACATTGACAGTTTGGAATCATTTGTAAATATCATACAAGAACGTTGTCCAGGAATCACTAGGTTTACGATTGACGAGAAGGCAATTGATGAAATTACTGATGATATCAAAAAAGATGTAACTAATTTGAAACGTTTCACCGGCACCCTTAAGATCCATCAGGTAAAGGGCAAAATATCAAGAAGTCGTTCAAAATTACCACAAGGAGCTATTTGGCTGGTAATGAAAAGTTTGAGTTGCTTTTGTGATGAATGCCAGCATTTCAATTTAGGCGTAATAAGGTATGAAGAAAACTTGAAACTCATTGTTGAGGACATTTATACGGACTCGGAAAATGAAGATCAAGCCAATCTGCCTGAGAGTACCATTGATATTGCCGGACCCAGTTCAATCGACCATTATAAAATTGGCGATTACGTTTTAGTTAAGTTTCCTGTCAGAAATACAGAATACCGGTATGCTGCTTTAGTTAATGAGATAAGTGAAGAAGAAGGTGAAATAAATGTAATTTTTTATGAAGGTTTGTAACGATATGGGTCCGACATTCAAAATTGTTGAAAATGATGTTTCCGATGTAACTTTCGAACAAATATTACGAAAGTTACCAAAACCTGATATAGTTCTGAAAGGAAAAAGAGTATTTTATTTTTTTGAGTCGCCTGTACCTGTTTTCGAGAAATAAGTGATTTTCATCAGTTCCTAAATTTTGTAACTCATGAATGTTTGTTAATGTCAAAACAAATGAAAATAACGATTACTTTCAATAAACATCTGGGTTTCATTTCATATAAACAGTCCCCTGAACAATGAAACAGTCCCCTGTCTCACATTTTCACAAAATCGTACATAATTCTCAAAATAAGAGAAAAACGTATGGGCTTTTGAAGATAAGTATTTGATTTATTCATATCTTTCGTTTTATTTACATGTTCTCTTAATATTCAAGAAAAATATGCTTGGGACAATTTTGTATCTAGGCTAGTTTCCAACTAGCAGACAAAGGCCTGTATGCGAAAAAACTAAGTTTCGAGATAATCGCGTTTAAAGTTTGAGGACATGCCAAACGAAGACCAGAACATTTTAATGTGTTGTTAATATTTGGGGTGATTTGCAAGGAAGGCTGCCTCATATATATAAGACAACCAAAGTAAAATTGTTGTATTTCATTGAAATATTTGCGTTAAATTGTTCTACGTATGCATGAATTAGAAGTACCTGAAAACTACCAAAGGCAAAACAAGGTACTCGACGAGTACATCGTTTTGACTTAGAATTGTTTGGCGTTGGAAATTCAACCAATCTTTGTTGAACAGGGTAGTGTACGAAGGATTTACACAAAATCTTCAAAATAAATTTATTTCAAGTAAACGTACAGAAATGAAAAACAAAACTATAAAAGTGTACATTAATAAATGAAAAAGAAAACTATAAAAATGCACACTTCTATATCTCAGTGAACACCGTGTCAGGATTGTTAGGTACGGATTCAGAGTCCCTCTTCTAATAGGTCTTTCGCTGAATCGTTTTCGGGCAATTCTAACCAAAACGGCCTGCGATTATTTTTTATTTTGGGCACCAATGCTGCGATGATGCAGTCTTTCTTTGTTTTAGAAATACCCCTAGGAGCTTCAGATGTTGTACAACTTCTGATACTTTACAATTCACATCATCATAGTCTGTCTTATATAGAAAATTAGTAGAACTCTTCCCGAACTTAGCAGAGACAATATCTTTGAAATATGGCATTCTATTATCTATCTTTCTGTTGAATGTCTTGAATTGATTCTGTACCTTAATGAAATCAGTGTATTCCAGATTCTCTATATGCATTCGCTTCGAGGCTTGCCTAACGCAGCTTATGAAGCCGTTGAAATCTTCAACGTTTCCTGCTTTTCGGACAGCTTGTTCTATTTTACCGTGCAAACCATCAGCAGCCATATAAGAGTATCCGCTCACTAAATAGTTGAGAGTAACAGAATTTATCTCACAGGACTCTGAGTTCGTGAAAGTAAACAGAGCAGAAAAAAATTGCATTTTTGTTCTGTCCTGAGCAATTATCCATCCACAATGTGACGTCTTGGCATCTCGGTTTAACTGCAGTACTTTTAAGAAGGCACATGTTACGTCTTCTGCCCGTCGCTCAGCTATAGCTTCATGCCACAACACACAAATGTGATTATCATCTTTTGTCAGTGAGGCAAATGTCTCACTGAAAATTATTAGGCGTGAAGAATTAAAAAACTAAAAAACCAATCTTATACTTTTGGCATGCGTGGAAGTAGAACTACTTTCTGAAGATCCACCGCGTATGCTACAATGTTCTTACTTTGTTTTGCCAACTCACCATCTGCTCTGTATCTAGTTCTGGCCTTCATGACTATGCCAAGATGCTTTTTCTTTAAAATCAAATTTGCTTCTGTAGGGTTTTGATCCATTTCTATGCAAAATCCACATTTGTCAGCCTCCACGTCGTAAAACCCTATATTCATTTTACCAACAGTCCTGCGATGAGACTTTCTTGTGATTCTGATTCATCAAATATTCATCGAACATTTGTTCTATGGATAAATCAGCAGGCAGGTACTTCCTATTAGGGGCATGACTTCGTCGGTAGTGTGATAGTTTACGATTGAAAGAGCTAATGTGATTCCTTATAGGAGTTTCCTTAATCTTATTGATCCGTGCATGACGACCTCTCTGATCTCCTAGGGAAACAAGCCTTTTATTTCCATGATCATCTTTACTCGCCTTTAACATGGAGTCCATGATGGTGGTACTTGTGTATCCGATACAGGACAGAAAAAACTTCTGACAAACTTGCAACCCCTCTTCTCCCAGAACATAAGTCCTTGAGAATTTCCTTCTACTACCTTCCACTTTTCTTTTTGCTGGCACTTCCTTAACGTGCTGTGACAACCATATTATTTGCTCTTGTTTCTTCATTTCCCAGAACTCACTGTATATTTTTTTCTTTCTTCTTCATTAATATTTCTCATACACTTTTTGGTCTTGCAGATACAATTTGGTTCTCGTAAAGGATGCTTACCTTTTTGGTTAAGCCTTTGGTCTTCGTTTGTTCTGGGCCTTCGAATTGTCTGCCTTGGCTTTATTTCTAATGTGGAATGGGTTTCCTTTGTCCCTATTACGTCATCTATGCTCTCAAGGATTCTGTTGTTTTCTGAACTTGCATTTTCTGTGTTTCCTTTACTAACCTCAATGTTACTATACGCTGATAAAAACAAGTTCTTCCTAACCGTTTAAACATTTTTCCTTGGACAAGGATATACATCCGAGTCAGATTCTCATTCATCGTATGGAATGAAATCTTTATCCTTGTTGGAGTTATCACTGTCTTTCTCGAAATCCTGTAAAGATTTTTTTGGTTTAAATTCTGTATCCTGCAGCACTTATCAGTTAGAAATTCTACACCAATTGACAACAAAAGATCTACGAAATGTGAGAAGCACATTTGTGTATGTAATATATTATATGCAAAATCCGGAGATTTTCAACTGACTTATACATACCTCCATTAAAATCTGATTGGTGGCTAAATCTAAAATCTTCTTTGTCCTTGAATTCATTCTGTACAGCCTTAAATGCTCACCAGCTCACCTTCCCACGAGACTAGACCACTGAGACTGGATGTCGACTAAAGCAAGTGTCGAGATTATGTCATCTATAAAGTGGCAAAACAGTGTACTATTTGAGAGTACATTGTTTTGCCATTCACAAAATAGAACTCTTCCAAAGGCAAAACAATGTAATGTATCATATACCCTTTTGGGTTTGTATTACTAAGCAGAAAAGTACATCATATACCAATAAAGTTGACTAATATGTTGTACTCAACTTCGATTACACTGTTTTGCCATTTTAGCGCTCTACAAATCTGGTGAGTACACTGTTTCGTCATACAGTTATCAGGAATCTATCTAGGCTACAAGATTCGTTTTACTACACAAAGATGGAGCTCGGCGCACTGGATTCAGAACATAGAAAAACGCCAAATAGGTACCCAAATTTGCGAGTACATTGTTTTGCCTTTGCACGGTAGAAATGGTGCAATAAGGCGGACCCAACTTCAGTTGAACCACGTTTTGCTTGTGACTCATTCCATGTATAGAATGATGGATGTTTGCTGTCCACAACAAAATGCATAAAAGCTGATTTGTCGAAGGTAAAACGCATCTTGGATTGGCGTTTTGGGAAAAGGATGAACTTGCTGCAATTCGAAACAGAATGTAATACTCTTCGGAGGCGTTTCCTTCGCTAATTTGTAAAAAGCATTAGCACGTAGCTTATGAATTCGTAAGTCAGTCAATGATTTTACTTTCTGCACACCTGTTTCTTTACTGACTGCATGTTTCAAATTAAGACATGTACCGCAAACATCGCAAGCTGGACACTTGAAGCCAATATTGAAATCATGGTGGAAAACGTTTTTACACAATAGGATCAATTAGGTTTAGATGGAGTAAGGGTAATTTTAAATTTAATTTTAATTAAGAAATTGTCATTGAGTTTAAACTTAAATCTAAATTTAAATTTAAGTAGTATCCAAGGAGAAAGAAGAGAAGAAGTAAAAGCAAATCTTAGGCACAATCAAGGAGACAAAGCAAAATTTCCTGTCTATTTTAATTCGTTTTTATCGTGCGTGTTGTGTGATGTTATATTTTAAAACCGTTGGCAGTGTCGTATCTTCCAGTATTTTTATCTAGTTAAACTCTGAAGATTTTTGCCATACCAACGATGAAAACTTCGTTTTTCTGTTGCCTGAGGATGACTTAATATAAGTCGAAATGTCGCAGAGAGGAAAATAAGGAGTTTCTGTTTTAATGACCTTATCCTACAAAAAATAACTGCAGTAACTGATACTTGGGCTGGTATAACGACTTTGAATACACATATACGTTCTTGAACTTCAACCCGTTGGGGCTGAGAAGTAACGAAAGCATAACCTTCGTTTTTCCACAACCACTTGGCCCGCATATAACTGCTCTAAATGAGTTTGGTATTAGTTTGCCATGCTTGCTATGCAGAGATTTTATTTCAAAATCTAAGTTTTCGATAGACAACGCCTGCTCTTGCTGGATGACTTCCATGACATGACGCTAGCATATAACTTAAGGATAAATAAATAGATTTGAATTTAAATTATATTATCAGTCAAAATGTTTGTATACAAAGGTAAAGGTGTTCTAAATTCGATAATAAATAAGCTCCCGTTTGAGGCTCATCTACTAGGAGGATATCAGTATTGCGGCCGTAAGAATTATGTTGTTCCATATTAAGCATTAGTCAATAATTTTATGTTTTATCATTTATTTTTTATTCTAATAGCGGGAACGAAACTACAAAAGCGGCTCGCACGAGGGGATCCAGGCATTAATCCGTTAGACGCCGCATGTAAACAACACGATATTGCTTATTCTATCCATAGATCTTTGGAAGAAAGGCATAAAGCTGATAGGATACTTGAAGATACAGCTTGTGAACGAGTTAAAGCAAAAGACACGAAATTCGGTGAAAAAGCGAACGCCCTATTTGTTTCAGGTGCGATGAAAGCTAAAAGCTAAAAGAAAATTCGGTATGGGAGCCAAGCGTTCAGTTTCTTTCAGAATAAATATTATACAAAAGATAAACAAGTACTTAAAGCCAACATCATCACTGAAACAGGTAGCTTCAAGCGCTCTCAAAGCTGCTAGAATGGAAGTAAAAAAGGTTGGTGGAAAAAAGAAAGTGAAAATTCCTAGAGTAATACCATTTCAGTCAAAATCAGGAGGTATGCTACCTCTTATACCACTATTTGCTGGTCTCAGTGCCTTGGGAGCTTTAAGTGGGGGTGCAGCAGGGACTGCAAAAACGGTTCTAGAGCAAAAAATGCACAAAAAAAACTTGAAGAAGACCATCGCCATAACAAAGCAATGGAATGTATAGGGAACGGTATCTATCTCAAGAAAATACTAGAGGATTTGGACTTTTTATGAAAAAACAAAAAACTCCCAATAAAGCTAGCCAACAGGGCATTAACTGACAATGACTTAGCTCACTACGCAAAAAAACTTAAAATCTTCATGCGCGATACCTTACCTAAAAAATGGAACTAAGCAGCGGGAGTGTGCTATTATCAATTTAGATATTTCAGAGAACAGTGGAATGCATTAGGTAGCTTATAAGAAGATAAACAGTGATGTGGAGTATTCGGAAATCTGAAGCCACCAAGCGAACTAGTTCGCTATATGGGAAAAGGTGTTAAAATTTTCTACAATAGCGATTAATATCAGACATATAATCAAGTTACTGCGGTCATCTTTGTCTACAATTTCTGTTATGGAGTTAAGTGAAGAGAAGATGAAACATATCATAAATACTCTAATGCTGGATATGACTGCCGATATTTGGGGTAAACTTTCTGTCGAACTACGAGAAGAGCTAAAGCAGTATCTACCATGCCGTAGACACTACAATTTCTATGAATGGACTGATGTATGTGGTTGTTATATGATACCTACATGTTTGTTTTGTAATACCATGTATTACACTGAATAAAATATTAAACCAATGCGAACTTTCATTCAATCAAGCATAGCAGGTACACTTAAGGACAAGCCCAGCATTCTTGAAGTTTGGTTAGGCCAGGTTAGGTTAAGACAGATCATACATATGTGAAACGAGTCTATGGTGCCACCTTCTGGATGTTAGCCATACTGTGAAATCTGGGTTCATCGCGCCACCTGTTGGCTGTTAGCCATACCCTAGAACCTTACATTTCTTGAAATCTCTATAGTTCCATTGAAACAATTATAGAACACAGAACTGTTACGTGACACGTGATGAGTCAACAAATCACAGAACACAAAACTGTCACCTCATTTGTCAATCAATCACAGAACCGCCGTTACTCCCACCTTTCCTGCACCGCTAGACAGAAGCAGTGAAGACGACGAAAAGTTTCAAGAAGAAGTGAGAACGACTCCAGCCACAGTGAGACGTACAGCTTGTAGCGAGAAGCGACGGCGACCGGGCAGCGCGATATATTAAATATACAGAAATATATTGTAAACGTATTTTACCGAAATAAACAATCAAATAGAAGATGGTCCATCGAGCCGTATATAGTGGAAACATAGGCCACAGAAGCGGAGCAACAACGAAAATCGAAGACATCGTATACCAAGATTGTCCAGACGACAGACAGACTGCTGACAACCAGTATCGTATCCTAGTTACCTAGGTATTTCCTATCATTTTAGCGATCTCTACTTGAGCTTTGATTCAGTGTACAATAAATTAACGTAGTGTCTTATTTTAATTTCAAAATGAGTGAGGCCGATGAGTTAAAACAATGTATCTTTGAAAGAGGCCAAGTAAAAGCAACGTTAACTCGATTTATTTCATTTTTGGAGAAACGCCCGAACGAAAATATCCATAATCTTGACGTTAGGCTACAAAGTATTGAATCATTGTTAGCAGATTTCAACAAGGTGCAATCAAAAATAGAGCTATTAAAAGTAGATGAAGTCGAGTCTGGTGAGAGGGATAGCTTTGAAGACAGATACTTGCTATAAGGTTGGGTTGTACACCACTATCCAACAGTGCTCTACATGTATGCGCTTGCCCTTTGTCATCAGACACATGGCATACAATTGTAGATAAAAGAACTTGCTTTGACTGTTCCATATCTAAAACAGAACTCGAATTTGGCCTAATTACCATGTTCACTTTCTCAGAAGCCTGAGTTGCATGGGTGGCTTTAGACTTGTGTAAAAGAGAATTATGTCCTGTGACTTTGCAAACTGAGCATGTTTGCAATTTACACCTACTAGTTTCATGGCCAGTACGTAGGCAATTATCACAAAGTTGATGTGTTTGGGTGTTTTTAATCGTATGAGAAAATGTGTTAGAGTGATGAGCTGCAGAAGCATTGTTTGACAACTGTTCATCTTCTAAAGATAGCAGAACATCTAATATATCTTTAAGAACACTCAAAAATTCTGACAAAGTAGACAAATCCTTACCCTGCCTAAAATCCTTCCCCTCACATCGAGTGACTTTATCTAACTTCTCTGAAGCAATATGAATAATAAGCGAATGATAAGACATTCCCTTGCTCAACTTCAAATCATCCAGTGCAGTAATATGGACAGATAGTTCATCTAACAAAAGAGAAGTATGAAAATAATGTTCTTTTCAACCAAGGGCAAATTAAAAATAGATTTAAAATGACTATCCATTAAAAACTGTTTTTTATCAAATTTCTCGCACAAAAGTGTCCATGCATGCAAATGGTTGGCTGTGACTGTCACTACCTTCTATAATTTTAAGAGCATACCCTGACGGTGATGCTTTTAGAAACTGCCAATTTTGGTAATCGTTTAAATTTACATTTCCTGCAATAGTTGAACTAAAATTATTTTTAAAGCTAATCCAGTTTTTAAATTCGCCAGCAAATATTGGTATCTTAATTTTTCTCAAGCAAAACAAATAATTGAATTATATCAAGAACAAAAATATCGTGAATCTGGAGATCATAGTCTGAGTGAATCAGGGATCAAGGGTCAAACCATCAAGGGTCAAGTACCAAAAACAGTCACAAACATTAGTGGTTTTCCAACAATTGAATTAATAAAATTTAACAGGGAATATGACAAACGGCCACAGTTTAGAGCACTTTTCGTAAGCCTGGTTTACAATTACTGTTCTCTAGACAATGTGAGAAAATTCTGTTACCTTTTAAGCTCACCAAAAAGGAGAAGTTGCAAAGGTGCTAGAATCTATTGAAATTACTGATGAAAACTATTCAATTGCATGGAGTTTACTTAATGAGCGATATGATAACAAAACATTAACCATAAAAAACAATGTTAGTGCGCTGTTTGAAATTCCCACTGTAAATAGAGAAAAGTATACACTGAGAAATTTATTAGCGATGTTTTTCCCCCGAAGGGTCAAAAACATTTATTTTGGGTCTTGCCGAAGCTTGACCCTTATGAGACTACCCCCCTGCTTACCACTCGGCGTCAGGCACGCCATCTCTCCGTCGGGGCCGCGACTTCGTCTTCCGTCTATGTCCCGCTCAGAGTCCAGACGCGGCCGCTAGTTGGCGCCGGCAAGCCCGCTCGCGCTTCAGTATCCTTTTTTTTAAGCCGGCAAGGTCTTAAAATCGAGGGTCAAGCTTCGGCAAGACCCAAAAATGTTTTTGACCCTTCGGGGGAAAAACATCGCTATTTTGTGTCTGTGCCTTCGCTTGACCCTTAGGAGAAGTGTTTGTAATCTGCCGGCGCTAAGGGCGTACTGTGATAAGAAATTTGACTAAAAGAAAAATAACCTCCGTCATGTTGTATGTAACGTCTTCTGTATTGACAGTATTAATATAATGAAGAAACTAAAAGAAATATACAAATCTAAATTTGAACTTAACATTTGTACTATACTCTATGTTATAAGAAACTATTAACCATCACAGAAGTAGACGAACTTTGGAATAAGCTAACTGATTCTGATCTGACAATAACCTAGATCAGTCAAAAAAGGTTGTGCCACTTCAAAGCGTTCTGAGGGAGGATTCTCGAAGCTGCTGAACGATGTCCTTGAATCTACAGGCTTACAGTAATATTTGAAGAAGTTATGTTCACTTTGCCAGTTGCCTTTCTTCAAAATCTGATCCAATGGCATATCCAAGCTAAATCGAGCCGATCCAACACTCCCGTGCAACGGAAGAACGCAGTAACTCCAGTTACTATGTTTTGACTTTGTAAGGCTAAACGGATTCTTCGTCTCTTAGGCTCTCTGTAGCTATAAATAACTTGATTATTGGTTAAGTAGTTCCGTAGAGACGGACTCGGCAGAAATAGTATCTCTTACAGTTCTGCCGAAAATACCAAATTAAAACGAAGCATTTTTAGTTGCTAGTAAATGTTTGGTTATTTTGTTTAACATCGTGCAAGAAACCAAAGGAAAACGATGTAACTGGAGTTACTGTGTTTTTACTTGGCAAAACTCTACAAACGTGTCATTAAATGCTAGGCATCCGTAGTTGCTGCGTTTTAATCTAGCAAAAGCTGCGTTGTTCTGGATACAATTAATAGAAGTGATCTAGAAATTTGGCAACCTTTTCGCTTCAGTAACGGTTCGTGCATTGAACTTTGCAGTGTGATTGATTTGAAATACAGTGTACGCAACTTTAAAAGTCATGAACAGAGGAAAACGTTTAGTGCAAATGGTCTTGAAATGGTAAGTTTTCGATTTAGTTGTTTAGTACTTACTTTATTTTAAGTTGATCAGGCTAAAAATAACGGTAAGGTCAACCAACCATAACATAACCTCATTCACATATTTTAAAATCTCAACGGCCATGGTACGTTAATATTCCAGTGTTCTCATATTTGGAATTTTGGAACAGAATAGGTGAAAATCACCAAATACAGGTCTGATGGAAATAACATTTTTTATTGGTACCACTATCATCCGTATTGCAGCCTAGTATCTGAAACTAAGTATACCAACACACAGTTTTTAGTCATTTGATATCCTCGCTATTATTTCCTTTTGATTCTACTTACACTACAGTTAAACTGTGTTTGACCGAAATAATATGTACAACAAACGTTATTTTTTACAGGCCGCCACCTGAAGTAGACTCCGACACAGGAGATGACTTCTCTGATCTTGACCCTGATTTCGACCCAGCTTTGGAAAAACCAAAGAGAATCAAACAGCCCTTTCGTCCAAAAAACCTGTTAATTGATATTTCCAAAGATCCTACTGAGACATGTGATGTTACCGATCCGGCTAAGCTGAAGGACATGCCTGGTACCAGTCATTACGTGACTGATTGTCTCGGACAATCGCCTCCATTAGAAGATGTCAAGCTGTTTATCCAGGATATTCTTGAAGAAACGCTGCATTCTGTTTTCACAGTAGTTGGGAACTCAAATAAAAAAATGTAGTCAAGTTGATTGACTCAGTACTTCCCACACATTACTGTGATATCAGTTTATTATTTTCCCATAGCATTAAGCTTTAGTCTGAGATCCCCTTGCAACCAAATCATCGGCAACCTTCCCTCCCCTAAAATTGTCTTGTGCCGCTAAATCTTTCCTTCAGAGGTCCATGGACAGACTAAAACATCTAAAAACAAAGTTTGAGTTGTTTTCATACTTTTAGTTTTTTGATTATTGCTATATACGCTGCCACTGACACGATATTTAACAAACTTACGCGTTTTCCATCCTCACCACGGTAATAATACTGTGTCAAAATTTAATTAGAATCAATTTAATAGAGTCCACGTTACAAAATACAAAAAGATCTAAAGCAATAAATACTCGTATGTATGTGTACAGAAAATTCTAAGTCCCTTAGTTTCCGTAATACGCTAGGCAATGTTCGGATAGACCTAAAAAGTTGATTTATGTCGCTAGGTCTTCCTTCACAGGTTAGTGGACAGCCTATTATGAATACAAGAAATTTCTCAGTTTTTCAACCCCCACTCCTAATCACCCCAATTTCACCCCACCCAAAAAAAACGCAGAAAATGATCAGGAACCTCTAAAACGCTTAAAAACGAAGTTTGAGCTGATTTTATATTTTTACTTTTTTTTTATTATTTCTGCGCCCCCACTGGCACGATTTATAAAAACCATACGCGTTTTCCATCCTCGCCACGGTAGCGATACTGTGTCAAAATTTCATTAACATCAATTTAACAGTTTCCTTGTAACACAATATAGAAGGATCTAAAGCAATCGTATGTTTACACCAGAAAAAATTCTAAGTCCTTTGGTCTCTGTAATAGGCAAGGCAATGTTCGGATGGTCCTAAAAAAGTTATTTATGTTGCTAGGTCTTCCTTCATGGGTCAGTGGACAGTCTATTATGAAAGCAACAAATTTTTCAATTTTACAACCCCCCACCCCCCAACCACCCGAATTTCACCCCCACCCAAAAAAAAAGTAAAAAATGACCAGGAACCTCTAAAACGCCTAAAAACGAAGTTTGAGGAATATTTAATTTTTTTTGTTTTTTGCTAATTACTCCGCCGCCCCTGCACCGATTTTCAAAATTATAAGGACATTACCTACTACGACCCCCCAGCATATCGCTGCCCAAATTTTATCACAATCCATGCAGCGGTTACTGAGATTACGAGGACAGAAAAACGCGTACAGACAGACCGACAGACAGACAGACCGACAGACAGACCGACGGAAATGAGTGACGTGGATTTTCTTTATGTAGACATCATGAAACGCCCAAAAAGTGTATTATCTCAAAATCGAAAATTTTCGCGATCACAATACTCCCCTTTGCGAGTCCGCAAAGAGGAAGAAAAGGTGAGAAGGAATCTGGAAACCCAAAAATTGCTTCCCCCTTGCAAAGAATCCTGTCACAAAAATTGTAGAACAAAGATTGATGAATACTCCAGGCAGAAAATATTAGAGAAGTTTTGGAGCCTGAGTTTTTCATAAAGAAGATTGTATTTGGCAGCAAACGTTAAGAAGGAAAACGTCAAAACTAGGACTACCCAGGCAAGCTTTTCCCAAAGAAATTGTACATTAAGATACTTCCTACCCCAATTTAGAGAAAGTTGTCAGTCCGAAATTATTGTTTGTAAGACGATGTTTCTCCACACCTGAGGGCAAAGCGGTGATTCCATCATAACGCAGCATCTAAAAGCTGAGAAAAGAATCGGTAATAATGTAGAAATTGAAGATAGGAGGGGAGAATCGGCGAGAATGTCGTCAAAAATTCAGAAAAATATTATAGACAGCATAATCGAAACTCACATAAATTTTTCCATCCATATGTTTCACATTATAAATTAGACCATGCTCCTTAAGGCGATATCTTTCACCCGAGATAAACAACTCGTTCTTGTGGCAAGACTTTGGCACTAGTGAACAAAAAATATTCTACGAAAAGTACAGGCAGGTCTTTGAAAAGCTCAACATTGGTTTCGATCATCCATCACAAGATGACTGCGGGGTTTGCTGTAGGTACGTTCAACATAATAATGAAACAGCAACCGATCTAAGTCACAGTTCTGTTACTTGTGAAAGCTGCACTAAGTATAATGTGCATAAGAAATACTATACTAGTGCCAGGCGTGCTTATAAGATCGACAAGGAGTACGAATGGCCAGGAGAGGTTGCAGTGTATACTGTAGATCTACAAACAGTCTTACTTTTGCCAAAAATGACTACCAAAGAGTCATTTTTTGCCCCCAGATTGGTTACCTTCAACGAGACATGCGCTCCTTTGCATAAAGGAGATAATAAGTGTTATATCTGGCATGAAGCCATTAGAGGACGCAATGCTCCCGATGTCGCCTCAACCTTTTATCATCTCATCAAGAATTCTAACCCGAACGTTATGTCTTTTACATTTTGGGCAGATAACTGCTCCGCTCAAAATAAAAACGGGACACTCTACACAATGTTCGCTTGCTTGGTGAACGCAGACTGGGGACCAAACAATATTGTTGTAAAATATTTCGAGCCGGGACATTGATTTATGAAAGCCGATTCCGTACATGGGCAAATAGGCCGTGAGCGGGGAAAACGTGCTCAAATACTTGATATTAATGATTTTGTTGATGTGATAAACTCATCTTCCTAGAAGAATAAGCCCATTCTACTGCGCCATGATGATTTCCGTACATTCAGCGATGGATCCAAACAACGACGTAAAACTGCCTCGGGGGAAACTAATATTCCTTTGTTAGACCAAATTAAGATAGTTGAGTTTAGAAAGGGTTCTAAATCTCTGTTTTACAAAAAATCATTTGACGAATCTTTATATGAAGAAGTGGACTTTTTGAAAAGCAAATTTGCTGTAAATCAGCAACCTGCAGCTTACGGAATCGATAGGGGCATAAACACAGCAAAAAAACCAGAATAGTAGAAGAGCTGTGTGCTTCGATGGATTCCAGAAAGCAATTGTTTTGGAAAGACTTACCGACAAATGATAATGTTCCTGACCTGTTATGTCGATCGGGAGAATCTGTGTAAGACAGTTTGCATGGCTGGGAAAAATAATGAAGTTCATTTCAAAACACAACAAACTATACAGTGGTTGACTTATTTTTGTTAATTCCCATGGAATAACCAAGTAACTTTATTTACTGTAGTTTTTCCAAGTTGTACTGAATACAAATAAAATTACAAAACCAAGTATCTTGTTTAACTTTAGAATAGTTTAATATTGTATAGAAATATTGGAATAGCCGGAAAGAGCAGTTTTTTTTTTCTTATGGAAAAGTTGTCTTCCACAAACTTAAATTGCACTGAACCCAATGGCTTACTAGAAAACGTTTAATCCAAATTTCTGTAAAAGCAACAAAAACGAGTTACTTTGTTTTGGCAGTGCACGGGAGAACAGCCGATCGTATGCTGCCTGGACTCGTATCTACGCCGATTTCTATTAGTGCTGCCTTCACCCATCCTGCGATCACCGCTCTTGAGGCAGGACGAATTTTGCCTCTTGAGGAAATGAATAAGTTATCCAACTTTTCATCACAGATCCATCTCTCCTTTGACATGGATATCAAGGCTCTTAACCAATGGATAATATCTAAAATCTTGTCATTGTTTTCTAAAATCTTCCAGCCCGATTGCCTGAATGAAGATTTATCAGTCTTAGAGCCAAACTTTCGCCACAAAATAATCCAAAAGCCTGGAAATAGCCCTCGCTTATAGACAACAGAGTTAGATCGTGGATGCGTCTGCCAGATGCTAGAAGTAGCAGGATGGCCAAGTGCCTTGATATCTGGAACAAACTATCCTGGTCTGGAGGGTGTGACTTCAGCCAGTCACTAAGTAATCAATATTCCAAATAATACTGGTCTTCCGCATGGCTACCTTAGAAAGACTAATAGCTTTAAGCATTTGCTTCACAACAGGATGATTATTTATTATTTTTCCACGAGCTGGGTCAGCAAATGTAGTCACTACCGACTTATTTAGAAGGATGGTGTTATAGGAAAGTTTCAGCACCTTGTGTAAGTAACAAAGAAAGAGGGCAACGGCCCGAGGATCGGGGTCGTTTATTGGGACTTTGTGGTCCTTTGCCCATTCTAGCCATCGTTTCCAACCGGAAGAGTAAGTCTTCAGTGTGCTAGGTCTCCACGCTGCCTGTAAAAGCGTTATATCCTCGGGGCTCCACCCCGCTGTATAGCGCAGCCACCCTGCACTTTCCAAGCCTCCAAATGAAGTTGATGCACCAGTGGTGGAGGTTGGTTGGTTACCAAGTCTATTAGGTGAAGTTGAGCGTCCTGGATCGGCAACAGTGGTTCCAGTGTTCTCCTCTGCAGGTCTGGCAGCCAAAATGCTTGGTGCCAGCGTGGTGCGATCACAATGTAGGTTCGTTGAGCTGAATTCAGATGTTGAAGCACTCTCGGAATTAATGTTGGGGGGGGAATACTCAAGCAATCTCGTAGACCCATCTGCGACTGAAAGCATCCGTGAACATGGCGTTCACGTCTTCCGAAAACTGACTGACGTAGTTGGTTACAACTCCGGATCTTCTGGTGGCAAAGAGATCGACCTTTGGTTTTTCCCATTTCAGGAAGATTGGACGGGTTGCGACTTCTGCCAGGTGCCAGTCCGGTACTGCCTTTTGGCGAGACAGGTCATCCGCGACAGAGTTGTAGATTCCCGGAATGTATCTGATCTGTATATAGATCTGGTGTCTCCGAGCAAACAAAAGTAGCCTCTCTGTCATCGCAAGGAGCGCTCTGGATCGAGTGCCTCCTTCGTTCCTTACATAAGCGACGACGGTCTGGTTGTCGGATTGGATCAATACAGACTTGTGCTTCAGAGTGCTGCTGTACTTCTTTATTGCAGCGAAAACGGCAAAAAGTTCCTTCTTGTTTATGTGCCATAACCTTTGTTCGTTCGTCCAAGTAACTTAATTTAATTTAACTTAATTTATTTGTATGAACGACTTACAAATATTGCCACCTCGAAAGCAATGCTTGTATGAGGTAAAGGCATATAATATACATACGAATTTGGCTAATCTATTGCATTTATCTATTCCATTGATTTTTCCTGGCTTGTATTCAGTGTTAGAGTTGATCCGTTCTATCCTCTATTTCGCCTAGACTGGAAACGAAGCTTCTGCAGCCTTCCTCATGTGTTCGTTTCTTGAATAAATGCATTAATATGATGTCTGATACATAAAATTTTGACGTACGATACATAAAGGTTCAAATTTTCGCGAAAACGAATTGATCGATTAAAAAAAACAAACGTCAAAGTGCCGCTGATTCTTTTGTCTAGCAGATGTGCCCCCATCCAATATCGGAAGCATCCGTTGATAAGAATACTGTTGCTGGAGGAGCACAGATCCCTGTGGTCCGGTTCAGGTTGTCTAACCACCAGTGAAGATCTTGAAGCACCCTTTTTGGGATAGGAAAGACTGATTTCGGCGTGAGCTGTGGCAGTGTTTTGCTGGCTATTTGAATGCGACGGCAATGTAGCCGACCTAGCGGAATTACAAATCCTACGAAATTCAATTTTCCAAGAATTGACTTCGCTTGCAGCCAATTCCAAACTCCTGAGTCGATTAGATTCCGAAGGGCTTTTTCGATGGAGTTTATTTTTCGACGGCGAATATACTTGAGGTCGCTCCTTGTGTCCCAACCTAATCCCAGATACTCTAAAGCCTGAGTGGGCTCCAGAATGAACTTTTGAAAATTGATCTTCCACCCCAGTTGTTTCAGGAATATTACGGCTACGTGGGTGTCTCTTCTCACATCTTCTATATTTTGACCGGCTATCAGGAAATCGTCCAAATATACGACTACTCGTACGTTCCGTGCCCTCAGTTGATCTGCTATCCAGTTGGATACTCTTGCAAGTGCTAGGTGTGCCGAAGCTAAGCCAAAAGGAAGGCATGTCATGCAGTAGACTCTTTCGTGAACCGATAATGCCAGAAACCGTTGGTGACTCTTTTTTACAGGTATATGGAAATATGCTTGCGACAGATCCAGTTTGACCATGTAGTCTTGGCTTTGCAGGAACTCTGGGAACTAGAAAGTGGCTTATCATGTGAAATTTCTTTGGCTTTAGAAATGTGTTTAGCTTTCTCAGGTCGAAAATTGGGCGATTTAAGCCGTCGGACTTTGGCACCAAAAACATCTTTGACAGGAAGCCTGATCTTACTGAAGACGCTAGTTCGCCCAGTACTCCAGTGTCCAACATTTTTGAAATTTCCTGGGACATTTCCCCTTTGACCGACGTTTGCAGTCTTCGACAGATATCTTTGGTAAATGGAACTAACGGGGGTTTCTTTAAGAAGGGGATTGCGTATCCGGATATCATGCTTATTAGTGAATCCGGTGCCCCGGCTGCTATCCAATTTTGAGCAAAATCCTTTAGCTGTCCCGCTTTCCAAATACTTTGTCCCTCTGTCACCCCAGAACTGTCAAAAACGTCGTGGAGTTGCACTTTGACTTTTGAAAGTTCTATTCTGTTTAGGAACTCTCTGGGAAGTGTCTCTGCTTGGCATACGATTTTCTTTCTACTGGCCCGTGCCTTGGTGTCTTCTTTCAGGTTTACGAGATTGTTTAGTCGGCCTGCTATTTCTATTAGCAAATGGATACTTTCTGTTATAAGCCGGCCTCAGACCGACAGCTTGCGTCTTGAGTAAATCATCGACTTTGTTTTCATCGAAATAATGGGATTCTGAAGGAGGTATTTTACCCAGCGCCAGACTAAAGTTGCCATGTATCTGGGCTAAACGATTTCTCCGAAGTTCAGTTGCTTCGGCTCTTTTCCACAGACAAACTGTAGTTAGTATATTATCGGAGTGCTGTCGAAAAAGCGAACCTGTTTCGGTGAGTTCTGCATCTACAATAGAAGCTGCTGATGGGCAGGCCGCTAAAATGTTGTTTATAGCCTTCTGAAATGCAGCTCGCTGCAGAAGCAACCCATGACATATCGTCCCATATGAGCCTTCTGTTCTTTCTAGGAAATCCGCATCAGGGCTAGCTGGCGACAGGTGTTTAAGTTGAGGATTCAATGATAAACTACTGAATACTGGGGACGCGTGTATCCTTTTCTGCACATCCGCATACCTGATTCTATTCCATGTGCTCTCTTCTAATCTTTGACAGGCGATGCCTTGAGCTTTTATCGCTGGAATGGGTTCAGGTATACTAGGCTCTTACTCCCTAGTCTGGGGAGCGAAGTCTACTACAATATCGCGAGTAGATGTAGGTGTGACTTCAGGAGCCTTCCAGGGGATTGACTCATCATCAGATTCTTCAACACTCTCTTCTTCATCCAGTAACTCACCTCCCTGATCCTCTTCTAAATCTGAACTGACAACCTCGCCCTTTTTGTCAAGACGGCTAAGAATCTCTTGAAGAAGAGATCTAGTTGCCGCAGATTCCTGCTCTAGCGCTGCTAATCTGGTTGAGTTATCGATCTTCTTGCGTTCTACTGGAGTATCTTGTGAGCAGCTTCCCGAGTCCGTGTCAGAAGTGGCTCGAAGAAGTTTAGAGGCCTCCTTTCTTGTCATTGACAGCCCATGTAAGTTCTTGACAGACTGCGTGACGAGTTCGCAGTGCAATGCCGAGCCTCGCACTTGAAGAGCTAAGGATGGAGGGCCCAGGATAAGCCCTGCACAAAACTGCCAAGACAACATCTTCACTTTCATATCCCTATAGGGTTTCTCTTTGATGCTCGTGGCTTCCGGATCAAATGCCTTGGCTATTTCCAGCGCTGGCAAACAAAACCGCAGCTTATTTAAAACTGCTGGCTCAGGACGGATCTCATGAGCTGTGCGGACTCTCCACTCCTGCCATCCTTCGGGTAGGAAATTAGCCACAGCCATTTTAAGTCTACCCAGAACTTCGTCTTCTGATGGTTCATCATGCAACTCCCCCAAAGTCTTGAATGAAGATGAGGCAGCCATCTGGAATAAGGGGAAGGAATAAGTCCTCTTACTATAATCCAGGTATGATATAATCCAAACTTGTTCAATTAGGGATACATCGTGCAGTCCCTACATTTTCTAGGCTACTGGCTAGCTTGGAGGCTGACCCGTCAAGTTTCGGGGGCTTATAATCGAGCCGAGGCGGCTCACCATTGAGACGTGGCGGCTCACAATCGAGACGTGGCGGCCCACAATCGAGCCGTAGAGGCTCACAATCGAGCCGTCGAGGCTCATAATCGAGCCGTGGAGGCTCACCATTGAGCCGTGACGGCTCGCGATCGAGCCGTAGCGGCTCGCAAACCGAGCCGCAAAGGCTCATACGTCGAGCCGCAAAGGCTCAACTAACGAGCCGTAGAGGCCCAACTGAAGAGCCGCCCAGACAGGCTATCAGCGAGGATTGGCTTGAGAACTGGTATACACTGATGAGACCTAGGGTGCTCGAAGCAGTGTCTTTTGTATACGACAAAAAAATATGTGATTGAGCGTTAGTACTCGAATCACGATTCATATTCAATAACTAAATACATGTGAGAGAGTTGATTCTCCCTACCAAAATCAAAAATGTAAATGAAAATATACATGTACATACCTCATTATCACAATACATTACACAATAAGATTCACAGAATATTGCGCGTTCTTCGAGCGAAATATGGGCTTTACCGAGCGTGCCTAACGCGATGGTAAACAAAAGGGTACTGGAGCGCGAGCGGGCTTGCCGGCGCCAACTAGCGACTGCGTCTGGACTCTGAGCGGGACATAGACGGAAGACGAAGTCGCGGCCCAGACGGAGAGATGGCGTGCCTAACGCCGTGTGGTAAGCAGGGGGTAGTCTCATAAGGGTCAAGCGAAGGCACAGACACAAAATAGATGATTTTCATAAGCGATACAGGGCTTTGAAGTTGTTAGGTGAGGACGTAGAACATTTGGACACTTTGCTTATACATTTGATAACAACAAAACTTGACGCTAGAACTGCCACCGCGTGAGAGGAATTAATTATTAATCGAAAATTAGAGCGTCCCAAGTTAAAACAGCTAATAGATTTCATCACGGACAGATGCGTACTTGCCGAAAATACGAAACTTAAACGGAATGATGAAAAATCACAAACAAATAGTACATTCCACAAATCCAGTGGCGTAGCAAATAAATTTTCAAAATTCAGTAAAAATTCACAACCATTCGTAGTGGCGAAGGCAGAGATAGCAAGGCTGCCAATGTCCAGTGTGTGTTTTGCAAAGAAGCTCATCAGTTATATCAGTGTAAAAAATTCATTGATTTATCGGTACGAGCCCGAAAGCGACAACTTGAGGGCTTAAAGGTATGTACAAACTGTTTTCGTTCAAGTCATTCCCTGGACCGTTGCACAGCACAAGGGCGCAAGGTTTGTTCAAAGCGTCACAATACGTTGATTCATCCGGATGTAGAGGAACCGTCAGCGGTAAACGTAAATATAGAGCCATCAACGGGGCTCAGTGGCGGCGGTGAAACTAGTTTACCGGTTTCGTCGGGTTTATCAATAAATCATTGTTCTGATAGGGCAAGACAAGTACTATTGTCAACTGTCACGGTGCAAATATGTGACAATAGCGGAAATTGGCATAGCTGTCGGGCTTTGCTAGACAACGGATCGCAATCGAACTTCTTAACTTCTGAAATGTTGTCAAAGTTGAAGGTCAAGGCCACACCTATCAGTATACCTGGAGTAGGTGTAGATGCAGCACAAACGAATATATCTTCTCGCGCATGCGTTGAGATAAAATCGATTGACGGAAAATATTACACTGAGCTACAATGCTTAGTTATCGATAAGATCACAGAGCATTTACCTAGCGAATCGTTCAATAAAAACCAACAAAGCTCCCCAACGATACAACTCTAGCTGATCACGACTTTAACAAATCTTCAAAAACATATATGTTGGTAGGGGCTAGCATATTTTATGATATCCTGTGCTACGGTCGACGTAGTTTGGGCCCTAACATGCCCACGTTACAAAAAACGGTATTTGGCTGGGTAGCATCTGGAGTTATGCCATCGTATGTTAAGAGCGAAATGAAGTCTTCATGCCATCTGGCTATTTGCACAGATATCGAGCAACAGCTAGAAAGGTTCTAGCAGCTTGAGGAATGCTCAAGCAGCCCAATCACATCGGTCGACGAAAATGAATGTGAAAAGACGTTTATACAATCTGTAACGCGAGATGAGGCTGGACACTTCGTCGTAGACCTGCCGGTACGCGCGAATATAGACGAGCTCGGAAGTACATTAAACGAAGCAGTCCATCGTATGTACTCAGTTGAGCGCAAGTTTACAAAAAATGAAAGATTTCGTGAAAACTATATCAATTTCATGACCGAGTACGAGCGGCTTGGGCACATGTCCAAAATTGATACGCTACAACACAGAACGGCTTAGTTTATTACTTACCTCATCATGGGGTCCAAAATGAATCGAGCACAACCACAAAGTTGCGTGTCGTATTTGACGGATCCTGTAAATCTGACAGTGGCGTATCTTTAAATGATACACTGATCGTAGGTCCTACCATACAACAGGACATATTTTCGGTCCTCACGCGATTCCGACAGCACGAGGTTGTCTTAACCACGGACATAGAAAAGATGTATCGCATGGTAGGTGTGTCGGAAAAGCATCGTGATCTCCAAAGAATCGTGTGGAGATGCGATCCTAGTAAAGAAATAGCGCATTATCGCCTAAACACCATAACGTACGGAATAGCTCCTACATCGTTTTTTGCAACTAGAGCAGCATTGCAACAAGTTGCTGTTGAACAACACGAGCAATTCCCCCTCGCGTCAGAGGTCATCTTGCGTGATTTCTACGTGGATGATCTCATTACGGGTACCGAAACCATTGAGGGTGCACGAAAACTAAAATCGGATTTAGTCAAGGCACTCACACCCTACGGATTTAACCTCAGGAAATGGGGATCGAATAAACCGAAGGTACTCGACGGCCTTATCGAAAACTCCGATCATTGTCTGTACGAAGACGAAGTTAAAAGAACTCTTGGTTTAATTTGGCGTGCCTATAGCGACGAACTAACGTATTTAGTTGATCAACGTGATATAACGGTCACAAAGGTCACAAAGCGCGGATTATTGTCTGCGATCTTACGTATATTTGATCCTCTAGGTTTTATATCTCCTGTGATATTAAGATTCAAAATTATTTTACAACAACTATGGGAGTCGAAGCTATCCTGGGATGACGATCTTCCAGCTCTGATAGCAAACGAATGGAAGCAGATCAGTGCTGATCTGCCAACATTAAACAACATAAAAATAAAGCGTCACGTGATCATATCGAACCCAAAATATAATCAAAGTCTCGGGTAGCACCACTCAAAAAAAAAGTAACTATTCCAAAACTCGAGCTATGTGGGGCGTTGTTAGCGACTCGGTTGCATGAAAGAGTAAAGGCTTCCTTGCTCTTAAATATCAATGCATCATGCTTTTGGACTGACAGTACGATCGTTTTATCGTGGCTAAAGATGCAGCCTAGTTCACTTAAGGTTTTCGTAGCTAACCGTGTAGCTGAGATTCAACGTCACACTACTGTCGATCAATGGGGTCATGTCCCTGCTTCCGAGAATCCCGCTGATCTGGCATCACGTGGATCAAGTCCTTCGGAGATTCGTAAATCGAATATATGGTGGTCCGGCCCAGAGTGGCTCTTTTTCCATTCCTGTTCGGTTGTCGGTATCTGAAGTTATACATTGTGTTAACTGCGATTTCAAAAATGTGTTTCAATTATTCAAACTTGGTCAATTGGAACGAAGTTCTATTATACATTTTTTTTAGAGTGTGCAAGATAATCAAAACGAACAGAATTAGATGTTGCAGTTCAGGATGGAATTATCGTCGATTGAATTCCTTAACCAACTGCAGCGTCACTATGTCAACAGCCGATATTCAAAAAACCAACTGATAAGAAGAAAATAGATGAGACCGAGGCAAAAAGGCATGCTGATGAAGCCTATGAAATTTTAAAGGATAGTTCTAGAAGAGACGAATTCTCAATTTATGGGGAACACGTTGGGCATGAGGTCAGAAAGTTTCAATCGACAGCGCAAATATATGTGAAACATGCCATAAACAATATTTTGTTTCTTGCAGCTCTAGGGCGGTATGATCATCCCTCTGATTCATTTCAATTGAATTCTCCTTTGGATGCCTCCTCTACAAGTACTCCAATTTCTTCACCTGGTTATCAAGTATCGACAGAATCTGATGTGTCTCTAGAAACAACAACTGCTAGAGAGATGTCTGAGTTTTTGAATTTTGAATAAACATGTATGTAGTTACTTATGTTTCATTTAAAAAATGTACTAAATCTATTTGGTGTGTAATAATTATTAACTTACCTTCATTAGTTCCTTTAATACTTTCACTATAGCTTCACAAAAGCTGTGGTAAAAATCCAGATATGGTTAAATCAGATATTTTAAACAGGTACATTAATGATTTGTATAGGCCGCCAGTAGCTGGAAATCGTAAAGTTATCAATAATCTCACTGAAGCGGGAATGACGGTGGGATATTTCGTATCTTGTTCTAATATAAAAGGAGCTACTTTCTTTAATAGATATTGGAAGTCAGTTGAACTCGTTCTGATAAAATTTTTGAAAAGGGCTCCATCGTCTGCATTAAATTGAGGCCAAAAAAAATCCTGAGATAAATTTCGTTCTGCAAGTAATGGCCTATTGTATCCGTCATTTTTAATTCACTACTCAATTGGCACCTACTGAAGGCAATTAAGTTGCTTATAGATTATCTATCGCATGCTACTTGAATCGCATGACCCAATAAACATTTTCCGCAACTTGAGGTGACAAGAAACTATATAAGGGATATATAAGGGTTACAAAGGTATATTGTGGCAAAATAACAGGTGTATAAGGTTACTGTAACTTACAGGCATATAACGAGGTGATATAAATATTTCTATCACTATTTTATAAAACTCTCAGTAACCGTTACCAATGGGCATATAATTAATTTATACAGTGTTTGTCGTAACCTTATTTATATCACTAAAATATCTTCAGGTATGTAGTGGGGTTTGCGATTCCCTTTATAAAAACTAGCAAATACTGGTGTTCGTTGTACTATGTTATAAAACTATTGGTGATGGTCGTTACTTCAATAAAACTTCTCCGCCTACAGTAACGCAAATTACCTCAATAAAAACACTCAGTGCAGACAGGTTTATCTAAACAAAATCGCTTTATACAGGGTTATTCAGGTTATTCGACACGGAGCATTATGGCTAAAGTATTTGATAAAAAAGAAAATAATAATTTGGGATGGTTAGAGACCCATAAAGGCTACATTTTAAAAATAGTTTCATGTTATACAGGGTGTCCCAAAAACATGAAATGTATAAAAGTTGTGTTTTTTTAAATGGAACACCCCATATATTATTGCATATTCAGATTCCTTGGTGAATTCGAGTGTGACTTTATGTATCATACATGGTACCTAAAGCGAACCGTTAATGTGTAAATCACCATTTTCGGTATAAGTAGATATCAGGAAAGAATTGAATATCGCAGAGGTTGCAAAATATGGAAGGCTGTGACTTTGCCGTATTACTAAGCATAAAATGCATCAGCTTTGATGAGACTGTCAAATTTAAATTACGTTTATGCTTTGAGAAATCGGTCGATGAATTAAGGAAACTTCGATCAGCGATAACTTGATTTTTTCAAATGGGAATGCCTAATTTTTTTTATACGGTTAAAAGTAGAATTTGATAACCTTTCTAATGATATAAGGTTGTGCATATCAATCTCTGATAGTTTTCATTAAATTTTAAATTTTCAAACAAATCGGCGTTTTTCAATTTGCCTACCTATAACCAACATAGCAGGCCTTGAAATATAAACAAAAATCTGTTCAGGTAGAATAAAACAACTAACTTAGCTGAAAAATACACGCGAACTAGACTAAAGGGACAAGATTATAAAAATTACTCACAACAAACAAAGTCTAACCAGAAACAACGGCGGTAACATATCTTTGGTCAAAGAGAAGCTGGAGTATGGCAGAGATGGATTTTTTCACGGCCTACTAGCTACTGCAATGTACTAGAGATTGGCAATGTCCAAAGCCATTAAAAATTTTGAAATAAAGTAAAAACTACTAGAGAATGTTGTAAGTAGTTTATTATTTTCATAATAAAATTTCACATTTAATGATATAAAAAAGTATGCAATTCTGTCAAAACTCAAGTCAAAAGTACCTCTGACTGAAGTTCTGAAAATTCTTCAGTACCTATCAGCAAGGTCGCAGAAAATGAAGAATGAATTAAAATTTGTTCAAATTATAAAACATAACTTAAATGGCAGAAAATTTAAATCTGATTTGTCAGTATTCTTTTTTTGCAATATTGCTAATAGATATTGCAAAATAGAAGGGCTCCAGTCAGAGGTATCGACTTCGATGCAAATTAGTACTTTTTTACCCCATTACATATGATTGATAGTTGCGTGCTGCAGCAACAGTCGCTGGTTGTTTCTGTTTCATATGAGGGTTTTTGATTGCATTGGAAATTTTTAACCTCTAGTAAATTGCGGTAGCCAGTAGACAGTAAAAATATCTATTACTGCCATACTCCAGCTTCTCTTTGACCTTACAGATGTTATCGCAGTTGTTTCTGGGAGAGTTGATTTGTTGTAAGGAATTTTTATAATCTTGTCTCTTTAGTCTAGTTAGTGTGTATTTTTCTGCTAAGTTAGTTGTTTTCTTCTACCTGAACAGATTTTTGTTTATATTTCATGGCCTGCTACGTTGCTTATAGGTAGGAAAATTGAACATCGCCGATTTGTTTGAAAATTTAAAATTAAACGAAAACTACGAGAGATTGATATTCACAACCTTATATCATTAGAAAGCTTATCAAATTCTACGTTTAACCGTATAAAAAAAATTAGACATTCCCATTTGAAAAAATCAAGTTGTCGCTGATCGAAGTTTCCTTAATTGATCGACCGATTTTTCCAAGCATAAACGTAATTTAAATTTGACAGTCTCATCAAAGCTGATGCATTTTATGCTTAGTAATACGGCAAAGTCACAGCCTCCCATATTTTGTAATCTCTGCGATATTCAATTTTTTCCCGATATCTACTTATACCGAAAATGGTGATTTACACATTAACGGTTCGCTTTAGGTACCATGTATGATACATAAAGTCACACTAAAATTCACCAAGGAATCTGAATATGCAATAATATATGGGGTGTTCCATTTAAAAAAACATAACTTTGATACATTTCGTCTTTTTGGGACACCCTGTATAACATGAAGATATTTTTAAAATGTAGCCTTTATGGGTCTCTATCTATCCCAAATTATTATTTTCTTTTCTATCAAATACTTTAGCCATAATGCTCCGTGTCGAATAACGTGAATAACCCTGTATATTGTATGATAATAAAATAATGGATACCCACTGGAAAAAAATTAAATGGAGCACCTCACTTCGCCGCAAGATTACGAAAAATTTCAACAAAATACTCACCTCAACTCCACCAGAGACTTTAATTACGAGAAGAGCGAACTCGATAGATCAACAACAAGTAAAAAATATAACAATTACAGCTGAATCAACTTCATTAGATTACTCACCCTGCAATAATAATAGGTTTTAGGTTTATTGGAAAAAATGGGGCGATATGGGTATAGCATTTTTTCAGTCGACCATAACAACGACCGACACATTTATCTGAATCGTGAATCTCTGGTCACTGTTCTTTATTGTAATTTTGAAATTGACTGCAATCTCCTTTTTATACTTGCCAAACATCCCAAATTTGGGTTTTAAGGGATTAATAGACAAATGATGAGCAGCACTTTCTGTAGCCAAATTGTTACGATCTTCATTTAACAGAACAATACTTTTGTATAAAAAATTGCTGCTGCAGTTTAATTACACCCGTATGCACTGCAAGTCAATGCGCGATTAGTTACGTAAACCGGGATTAGATTACTCGTTTATTATGCACCGCAAACTGACAATTTTTACACTGTCACTGTCAAAACAACCCTGCGAACACAACGTTGCCGTATATCCAATCTGGATTAGTTAATCTCTTGACGGTGCATGGCTAGATGCCAAAGATTAGCAAAACGCGATTAGGGAACTAGGATTAGAATCGCCAAACGGTGCATACGGGTGTTAGTGTTGCAGTGTTATAATATGAGTATTTCATTGTTTTTGTATTTCAGGATTCTAAGCTCAAACCTTTAGCTTCCTCTACTCCAGCCGTTGTGAATAAGGACAATGCCATATCCAAAATGAAGACTTCTGTTTCAATGTAAATTTTCTACAATTTTTGTTATACTGCAAAAATACAAGTTGAAGAAGATTTTAAAACAGTACCCCACTGTACTATTACTAAAGAGGCGTTGGAAGAAGGCAATGCCAGTGCCAGTGAGTATAAAGATAAATGGTTAACTGAGCTTGAGGTTGACAATTTTTCCAGTTATGACAAGGAGTCATTAGAATCCATCAAAAATGAACAACTAAGAAATCACCCTAAAAACTGGGCGTGCAATTTTAACATCACGCAACGAGCTTTGAAAGAGCTCATAAAATTTTTCAACGATCGTTTACCAAATGTACTACCAGTAGATCCAAGAACTTTGCTAGGGACTCCTACTACAATTACGATTCGTGAAATGGGTGAAGGGTACTACTGGCATCAAGGTCTCAAGCATGGTTTAAATAGGTGTCATACAAGTCTTCAGACATTATCAAAAATTGCCCTAAACGTAAACATTGACGGCTTGCCAATTTATAAAAGTTCTGGCCTATATTGTTCAATATTTCCGAAGTTCCTGAATTACAACCCATGGTGATTGGAATTTATAGCGGAAAAGGCAAACCAAACAATGTTGAAGACTTTTTGACTCCATTTGTTGAGGAGGCAAAACTCATTTTGGAAAATGGAATAGAACTCGAGAATGGACATATTCTACAGGTCAAGATCAGGTGCTTTATATCAGACTCCCCTGCAAGAGCTTTTATTAAAGGTAAAACTTATAAATAAAACATGATAAAATAATAATAATTTGGATCTCTTGCAGGTGTTACTAATTTTAATGGTCAACATGGCGGTCTAAAATGTACAACTGTGGGAGAATATTCATATATAACCCATTGCAACATCTTTCCTCGAATCCAATGTCCTAAAAGAACCGATTATGGATTTAGGTCAAGACAATACCCTTCACATCATAAATGCTATACACCATTAGAAAATCTTCAAGTGAACATGGTGGACGATTTTTCTATAGCAGATTCTCTTCATTTGATCGATTTGGGAGTCATGAAGCGATGCTTGATAGGCTGGAGGTATGGAAGTTTTCGCAGTTTCAGAATGAACTGGTCTGCTACAGATACCAAAAATATATCAGAGTTTCTACTCAGCTGCAAAATGCCACTGGAAATTCAGCGTTCAGTCAGAGGTCTTGATTGTCTTTCACAATGGAAAGGACTTGAATACCGTACTGAATACTGAAATATTATCTGCCTTATGATGTATATGAACATTTTTTAGTGCTTTTTTGTGCTATTACAATTTGCTCATCAAAGTTTTACTCTCAGTATATTAGTTTGGCAGTCAAATGCTCCTCCACTACATTGAGAAATAAAAGGATATATATGGAGAAGATTATATCACCAGTAATGTTCGTAATTTGTCACATTTATCAGATGATGTAAAAAGATTTGGTTATTTATCATCTTTCTCGTCCTATCCATTTGAAAGCAAGTTATTTCAGATAAATAATCTACTTAGGAATGCAAGAATCCATTAATACAAGCAGCAAAAAGATTGAGTAAGTGCCGCCATAGATGGGCAGCTCGCAGCAGTCGGAGTCGACTGCTAAAAGCTGTCGCAGTTTGGCGATACACAGTTTCATATCGCAATCAATACATGAACAGCTTGAGCAGTTCGTTTGCGGTGGCAGCTCAACAATGCTGCCGCCATGTAGCCGAGTATTGCCGTGCTGCCCAGCAGCAGTGCCGCCGGCGCTCGCCATACACTGACTGCTGTGAGCAGTTGCAGTTCTTACAATCCGCCACGTGGCTAACCTAACCCTATTTTCGATTTATCTGTCAGTTGGTTTGCGAAGCTTGTATGGTTTAGTTAGTGAAAACGGCAGATAGTACAAAAATTGATAAAGATCTTTTAATAAATGAAATAAAAAGTCACGAGTGCATCTGGAATTATAAAGCAGATACATACAGCGATAGGATAAAAAAAGATAGAGCTTGGGCAGATATATGTGAGATATTTGTTACCGATTTCAACAACAAAACAATAGAAGAAAAAAACCAAATCGGTAAGTTTTCAAAATGTTTATTAGATACATGATTCAATATTTGCATCTATTAGATCATTTTCCACTGCCAATCTAGTTTTCCTTCTTCACTCATAAAGTAGTCAGCAAATTCGTCACGAATAGAGTTTAGTATTCGCCCTCCTTGTTGAATATTTGATGGTTGCGGTTCTTCAAAGCCTGTAATGGTTAAGCAGTCTTCAAGGTGATAACCGTCTCTGTCTCGCACAAAATTATGGAGGGTACAGCATGCTTTAATTATCGTTTTAGAAAATTTCACACAGATACATTTAATGGTTGATGGAATATGCGCCATTTGTTTGAAAGTATGCCGAAGGTGCACTCAATGTATCTCCGGGCGCGTGACAATCTATAGTTGGAAATTCTTTTTTTCTCAGTTAATTGTCTCCCGCTATAGGGGCGCATTATATTTTCTTGTAAGCCAAAGGCTTCGTCGGCTACGAACACGTTTGGTAATTCTGGTCCCGTGCTGGTTATTTTTGTTGGAGCAGGAATGTTGAGATTTTTCCCTTGTAGCTTTTTATAGAACTCGCTACTCTCAAATACTGTTGAATCGGCATTTCTTCCTTAAGAGCCAACATCTATGAATGTAAATTTATAATTGCTGTCACATACGGCCATTAATATCACAGAAAAGTAATGCTTGTAATTATAGTGAAGCGATCCACTATCAGTTGGTTTTATAATTCTGACGTGCCTCCCATCAATCGCACCTATGCAGTTCGGATACTTGACACGTGTATGGAAACCTTCTTTTATATTTTGCCAATTTTCTTTTGTCAGTTTTATGAAGCAAATGTCCTTCATGTAAGTCCAAATACTTTCACATGCGTCTTTCACGATTTCCCCTATAGTTGACGCCGAAATTCTATAGTTATATTCTAACTCAGCTAATGTGGTCCCAGTTGCAAGGTATCTGAAAAACAATCATGGTTTAGTTATTCGATAATTCATTGTTCTAGCCAAATCTCTCCAAAAAAGATGGAAGGTCTTACGAGATGGTTTCAACCGCTATGTAAGCAAAACAAAAAAAGCCAAGAGTGGTTCAAGAGCCAGTCAAATACGCCAATACATATATTTCCAACAGATGTCATTTTTGATGCCTTTGGCAAAAGACAGAGCAGAAACAGTGAATAGCTTGGATCAAATAGAACCCGACGATGCAGTTATGGAGGTAGCACCTCAACGCGGTCGTAAGCGAGGCAATGCAGCAAGACAAGATGCATTAATTGAGCAACTATCTGTGAACCTCAATAATAAGTATATGGAGAAAGCATCACACATTGAAGCAGATGGCGACAAATTGTTTCTGTTAGCCTTACATGACGATTTTAAACAAATTTCTGAGCAGTACAAGTTAGATGCAAAATCAGAAATACTCAATGTACTGAAAAAATACAAATTACTATCTTCTAACAATACCCCATATCCTAACCAGTCTTTTCAGTTCAGCTACGATAATTTTGGTAGAGGACATAACGCAGGACCTTCTACTTCTACATATGTGCAAAATATCAATGATCAAAATACGAGAACGGTAGATGCTAGTGCATGCTCTCTCAACTCTACTTATAGTGAATCCTCGCAATCTACAATCCGTAGTATATTTACTAATTTGTAGTTGATATTTGTAGGTTTCTCATTGAATAAAAAAAAATTGTGTAACATTGGTGTTCTTACCTTAGAGTTACTGCAATTCTTTCTTCAGGGGAAATGCTTTTTCGCATAACGGTGTCATTCCTTTGAATTTTGTCACGCAGTATACTAACCAATTCGTCGAACGACCTAACTGACATTCGAAAGTAGTTAAAAAATTTGTTATCATCTTCTCTTAACTGGGGGAACAAAGTATGAAATACTCCATACTGCTCTCTAAACTGTAATATTGGATGCACCCGTATCCTACAGCGTTTTCTTCTTCTTCGCTTGCGCAATAACAAAAGCAAGAGTAGTGTTTTCTCTTCTAGGTCCATATTGTGACTGAATGAACAGCGACAGCTTGAAGCAGTCGTGTTGCAGTCGGCCAGCGCTACAAGCCAACTGCACATGAGCAGTCGAGCCCGACTGCTGCGAGCTGTCTGTTTATGGCGGCCCTAAGAGCGACAATAATGTTCATGTGGATTCCAAAAAAAGTTTCCTTTTTTGAAAAAGCAAAATGATGGTGAAGGGATAGATATTGAAGTCAATATAAGAACAAAATGTTTGTATCATATAGAAGTAACAGAAGGTCTTACATTGAATACAGATTTCAGAAACAAATTGTTTTTAACAAGCGATAACGAAATTGTGTCTTTTAAAAATGTTATTACTGAAAATGAAAAATATTTTATATGGGGATCTTCATTAAAACATATTTATAACTTTTTTCAGACACCAATACAGTCCTCATATTTGAACATATATGTATCTGACTGCGAGGAGAATATTGCAAAGCTTTATTCTTTAAATAGTATCAAATGTGAATTAGTTTGTATTAAAAAAGAAAAAAATAGATTTATCTTCGTACCATTATTACATACCTTATAAGAAAAAATAAATATTTAAATGAAACAAGGTCTTTAATCTCAATAAACGTTTATTATCTAACTGGTATGACCATAAACAAAATATAACTAAATAATAAATAAAATATAACTTAAAAATAACTTGACAAAAAAAAGGTAACATAAATAAATAAATAATAAATAAATATAAGTTTATTGTGCAAATACACAAAAGGCTAAGGTTAGCACAAATGCTTTCTTCCACCTCGCCTAGACATACATATACAGTGTGAAAAAATAACAATAATAGCTTGAATAAGTAACGTATTAAACCAAAATATGTCACTCAATGCTTAAACTAAGTTTGCCCTAGAACCAAAAAACATCAATCATTTGCTTGTTGGCTAAGCAACTGCTCAAACAGCATTTTCTTAAATGAAAAAATAGGCAAGTGAAGAAAATTCAGAATTTGATTCAAATAAAAAGATGCAAGGTATGAAAAACTACCCTTAAATTTATTACTATGATGCTTCGGAATTGTGAAAGAATTTGTTCTAATGTTAACGTCGTGACTATCAGATCGTCTAAAAACTAAATTAAGCAAATAATTTGGGACTTTATTTTTTAACAATTTGTATAAAAACATAGTCATTAAAAATTGAACCCTTTTTTCAATATTAAGTTGCTGCTTTCTCAGTAAATAAGGTGAAATATGTTCTCTATATGGAATATTGTAAACAAAGCGCATACAGGCATTTTGAATTCTTTGCAACTTATTTTTGTTGTATTGTGGTAAATAGTTATAATAGATAGAACTGCAATACTCGATTTGGGGATATATTAAAGATTTAACTAAAAGTAGTTTCGTATTTTCGTTTAAGATATTTTTAAAATAATATAAGGACTTTAGTTTAAAAAATGACTTTCGGTAGACATCATCCACGTGATCAGCAAACGTGAAATTGCTATCAAAATAAACGCCCAAATTCCTTGCTGAATGAACCCAGTTTATGCTTTCATGGTTCACTAACAACTGACAGTGCTCCTCAATAACCTTTGTTTGAGACGCAGACCCTATACATAAAGCCACCGTCTTAGAAGGGTTAATTCGCAGTCCATGCTTGCTACAATAATCATAAATTCTATCTATGTCAGATTGAACACCATCATCTAAATTGTTGAAGCTCAGAGGCATATCATCTGCATAAAGGTGAACCTGAGACCGTACTATGGCTTTACGCAGATCAAAGATAAAAAGAGAAAATATAACTGGACCCAATACGCTCCCTTGAGGAACACCTGAAATAGATTTTTGGATTGAGGAACAATGTAAGTGCCCGTCCATTACAACTCTTTGTGCTCTGCCTGTAATATAGCTTTTCATAAGTCTCACTGCATCATTATTGAACCCTATGAAATGTAATTTAGCAATAAGTAAATCAAAATTGACAATATCAAAAGCCTTACTTTGGTCTAAGAGGATCAGAACTGTTGGCGTAGATTTGTCAAGAGATCCGACAATGTCATTTGAAACTTTCAGTAGGGCAGTCTGTGTGCCATGCATTTTGCGGAAGCCTGACTGTATTTCCGGGAGTATACTGTTATTTTCTAGATATGAAATAATTTGATTTGCAATGATTTTTTCAAATAATTTGGAAAAAGCAGGGAGTACTGATATTGGTCTCAAATCGCTGAAAGATGTAGGTGAACTTTTTTTTGGTAAAGGAATGACATCTGCAATTTTCCAAATATCTGGAAATACTCCAAGTCTAATAATCTCATTGTATATATTTATTATTTCATCTATGCAGTATGGCAGTATTATAGTAATCATTTTAATTGAAATATTGTCGATACCTGTAGCTTGGGACTTTATTGACTTGAGAGCTATATAAATATCATCTTTCATAATTTCTTTGAAACCAAAATTAATCCCAGTTTTGTAAACGTTATTTTCATAGTAATTAAGCAATTGGTCATCAATCTGTTGCTGTCCAGCTACATTTAAAAAGTAATTGTTAATTCCATTTGGGTCACGCAAATTGCTAGGCAACAGGCTGCTATTGAACCGTTTATTGTTGACACCCCAGTGTGATAAACTTTTCCAGAAAGTTTTAGAATTATTTTTATGGATATCTAAATAATACCGCATATATGCATTTCTTTCCGTTTTGATAGCATTATTCACTTGATTTCGCAGTTCAATATAATACTGTTTATCAGCTACACATTTTGATTTAAGATATTTGTTATATGCTTTTTTCTTCGATTTGATCATAAGTTTGATGTTATAAGTGATATAGGGGCGATATTTTTTATTTGGAAATGACTTCCGGATAGGAGCATGTGTGTCAAATAATGCTGAAATGAATCCATTTAGTAAATATACTTTATCATTAATATTTTCTGAGAAAATTATACCACCCCATGGGGTGTTATTTAATGCATTATTGGCAAACAAATCAAAATCAAAGTTGGTAAAATCTCTATAAAAAAATACGCTGCGCTCATCATCAATGCGGCTAAGTCTTACATTGCAAGTTGATAACATATGATCTGACATATCGCCTATATCAATAGTCACGCAATCACTTACCACTATATGTTCACTAGCACAAATTACATCGATCAAGGACTCAGTTGTATCCGTAACTCTGGTGGGTGAACTCACTACTTGCACAAGAGCAAAGTCCGACAACAATGAATTAAACTTCCTGCATTCTGGAGAATCTGGCCTCAGGAGATTAATGTTTATATCGCCCATGATTAGAACATCATCAGCACGAAGATATGCTTCCTCAATAGAATTGTTCAACTCTCGTAGAGCAGCATCAATATTAGTAGAAATGGGCCGTCGGTAAACGACACCAATAGCTACTTTGTTCTCTCCAAATTGTGTTGTAACCCAAAGTTGCTCTAATTTATCGTCAGGAGTAGAGGTGAAAAGTACCGAGTAACTCAGGTTAGATTTGAGATAAAGTGCTACACCACCTCCTCTTCCATCTCTGTCATTTCTGACAATAGTGTAGTTTGGTATATATACATAATTGTCAGGATAGCCAACGTTCAGCCAGGTCTCCGTAACTCCAATTATCCAGTAGTTATTCTCCAATACGAAGCCTTTGAAATCCGGAAACCACTCACTAAAGACCTTATATTTATAGTACTTATAGAATAACTTACTTTTTTGACTTTGCAATCACAGGATTTCCATTAATATATTTTATATAGAGGTCATCAGCCCCGCCATTTTTTTTCTGTTCCAGCTCACTAATTACTTTTTTAAGCTGTTTCCGCTGGAGTTCTGTTTTATCGGTCGAAATTTGAACATCAAAATTTAGATTTCTGAGCTTCCTTTTATTAGTGAGTACCTGCATCACCTCTTCTCTGGATTGTAGCATGACTTTCAGGGGCGGTAATTTGTCCCCATTTGTCTTGCCCAGACGTTTAACTGATATGTTGTTTGTATTTACTTCTGGTGAAATGGCATTTAATATCTGTTTAACTTTTTGGATATCATGTTGACGTTTAGCATCATTGGAGTCCGCGTTGCTTTCCGTGAGCTTGTAGATAATTATATTTTTTTCTCTGATACGTCGTTCATTTATTTCACTGATGACCGCGTCCATATCCATAACTCCTTTTTCTTCTTTCAGGAGTTTTACTTCATCCTTTAAATTCAGTACAACAGCTTTTAATTCGCTAATGACTTCGAGTATTCCTGCTTCTACAATCGTCGCATTTAAATGCTGCCCCCGGTATACTCAGAAATACAGTCAGCTGATCTTTAGAAATATCAGCACACCTAGCATGCAAAAAGGATTTGCAATAAAAACACTGAAGGCCAGGGGATTTCTCATTAACGTTTTTTGTACAGCTCCGGCACACGCTCGACATGTTAGCAGAATTTACACTGCAGTTTCAGGATGATTTCTCGATTACGGTGCACGGATCGTGGAAACCAGCACTAGTATCACATAGGTTGCACTTTGATGAAAAAGGTGGGTTTTTACACGACAAAAAACGGCCGGTTATAACCACTGTTCCACGTGTTTATTCGAAGAGCGTATATAAAGACAACTGTATCACACAATAACTCGCCTTTAGTTTAAAATTTTATTTCTTTACCCTAATATCCATCAAAAGTTCTCTACATTTTCTTCTGAATTTTCCTCTATTGGTGGACTTATCATTACATCATCCAAAATTTCCACATTAACCTCTGCCTTGTGTGGTTGAATTTTTTGGGTTTTATCTTCTTGGCCTAACCTATAATTCAAATTGTGAGGCCTTTTTTTTCTACTAGAGGCTCTCCTTTTCTCGTTGGTGTTTTCTGTTAATTCAAAACGCCTCTTTGCATTTTTACAATGCTTTTAAAAAAGTTTTGGCACTCTATTACACTAAAACTGGAGTCGGCTTGATTGATTATTTTATAGAAAGTGGGCACAACATTATTGTATTTTTTAAATGCCATCTTTCCCTCCTCATTCCACCGCCCCATGAAAATTGTACAAGTAATTCTCGTTCAAAAAAGTAATCAATTAATCTATAACAGCAGTTTAACCCATTTAACTTTCCACTAGTCCTACAAATCTGAGATTTTGATTGAATCTGAAATATTAATACATAAGTAATTATTCGATAAATAAAACAAACTATCACTATATTTTGGAAATGATCTCGATCTCTTTTAAAAGGCGTATATCTGAAACTAACATTTTCTAGCAACTTCTGATTGTAACGAAATTTTGATTGATCTATTACCTTCAATTCTGAAGCTTATGATAAATGAGTAAATTATGTAGATTAGATGGATAACAGAAAAAGGTTATTTCAAATGTTTATGCTACGTTTATACTATTCAGAAATTCCAAGAAACAGATTTTAATAATTTTTAATGAACAAAAGTATGCAGACAACAATGCATTTTTACATGACATTCATCTTCTTATATTTGAATCCATACCTCCATTTTTAACAAAATTCAATAACTTACCAATTTGTTCATATATATTTCATCCCTGAGATCCATCTCTAACTGCTCTAATTTTGTTAGTGAATCAATAGGAAGGGGATCAGTTGTAGTGTAGTTTTCATTATCAGATATTATACTAGTGGAAGATGCAATTTTTGAATTTGGTAACTGCTCACAAATAAGTCCAAGCATGGTCTCCTGATTAGCCAATTGTCCCATGATTCTCATTTGATTTTCAAATACCATAGCTTGGTTTTGTATAATTATATTTTGGTTGTCTATAGACATTTTAATTTCTTCGTTTGTACTACTTTGAAGAACTTCATAAGTGGTCTCCCCAGCCTCATATTGTTTGTCTCAGCAGATGGCTTTACACTTGAATATTGTATGGGTGCTGCAAAATTTTCGTTGACTGCTGTTACAGCACTACTTTGATTTAATACCTGGAAGTAATGACAATATTTCAATTGTAACACACTGTATAATAATAATATAATTATGTGAAAAACCTCCATAAATGATTTTACGACAAAAATGCAGTAATCTGTTGTACTTAATTGTAACATACATAATAATAGTACAAAATATCAAAATGAAGTATTATGTTATTATTGATATGATAAAAAGAACACTGGCATGCAAAATCGGTCAACCTAAGTAATATATCTTGGTCCTTCTGGCCAACTGATATGTGGTAGCGATCAAAATATTCATACATGGTTGAAATTAACTAGGTAGGAAAGCAGAAGTTACTACATATGGCAGGTTTTATGCTTATAAGGCAAAGAAAGATGAAAGTGGCATAAACTGCATTTAAATTTTGAAAAAATAAAATGTGTTTATAATAATTATCAATTATGTACCTTCATTTTAGTGGTTTTGTTGCCATTGAGCTCAATATTGTTGCCATTTTCTTCATTAAACAACTCTGTCGTCTTCTGTAATATAAAATAGTAGTTTAATCATAATATTTTTAACCCTTGATTAAACTGATATAATAAGTAAAGCAAAGTACACTAACATGAAAAAATATATTCAGAGAAACACAAATGAATCTGCATATTCTAATTTTTAAAGTACATAAATTTTTGGAATCTGCATAAAATTCTGCGTAATTTATTGGTTGATGAGACAGTTAGTACATACTAAAGTTTGTTGTTTTCTTCGGTGCTCATTACAGACGAACTTTTTACATTGATCACAAGTGGTTTTCACTTTTTTGTCATCCTTTCTTCGGCAAAGATAGCATCTTGGTCGTTTTCTAGTAGGGTTGCCTCGTTTAGTTTCCTGTTCTTCAGGTGCGTTTACGAGTATTCCACAATCACGTAGAGCAGATTTCACGTATGACTTATGATTGCTATATGTGGCGCGTTTCTCCATATTTTTCCTGGCCAGCTGGTCTCCAAGTTGCAGTAGAAATATGCGTCGACGGGAACGGTGTTGCTTTTTCCAGTCAGGGTTTTTTTCATTCCATATGACGAAAGCATTCAAAGCACAAATATCCACCATATTCATGAATAATCGGTAGGGCCAGCGGGCAGTTTTTCGACTACACGAATATTCTCGTACAAGTTTATCGGCATTGTTAACTCTGCCTTTCGTACTATTGTAATCTAAAATCATCTGCGGCTTGTTTTCTGCAACTCTGTCTTCGTTATGCTGACTTGATAAAATGTGAACCATACGGCCTTTTTTTGGAATGTGGGATACCATGGTGAGGTCCTTTGTAAATGCGAAAACTGATGATTTCGGAGGCCGAGAAGTAATGCTTAGAACTAATGGCGAGTCTGCTTTATTCTTGCGCATAGTGCCAAGTAGGGTTAGGTTTTTCATCAAAAGATGACTAGCTAGTGGAACACTGGTAAAAAAATTGTCAGTGGTAATTCCTCGTCCACTATCATAGCACGGTTCTGCCAAATCACATACTACGCGAAAGCCTTGGTTTTTCTCCGCTTTACCTCCAGGAGCCTTGCCAGTGTAAACTTGTAGATTGCACAAATATGAAGTCTTAGTGTCAGCAGCTGTCCAAATTTTAATGCCATATCGTCCTGGCTTTGATTTAATGTACTGCCTGAAAGGACATTTTCCGCGAAAGGAAACTAGCTGCTCGTCAATTGTGATGTATTCATAAGGCTCAAAGGCTTTTTGGCAGTTACTGACAAACAAAGACCAAATCTCCCTAAGGCAAGTTAACTTGTCTAATTCTTTCCTTTGGCCTCTAGTAGCTTTATCATCAAATCGCAAGAATACAGAAATCTCCTCAAATCTATTTCTGGAAAGAGCTGCAGTAAAAAATGACCGACGTATGGATGAATTAGTCGTCCACATCTCTCTCGTAGATTCTTTTCTGCATCTGAGCGCACCCGCTTTTATGAGAACACCTAAGAAACACTTTAATTCTTCTCTTTCCAGTGGTATCCATTTTTTTGGCTTGCCAGGATTTTTCGCGTTCCAACTATAGACATATTTAGTTGCTTCCTGATTTGTGTAGTGTAATAACAAATAATGTCCTTCATTTCTGTTGTTATAAATAAATTGAAAATTTCTGTAAATGTATTGGCACTATCACTATACTGCGTGATACCGGGACGTATATTTATTATATTCCTCTTTAGCCTTCTAGTTGTGGGGAAGGGTTGACTGAACCATTACCATACCAGATTTTGAAATAAACTTGGGAACTGTAGGCAGTATATCATTTTCTTGAATTTCCTCAGGTTCCTGGTCCACATCTTCCTCACTTTGGATTTCTAAGTTGTCTTCCGTTTCAGAAATCATCTCTGTAAAATCACAATCTTCCTCGTTTTCGGAAACTTCGTCACTGGTATAACCCATTTCCGAATCATCTGATTCGAAATTCCAATTTTCTGCAATAGCTTCTAGTTCTTTTTGCGTTAGCGGTCTCTTATTAAAATTGCTCATCATTTTAGCACAAAATCAACCAAAAACTAAAAAAGGTAAACTCAATTTACTGTAACGTAGGTGCCCGAGAGTGGTACCGACGGTACCCCAGTTTACTTTATCCACTCTATAGACGCACCGATCGCTGACAAGTCTCAGCACGCACTGATGATATCTGCGGAACAGTGTTGCCAAGAGCAAAAATTATTTTCCGCCAAGTACAGGCTTAAAATCCACTAGATCGGATTACTTTCCGCTAGACAGACCGACACCCCCCCCCCCCCCCCGAGAACTAATAGTATTTTTTGCTCATGAAGTTGTCCCAGTCCCACATAAATTTAAGGGTGCCAACCTAAAAAGTTATAAGCATAAAATAATTGATACTTTATTATCGGTTTCAACATTTATTGCTAAACTAAATAAATTTTTAAAAATGTTTTTAACATAAACAAAAGGAACTTATTATATCTATTAAACAATTCCTATATTTAGCTGACAGTTTGTATTTTCACCATCATCGCAGTCCTTAGTTCCTATTTTGGCGAGAACTTCTTGTGGAAAAACATAATCTTTACAGCATTTGTCGTATCTTTTTAGACCGTATCTTACCGAAAGTATTGAATTGACCATTATAGTACTCTGAATTTATTACTTCCCACACCGATAGGTGAGGGGAGTATTGTGATCGCGAAAATTTTCGATTTTGAGATAATACACTTTTTGGGCGTTTCATGATGTCTACATAAAGAAAATCCACGTCACTCATTTCCGTCGGTCTGTCTGTCGGTCCGTCTGTACGCGTTTTTCTGTCCTCGTAATCTCAGTAACCGCTGCATGGATTGTGATAAAATTTGGGCAGCGATATGCTGGGGGGTCGTAGTAGGTAATGTTCTTATAATTTTGAAAATCGGTGCAGGGGCGGCGGAGTAATTAGCAAAAAACAAAAAAAATTAAATATTCCTCAAACTTCGTTTTTAGGCGTTTTAGAGGTTCCTGATCATTTTTTACTTTTTTTTGGGTGGGGGTGAAATTGGGGTGGTTGGGGGGTGGGGGGTTGTAAAATTGAAAAATTTGTTGCTTTCATAATAGACTGCCCACTGACCCATGAAGGAAGACCTAGCAACATAAATAACTTTTTTAGGTCCATCCGAACATTGCCTTGCCTATTACAGAAACCAAAGGAATTTTTTCTGGTGTAAACATACGAGAGTATTGCTTTAGATCCTTCTATATTGTGTTACAAGGAAACTGTTGAATTGATGTTAATGAAATTTTGACACAGTATTACTACCGTGGCGAGGATGGAAAACACGTATGGTTTTTATAAATCGTGCCAGTGGCGGCGCACAAATAATAAAAAAAAGTAAAAATATAAAAACAGCCCAAACTTCGTTTTTAAGCGTTTTAGAGGTTCCTGATCATTTTCTGCGTTTTTTTTGGGTGGGGTGAAATTGGGGTGGTTAGGGGGTGGGGGGTTGAAAAACTGAGAAATTTCTTGTATTCATAATAGGGTGTAGGGTAGGGGCTCTGAAGGAAGACCTAGCGACATAAATCAACTTTTTAGGTCCATCCGAACATTGCCTAGCGTATTACGGAAACTAAGGGACTTAGAATTTTCTGTATACATACATACGAGTATTTATTGCTTTAGATCTTTTTGTATTTTGTAACGTGGACACTATTACATTGATTCTAATTAAATTTTGACACAGTATTATTACCGTGGTGAAGATGGAAAACGCGTGTGTTTGTTAAATATCGTGTCAGTGGCAGCGTATATAGCAATAATCAAAAAACTAAAAGTATGAAAACAACTCAAACTTCGTTTTTAGACGTTTTAGGCTATCCATTGACCTCTGAAGGAAATACTTAGCGGCATAAGACAATTTTAGGGGAGGGAAGGCTGCCGATGACTTGGTTGCAAGGAGATCTCAGACTAAAGCTTCATGCTATGGGATATCACAGTAATGTGTGGGAAGTACTGAGTCAATCAACTTGACTCCATTTTTTTTCACGATATTAAGAGTACTGAACACTCTTTCCACGTCAGCATTGGAGAAAGGCAATACAAGAACGCCCAAGGCAAACTCACACGTTTATTTAAAAGGGTTTTCTCCACTCGCGTCCCGATATTGCCACACTTCGGACCAAAACTTAATTGTGTCAGTAGTGTTTTCCCATTTAACAAAATTTATGTTAGTGTATTGTTGTTCAATCAAACCTATAATGTTTTCTGGCATGTTTAAATTCTGTAGGAGACTCAATAGTTTTTCATTATCTTTTTGTTGCTTTAGTACATGGTTGATACCAATGTATGGTCGCGTGTGCGATATGAGGTGGGCCAATGATGCCCGAGTGAATTACCTTGTTGGCGAGTGATGAATACTTCCAGTTGTGTGGGAATTGGGAATGAATCGCGGTTGCACGATTAAATGAGTGGACTGTATGTCGGTTGCATGTGGCGCGACGTGCACGTGCTGCTCGCGCGAGACGGTCCGTCCCCTTCGACTGCCGGTGACCCAATTCAGCAGATGAATGACTGTTCACAGGTTCGGATTCACTT
The DNA here is from genome assembly GCA_951848785.1 of Callosobruchus maculatus. Classification (NCBI taxonomy): domain Eukaryota; kingdom Metazoa; phylum Arthropoda; class Insecta; order Coleoptera; family Chrysomelidae; genus Callosobruchus; species Callosobruchus maculatus. Next base: position 6,380,843 of record CATOUR010000043.1, on the reverse strand, counting down.
CCGCCTTTATGAGTCTGCGCACTGGTGCCGGACGTTGCGAGATAAAACGCGCGACATTCGAAACTGTACATACCGGCCGCCTTGAAACCTCTAAGTTTCAATAACACTAACACTTGGTCCATATGGCCATGAGGACATACCACTATGCACTAATGAAGAAAAGTACTGTATTAGTCTATGGGTAGAACGCTGATTCGCGTCACAGCGCGCTTTAGTATGCCATGAGCCGTTCTGATACTCACTACTCGTACCACATCGTCACATCCAGGGTGAATGTCTATGATTCTGCCCATTTTCCATTGGATTGGTGGAGAATTTTCATGTAGCAGAACTAACATTCCTTGCTTGAGGTTCCCCGGTTTCTGAAACCACTTCTGCCGTTGTTGGACGTGTTGTAGATAATCTCTGGACCAAATTTTCCAAAATGATTGAGAAATTTGGAGAATCTGCTGATACTTGTTAATCCGGTTGCTCTGGATCTCAGTGACATCTTCCTCAGGTAAAACGTCCAATCTTGAGCCGACGAGGAAATGCCCAGGAGTGAGGAAGGAAAGGTCATTTGGATCTTCAGACATGGGGCACAGGGTTCGAGAGTTGAGGATTGACTCAATCTGTGTCAGGGTAGTGTACAAATCCTCAAAAGTCAGAACAGCTGTGCCTATGACTCTAATTAAATAAGATTTCATACTTTTTACTGCTGCCTCATGTAGTCCTCCGAAATGAGGTGAATTGGGAGGGTTGAACTTCCATTGTATTTGGTTTGCCCAAAAATACTCTTGCGGCAAAGGATCACTCGCAAACTGACGAGTGCGCTCGTATGTTTCTTTGAGAACGTTATTCGCGCCTACAAAATTCATTCCATTGTCACTATATATGACGCTACATAATCCTCTGCGGGATATAAACCTTTTCAGGCAATTTAAAAAATGGTCAGTCGATAGACTGACGGTCGATTCCAAATGAATCGCTCGTGTGCTACAGCAAACAAAGACACATACGTATGATTTGATCAATTTTCGTGAACGCAACGTGCCTTCTTTAACCAATATGGGTCCAGCAAAATCGATAGATACGTTTGCAAAAGGTCTTGAAGGAACAACACGATGTGATGGTAAATCGCCCATGATAGGATTGAATGACTTTGGCCTAACTTTGAAGCATCTCACACATTTATTGATAACTCTTTTGACTGCGATTTTGTCATGTATGGGCCAATATTTTGTGCGTACTGAAGACAGAACTGTCTGAACACCACCATGAAATGTCCGTTCATGTGCCTCTTGAATTATTAGATTAACGAAATGCGAATTATTTGGCAACAAAATTTGGAATTTACTATCATGAGTTAAGTTAGAATGACGAAGTCGTCCACCGACTCTAATAATGCCATCAGCATCAAGAAATGGACTCAAACGTAGAGTATTACTTGACTTTGATACTAAACCTGTTCTTTGCAACGATGCATTCTCTGTGGCAAAATGCTGACGCTGTATTAATTGTACTAAAACTGTATGAGCGCGGTTAATTTCCTCGAAATTAAGCGTGCCTTTGATTCTTGATTTGTCTGGTAACCTTAAATTATGTATAAATCGCAAAATGAATGCCGTAACATTCAATAAAGTCCGTAAAGTCGAAAATCGTGAGATTAGGTTGAAACTCTCATCTAATGACACTGTATGAACAGATTTGATAAACCTTTTGTTCAGGTACATCGTCGACTATATCAGTCTGAAATGTGGGCCATGATTCTGTACCTAATTTGAGCCAGTCTGGTCCTGACCACCAGAGTTCAGAATGTATCAATTCTTCAGCATCACATCCTCTGGATACTAAGTCAGCAGGATTGCGCGAAGAGTTGACATGACGCCAATGAGTAATGTCTGTTAAATGTTGAATCTTTGCGACTCGATTTGCTACAAATGTTTTCCAAAAACTAGCTTCTCGTGACAGCCAGGATAGGACTATTTGAGAGTCTGTCCAACAGAATATCTCATCTATCTGCAATTTTAATGAATTTATAGCTGTGCTCAGTAATTTGGCCGACAGTAATGCTCCGCATAACTCTAGCCTGGGTAATGAAATAGTTTTCACTGGAGCTACTCTAGACTTAGAGCAGAGCAAGGAAACCTGACAATTGCCTTGTAAATCAACGCTGCGTAAATAGATGACTGATCCATATGCTGACATGGAGGCATCCGAAAAGGCATGTATTTGGACATGCTTATATCCTAGCAATAATGAGTGTCTAGGAATAGAGAAGGCTTGAATATTCTTGAAATTCATCAAGAATTTGGTGAATTCGGAATTAAGTTCCTTCGGAATGGGATCATCCCATGACAGAGATAATTTCCACAATGATTGTAACAAAATCTTTGCCCTCACAACTATTGGAGATACTAGTCCAAGGGGATCAAAAATCTGACTTACAACTGATAGGATAATGCGCTTGGTTACCACACTACCAGTCATTTTAAACTCTGAAACGAACTGAAATTTGTCATTTTTTGGATTCCTAATGTCTTGACAGACTTGTCCTCAGTATCAGTGATGTGGAAATTACTTTGCTCTTGACCATCTAGTAGTGCAGGATGGTTGCTCTATATCGGAAAGAATTACGCTTGAAGCTACTGGATGCTCATCCATTGATTCATATGCAACTTGATGCATTGCTCTTATAGCCAGATGTGAGCTACTTTTGATTCCATAGGTTACTGTATTTAAAGTGTAATGTGAAATGTCGTCGTTTACATTATCACGCCACAAAATTCTCTGTAAATTCCTTTCATGAGGGTTTATGTTGACGCATCTATACATTTTTGTTACATCCGCTTTGAGCACATATGCATGCTTTCGAAATCTTAATAATATTGAGAATAGTGTTTCCTGGATTACAGGACCTAAATAAAGAACATCATTTAATGATAAATTATTGCCTGATTTTGAGCTCCCATCAAAAACTACTCGTAATTTTGTCGTGGCACTGTGTTCTTTTAAAACCGCATGATGGGACAAATAGTAAATTAAATCAGTCTTTGTGTTCTGATGAAACTTGTGACATATGTCCTAACTTAACGTATTCTGACATGAAGTCTCTATAGAGCCTAGCAAACTCCGGACTCTTAGACATGCGTTGCTCCATGTGCAGTAACCTCTTTTCAGCTAGATCGTAATTGTCTGACAAGCCCTTGAAGTCCTTTAATGGCAATGAAACCTCAAAGCGTCCACTCTCATCACGCTTGTGAGTCTGTAAGAAATGATTCTCACAATATTGCTCCTCCTTAGACAATTTGGGACTGTCCTCAGGAGTGTCTTCCACTTGCCAGAACCTTTCTAGTTGGCTCTGAATCTGGATGTTGTCATCCACAATGGTTTCCATGACAAAACAACATAAATTACTTGCTGCGCTTAAACTTGTTTGTAATGGCCCTGCTATTAACCAACCAAACTTGGTGTGTGTGAGGTTTGGCATCTGCTTGCCAAGCCTGATGGAACGGTTAGTTAAAATGTCATAAAATAATGACGCTCCTATTAAAACATCGACTGGAGCTGATTTATGAAAGTCAGGGTCTGCCAATTTGATATTGGATGAGATTTTCAGTTGTAATGCTGCACTAGACTGTTGCATCTGAGGCAAATTACCAGTTATTTGAGTGATAACTGAAAATGTAAGCTCGGCTGTAAAATTGGTATTGACAGATTTGATCGTCGCAGAAACCTGATGACTGATAGTTGCCCTTGAGGCACCTATTCCAAGTATTGGCATTGTACCCACTTTGATACTTAGACCTAGTCTTGCTGCTAAACTACTGGTAATAAAATTCAATTGTGAACCTGCATCTAATAACGCTCTACATTTAATATACCTTCCTTCGTGATCTTGAATGTAAATGATGGCAGTGCCAAGCAAAACTGTGGTTTGACCTACACTACTGCAATGTGTACTCATTGGTAACATCCCTGATGTTGACTGATCTGACTCTGTACTAGCCACTAATGATGACCTATCTTCAGGAGTTTCAGTGGTTGAAGACCTTGATTCTTTGTCACATAAAATTGAGTTATGCCTAACCTTGCAATTTTTACATGACCCTGAACATTTATGTCTATCTACATTGGGTCTTAGACAATTAATGCATAATTTTAGCTTTCTTATCTCTTGATACCTGTTTGATACTGAAAGCTTTAGAAATTGGTCGCAATAATACAAATAATGATTTGCACCACAATAGTAACACTTAACTGACGTAGATATGTTTACTGAGGGAACATCATGCCTTCTGACAATCCTCTGATTGTTTTGAGGGGCTGGTTGTGGATTGACTGTGTGTGGATATAAGTTTTCTAAAAATGCACATCTGTTTTCTAGAAAGCTTATCAGATCTTTTATCTTTGGCAATGCTTTTGGGGGTATTGTACTTTCCCATTGACGTCGTGTACTATTGTCTAACTTCCCTGACACTATGAAAATCAAAATAGAATCCCATGAATCAACTGGTTCACCTAGATTTGACAATGAACGAAAATTCTTGATAAAAGTATCTGTGAACTGTCTTAATTGAGTTGCATTTTCCCTTTGCAGCGCAGGCAAATTGGAAATGATTGCTTTCAAATGATCATTGATAATGGCACGTTTGTTTTCATATCTTGCTTTAAGTAAGTCATAAGCTATAGTGTAATTGACATCTGTTATTTCTATATTTTTTATCACTTGTAGTGCATCACCACGCAAACAGCTTTGTAAATAAACAAACTTTTGTGAATTGGACAATGAGTCATTCAAATGGATTGCTTTATTACTCGTAAATGCATCATAAAAATGTATGAAGTCTGAGTACGACCCTGTAAATGTTGGCAAGTTCAATGGTGGTAGCTTAACTTTTGCATGAGCTATCGACTGATTGATAGTTACAGGCGTGCTGGTGGCACGAACTTGTGTAGCCTTAAATTGATCTATCACATCACGCGCTCTAGAAATTGTATCAAAGTACGACTCATCAAAAGTTTCCCGCTCATTTAGATGGTCTTCGAAATTATCCAATAACTCTATTTGCGACTGGATGTTATTGAAAGCGTCGTAACTGGTTTCGACCTTCTCTAAACGAGTAATGATCTGGTTCACAGAATTATTTTCAAATGAAAAGTTATCCAAAAATGTTTGGAAACGCTGAAGTCCAGCTTTGACCTGACTTCTACTGTGTTTTAAATCGCGCAGAGTTCTCTCAGTTTGCGAGGTTGATTCCATTGTTCAAGTTTTCAAATTGACTCGATTGAACGTAAAATGTAAACAAGGCTTGTGATTTGTAAACAATAACAAATGATTCTAACCAGACTTTCGTATTTGACAGCTGCTGACGGCTGACACAAATGACAGGTAGGGTTGTGGTATTTGAGCTACTGGGACATTTGAACTACTGAGTTTGGGCCTACTGGTCACTTGTTACTTGGATTTCACACTGTTGGCAACACTTGACAGATAACGTTGCCGTTGTGGACAAAATGCAAATGGCTACCTGAATTTCCGGTTTTTCTGTGGCCTCGTGGAAACTGGAAACAGGATTTTCTTGATTTCACTGCACACCCTGAGGCCTGATTCTAATTCAAGCGACCCTCGCTTCGTGACTCGACCCTCGCTTGGCCGCCTACTTCGATGTTGGGATTGTTGCACGGGATTGTTGGGAGACGTTTAGGACCTTGATAGCCTTAGGTTGGTAGCATATACGTTCGAGGTTGGCATTACTGAAAACCCTAAATCACTGATTTTGACAATAGAGTAGACTAGACGTCAGTGACGTCAGTCGTCACATGGTCGTCACCGTCACCTGTTTTTTGGGGGCACCCGTGTATATGTTTTGTGAGGGGCACTGGGGCGGGACCATGGAGGGTAGCTCTCGATGGTCTCGACTGGGGCCTAGGCCAGGCCACTGGTTAAGGATCACTTTATTTTTATGTTTTTACTACTACTTTTAAAAGTTGAAATACGTGGAAATAAGCGAATCAATAGTGTATGTATGCTCCAGCTCCCGATCGCAAGCATTAAACCAACGGATTTGTTGATTACAACGAAAAACAAGAATGCATTTTTTGTTTACTGCGGTAAGTGATCCAATATTAAAGAGACTTGGTTGTATTGCCTTGTATATCCCTCACATCACTTCTAATTGAAAGAGATAAAAATAGGTTATTTACTTATCTGTCTGTGTGGATTCATGAATCTACATTTGACATGTAACAATACTAACAATTTAATAACAAAATCATCTTTTTTTCAGAAGAAAAAGTAGAGAGCTGTCGATGTATGGTCTGGTGTGTTCTTTTTACTTCAAGCATGGGCATACAAAAATGGACCACCATTGTTGAAAATAATAAATCATAATACTATGATCAAGCCTCAAGCAGGGGCTTTACAAAACCTAACAAATTGCAGTGATTATTTTATTTGCCAGTTGGTAGAAAGAAAGTTTATCATCTAAGCAGACAGTGTGGAAATATTGGGTATGTTAAGGTCTATGTATGATAATTTACAAATGGAGAAACCAAAGTAAACTGGTTGCAAATTATGTGTATCTTGTAAAAATAAAAACCATTTATAAACTGTTTTCTTTTAAATCTCATTATTTACAGGAAACAAGCTTCATGAAACAGTCATAGGTCATAGTTGAAAGACAAATTGATGAGGCTTGCTTAGCATCAACAAGCTTCTGTAAATACTGTGGAAGTACAGAAGCTGAAAATTATTTTTTTGAGTAAGAAGCTAGAAGAAATGAAGGAGAAATTAAACAAATTATGTGTTCGTCTTTCTTTCAAACATAAATAAATCAGTGATGCAAGAATCAGTGCATTATTATATAGGTTCGCCATCAAAATAAATCCTCATGAGTTTAGACGAGTTGATGGAATAGGTATATATTACTTGTGATAGGTACAATTTTAAACTTTATCTTAAATAAATTAAACTTTGTTTTAATTACATAAATGCAGCTAAACAGATTACATACTTCATAGTGAAAATGAATCTACATTTACCATTATCAGCTTTTCGTTGTACATACATATATGAAAATGGCATTGCAATGCTATACCACAGAAAATAATGAAGATGCAATAATTCTACAGACAAGAAATAAATCTGTGCAATATGATTTAACAATAATGCCCTAATCCTTAGCCTATGGATGAATCAAATAACTTTTTTTGCCTTTGAGTTTGCACAACATTTCTGCATACCTAATTATATATGTTACAGTTAAAGTGTCTTACATGGATAGTTTGTAAATTAGCTGGATAGCATCTAAATTATCCAAATACTTGATTAATTTAGTGAAAAGTTACGTTTTGATTAAAATAGCAATAAATTTTAGTTAGTTTCTATACTATCCAGCAGTTTGTAAACTAGCCAAGAATTCCATTAAAGTACAAGCCACAAATTGGCTGGGGTTTTTGGCTAGTCTACAAACTGTATAGTATTTGGATATTGTGTGAACTGAAATTTCTAGTTATGTATAACTACCAACTCGTTAGGGGACCCTATTTTTTGCTAGGGATTATTTAAATTAACCAAAGGTAATGGCTTATTTTGCATGGTAACCAACGAGTTAGTTATTACATAATTACCAGGAATATAGTTCACACTTTATCAAAATACTGTGATTAGTCTGTAAACTACCCAAAACCCCTGGTTAATTTGTGGAATCCTTTTGTGGTTTGTACTTTACAATTTGTGGCTAGTTTACAAACTGTCTGGATATAATACAAATTAACCAACATTCATTGATATTTTAATTGAAAGATTACTTTCCACTAAAATAACCAGGCATTTGGATAGTTTGTATAATATCCAGCTAGTTTATAAAGTAACCATGTAAGCATTTCAACCGTGACATATATAATAACGCTTCTAAGGTAAAGCTGAAATGGACATTGCTTAGGGTAGGTGGCAGGAGATTGGTACATTGCAGCTCTGAAAATTTTTGATGTATTAGATGATGTATCTTTTTTTTAATTTGTATGTACTCTTCACATGGGCAAGTATCACCATAAAAACTTCCTGCAGTTAGTTATTCTTGCATTTGATTTGAAAAGTAAAAATAATGTATTAATCTGTAAGAAAACCGCATCAGTACCTCAGCAATAAAATATGTTTTCCCAATGCATTGCTCCTTCTTATTTTGGATTAGTAGATTAGATTCATTTACCAACAAGTATATATTCCAGAATTTATAATCATCAAGAAAGTTTCCAGAATGCCAATCTATTACTGTCATATCAAATTCATCTTTTTTAGCAGTTAATTTTTTTTTCACTGTAAAGACAGCAAGACCATTGGATAGAAATATCGATTTATTTCAGAATAATAATATAAATACAAATTTTAAGTAAATCAAGGAAGAAGATATGAAGAAGAAGTAACTAAACTTAACAGTCATACACTGCATATGATTCAATAACAAATAATTATCTATTTATCTCATCATACTAGAATATAAAGGTTCTTTCTCTGTGCATAGTGTACAAGACAATTTATGAACAAGATAATTGGTATAATTTTTGAAATTGGAGACATATTATATTGATTTGATAGTTTTGTAAGATGAGACAAATGTCATTACCACCCTTTCCTATTCAAAAGATATTTTTGATGACTGATCCCTGCATAATTGTTCAAAAATCAGTCAGTTTTATATATAAGCCATCCACAGCAAAGTAGAATTAATATTAACAAAACTTCTAGAAATTCCTAATGCCTACACATAAAAAAATTAGGTTTTTTTACTTACATCCAAAACATATAATTTGTTACCTAATTATTTAATTTTAATTTAATTTTCTGATTACTTTTAATGGCCGTTCTTTAGGTCCCACCTTCTTTTAGAATTTAACTTGCAATACTCAGTTCCTTTATATTCTAGTTTTACACAGTACACACATAGGTATTCAGTTACCTATGTAGATACAATACTTTATTACAAATTCATATGGTTATAAATCCCTACTGTTTCTAGTTATAATAATTCAAATAAAAGTCGCCAGAAAAACTCAAAATGTGAATATAAAAATAAAGAAGCAGTTTTTGTTGATAAAATGTGGTCTACTTTCACTCAGTTGGGTCTGAAATGTGTTCATTGTTATTGTATCCATATTATCACCTGAATATGATTATTACTTCTTATAGAAAATCTAATGTACAAAATGGACAATAACATCTAGGTACCCAGAGCATATTTAAGATAAATCGAAAATGGCTGTGATATATGTAACTGTAACATTAGATCAAACTGAATTTTGTATGTACCAGTTTTTTATTCTTTCGCTCAGAATGGTTTGGTTTCATAACTGTATATAATATTTTTCAGAGATCATTGAGATTTATTAATCGGTATAGTGTTGAAACTATATTTCTTTCATTATCTTCAAATATGCATTATGGTCATATACATAGACTTCAATAATTTTATCTCCTGAGACATATATAGTCTATATTGAACAAATGAGTCACATAATATGGCACATATTAATAAAATACACAAATTCTGTTTAGTTTACTGTTGTATGTTTGTCTTTTTCTTAGGCATAGGTTGCATAGTTTGCATTTGACGCAATACTATATTTCTTGTGTTTGTTCAAAAGTGAAATTTAGAATTTAGCTCAATATACCATATTATGTTTTAGTATACATATTATAAATTGAAAATGGCTGTGATATATGTAACTGTAACATTAGATAAAACTGAATTTTGAATGTACCAGTTTTTTATTCTTTCGCTCAGAATGGTTTGGTTTAATAACTGTATATAATATTTTTCAGAGATCATTGAGATTTATTAATCGGTATAGTGTTGAAACTATATTTCTTTCATTATCTTCAAATATGCGTTATGGTCATATACATAGACTTCAATAATTTTGTCTCCTGAGACATATATAGTCTATATTGAACAAATGAGTCACATAATATGGCACATATTAATAAAATACACAAATTCTGTTTACTGTTGTATGTTTGTCTTTTTCTTAGGCATAGGTTGCATAGTTTGCATTTGACGCAATACTATATTTCTTGTGTTTGTTCAAAAGTGAAATTTAGAATTTAGCTCAATATACCATATTATGTTTTAGTATATATATATATTAATTTCCGTTTAATGTCATCTTAACTTCACTGAGGTGAATGTCATCATCATTATTATATAAATGCCTCTATTAGAAGTAAATGTATTACATTGAATCATTTATTAGTATGTGCTAGGTATATTCACATTGTTTAATATAATGCGGATGACTTAAAACTTTTCAATATTATAAACAGTCTTAGTGATTTCCATGATCATGAATAATAGAAAAGTATAAATAATGTATCATTTAATAATAACACTAAAACCGCTTTATTTTAGTTATCATCGGTGAAGTCCATTCATCACTCCTCTACTTAACATACATAATATTTGCAATTTCATAGTTACAAAATGATCAAATCCTTATAACTAGTTTACTCGTGCCCATAAATAATACTCTACATAATACAAAATACAAATCAGTTGAATGTCCTAAATTGACTATGAATAACCGAGTGAAAACTGAGTTACATACTCGACAGGATCTCATACTTTGAGGCTCTTTTAAAACTTGATATTGAACTTTTGGTTCTTACATTGTCAGAAATTTCATTATAAATTATTCACGCAAATTAAAGAAGTTGTTGAGCAAAAAGAAAACCTATTATAATAATGTTTATAATATAATAATGATAATAATAATATATTCAGATCAATAATAGTTCAGGTGTTGACACAGCCCGTCAACATTTGTTACTACCACAGTCATGCGAGAGAAACTTGGAAAATCATAATAATATAAGGTTTCATAATTATACAGGGTGTCCAGAAAGGGTATCGGGTATTTGTTTCCGCGCTGCATTTGAAACGGAGCTGCGCAGGGGAGTGGGGAGGGCATCGTGACGTGCGCCATTATGTGGAGTTTAGTCGCGATGGAGCCGTACCCAGGTACGCATCGCGCTTTTTGCGTACGAGCGTATTATCGTAACAGCGATTCAATAGTGGCGGCTCAACGTTTGTAGCAACAGTAAAAATTCAACACACTGGTCGCCCTCGGTCAGTCCGCGACGAGGAAACAATTGATGAAGTGGAGGCGTCGGTTCGTCAACGTCCGTCTTTATCCATCCGAAAGCGAAGCCAATCATTGAACATCAAAAAAACATCCTTGCATATGATTTTAAAGAAAGATTTGCACCTGAAAGCATACAAAATTCAAGTAGTTCAAGAATTGAAAGATACAGACTATGCTAATCGAGTGAATTTCGCGAACGAAATGCTGCGAAGATTTAATAACTTTGAAAACATACTGTTCAGTGACGAAGCAAACTTTTACCTAAATGGTCATGTCAACAAGCAGAATTGTCGATTCTGGGCACAGGAGAATCCAAGACGTAAGCATGAGCGACCACTGCACAGCCCAAAGGTCGTTGTTTGGGCTGCTATGTCTGCTAGAGGAATAATTGGTCCTTATTTTCATGAAGATCGACGAGGCCGACCCCTCAATGTGAATAGTCATCGTTATTCTGATATGCTGCGAAACTTTTTGGGCCCAGCGTTACAAGAATTTGAAGGTTTCAATTCAAGAACGTGGTTCCAACAGGATGGGGCCACTTGCCATACAACAAATCAAGCAATGGAAGCAGTGAACGAATTATTCCCTAATAAGGTCACTTCGCGTAGGGGTAACATTAACTGGCCTCCCAGAAGCCCTGACTTAAGCCCACTCGACTATTTTGTATGGGGATACCTTAAAAGTAAGGTTTATGAGAATAATCCGACGAACCTGACCCAATTGAAGCAAAAGATCAAGTCAGAAATGGCAGCAATATCGAGAGCCACATGTCAGCGTGTTATCGCCAATTTTCAATCCAGATTAGGAGAGTGCCAGCAGCGTAACGGGCACCATTTAGATGACATTATCTTTTCCAAATAATTTTGCACTTTATATTCTAATAAAAAATAATAAATATTTTTGTTAATCCCAAGAAATTCTTGTTTTATCGTAATAACAAATACCCGATACTCTTTCTGGACACCTTGTATCTTAAAAGAATATTTTATATTCTTACCCAATGCCTACTAAAACAACAATAACCAATAATACATATTTTCAATATGCAGACCTTATCTCATAGGTGAAGTATGCATTGCGTTTATATATTGTCCCTATGCAATTTTATCTATAGTACACTGAACAGCTGTGACCAAATTTTTCTAGGCCTTCTAATATGTCTCCTATAGACTTTATAGTAGCATTAGTAATCTGGACTTCTTTAACTCCAGAGCAAAGGAATATATTATGATCAACCACACCTTGAGATGATATCCCATAAGGTAGTCAGTTTTTGTCTGTGATTGAAGAACTAGTTTACTGTTTTAGTGACTAAGATGTTTTTAATGTAGTATGTAGTGATAAGCAACTAGTAACTACCGTGAAATTTGTGGCTGTAAGATCTACCAATAAATGAATAAATTCCTACAGATATATCCATGTAGAACTATGTCCAAGGACCTTGCTAAACCAATTTTTTCGATGTAGCATCACTGTGTTTCTATCAGCATATAATATACACATCAGACTATTACCATTGATTAACATATTGTATAGGGTTAATCAATGCTATTACTATAATGTAGGAACTGCAACAATCATTCGTAACTCATTAAATCCAACCACATTCATTGGAATTAAAAAGGTTAGTTATTTTGTGGAAGTCTTTGCCACAGAAAAATTATACTGCATTACAAATAATTAAATTTGATCTAAAAAAAGATATCAGATAAGTACTCAAGTAATCAAATCCTGACAATTTATGAATATGTTAACGTGGTAGAGCTCTAGAGTTATATTTTTGATTTTTTGTATAATTTTTGAAGCTGTCCAGATGTTGAAAATTCAGCTAAGGTTACTAAATTATTTTTTTTTAACTCTTCAAACTGGCTTTAGCCAAATTATGTATTACCTGACATGCTTTTCTTGGTACTTTAACAAATTAATACCTATCAAATGATAATACATTAACTACTTCTTATAATATCGGTGAATGTGGTTTTTTATTAGCCAGAGCAATGGTGTTGATTAGTAAGAGACAACAACAAAATAAATTACAATAATTGGCAATATCTTTAATATGTTCAAAAGTATCTTTGAACATACTGGAGTTTTGCCTGTTGTCCTTGCTACCTCAACATCATATCAGCACTAGGAAGCAGAGGTGGTGGCACTGGTTCCAAATCTATATTATCCAGAATCTCTGGTGGATTTTCAACATTATACTGCAGTGCAATGTTGTGTATTACAGCACATGCCATTATGATTTTTACTGCAGTTAGTGGCATGTAATGCATGGTTCTATGCTTCAAGAGGCACCAGAATCGCCCTTTCAACAAACCAATACATTGCTCTACTGTACTCCTACATCTTACAAATCTTGTGTTGTAAGCCTGCTCCTCATGAGATGCTGGATTTTTGATAGACGTCATCAGCCAAGGTAGGCAGGGATACCCAGAATCACCTAAAGAAAGAAAAAAGAATTATGAAAAATTCTGATGGAAACAAGACTTGCCAAATCTGCAGGCATATCAATCTCACGTCCCTTATGGAGAGAGGACAAAGAGGGGATCTTATTGTTATATACTAAAACATGAGTCACCACTACTCCACTCTTTGGAAATATTACCCATTAGTAATAATGCAACTCTTAGGGGTCAGGCTCTAACACTTGCCCAAGAAAGTAGTTTAACCCTACCAAGGAAAACTTTTTAAGCAAACTCTCTGTATATTTATGGAATAGCTTGCAAAGTTATAGTCACTACACCTTCAATAAACAAATAAAAACAAGGTTGATAATGAATTGGCTTCTATCAGCAACAGAATGGTCCACCATTTCAAGTTAGCATTCATCATCCATCGCACCACTGTGATAATCTGGCACAAACTGTATATTTCAACAGTGTGACATTTTAACTGTAGCAATAGTGTGTAACATGCAAAAGAAGGACAAACCTGGAGCAGTTTTAGCCACCAACTGCTCTTATCACTAGGGTTGTCAGATCGCCAAACCTAATCGCCAGACAGACCAGTGAGTTTGGTTAGAAAAGCTGGACATTCTAGATTTTGTCTCAGTACTAATAGTAGTAGTAGTAGTAATTTATTCATGTTTATGCAGAAAAACCTGCTTACACACGTCCAAGAAAAGTATAGTGAATGAATATATATAACAAACATATAAATATAACAATAGCAAACAGATAAATAGTACATTTTACATTAGACTGATAGGAAACAAACAATAAAATACATTTAAAATATAAACAATAAAATACATTTAAGATATAAAATCAGAGAAATCATTATGGAGGTAATCCTCAAAAGAATAAAAAGCCTTAGTTATTAAGTAAGATTTCATCTTTTTGTAAAAGAGATTTGCTTGGAGCATTTTTATGCATCTGGGTAGGACATTGTAAAACTTAATGCAGTGGTAATTTTCACCGTTTCTGGATCTTGTTAGCCGCAAGTCATTCAGTTGTAAGTTCTCTCTATTTCTTGTCAAATGTATATGCACATTGGAATGCTTGACGAACCGATTTTCATATCTTTTTACATAGGATAGACACTGAAGTATATAGATACATGGGAGAGTAAGGATCTTTAAGCTAACAAATGCAGACTGACATGGTTCCTGGTAGCTTAGATTTGCTATTATCCTTACGCATCTTCTTTGGAGTGCAAATATATCTTTAGCATGGGTTGAGTGACCCCAGGTGAAAATGGCATAACTCAGCGCTGATTGGAAGTATCCATGATAACAGTTAAGAATTGTATCAAGACCTACAATTGGTTTTAAGTTTCGAACCAAAAAAATTGTTTTGCATAATTTTTTTGATAATTCATTTACTTGGTCCTTCCATATGAGCATTGGATCCAAGTAAACACCAAGGAGTTTCACCTTATCATTGTTGGTTGTATCAGCGCTGTTAGTTGTCTGAAAGCAGATATGTTGGGTTTTATTTTTGTTTATATGCAGCTGATTTGCTAGGCACCAAATTTCAATACCAGATTGTTGTTGAGTTTCAGGATTGATGCTGTTTAGGGAATTTGAATGTTGTAATCTTGATGTATCATCCGCATAAATAATAAATTTTGAGTCATGGTCACAATTTTCTATGTCATTTATGTATATCAGGAAAAGAGTAGGTCCCAATATAGACCCCTGCGGAACGCCATGTCTGATAGAATCTATAGAAGAAACATTTCCGTTAAATGAGACGTATTGTTGTCTATCGCAGAGATAGGATTTTATCAGAGCAATGCTATTCTCACTGAAACCATAGAGAAGCAATTTGTCTACTAGTATGGAGTGAGAGACACAGTCAAATGCTTTCGATAAATCATACAATGTGCAGTCAGTGGTTTGGTAATTTTCAAAACCTTCAAGAACAAAATTTGTTAATTCAGTTAAGGCAGTTGAAGTACTTTTATTTTTTCGAAATCCATGCTGATTATCACTTAAAATACCATTACTCTCTAAATATTCTGTTATTTGCTTATTTAATATATATTCAAATATTTTTGCAAGTACTGGAACTAGAGCTATTGGCCTGAAATTGCTTAAATCATCCTCTCGACCTGTTTTAAAAATAGGTATTACTTTTGAAAGTTTAAGCAATGATGGGAAAGTAGATTGTGAAATGCAAAAATTTATCAATTTTGTTAAAGGCACATAAATTAGATTTTTTATAGTTTTGACTACTTTAATAGTAATGCCATATGGATCTTTACTACTACTATTTTTCAAATTTTCTATTGCTTCACGGGTTTCAATATACGAAACAGATCTGAAATTAAAGTGTACATTGATATTCACATGTAAGTAGTCTAGAGGATTTTTGTCTGATTTCTCTAGATTATCAGTTAATTTCTTTGCAACATTTACAAAATAATTGTTAAAATCATTTGCGTTCAGTTTTGTACTTATGTGGCTCCTGACTGTTTTGCCAGAATGGTTTTTTATAATATCCCACATTGCTTGTTGTTTATTGTTTGCTTTATTGATTAATTCATCGTTATATTGGCGTTTCGCTTTATCTAATTCGCGTCTGTATTTAGCTTTATATTGTTTCACAGATTGATTTGATATCAAATTATTGTCTCGTTTGTTTACTTCAATTAAAAAAGATAGTGTATCCCTTAGTCCCTTCAAATGATCATTGAACAAGTTTACATGTTTAGTGAAAGTTTGCTTTGCTTTTGACTTAACAGGGAAGCTTTTTTCAAAATGATCTAATATGTAATGATAGAATAAGTGAAATTTTATTGTACAGTCAGAGTAGTTTTCAATAAAGTCCCAATTTTGATGCTCTATCCCATTATAAAAAGTAAGTAATCCCTCATCTGTAATTGGTCTATAGTTTACTCTTGCATTTGATATTTCATCTTTATATATATAATAGGTACAACAAAAAAATGTAATCTAGCTTTTTTCATTATTCATAAATCTTGTTAAATTCTAGTGAAAAAATAAATTAAATCGAATGGCATATTAGTCTTAGGTATAGGTATTTTATTATTAATCAAATGTGAAATGTAAAAAGCCTAACAAAAGCCAGGCGCTGTTTATTTTGGTTAAACACACAATCAAAAAGCCTACCTATGTCTGGCTTTATCCAGATGCCTGACAACAATACTAATCACAATTTTAATAATAATAATTATAATTTTTTTGTTTATTTCACTTACCCATAATCTTACTATTCTGTTCTGCATTGTAGCCATTATTCTTCCAATATTGCTTTGGTGCGACATATATATGCATCATACCTGCTGCCTGGCCATTTAGCAACAACATTCAATATTTTCATATTTGCATCACATATCTGAAAACAGGAAATTTAATGATTCTATTTGTGGATTCTATCAAATATTCATGATTTTGACTCACAATTTGGCAATTCAGACTATGGTAACCTTTTCTGTCATCATTATAGCTACTTGTGTCCCATCTACAATTCCTATAACTTTGGGCATCTGATGATGACGATTGGTAAATCTGAAATTAAGCCTTTTGTAATATCATTTATTTTACATTATTCAATGTGGGTATTACTGTTGCTTATTGGCTTCCTTTTCTTGGTCATGCCTAGGATAAGGTACCCAAGTTTTCATAACATGCCTGAGTATTGTATCACAGACCTCCTTTACTGATCTACTCATTGTCTGGCTCATGCAGGACACGCTATTACCAGCTATACTTCGTTGATAGCTACCAAAACTAAAAAAAAGTAACGCTCCAAGCACCTACAAAATTATAATCAGCAAACTGTACAAGGTTGTTAAATCTACCATTTACCTTGAATGCTACAGGAATTCGGTTTTCATAAGTTCTCCTTCTCATGAATGTATCCACCAAATACCGACAAGCATCTTTAGATAGGCGAAAATTGGGGGAAAATTGTCTTTAAATGCTCAATGCGGGATGGAAAGTTGATCTTGAGCATCTCTGATCATCCTCCGAAGTCATCGAGATCGATCCCGTTCTTCCGCCCTTTGCAACTCATCAACAATTTGCAAATGTATAAAAGGCAATGCCATACTTGCAAAATCACTAATAGGTATCTCACAAATGAAAAATGAACACAATATGGGTATAATCTATGCACAAGATCAAGAAATCATGTACGCAAATCAAAAGATCTAAGGTACAAAACCCGATTTCATAACCTTACATTTGCACTTTGCGCGCCATTTGCAGTTTTCGTCGTATGCCAAAATAAAAAGACGGCATATCTCCCGTCCTTGTCTCATATCAAGCGAGGGTCGCTTGAATCTTGTCGACCCTTGACAAAAATGAGGCGACCCTCGCCAAAGCATTAATTGTTGCACGCAAATACTTAGCTCCCATTGGTGGAACCGACGGCAATTGTTAATTTAGTCAAGGGTAGCCTCAAGCGACCCTCGCTTGGCGAATTAGAATCACCATCCTGGATGTATTTCTTCACTTGGTTTCACGAAAATGTTCGTTTCACTCACTAATTCACTGTCTGGTTGCTGCTTCAAACCAAATGCGGCTCGATGGGACCAATGTGTGGTCGCGTGTGCGATATGAGGTGGGCCAATGATGCCCGAGTGAATTACCTTGTTGGCGAGTGATGAATACTTCCAGTTGTGTGGGAATTGGGAATGAATCGCGGTTGCACGATTAAATGAGTGGACTGTATGTCGGTTGCATGTGGCGCGACGCGCACGTGCTGCTCGCGCGAGACGGTCCGTCCCCTTCGACTGCCGGTGACCCAATTCAGCAGATGAATGACTGTTCACAGGTTCGGATTCACTTCCGCCTTTATGAGTCTGCGCACTGGTGCCGGACGTTGCGAGATAAAACGTGCGACATTCGAAACTGTACAGTACATTTTGGACCGAAATTAATGGTATTTTTTCTAACTGTTTTATATTATCCGGCAAACGTTGTTTTAACTGGTTATACAAATCGATCAAAAATCGCGACATCTTTCTCTTACTGTTTTTTCATCGGCAGCTGTTATATCGATACACGCAATTAATAACATTGTAAGTGACAGAACTTGATTTTACAGGGCGGCCAGTCCAAAATCTTACCACATTATATTTTGATGCTGCCAGTAACTTTTATCTATCAGTAAATAAATGTATTGCTTATTTGGGATTATCAGCACGATTCACCCCTTCAACGATTTTTTGTCAGTTACAATAAGCTGACCATATACGAGGTCTGTTCAAAAAGTATCGCGAATTTTATATTTTTTCAAAAAGTATTTATTTATTCATGGGTATCTATTTTGTCCCCTTCAAAGTAATTCCCCTCGGATATAATACATTTATGCCAATGTTTTTTCCAATCCTCGAAGCACTTAAAAAAATCATTTTTTTTATCTTGTTCAGCTCCTCCTTCGATGCCGTCTTTATCTCCTCAATCGTGGCGTAGCGTCGTCCTTTCATGGGCCTCTTCAGTTTTTGAGGCAGGAAAAAGTCACAAGGGGCCAAGTCTGGGGAATACGGCGGCTGCGGCACCGTTACTGTGTTGTTCTTGACCAAATATTCGCGCACAAGCAACGATGTGTGAGCAGGGGCGTTATCATGGTGCAAAAGCCAGTTTTTGTTCTTCCACAAATCCGGGCGTTTCTGGCGGATTGCTTCGCGCAAACTGCGCATAACTTGCAGGTAATATTCCTTATTGACCGTACTACTCTGTGGCAAGAACTCATGATGCACCACGCACCTGCAAAACTGTGAGCAAAACCTTCACGTTCGACCGAACTTGGCGCGCTTTTTTCGGTCTTGGCTCATGCGGCAGCTTCCATTCTCTGGAGCACATTTGGGTCGTCACGGACCGAGTCCAACATCTCCTGAGCAATGTTAACGCGATGCTGTTTTTGGTCGAAATTGAGCAATTTTGGCACGAATTTCGCGGCGACCCGACTCATGCCTAAATCATTGGTTAAAATCGAATGGCACCAGCCAATTTTTAAGTCCTCAGCAACTTCTCTAACGGTAATTCGACGATTGGCCAATACTGTTTTCTTCGCTTTATCAATGTTTTCGTCTGTTGTTGACGTGCTCGCGCGTCCGGCACGCTCTTTGTCTTTGACATCTTCTCGGCCCTCTGAGAACATTTTGTACCACCGATAAACGTTGCTTTGGTCAAAGATAGCTTCACCATATGCCACAGTCAACATTTGGAGTGCGTCCGCGCACTTTATTTTGTTTTTCACACAAAATTTGATACAGATCTTTTGATCCCCATTTTTTGGAATAGGCAAAAATCGAAGACGAGCCAAAACACATCCAACATCTGTCAAACAGCTGTCAAAAATTAACTAAACATTCAAAATCGCCGACCTTGTCAGCATAAGTAAGGGACATGAGTACCAACATAACGCTATAAAAAATCAAAAATCAATTCGTAGCCCGCGGAAATTCAAAATTCGCGATACTTTGTGAACAGACCTCGTATATTTACTACTGTACAATTGTAAGATCACATACAACTTTTTTATTTGGAAACCTGTGATAATTTCAACTTGGTATGTATATTTTATTTGCACTTTTTCCGGGCTGTACGTGCTTTTATGAGCTGAATTATGTTTTCAGGCTTATATGATGACTTCAGTCTAAAACAATAATTCGAAAAATATTCGACCGCAAAAACCTTTATTTTCAATTCTTGTACAGTGATAGATGAAAGGAAACATGAAACATTACAGTAAGCCAAATATAAGGTGTTTCACAGTACAAGTATGAATTTTATAGAAACTAAAAACCTTATACAGTGCGATGAAATAAAACAAAATGCTATCGTCTTTTGGTATTTTCAAAATATAATTCAACATAAATATCATATGACTCGGGAATCTTTATTCCGAGTCTTCGCTGCAATGTTCTTCATCGTTAATTATCTTGCTTCGAGATAAATTCTCATAAAAAGGCTTATAAAGGTCGGGGACTTTTTTAGCCAAGTACATCAAATGATCATATTTCTTTTTTTTCAGTGGTAATAAACTCTTATACGCTTTAGGCAAATTAGCAATATCAAGAGTAGATTTCTTCTTGTGTCTACCTCTTGTTTGTGTCATAAAGTTCAGCGTCGTATATTCATTTTTTGTTAGATCATATTTGTATAACATCTGGATCGTCACAAGATACTTTAATTTCTTTTATTCCGTTCCACTTAATGTTCCTAGTTTGGAAACATTTCCAGAGAGGCTTGAAGTCCTCTGCCAAAGACTTGAAATCACAAATGTCGGCTTGAGTGACCTCTTTAACAATATATGGTTTACCTTGTACCTTCGATAACTTTACAAGCATCACAAATTGGTCAGGCGTGTAAAGTTCTTTTCCTTTTTTGTTCCTCTCGATCAACGCATGAATGCTGTCGTTCTCATTTTGTGTGTGTCCTTGCTCGAGGAACCTATGCTCTATATTTATCTTGAATTTTTTAGCTCCATAGACATACATAACAATAATGAACCGGTTTTTATTTTGTCCGACACAATTGTCGGAATAGAGACATATAGTTTTTTATCTTCTGAAACCTTTTGCTTTATAAAATGAAATACATAGCTGGCAATCTCATTTGCGCCCCTCCTAGCTATCTGCTCCGTCCAAATATAGCAATATCCCTGCTTTGTGCTTAAATCAAATAAAGTAAAATTGTATAGTGACAGCTTTGTTTTATAGTAGAAAGGCTGCACGTCTCGTTGTGGTATCGAAATCACCTTTTGCAAATCAAAACAGGCTACTGTTACATTATCTGATAACTGTGCTCTCTCTTTGTCCTGATCTTTTAGTTTTCTTACAACTTCTTTATGCAGTAAACGTTCGCGCTGTCTTATTTCATCATTTTCATCTTTTTGGGATTTAATATTGTAGGCAAAACATATTTCACAAAAGTCTTTCTTTGGTTTCCAGAAATCCAGGTTAAACTCCTTGATAAAAATCTCTCTATATTGTCTTTCTGTAGCAACCAGACTAATACCACTTTCAGCAGCGTAGTCGACATACAGCCTATACATTTTTGCAAGACTGAGTCCATCTTCAAGATACTTTTTCTTAGTCCTTGATCGGCAGTAGTGGGAGTCTACGCAAGAGAATGCGTTTATATGTGCTCTTACAGATTCCTTTACAGAAGCTGGAATCAAATTCCCTCTGATTTTGTGATATCCTCTTTTGTCTGGGGTAACTGTCCTAGAGTATTCAAAAACATGGTCTTGCACACGTTTTCTATTTGGGAATTTGATGAACTTGGCAGACTGTACATGAATGTAGAGCTTCTTCTCGAAACTGTTCCTTCTTCTTTAACTATTTGGCGCTTCTTGGGCTGCCGTTTAACATATTTTCCTATGGAACGTTGACTGCATGTTGTAATCTCCAAGCTGCCAAAATTTTTGGAAAATTATTTTACGATGCTCTTCTGCTACCCTTGCCTGGCATTTTCTTTTGCACGTCTGTGCGCAAGGTGGTTTCAACTCATTTTTATCTACTTTTCTTCCTTTGACATTGTAGTAATCTTCTCCAGTGTTTCTTTTCATTTTATTTATGTTCCTTTTCCAGGATTCTGGTTTGCGCAATCTTTTTCTGCCGGGATCACTCTTTTCTGGAACTTTCCTCTTTTTCTTTTGCAATTCTGAATTGCTTGTCGATTCTACCATGACCGTTCCATTGCTGGAAGTTGCTATGTCATCTTCATTTGGAATAATAATATACTCTTCTCTGGAAGATTCGCCATGATGTTCAGCACTGAAAATATTTCTTCTAACCGCTTCCAAAGCTTCACTCCTGATGGCATTTTCTGTTTCTGAAAAACCAAATCAATTCTATAAAATTACAAACATTTTGTAAAAACTAGAGCATGAGTTAGATACTTTCGTTGTACCGATAAATAATCTGTTATCAGGTTTTTATTTTTTATAACACAATAGCAATATATACTTGTTTAAAAAGTGTGTGCTTAAGAATAGACCATACATTTTTTCAACAGAACCACCCCAATATCAATGTTTCATAGATTTAGTATATGGAAGGACAGTGTGGTCTGAAAATGCATATATTTCTGATGTGACTGAACAAGTTTGATACGAGCTGAGTTATCGATTAAACTACATTTTATATCAATTTTGTTAAATTCAATTAAGCTAATTAGTTCAATCGATTATTATCCCTTTAAATCTGATATTCAATAACTATAAAATTATATATCCTGTAAAACAGTGCGATTAAAATTTTCCACAAAAACTACATCGTTCCATATTATGAAAAATAATTTATTCAGGCTACTATACCTTCTTCCGGTACCAGGTTGTTTCCAACGACGACAAAATTCCCACATGGGATAGGGTCATTCCAGTTTGTACAGAATATAATTATTCTGTAAGTTCAAAATTAGGTTAGCTGTGGTTTGACCACATCAGGCCAGTGAATATACGATTTGGACTGAGCTAATGATTTGTGGAAAAGTTATGTTGAAATGATAACAAAGAAAATACCAAAGTCTTTCCTCAGAAACTTATAGGTTGGAGTGGGATGGAAAAATATGTTTGTGATTTTTCGCGATGTACGGCAAAAGTACATAATGCGATTATGTTGGAAAGTGCGGTAGACAAAATTGTTCTTTGTGTTCTATCTGTAATGGGAAGATCGAGAGAAACGACAAACACATTTTCCACCCCTAAGACTCAGCCCACTCAACATATTTAGTTTCTGAGGAGAGATTGTTCAGTATTTTGTTTGTTATAATTCTAACATAACTTTGTCGGAGTTCACGGTCAGTTTTCAATTTGTCCAACCTGTTGATCATGTATTCTTCATAGTTACGGCCTTATATAGACAATTATTAAGTATTTTTGCCACAAGACCCTTGAGTCACAACAAGTACACTCAACAGTCTTTCTCAATGAACGGGTTATTTGGAATAAGCATATAATATGCCGTTTAACAGATCGGCTCAAAGACATCGTCAATATTTCTCGATAATTATAATATACCTACAGCATTCGTAAGAAACAATATTCACATAAATTATACCTTTGTATCAAAACTTATGTATGTGAATGCCTACCTTCTGCCATCTGTTCCTTATCACATTGCTCCTCATGCACAGCCAACTGTAAAATCCTCTTCGCACGACTTGACATAGCGATAATATAAAGATATTAATATGATATAAACCACTTTTGTCACGATGAGAAGCCCTTTTGTCACAGATCTGCTTTTTTCCAGCCGACTGATTTTCTTATTTTAGAGGTTAAGTGCTAGTAATTACGTAGATGAATTCCAAGCAAAACTATTGTAAGTGCGAAGTAGGAGAAATTTATCAGGGAATAAAATTGTAGGTTATGTTACCAGTCTTGACATATCACTTGAATTCCAAAGAAGAACATTGTAAGTGCAGCTACAATCTTATTTCTGGGAAATGTATCATATTATTGGATGGTACAGTGCCTTATTGATAGTAGGAATTTTAAACTCGAATGCTTGTAAATGCTGTTGCAATGTTTTTACTGTTGAACACAGTAATATTGATAGTTACAATGGGATGTTTTAGATTAATATCTGAATTATTTTCATTCTTACACTAATTTCATCACCACCATATCAAAGAGTATATTATTTTTTATTGAAAATAACGGAAAACCAAGAAATGTAAAAATGTCACTTACAATGTTATTAATTGCGTGTATCGATATGCTTATTATCAACTAATTCACTTATCTTTTTTTCAAACTGGAAGCCCAAATATGGTTTAGGATTTAAATACTTTTGTATATCTTTTTCCACATTTTCTACTTCCCAGTCTGGCAGAAATATTTTATTTCCAATATAACCACATCTCAAAAGCCTCAATTTTCCTTGTGGACGCTTCCGTCAACGTCCAGGATTCAGCACCATACAAGAGCACAGACCAGACATAACATTTGAGTAGTCTCAGTCAGTAAGTATAGGTTTTAAAAATAGAAGATATGCTAAATTAATTTCGTCATTGAACATCTGATAAAGAATTTCGGCAGTATAGCATTTTTCCGACATACGAGTGATTTCAAAATGTGTTTTTAATTCTAGATGTTGATCCAAAATTCTTGTTATCGCAACTTCAATAGACAACCATCTCGTTGAACATGAACGCACTATTTTTTTAGGATCTGCGCCATCATTGATTGCATTAAATAAATACTTGTAATTATTTTGTCTGTTAGCCGATTTGCTAAACCAGTTATAAGTTTCGGCAATCATGAACTCTAAATTTCTCGGAAGAGTTTCACGTGCGGCGTGTGACACAGCCAACTGTAGGGAATGACACACGCATTTAATTAATATTAAATTGGGAACCTCAGATTTTAAATGGGTATAAACACTATTATTAATACCTATCATAACGCTTGCGTTATCCGTGCCAATGCCTACAAGATTGTGTAAAGGAAGTTTAAATTTTTCTAAAGTCGTTTTAACTGCACTTGCAATACTTTCGGCATCACATTGATTTAGTTCAACTAATGCTAAAAATGTAGATACTCTTTTAAATAAGCGATCATCGTAATACACAATAGCAATTCCCAGTAACTTTACAACGCTAATATCATTTGATTCGTCTAATAATAAACTGTACTTTGAAAATCCACTATCTATAGATTGTAATAAATCCTTTTGGAAATGTGGATAGAAAACATTTTTTATAATTCCACTACATTTTGTTCTATGAAGTTTTAAATCTTTGACAGTTTGGTCTTGAAATGTACTTTTACACAGTTCGCCAAGATGATCTATGGGTAAAATAGCACAGTGAGCACAAACTTAAATTTGCTTCAGCTTCCATAGATTGTAAGTTCTTCCCAGAAAAATTTATCTTCGTTTGGACCAGCGATCTACCAGCGGCAAACGGCTGCGCAGCTTTGACATGTTTAGCGGATGCTAAGTGATGTTTAATATCTGACAACTTTGCCGTGAACTCCGATTTACAATAATTACAGCGTGCTCTAGGTGGATGACCTGGAATCTCCAATAACCAGTCCTTAAACTGAGGCAAATGTAACCATTCCTTTCGAAAATTCTGAATATACTTTGCTTTACTTTTCTCAGCCATTTCTAAAAAAAACGTTCTATTTACATTGGAATAAAAAAACTGTATTTCACCCAAAACAGGAAATAAACGCGTGATGAATAAAATAATTATAAAGTGAAACTTACCTTTGTGATCTAACTACATCAATTTTGTGGCATTAAACAATAATCGACCTATCTATTACTGGGTACGCACGCTGAACGCACAATGTACAATACGTAAATATCGATCCTAATCCTAAAACAACAAACCGCGGGGATTCCCGTTTCCCCAGTTTTTTTGTCACGTCTGGACACGTCTGAAGACCGATGCCGTGTTGCCAAAATGCAATTTGAAGCGATTTTCTATTTGTACTGCTGCCAAGTAGTATGTGACAGTAAAGCAAATTAGATTTTCGTCTAGTTATCATTTACTTATCTGAAAATTATTAAGCTAAAATCAGTTCTCAAAACTATTGATAATATTCGTGTAGGCGGTACTGTAGTAGCTCCGACTTTTTACGAGTTCACAAAATGTATGTTAAGACATTGTGACTATGATGATGAAAATCAGCTAAGAAAATCTCATAATCCGTCAAAAATTCCGCTAGCCGCTATCGCTAATTTTGTCCGCTAAATTTAAATCAAATTCCGCTAAATCTAGCTGAAATTCCGCTAAGTTGGCAACACTGCTGCGGAAGTGCCCAGGCGACACGTACCTAACAGCGACGTTGCCAATTCCTACTATTTTTGGTAAAATTTTAAAAAATGCACTGCTGGGGTCCCTGAGGTACCACGCTTGGGCATTCAAGGGTTAATGAATGTCTATAAAAGTAGATTAATACAATGCTCAAAAACCTACCGTAATTTTTTCTGCTAGATAATTGAAATCAGCCTGTGCAATCCTCCCTATTTGCTTCCTCTTTTCAAATGTGAGTCTTTTTTTGGGAACCTCAACCTCCAAAATTTATGATACCTCACTATCAGTCTTCTGTTCCATAGCAGTCAACTCCAAATCTGCAGCTTCGTTATGAGAGGAAGTTGCTCCTTTTCTTACTAGCAGGTTGAGGTACCCAGTCAGGTTCAGGCCTGGAGTTGCCATCCTTTAATAGTCTAATCAGCTGCGCCTTCTTTCTTGTGGGGGGCCAATATAGAATTCCGTCTTTTTCCCAGGCGGTTGGAACGATTGTCAATACTTTGGAACCATGTTCCGTAGTCTGGACAATTTTGAAGGACATAGGGACGATAAAAAACAGGTAGCCTGTGCTGGCGTTCGTTATTTAAGAAATAGCTAGCAAAAAATAGGTTCGATTATGACTAGGATGGCAAGGAATACAAGGATTTTTTCCAAGATCCAGAAGGTTTAGGACGTTTAGGTTTTAGGTTGGATTGTTGGATCAATTATCAAATGTCAAAGCACTGTCAAAATCAGATTGTCAAATCACGACACAAACACTGTAACTTGTCAGATCATAGAACACATATAACTGAAACATCTTCAGATGGAGATGGGAACTGCATATCGAATTTTGTGATATCGAAGTTTTGCAACTATCGTCACATGGACTTTTTGCGTTTTTTGTTTTTGAATGCAAGGATTTAGCAACAAAAATGTAGCTTTATAGTACGTTTTAACTTTTTAAATGTTGTCTTAATATGCACTTACTGGTCAAATGCGTCACATAACTATATTTTTATTGAATGTGCGTTTTCTCTAACAGGGTTTGACATATAAGGCCTTTACGGAAACTGTGATCAGGTTAACCCGATCACTTGGATCACTGATCCTGACGTTCGGAAAGTGACCTAGGATTAGTCAGAAATAGGGTCAGTTCACTGTTGTACAGTAAGTAATGGCGATCGGATGATTCAGATCAGTAGCTGTTTTTATTAACGATCTGTTTTTTACTTATAAACCAACATTTTCGTTGTTCGATGTCAGTTAAATCCATAGAATCGTAAATTCCACTTGACAGCTGTTTGACATATAACTGATCGATCCGGATCCAGATCTGGTGTTTCCGCAAAGGCCTGTATTGTACTTTTGTTATTAACGTTGTGATATGTGATATAAAAGCATCCTTTTAATCAAAAGATTCAGGTATTACTCAAATAAGAGTATATAATAAGAGCAAATCTGCGCCCTACGAGACTATGTTATAAAAAAAAGATTTAAAATGTTAATTGTTGGAGGAAATTATATTTTATTTCCTCAGAAGTAAGCGATATCCTAATATATACATTAAAATGATACGTTCTCCATTTATGTTGGATGTTGGAACCACTTTTCTGAAAACAAGGGATTCAAGACTTCGATTTTTGTCATGCATACATGTATCGATATCTGAAGGTAGATATTGCCAACTCTATTAACAACATCAAGGTTATATATTGCAACCCGAGGTAATATAGGAGGTTTTTTGTTTTTGAATGCAAGGATTTAGCAACAAAAATGTAGCTTTATAGTACGTTTTAAGTTTTTAAATGTCGTCTTAATATGCACTTACTGGTCAAATGCGTCACATAACTATATTTTTATTGAATGTGCGTTTTCTCTAACAGGGTTTGACATATAAGGCCTTTACGGAAACTGTGATCAGGTTAACCCGATCACTTGGATCACTGATCCTGACGTTCGGAAAGTGACCTAGGATTAGTCAGAAATAGGGTCAGTTCACTGTTGTACAGTAAGTAATGGCGATCGGATGATTCAGATCAGTAGCTGTTTTTATTAACGATCTGTTTTTTACTTATAAACCAACTTTTTCGTTGTTCGATGTCAGTTAAATCCATAGAATCGTAAATTCCATTTGACAGCTGTTTGACATATAACTGATCGATCCCGATCCAGATCTGGTGTTTCCGCAAAGGCCTGTATTGTACTTTTGTTATTAACGTTGTGATATGTGATATAAAAGCATCCTTTTAATCAAAAGATTCTGGTATTACTCAAATAAGAGTATATAATGGGACCAAATCTGCGCCCTACGAGACTGTTTTATAAAAAAAAATTTAAAATGTTAATTGCTGCAGGAAATTATATTTTATTTCCTCAGAAGTAAGCGATATCCTAATATATACAATAAAATGATACGTTCTCCATTTATGTTGGAACCACTTTTCTGAAAACAAGGGATTCAAGACTTCGATTTTTGTCATGCATACTTGTATCGATATCTTAAGGTAGATATTCCCAACTCTATTAACAACATCAAGGTTATATATTGCAACCCAAGGTAATATAGGATCACCTCGGGTGATCTTTGGGTGATATTATGCTTTCCAGAATATATAATGGTTATTCGTTCTATCGGCCATGATGGTTCGAGAAGAAAATAAAGGAAATATTCAGAAGACCCAATTTGTTTCATTTATTTCTACAAAATCTATTCAAAATTGGATGTTACTTGTCTGCCACTAAGATTTATAACTTAAAACAATTAAGTAGTACATTGCAACATTTAGTTGCAATAATTTGTACATCATACATATTGATACAGTCTGCACCCGAAATTTGTTATTTCTGGTTATTTGACAAGCCCCTGCATTTTTTCGAAGTATCTTATCTACTTTCACGATAAAAAATGATTCGCACTGAAATTTTCTGCCACAGTTACAGGCTATACCGATCTCATATATTTATACTATACATGCAATACACTTGTTGGTCATCTGTATTTACTAACCGTCCATTTGCATTTCGCGTTTCTATGGATTGTGTTATTATTGTGTCAAGACTGTCAACTCCAGATATGATTCTTCCACTGGATAAGGATAAAGATACAAATAACTATTAAACAAGATGTATACGAAAGAGACAGGCTCTGTTGGCGACTGACAGATGACAAATGACAGAAAAGTAAATTCCTGCAACAGTAACAGTTCTAACACCTTTATAGGCAAAGTATATAATGGTAACCGAAACACAAAAGCAACTATTTTATATTTCTGAACGTGATCGATCAAGGTCACATCGCAAGTTATATAGTGGTTACGGAAACATCTTCGTTACCTTTGGTTACATCACTTCATTGTATATAGCGTTACTAAATCAATGGTTTAGGGAACATTTATAAACGCCACATTTAAGCTCTTTAGGAGGTTTATAACGGTCATAGAAACATTTCTGTTAATTGATATATCACCTTCGGTTGTATAAAATAGGTGATACAACAGCTGCGACAAACGTTATATATATATATATACAAAAATGTTTATTGGGGATATTGGTGGTGTGCGACTGGCGACATTCCCACAAACTGTAGCATACTACATGTTGCCAGTAGTCCGTCTTTACATTCACACAAATATACATATTCTATCTATTTCAGTAAAAAACGCCACCTATCAAATTTTGCAAAAAGACCTACAGCCACTGGCATCAAGTACACTCGCAGAGCAATATCAGCAGTTCACAGAGAAAAAAATGTTGTCTATGTTTCTTTTTTTGTTTATGCATATTGCTAGTTACATCTGTTTTAGGTACGTTAAGGTTTTTAAAGTGGCGAGTGTTTTAAATAGTATCTTCATAGGTGGTGTAGGTTCGTTAGTTTGCCTTGCAATGTTATGTAGAACCGTTGTTGCAACTATTGCAGCTTTTATCACATCCATATTGAGCCTTAGTCCATAAGCCATGACTGGGAAACGTTTTTTCCACAGTCCAATTTGACCTTCAATATTATTTCTAGTGCTTACTAGTACTTCATTGTATAATTATTGTGTCATAAGGTAATTCTTAACAGGGTAGCCAATGTCACCTATATGAATTCATAAATACATACTATTTCTTTTTATTTTCTCATCAAACTGGCCATAAATAAATGGTACCAGATAGACACTGAGAATACCAAACCATTGTGGAATTTTTCAAACTCTTCAAACTCTTTTGAAAACATGCAAGTGTAATCACACCGTGTCTCAAAAATACAGAGCAAATGGATCACAGATATTCAGTTTTATTGTG
Organism: Callosobruchus maculatus; assembly: GCA_951848785.1. Taxonomy (NCBI): domain Eukaryota; kingdom Metazoa; phylum Arthropoda; class Insecta; order Coleoptera; family Chrysomelidae; genus Callosobruchus; species Callosobruchus maculatus. The sequence continues at coordinate 6,350,266 of CATOUR010000043.1, read as the reverse complement.
CAACATATTCTGTCAATATTCTTTCACTAGCTCCTTAATTATAATCAAGTAACATGCTCGTCTGTCTTATTTTATCTCACCTATCAGTATTTGCATAAATATTGTTGCATCATGTACTGAGCCTGGCCATCTAGAAACATGACTTTTTGTTCCTGTATACTTCAGCATTTTCTTCTAGAATCATTCAAGAAATGTCTGTCTGGTCAAGGCATACACACGAATTTTTGAAACCATTAAGTAAGTATCACATGGGGACTGAATTCTAATATGAGTGCCATCTACTATCCCTATCATCCTAGGGAATTTTGTAACTGCGTAAAATTTGGTCTGCTCCCTAATGAAGCCTTGCTCTTCGGGAATTTTCACATATGCTGCAAATAGTCTGGCAGTAGCTCGAGATATATTTTTTACTGTTCTTGATGCTGTCGGTACATGTGCATGTAGTCTGCAGTTTGATGAGAACTCAGGATAAAAACACTACAGTTCGTGTGAAATACTTATTATTTTTCGAAATATCTAACACAATATAGTATCGTGGGTCCGTCGCTAGATTTACGAAGAATACAAAAACATTTACGTAAAAATGGGTTAACAGTCCGACAGGACGACCGGACCGACACCCGTGCAGTCAGATGGTCAAGCCCCGACTACCTATGTTCCGCTTAGTGGTCGTGAATCATCGATAGTACTATCGATCGCTATCGATAGTATGTGATATCAAAAAATATCGATATTTTTTTGTTAGTATCAATAGTTCGCGATATTAGCCAAACAACGGCTTCTCTGGTTGTGTTGTGTCACAGAACTCACAGAACTTGCTTTTTATGCCAAATTTAACGTTCTGTGTTACCGTACGAAGACGTTGGTGACTGTACCTCTGGGTGCTGTTCTGCACTTCTGTGTTAACAACTCTGAACTCATCAGTGAATCAGTGTAGATATTTTGTGGCTACAACTACAGCACAGCATACTGCACAAGTACAAGTGCACGGCCAAAATTGAAAGAAATGGAAATATTTTTTAATCTAAACAATTAAGTTCACAAAAATGATTTGCTTGTCGAAAATTATAAACCATGAACAATGATTTTTTCAGATAACGAAGGACCTCAAATACAAAATGACGAGAGCCAAGTTGGTTCACAATCACAATGTCTAACAAAAAAGAGAAAAGGGTGCTTGTGTCCACAGTTTGGAAATATTTTCAACGTTTAAGTGACAATAAATTAGCTAAATGTATTACTTGTGGACGTGAATACAAAACAAATGGTAATACCACTAACTTGTCCGAGCATTTAAAAAGACATCATCCGTTAATAAAAAAGACTAAACCAATAGAAGAAGAAAAGGCAAGTGTATCCTTCAGTTCTGACTCCGCAAGCTCTACTGTTTACTCTAGTACCAGATCAGTTAGCCCATTTTTCAAAAGAGACATTCACTATGAATCAAATCGCAGCGTAAAAAACAAATAGATAAAGCAGTAGTAGAAATGATTGCACCGGATTTTCAGCCATTTTTCTATTGTCCAAGACAGTGGATTCAGAAGACTCATAAAACTACTTGACCCAAGGTATGTTCTGCCTAGTATCCATAGTCTGAGTGGAAAATTGTTAGAAAACTCTTATCAAGAAGTGTATCAGAAGTTAAAAGAGTGAGTTGGCGGCTGTGCTTTCCACAAAGCTTTTAGCAAATGGAATGAACCATACTGAAGATAGTTTTATAACTACTTTGTACCTTAATGCAACCGCATTGAGTTTTATATAATGGAACATATTCCTCAAAAATGAGTGATATAAAATGACATAATAGTGCACGCACAGGATTCCTTAATACCATTATGCACTTAAACATAAGGCAGCATAGGATGGTAGATTACATACTATTTAGGCAACGATTGTATTATGTTGTATTATGCTTCTCAATAAATCAATATTTATTTTTTGTTTTAGATAAGTGGCAACAAATTGGCACCAATGAAGGAGTTAGCTGAGAAACTTCTATGCATTCCAGCAACATCTGTTGAAAGTGAATGAACCTTTAGTTCAGCAGGGCAGGTTTTAACAGCCCGAAGATCAAGGCTCAATTCGTCAACTGTGGATAAATTAACATTTCTCCACAAGAACTTAAATGTAGATTAATAGTTTAATTTAATGCTTATGATACTTTTGAATAAAGATATTACTTAATCCCTTTAAACATTAAATATATATATTGTCTTAAACGCCTTTCTACCATCAAATGATGTAGGGGTGAGCAATACACTTATTTCTTACAATAAACTATTTCACGCCACTGTTTTTTATACATGGCCACTCTTCTAGCACTTGACGCCGCGAGTCCTTTGTCCTCAATGACACTCTGCACTGCCTTATTCCATGATGTAGTCGGTCGCCCTCTTCTTCTGCTCGGTATTGTTTTACTTTCCCAGACCTTTCTGACTTGTCTATTGGTGTCCATCCTGCACATATGCCCAAACAACTTCAATTAGTTCCGTTCTATTAAATTACATATACTGACTCTACTCCTAGTTCGTTTCTAATATCCTCGTTTCTAATTCTATCCAACCTTGTTACCCCTTTAATCTTCCGGAGGTATTTCATTTCCATTGCTTGCAGTTTTTGTTTCATACTTCCTGTTAGTACCCACGATTCTGAAACATTGAAGGTTGACTTTATTCTGTTCTGTGAGGTTAGCTTATGATTTTTTTTTAATTTTATTCAGATATTGTTTTTCTAACCCTTATTTCAATCAAGTTATTGAAACAATAGAATCATAATCTGAATGCTTTAATTTGTTGAAGTAGTTGTGATAGCAAAAACATCAAAACATGCTTAGTAACAATTAATAATAAAAATTGCGTAAAATTGTTTAATGTCTTTTAAAATCTAGCTAAAATAGTTTTAATCAAAAATAGAATCGATTTTACAATTATCGATCACGATTTAATGTCCAAAAATTAATTTAAAATTTAATCACTCCTAGCCTAACATAATTTAGTGTTTTCTTTTGATCTTCGGAAAAAATGTTAGTAACCCTAATAACTCATTTTCAGTTCTGTCGGATGATTACCAAAAGTATTCTTAAAAAACAAGCTTAAATATCGGTGGAAAAATTATCGGATACTATCGATAAATATCGATGTTTTATATTAACTATATCGAAAACTATCGATTAATAGTGTGTTGTTAGGTAACTCAAACTGTCACATATATCTTGTTTTAATAACAGTTGAATGTATTTAAAATACTAGCGTCCATGTAAAAATGCATATGTGTGACACATTTTATGACAAAGCAAATGAGGGAATGAATTTTGGAGTGAAGATGACATTTTAAAAAATCATACAGTGACAGCAAAGTAATAGAAAAGTATCAGAATCCCTCTAAATTTTATTTTGAGGTGTGTTTGGGAAGTATCGAGTGAATCATATTTTTTTGCAGGTGGGCTAGAAGTGGGCGCATCATTTCAGTGTTTCCGCGATGTCACAGCCCAGCTTCCATCAAAACCAACAGAAAAAATTGGAAAACGCAAGGCGGAAGCAACTGTAGATGGGGCCATGGCACATGAAACCGAGGAAACTAAGTAACAGTCAACTTCAGCGGTTAGTGCTGTTAGAACAATTCAAGGTTGCCCGTTTACAACAGGAATACTTAAGTGTCAAACTGAGGGATCAATCCCTTTCCACTCAAGTAGTTATCAATGAGAATGGGAAAACGTTTGCTAGCTTATAATAATACTATAGGTTTATTTGTATGCTTAAATTTTAGATAATAAACTGCTTAAAACTGAAGGGTGCAGATTCTCAAAAAACCAAAAATATATATATTTCTTGTGTATTTTTGTTTATAGCAGCAGTCCATCTTCGTTGGCTTATCCTGTGAAGAAAAACATATATAATAGGAAGATAATATAAGCTTGTTGGGCCAAATTCGTTATGAAAAAAGTTACATTCAAGTTGGAAAAAAATATTGAAGAAACACACAATAGACGGGTTTTGGCACGAGCCAGGGCCTTCTTTCCACTATCTCACTCTCACACACTCACTTTTTTTGATAACTATGATGTATATCTAATGCAAAGTTGTCAAAAAAAAGTGAGTGAGTGAGAAAGTGGAAAGTAGGCCCCAGGGTACAGAGTGGACCTTTCTCCATCTCCTTCCATCCTGTAAACTTAAAAAGTGAGGCATATATTCTATATTAGCACTTCTTTACCTGATTAAAGTGTCAGTTTCTTCAATATTTTTCTTCCTATTACTTCCGTTGTTTTGGTGATAAGGTATCGTAAATTTAAATTGAGTATTATTTCTTCTATTGTATCAAAAGATCGGTGAATATGGAGGTATTACTAATATAATTTGTGTTCATTAAGAGATAATACGCTCACCTATGTTATTATTGAGGATCAGCTGAGCTAATTGTGTACGTCGGGCTTGATCTTCAGCTCGTGTAGCTGCGACCGTCATTTCCGGTACCTCTTGCAATTCCTCATCGTCTGTTTCTTCGACTTCCAATTCGTCCGCATCCTCGAAATCAGCATCACCAAGGTACTTTGCAATATTATGCAGCGCGGTACAGGCAACTATAACCTTCGAAATAGTCTCCATTTTCATTCGACACACATATTTGAGAATCGGGAACCGCCGTTTCAACTGTCCAAAAGCATGTTCTATGAGAACTCTTTCTTTCTTTAATAATCGATTGAATGCAGCCTGCTCTGCATCTTCCGCAATGGAGAAGGGTTTCATCAGATAGGGTGTTATGCCATAGCCTCTGTCTCCCAACAACACCGTGTTAGTTGTCCGCCGCATAATGTCATGAACAGAAGAATTTTTCCAAATTCGACTATCATGTACTGAGCCGGGCCACCGTGCATCGATATTCATGAAAACGTAATTTTCGTCACATATGCCTTGAACATTGATGCTAGCATAATTCTTCCTGTTTACATATTCATCCCCAAATAGACGTGGCTTCTCAATTTCAATATGCGTGCAGTCGATAACTCCTATTGCAGTCGAAAATTTTTTTGCTGACCGTTTCACTTTGGCCTCCATCACTTCATTTTCAGTCGATGGGAACTTGATCTAGTCAGCCGCTTTGTTCACAATGAGAAGGAGAGTGGTATCGACAATCCTGGAGACTGTAGGTTGTGTACATCCCAGTTCCTCACCTATACCGCTCTGGAAACCCGGATCAGCCATATACCGTAAAAACACTTTCATTTTGTGTACTGGCGAAGGCGCCCCTCCCCTGGTTTCCACATTTTCGCCGATGAAGTAGTCGGCTAACCACTGCAAGTTTATTTCCTCAAACCGAAACAGAGTTCGAAAATCGCACTTACGTGGATTTCGTCTCTCTTTATACATTTTTCATGCGCGTACATGCACTACATCCGCCATGTTGAATTTCAATTAAAAAATAATGCACTCACTCTCCAACACAAACACCTCAGCCCTTCAGGTATATACACATGAATGAAGTAAATGGTTAAAAGCTGCTCCGGACTAGATGCATATTTTCTGAAGCAAATCCTTCAATTTTGAAGCAAATGCTCTTGTTTATAAATACCAAAAAAGTGAAACTTTTTCCTTTAGAGCAACACCTTTTCGATCCAAGTCCGAATCTTTTCCTTATTTTTCTTATGAATAGAATGTGAAGTAAATGCGTCGATTTCTACAAGTAAAAGCATATGCTCTTCTTTATGAATACGGCCTATTGTATCCAGGTGGCCAGGCTCGGCATATGATGCTACTATTTTCAGTAATTGTCGACTGAGGACAAGATTTGAAGGTGGAGAATTTGGTAATGGTATTTTGTTAGGTTGGTATTACTGTTTTAATTAAAATGAAGCAAGATTAATACTGATATCTATATGAATGTTTTATTGTAGGAGATAGTGGATACCCATTAAGGAACTATTTATTTACACCCTTGCCAAATCCTGTAACCCGACCCCAACAGCTCTAAAATGAATCTCATATTAGAATCAGAAGCAGTATCGAAAGGACATTTGGAATTTGGAAAAGACGTTTTCCATGTTTGGCATATGGCTTACGCTGCAAGCTTGAAACTGGCTTAATAATAATAGTAGCAACAGCAGTACTACACAATATTGCTAGACAAATGCATAATGAAGATCCACCACCTCCCATGGGACTAAATGCTGAGGAACTTGAATATTTAATTTTGCAAAGTGATATAGCTGTTGTTCATCCACAGCAGAATAACTTACATGATCTGGGAAATGACTTAGTGAATAATGATTTTGCTAATTTGTAAACTCCTTAGCCTTGACTGAGATATAATACAGAAAATAAAAACTGATCTTTCTTTTATCAACACTCCAAAACCAAATAATGCATTTTAACATAACCTTCATAAACATATCATCAATTCATTATTCAGACAGTATTTGGTTTGTTGGTTTTAAGCCTGTTAGTGTTTTCTCAAGTTGGATGAAATTTACTTAACAACACATACAAGTTACCTACGGCCACCCTGTATTCTAGCCAGACATCTACCGAGCGTCATCACCTAGATCAGCAGTTTCGAGGATATTCCACAAATTACCTTCTTACCTTCTTTGCAGACAATTATTCTTTCCATTTTAATTATGTTCATATTCAGTCAGTCTTAATCCAACCTTTGTAGATACAACATTTGAAAATAAATCATTTTTTAAAAAGCACTTTACGGTACTTCGAAACATAATTGGCACAGCCGTAGTAGGATACCAGGGCGGTTCGATAAGTTCGCGCTTCCTGGCACACGATTTACCTGGTATACGAACGAAAACCGCGACGAAAATTTTCAAGTTTCGGTCGTCGCGTAGACCCTGCCAAGAGTTCCAGCCAGGATCAGGATAGAAATCTAGGACCTAGAGAGAGGACGTCGTTCAAGAGGACGTTGAACATGGACAGCTCTACTCCGAGAGGACCTTGGAGTATGGACATTGCAGTGGTCTTGCTGTAAGTGCTTTATATGTCGTTTAGAGGTAGCCAAATTGCACCACTAAACTCAAGCGAATCTACAGATTCTGATTCTGACTCACCTACTGACCAAAACTTTTCCAATTTTGAGCCTATCAATTATTAGACCTCCTATCTTGCCAAAATTTTCCAATTCCACACATTCTACAATGAATTCTCAATCACAACAAAGTTCAGCAGTCCCCGTGCTGAAGCCAGAATACCTTCAGATGATACCCAATTTCAGCGGCGAGGCAGAATTGCTTCCCAGATTTTTAGAAATCTCCGAAAAATTAGTTTCAAAATTCTATAATGCCAACGATACCAGTGATTTCCAAAACGAATATCTTATGTCTAGCCTTTTAGCCAAAATTAAAGGTGATGCGGCATTGAGTATATCATCGTCTATTATTAAAACCTGGCAAGATTTGAAGAATGCTTTATTACATGCCTATGCAGACAAGAGGGATCTTTACACACTTAATATTGAATCTAGCACTTAGAATATTATTAAGAGGGTTAAAGGAACCCATTGGTTCACTAATGCGAACTAAAAATCCAGAGGACCTTAATGTTGCACTCAATATGCTGACAAATGACTTTCAACTTTAGTCTATACAAAATTCGAGACCCAAATTTCAAAATAGGCCCCAACATAGACCCAGTAGTTTTCGAAGAAATTTTCAGAGGCCCCCGCAATCTAATCATTTGCCCATCATGAACGTTCCTAATCAATTTAATAGGGCTAACAATAGTCCAAGACAGGTTCAGCCCACTCAACAAAATAGGATAGTTCAACCAAGGCAAGATAACGCCTTCAGGCCAAATCCGCAGCGACAGCTTCCTCAACCCACACCAATGTCTGTTTCAACAAGAAACACTTTCAGACCTTCACAAAGTCAACAGCTACGCAGCTCACCTCCTAATAATTACTTCCAGGCCACATCTAGGCCAAATTTCATTTCAGAAGAGCTTTTCAACATAGACGATCAATATGATCACTCTTAACCAAGCACTTCCCGTGAATTTTCTCATGATCAATCACCCAATGATTCTGATGAGTCTGAGAAGCCTCGGAAACAATGCTGCCGTTTCAGTACATTTGTACTATTTCTAGTACATTTTTGACATCAACATAAAAAAGTACATTTCATCATTATAAGGCCTAATTCTAGTACATTTTCAAAATTCAATCCAATGACCAACATATGTACATATATATTAGCTAAATCCCATCGGAATTTCATTCAAAATCCATCTATGACTCGTTCTTAAATTTCAGTATTCAAAATCCATCTATGACGTCACCGCAACTCAGCGGTGTTTCACATAGACGTCTTTCATCGATGCAAAGAAGAAGAACGCGCCTGATACGACGACAAGGACAACGCGGCGTCGTATTCGCATTCGTGCCGTTCTACCGTCGTGCGTTGTTCCGTTGACTCAGCTGTGATTCCCCGTTTCTTTCACTGGGTTTAGTTATTAGGCTTGGTTATTTTTTTGCCTATATCGGATATTGAACAATCGGTGCAGTTTTATTCCCGGTGATTGATGAAAAAATTGTGTTATAATAAAATAAGAAGACTCGGTATTTTACGGAACGCCAAGATGGACAAGTAAGTACTTGTTTTTTATTGAAACGTCTAATTATTATTTTACGTATTCATACATAGTATCATACAAATAAATTATGCAGCATTGAACTATTGCAATGTTTTTTCATATGATAGCACAGGAAAAATAAGCAAAGTTTTAGATGAGAGGAGGTACAGGAATTTCTTGAAATACAATTTTACATAAAATAGCTGTTTCTCATGTTTTTTTTTAATGCTAAATCGAGTAAACATAAAATTAGGTTGCCAGAAATAACTTTAAGTGAGATAAACACACATTCTTTTGAAATCAAATTAATAAAATTCATAGAGGGGCCGGCATTTTAGCTACCATTTTCTTTTACCTTAAGTCAACCCATTTAAACTTTACAGCACTTCAAAGTCAGCACAGGTGATTTGCTTTCAAAAACTAATGATCTTTTGATTTTCAGGTATGTCAAGAGGTTTAAAAAATCTACTGATGATCAGCAGAATCAGCCGTCAACATCGAAAAATGAAGAGGACCAGGGTAACAAAACTTCAAGTGAGTACTCTTTATCAAATGAACAATCTACAGAAAGACGACGGAACAAGCCCAGGTATGTGCAAAAATATCGTTCTACCTGGGAGACAGAATTTAAATGGTGTAAAAAAAGCCCCGATAATAACTACCCTTACTGCAAGGCTTGTCATAAGCAAATAAAAGGCAATCGTGCCCATTTAAAAAGACATGAAAAAAATGAATTGCATATGAAAAATATGAAAAAGGCGGTTACAACTGAACAGCCATCTATAGACGCCACATTAAGAAAAACTCTGTGCAAGAATGAAAAGCTGATTAAAGAGGGTGAATTGAAACTGGCGGCTTTTGTAGCTGAGCATGATATTTCATTTAAAACCATGGAACATTTACCGAGATTAATAAAATCCCTCTGCCCAGATTCGGAAATTGCAGCCAGAATTACCTGTAGCAGAAGTAAAACTAAAAAATTAGTTAACGAAACCATTGGCCCATATGCTAAAAGACAGGTTGTTGCTGATTTGAATAAACATTTTTATTCAATTATTATAGACGAAACTACCGATATATCAGCCAAAAAATGTTCAGCAGTTCTCGTGAGGTATTTTAAAAACAAGACCGTGGATGCCTTTTTAGGATGCAAGTGCCACCACGCAGTACCCCCAAGTGAAACTGGCTTCCTTGTACTACGTGAGGTCAAGACTCTTTTATTTCTATCTGCAGGGCGGGTAGAAGTCCGGAACTCGGTGAAATGACGAGAAGCGATCGGCAGAAATAATATATTGAAATGCAAAATACATTTGCACCGCTACACGCGGTAAAATAAACTTAACAAAACTATCTAAAAAACCTAGATTACGGCTGCGACACCCGAAACCGAAACACCGTCCGTCACATACCAGCGTCATCGCCGAATCCCCCCCTTGCGTTTGTCCCCTCGGGCACACAATTTCACTGTTACCAACCACTAGGCCGACGCGCAGTTGCCACATCACTTTTTATTCCTAAGAACCTTAATACTACAGTGTTGCCATTTACAACCACCTTGGGCCTGTTACATGACCCCCCTTTCGAATGACCAGTGGCAACAGTGGGCATTCGAAACTTACAACGGGCAAGGTGGTACTTTATAAGGTTTTAGATTATACACATTTTGGATACCCAAATTCACCCCTGTGGCATCTTCTACTACTTCATACGAGTTGTGTCCTTGGACTTTGACAATAGTCGCTGGACCTCTGAATAATAAAAAGAACTTTTTAATTTCGGCCCATTCTGCAGATGACTGAGGATGGGTGCGGACCAAAACCTTGTCCCCCACATCAAATACCTGAACTCGATGTCGCATGTCATGACGACGCTGGCGTTTCTCGGCCTTAGTTCTAAGGTTCCGATAAGCGAGCTCAACTCTTGTGCTGTGGTCTAGTTCTTCCGACGCTAACACAGGCGGGAAAGAAACCTTCGATAATATTGTACTTTTGGGCGTTATCTCAAAATGGAGATACTCGGGTGTAAAGTTCGTTCCGCTGTGGACCACCCGATTTAACCAAACTTGGACATCTTTTAACACATAAGCCCATCTAGTGTGTTGATTATTGCACAGGGTGCGAATAATCCTACCAATTTCGCGGTTAACCCTTTCGGTAAGGTTCCCTTGAGGAAAGTACACCGAAGTATGGCGCCAGGTGATTCCCTGATCTGACAGATATTTCCCCCACTTGGGACTAGTAAACTGAGTTCCGTTGTCCGTAAGGACAGCCTGAGGCTTTCCTATTCTGGTAAAATAGTCACGGGACAACTTCTCTATTACGGCTCTGGTCGTTGCCCGTTTTAAAGGATACAAAGTGACTAATTTACTGAACGCATCCACGCAGACCAATAGTTGGGTCACTCCTGCCCTTGATTTTGGCAAAGGTCCTACGAAATCTAAACATACGAGCTGATTCTCGTTAGACGGAATAATACTTTGCATAGGACCATGCAAGTAAGGCGAAATTTTTGCCTTTTGACATATGTCACATGAGCCAATAATTTTCCGACAGAATGCCTTCATTTTTGGAAAGTAGAATGACATTGACAGTTGTCTCTGAACCTTTTCAGCCCCAAAATGTCCTTGGTTCTCGTGTTCTTGCAATATAATATCTTTGAAATGCGCCTTAGGCACACAGATCTTACACCCTGGATTCTTTTCCGATCCTCTACGAAACAAGATAATTTGTACATCATACATATTGATACAGTCTGCACCCGAAATTTGTTATTTCTGGTTATTTGACAAGCCCCTGCATTTTTTCGAAGTATCTTATCTACTTTCACGATAAAAAATGATTCGCACTGAAATTTTCTGCCACAGTTACAGGCTATACCGATCTCATATATTTAAACTATACATGCAATACACTTGTTGGTCATCTGTATTTACTAACCGTCCATTTGCATTTCGCGTTTCTATGGATTGTGTTATTATTGTGTCAAGACTGTCAACTCCAGATATGATTCTTCCACTGGATAAGGATAAAGATACAAATAACTATTAAACAAGATGTATACGAAAGAGACAGGCTCTGTTGGCGACTGACAGATGACAAATGACAGAAAAGTAAATTCCTGCAACAGTAACAGTTCTAACACCTTTATAGGCAAAGTATATAATGGTAACCGAAACACAAAAGCAACTATTTTATATTTCTGAACGTGATCGATCAAGGTCACATCGCAAGTTATATAGTGGTTACGGAAACATCTTCGTTACCTTTGGTTACATCACTTCATTGTATATAGCGTTACTAAATCAATGGTTTAGGGAACATTTATAAACGCCACATTTAAGCTCTTTAGGAGGTTTATAACGGTCATAGAAACATTTCTGTTAATTGATATATCACCTTCGGTTGTATAAAATAGGTGATACAACAGCTGCGACAAACGTTATATATATATATACAAAAATGTTTATTGGGGATATTGGTGGTGTGCGACTGGCGACATTCCCACAAACTGTAGCATACTACATGTTGCCAGTAGTCCGTCTTTACATTCACACAAATATACATATTCTATCTATTTCAGTAAAAAACGCCACCTATCAAATTTTGCAAAAAGACCTACAGCCACTGGCATCAAGTACACTCGCAGAGCAATATCAGCAGTTCACAGAGAAAAAAATGTTGTCTATGTTTCTTTTTTTGTTTATGCATATTGCTAGTTACATCTGTTTTAGGTACGTTAAGGTTTTTAAAGTGGCGAGTGTTTTAAATAGTATCTTCATAGGTGGTGTAGGTTCGTTAGTTTGCCTTGCAATGTTATGTAGAACCGTTGTTGCAACTATTGCAGCTCTTATCACATCCATATTGAGCCTTAGTCCATAAGCCATGACTGGGAAACGTTTTTTCCACAGTCCAATTTGACCTTCAATATTATTTCTAGTGCTTACTAGTACTTCATTGTATAATTATTGTGTCATAAGGTAATTCTTAACAGGGTAGCCAATGTCACCTATATGAATTCATAAATACATACTATTTCTTTTTATTTTCTCATCAAACTGGCCATAAATAAATGGTACCAGATAGACACTGAGAATACCAAATCATTGTGGAATTTTTCAAACTCTTCAAACTCTTTTGAAACATGCAAGTGTAATCACACCGTGTCTCAAAAATACAGAGCAAATGGATCACAGATATTCAGTTTTATTGTGCAACATATTCTGTCAATATTCTTTCACTAGCTCCTTAATTATAATCAAGTAACATGCTCGTCTGTCTTATTTTATCTCACCTATCAGTATTTGCAAAAATATTGTTGCATCATGTACTGAGCCTGGCCATCTAGAAACATGACTTTTTGTTCCTGTATACTTCAGCATTTTCTTCTAGAATCATTCAAGAAATGTCTGTCTGGTCAAGGCATACACACGAATTTTTGAAACCATTAAGTAAGTATCACATGGGGACTGAATTCTAATATGAGTGCCATCTACTATCCCTATCATCCTAGGGAATTTTGTAACTGCGTAAAATTTGGTCTGCTCCCTAATGAAGCCTTGCTCTTCGGGAATTTTCACATATGCTGCAAATAGTCTGGCAGTAGCTCGAGATATATTTTTTACTGTTCTTGATGCTGTCGGTACATGTGCATGTAGTCTGCAGTTTGATGAGAACTCAGGATAAAAACACTACAGTTCGTGTGAAATACTTATTATTTTTCGAAATATCTAACACAATATAGTATCGTGGGTCCGTCGCTAGATTTACGAAGAATACAAAAACATTTACGTAAAAATGGGTTAACAGTCCGACAGGACGACCGGACCGACACCCGTGCAGTCAGCTGGTCAAGCCCCGACTACCTATGTTCCGCTTAGTGGTCGTGAATCATCGATAGTACTATCGATCGCTATCGATAGTATGTGATATCAAAAAATATCGATATTTTTTTGTTAGTATCAATAGTTCGCGATATTAGCCAAACAACGGCTTCTCTGGTTGTGTTGTGTCACAGAACTCACAGAACTTGCTTTTTATGCCAAATTTAACGTTCTGTGTTACCGTACGAAGACGTTGGTGACTGTACCTCTGGGTGCTGTTCTGCACTTCTGTGTTAACAACTCTGAACTCATCAGTGAATCAGTGTAGATATTTTGTGGCTACAACTACAGCACAGCATACTGCACAAGTACAAGTGCACGGCCAAAATTGAAAGAAATGGAAATATTTTTTAATCTAAACAATTAAGTTCACAAAAATGATTTGCTTGTCGAAAATTATAAACCATGAACAATGATTTTTTCAGATAACGAAGGACCTCAAATACAAAATGACGAGAGCCAAGTTGGTTCACAATCACAATGTCTAACAAAAAAGAGAAAAGGGTGCTTGTGTCCACAGTTTGGAAATATTTTCAACGTTTAAGTGACAATAAATTAGCTAAATGTATTACTTGTGGACGTGAATACAAAACAAATGGTAATACCACTAACTTGTCCGAGCATTTAAAAAGACATCATCCGTTAATAAAAAAGACTAAACCAATAGAAGAAGAAAAGGCAAGTGTATCCTTCAGTTCTGACTCCGCAAGCTCTACTGTTTACTCTAGTACCAGATCAGTTAGCCCATTTTTCAAAAGAGACATTCACTATGAATCAAATCGCAGCGTAAAAAACAAATAGATAAAGCAGTAGTAGAAATGATTGCACCGGATTTTCAGCCATTTTTCTATTGTCCAAGACAGTGGATTCAGAAGACTCATAAAACTACTTGACCCAAGGTATGTTCTGCCTAGTATCCATAGTCTGAGTGGAAAATTGTTAGAAAACTCTTATCAAGAAGTGTATCAGAAGTTAAAAGAGTGAGTTGGCGGCTGTGCTTTCCACAAAGCTTTTAGCAAATGGAATGAACCATACTGAAGATAGTTTTATAACTACTTTGTACCTTAATGCAACCGCATTGAGTTTTATATAATGGAACATATTCCTCAAAAATGAGTGATATAAAATGACATAATAGTGCACGCACAGGATTCCTTAATACCATTATGCACTTAAACATAAGGCAGCATAGGATGGTAGATTACATACTATTTAGGCAACGATTGTATTATGTTGTATTATGCTTCTCAATAAATCAATATTTATTTTTTGTTTTAGATAAGTGGCAACAAATTGGCACCAATGAAGGAGTTAGCTGAGAAACTTCTATGCATTCCAGCAACATCTGTTGAAAGTGAATGAACCTTTAGTTCAGCAGGGCAGGTTTTAACAGCCCGAAGATCAAGGCTCAATTCGTCAACTGTGGATAAATTAACATTTCTCCACAAGAACTTAAATGTAGATTAATAGTTTAATTTAATGCTTATGATACTTTTGAATAAAGATATTACTTAATCCCTTTAAACATTAAATATATATATTGTCTTAAACGCCTTTCTACCATCAAATGATGTAGGGGTGAGCAATACACTTATTTCTTACAATAAACTATTTCACGCCACTGTTTTTTATACATGGCCACTCTTCTAGCACTTGACGCCGCGAGTCCTTTGTCCTCAATGACACTCTGCACTGCCTTATTCCATGATGTAGTCGGTCGCCCTCTTCTTCTGCTCGGTATTGTTTTACTTTCCCAGACCTTTCTGACTTGTCTATTGGTGTCCATCCTGCACATATGCCCAAACAACTTCAATTAGTTCCGTTCTATTAAATTACATATACTGACTCTACTCCTAGTTCGTTTCTAATATCCTCGTTTCTAATTCTATCCAACCTTGTTACCCCTTTAATCTTCCGGAGGTATTTCATTTCCATTGCTTGCAGTTTTTGTTTCATACTTCCTGTTAGTACCCACGATTCTGAAACATTGAAGGTTGACTTTATTCTGTTCTGTGAGGTTAGCTTATGATTTTTTTTTAATTTTATTCAGATATTGTTTTTCTAACCCTTATTTCAATCAAGTTATTGAAACAATAGAATCATAATCTGAATGCTTTAATTTGTTGAAGTAGTTGTGATAGCAAAAACATCAAAACATGCTTAGTAACAATTAATAATAAAAATTGCGTAAAATTGTTTAATGTCTTTTAAAATCTAGCTAAAATAGTTTTAATCAAAAATAGAATCGATTTTACAATTATCGATCACGATTTAATGTCCAAAAATTAATTTAAAATTTAATCACTCCTAGCCTAACATAATTTAGTGTTTTCTTTTGATCTTCGGAAAAAATGTTAGTAACCCTAATAACTCATTTTCAGTTCTGTCGGATGATTACCAAAAGTATTCTTAAAAAACAAGCTTAAATATCGGTGGAAAAATTATCGGATACTATCGATAAATATCGATGTTTTATATTAACTATATCGAAAACTATCGATTAATAGTGTGTTGTTAGGTAACTCAAACTGTCACATATATCTTGTTTTAATAACAGTTGAATGTATTTAAAATACTAGCGTCCATGTAAAAATGCATATGTGTGACACATTTTATGACAAAGCAAATGAGGGAATGAATTTTGGAGTGAAGATGACATTTTAAAAAATCATACAGTGACAGCAAAGTAATAGAAAAGTATCAGAATCCCTCTAAATTTTATTTTGAGGTGTGTTTGGGAAGTATCGAGTGAATCATATTTTTTTGCAGGTGGGCTAGAAGTGGGCGCATCATTTCAGTGTTTCCGCGATGTCACAGCCCAGCTTCCATCAAAACCAACAGAAAAAATTGGAAAACGCAAGGCGGAAGCAACTGTAGATGGGGCCATGGCACATGAAACCGAGGAAACTAAGTAACAGTCAACTTCAGCGGTTAGTGCTGTTAGAACAATTCAAGGTTGCCCGTTTACAACAGGAATACTTAAGTGTCAAACTGAGGGATCAATCCCTTTCCACTCAAGTAGTTATCAATGAGAATGGGAAAACGTTTGCTAGCTTATAATAATACTATAGGTTTATTTGTATGCTTAAATTTTAGATAATAAACTGCTTAAAACTGAAGGGTGCAGATTCTCAAAAAACCAAAAATATATATATTTCTTGTGTATTTTTGTTTATAGCAGCAGTCCATCTTCGTTGGCTTATCCTGTGAAGAAAAACATATATAATAGGAAGATAATATAAGCTTGTTGGGCCAAATTCGTTATGAAAAAAGTTACATTCAAGTTGGAAAAAAATATTGAAGAAACACACAATAGACGGGTTTTGGCACGAGCCAGGGCCTTCTTTCCACTATCTCACTCTCACACACTCACTTTTTTTGATAACTATGATGTATATCTAATGCAAAGTTGTCAAAAAAAAGTGAGTGAGTGAGAAAGTGGAAAGTAGGCCCCAGGGTACAGAGTGGACCTTTCTCCATCTCCTTCCATCCTGTAAACTTAAAAAGTGAGGCATATATTCTATATTAGCACTTCTTTACCTGATTAAAGTGTCAGTTTCTTCAATATTTTTCTTCCTATTACTTCCGTTGTTTTGGTGATAAGGTATCGTAAATTTAAATTGAGTATTATTTCTTCTATTGTATCAAAAGATCGGTGAATATGGAGGTATTACTAATATAATTTGTGTTCATTAAGAGATAATACGCTCACCTATGTTATTATTGAGGATCAGCTGAGCTAATTGTGTA
This sequence comes from Callosobruchus maculatus, assembly GCA_951848785.1. Lineage (NCBI taxonomy): Eukaryota > Metazoa > Arthropoda > Insecta > Coleoptera > Chrysomelidae > Callosobruchus > Callosobruchus maculatus. The sequence goes on along the minus strand of CATOUR010000043.1, from coordinate 6,333,070 downwards.
CGTCGGGCTTGATCTTCAGCTCGTGTAGCTGCGACCGTCATTTCCGGTACCTCTTGCAATTCCTCATCGTCTGTTTCTTCGACTTCCAATTCGTCCGCATCCTCGAAATCAGCATCACCAAGGTACTTTGCAATATTATGCAGCGCGGTACAGGCAACTATAACCTTCGAAATAGTCTCCATTTTCATTCGACACACATATTTGAGAATCGGGAACCGCCGTTTCAACTGTCCAAAAGCATGTTCTATGAGAACTCTTTCTTTCTTTAATAATCGATTGAATGCAGCCTGCTCTGCATCTTCCGCAATGGAGAAGGGTTTCATCAGATAGGGTGTTATGCCATAGCCTCTGTCTCCCAACAACACCGTGTTAGTTGTCCGCCGCATAATGTCATGAACAGAAGAATTTTTCCAAATTCGACTATCATGTACTGAGCCGGGCCACCGTGCATCGATATTCATGAAAACGTAATTTTCGTCACATATGCCTTGAACATTGATGCTAGCATAATTCTTCCTGTTTACATATTCATCCCCAAATAGACGTGGCTTCTCAATTTCAATATGCGTGCAGTCGATAACTCCTATTGCAGTCGAAAATTTTTTTGCTGACCGTTTCACTTTGGCCTCCATCACTTCATTTTCAGTCGATGGGAACTTGATCTAGTCAGCCGCTTTGTTCACAATGAGAAGGAGAGTGGTATCGACAATCCTGGAGACTGTAGGTTGTGTACATCCCAGTTCCTCACCTATACCGCTCTGGAAACCCGGATCAGCCATATACCGTAAAAACACTTTCATTTTGTGTACTGGCGAAGGCGCCCCTCCCCTGGTTTCCACATTTTCGCCGATGAAGTAGTCGGCTAACCACTGCAAGTTTATTTCCTCAAACCGAAACAGAGTTCGAAAATCGCACTTACGTGGATTTCGTCTCTCTTTATACATTTTTCATGCGCGTACATGCACTACATCCGCCATGTTGAATTTCAATTAAAAAATAATGCACTCACTCTCCAACACAAACACCTCAGCCCTTCAGGTATATACACATGAATGAAGTAAATGGTTAAAAGCTGCTCCGGACTAGATGCATATTTTCTGAAGCAAATCCTTCAATTTTGAAGCAAATGCTCTTGTTTATAAATACCAAAAAAGTGAAACTTTTTCCTTTAGAGCAACACCTTTTCGATCCAAGTCCGAATCTTTTCCTTATTTTTCTTATGAATAGAATGTGAAGTAAATGCGTCGATTTCTACAAGTAAAAGCATATGCTCTTCTTTATGAATACGGCCTATTGTATCCAGGTGGCCAGGCTCGGCATATGATGCTACTATTTTCAGTAATTGTCGACTGAGGACAAGATTTGAAGGTGGAGAATTTGGTAATGGTATTTTGTTAGGTTGGTATTACTGTTTTAATTAAAATGAAGCAAGATTAATACTGATATCTGTATGAATGTTTTATTGTAGGAGATAGTGGATACCCATTAAGGAACTATTTATTTACACCCTTGCCAAATCCTGTAACCCGACCCCAACAGCTCTAAAATGAATCTCATATTAGAATCAGAAGCAGTATCGAAAGGACATTTGGAATTTGGAAAAGACGTTTTCCATGTTTGGCATATGGCTTACGCTGCAAGCTTGAAACTGGCTTAATAATAATAGTAGCAACAGCAGCACTACACAATATTGCTAGACAAATGCATAATGAAGATCCACCACCTCCCATGGGACTAAATGCTGAGGAACTTGAATATTTAATTTTGCAAAGTGATATAGCTGTTGTTCATCCACAGCAGAATAACTTACATGATCTGGGAAATGACTTAGTGAATAATGATTTTGCTAATTTGTAAACTCCTTAGCCTTGACTGAGATATAATACAGAAAATAAAAACTGATCTTTCTTTTATCAACACTCCAAAACCAAATAATGCATTTTAACATAACCTTCATAAACATATCATCAATTCATTATTCAGACAGTATTTGGTTTGTTGGTTTTAAGCCTGTTAGTGTTTTCTCAAGTTGGATGAAATTTACTTAACAACACATACAAGTTACCTACGGCCACCCTGTATTCTAGCCAGACATCTACCGAGCGTCATCACCTAGATCAGCAGTTTCGAGGATATTCCACAAATTACCTTCTTACCTTCTTTGCAGACAGTTATTCTTTCCATTTTAATTATGTTCATATTCAGTCAGTCTTAATCCAACCTTTGTAGATACAACATTTGAAAATAAATCATTTTTTAAAAAGCACTTTACGGTACTTCGAAACATAATTGGCACAGCCGTAGTAGGATACCAGGGCGGTTCGATAAGTTCGCGCTTCCTGGCACACGATTTACCTGGTATACGAACGAAAACCGCGACGAAAATTTTCAAGTTTCGGTCGTCGCGTAGACCCTGCCAAGAGTTCCAGCCAGGATCAGGATAGAAATCTAGGACCTAGAGAGAGGACGTCGTTCAAGAGGACATTGAACATGGACAGCTCTACTCCGAGAGGACCTTGGAGTATGGACATTGCAGTGGTCTTGCTGTAAGTGCTTTATATGTCGTTTAGAGGTAGCCAAATTGCACCACTAAACTCAAGCGAATCTACAGATTCTGATTCTGACTCACCTACTGACCAAAACTTTTCCAATTTTGAGCCTATCAATTATTAGACCTCCTATCTTGCCAAAATTTTCCAATTCCACACATTCTACAATGAATTCTCAATCACAACAAAGTTCAGCAGTCCCCGTGCTGAAGCCAGAATACCTTCAGATGATACCCAATTTCAGCGGCGAGGCAGAATTGCTTCCCAGATTTTTAGAAATCTCCGAAAAATTAGTTTCAAAATTCTATAATGCCAACGATACCAGTGATTTCCAAAACGAATATCTTATGTCTAGCCTTTTAGCCAAAATTAAAGGTGATGCGGCATTGAGTATATCATCGTCTATTATTAAAACCTGGCAAGATTTGAAGAATGCTTTATTACATGCCTATGCAGACAAGAGGGATCTTTACACACTTAATATTGAATCTAGCACTTAGAATATTATTAAGAGGGTTAAAGGAACCCATTGGTTCACTAATGCGAACTAAAAATCCAGAGGACCTTAATGTTGCACTCAATATGCTGACAAATGACTTTCAACTTTAGTCTATACAAAATTCGAGACCCAAATTTCAAAATAGGCCCCAACATAGACCCAGTAGTTTTCGAAGAAATTTTCAGAGGCCCCCGCAATCTAATCATTTGCCCATCATGAACGTTCCTAATCAATTTAATAGGGCTAACAATAGTCCAAGACAGGTTCAGCCCACTCAACAAAATAGGATAGTTCAACCAAGGCAAGATAACGCCTTCAGGCCAAATCCGCAGCGACAGCTTCCTCAACCCACACCAATGTCTGTTTCAACAAGAAACACTTTCAGACCTTCACAAAGTCAACAGCTACGCAGCTCACCTCCTAATAATTACTTCCAGGCCACATCTAGGCCAAATTTCATTTCAGAAGAGCTTTTCAACATAGACGATCAATATGATCACTCTTAACCAAGCACTTCCCGTGAATTTTCTCATGATCAATCACCCAATGATTCTGATGAGTCTGAGAAGCCTCGGAAACAATGCTGCCGTTTCAGTACATTTGTACTATTTCTAGTACATTTTTGACATCAACATAAAAAAGTACATTCCATCATTATAAGGCCTAATTCTAGTACATTTTCAAAATTCAATCCAATGACCAACATATGTACATATATATTAGCTAAATCCCATCGGAATTTCATTCAAAATCCATCTATGACTCGTTCTTAAATTTCAGTATTCAAAATCCATCTATGACGTCACCGCAACTCAGCGGTGTTTCACATAGACGTCTTTCATCGATGCAAAGAAGAAGAACGCGCCTGATACGGCGACAAGGACAACGCGGCGTCGTATTCGCATTCGTGCCGTTCTACCGTCGTGCGTTGTTCCGTTGACTCAGCTGTGATTCCCCGTTTCTTTCACTGGGTTTAGTTATTAGGCTTGGTTATTTTTTTGCCTATATCGGATATTGAACAATCGGTGCAGTTTTATTCCCGGTGATTGATGAAAAAATTGTGTTATAATAAAATAAGAAGACTCGGTATTTTACGGAACGCCAAGATGGACAAGTAAGTACTTGTTTTTTATTGAAACGTCTAATTATTATTTTACGTATTCATACATAGTATCATACAAATAAATTATGCAGCATTGAACTATTGCAATGTTTTTTCATATGATAGCACAGGAAAAATAAGCAAAGTTTTAGATGAGAGGAGGTACAGGAATTTCTTGAAATACAATTTTACATAAAATAGCTGTTTCTCATGTTTTTTTTTAATGCTAAATCGAGTAAACATAAAATTAGGTTGCCAGAAATAACTTTAAGTGAGATAAACACACATTCTTTTGAAATCAAATTAATAAAATTCATAGAGGGGCCGGCATTTTAGCTACCATTTTCTTTTACCTTAAGTCAACCCATTTAAACTTTACAGCACTTCAAAGTCAGCACAGGTGATTTGCTTTCAAAAACTAATGATCTTTTGATTTTCAGGTATGTCAAGAGGTTTAAAAAATCTACTGATGATCAGCGGAATCAGCCGTCAACATCGAAAAATGAAGAGGACCAGGGTAACAAAACTTCAAGTGAGTACTCTTTATCAAATGAACAATCTACAGAAAGACGACGGAACAAGCCCAGGTATGTGCAAAAATATCGTTCTACCTGGGAGACAGAATTTAAATGGTGTAAAAAAAGCCCCGATAATAACTACCCTTACTGCAAGGCTTGTCATAAGCAAATAAAAGGCAATCGTGCCCATTTAAAAAGACATGAAAAAAATGAATTGCATATGAAAAATATGAAAAAGGCGGTTACAACTGAACAGCCATCTATAGACGCCACATTAAGAAAAACTCTGTGCAAGAATGAAAAGCTGATTAAAGAGGGTGAATTGAAACTGGCGGCTTTTGTAGCTGAGCATGATATTTCATTTAAAACCATGGAACATTTACCGAGATTAATAAAATCCCTCTGCCCAGATTCGGAAATTGCAGCCAGAATTACCTGTAGCAGAAGTAAAACTAAAAAATTAGTTAACGAAACCATTGGCCCATATGCTAAAAGACAGGTTGTTGCTGATTTGAATAAACATTTTTATTCAATTATTATAGACGAAACTACCGATATATCAGCCAAAAAATGTTCAGCAGTTCTCGTGAGGTATTTTAAAAACAAGACCGTGGATGCCTTTTTAGGATGCAAGTGCCACCACGCAGTACCCCCAAGTGAAACTGGCTTCCTTGTACTACGTGAGGTCAAGACTCTTTTATTTCTATCTGCAGGGCGGGTAGAAGTCCGGAACTCGGTGAAATGACGAGAAGCGATCGGCAGAAATAATATATTGAAATGCAAAATACATTTGCACCGCTACACGCGGTAAAATAAACTTAACAAAACTATCTAAAAAACCTAGATTACGGCTGCGACACCCGAAACCGAAACACCGTCCGTCACATACCAGCGTCATCGCCGAATCCCCCCCTTGCGTTTGTCCCCTCGGGCACACAATTTCACTGTTACCAACCACTAGGCCGACGCGCAGTTGCCACATCACTTTTTATTCCTAAGAACCTTAATACTACAGTGTTGCCATTTACAACCACCTTGGGCCTGTTACAAGGATTACTTGAGCTGGAAAATAATTCTACAGCTGCTGCAATCTATGAATGTCTAACAAATTACCTTATCTCATCAGAAGTAAATATAGAAAATATGGCTGGTTTTGCAGCTGACAATTGTGCTACAATGATGGGACAATTCAATGGCGTTCAAGGTCTTTTAAAAAAAAGGTTGCCAAACTTGGTTGTTGTAGGATGTAGCTCACATTCATTCAATTTATGCTCTTCTTATGCTTGTGCAAAAATACCGAAAGAATTAGACGAATTAATGCTTTGAAGGAGTTCCAGTCTTTTTGCGAACTGAAACCACACAAAATTTTAAGGCTTTCAGAAACAAGGTGGTTGTCGCTCCAACAAGTCGTGGATAGAATTTTAGAGCAGTACAATGCTCTAATATTATATTTTACCGCAGCTGCTTATGAAGAATCCTCTGCAAAAATTAACAACATATTATCGGCACTTAATAATAAGATAACGAAAATGTATCTGTCATTTTTATCTTATATTCTTAAAATAATTAATAACATTAATATCGAGTTCCAGTCAGAAAAGCCCCGTCTACATCAATTGCTGCCCCGAATTTCCTCTATATATAAACAAATCCTGAAAAATTTTATGAAGTCAGATTATGGTAACAGTATGTCCATTGTCAAAATCAATGTTAAAGATCTTACTAATTTTTTATCGTTAGAAAATATATATTTTGGAGTAAAAGTAGGAGAAATAATCGAAAAGGACCAAATAAATAAAAACGAATTACGCGATTTTCGCATAAACTGCTTAAATTTTTATGTAGAGTTGGCGCTTCAAATAAAACAAAGATTTCCTTTCAATAATGACCTTTACACAAAATTAACTTGGATAGATCCACAAAATATTTTCTCTGAAAATAAAGCGTCTTCGATTATTCCCCTTGTTAAATATTTCCCTAACATGGTTCCAGAGCACAAATATGAAGAAATTAACTTAGAATGGCGGCTGCTTTCCGAAATGCCGCTGGAAAAATTAAAAAATATGGATATAGAATCATTTGTAACTGAACTGGGACTGATGAAAAATGCTCTAAATGAAAATATGTTTCCTTGTTTGTGTCCCTTCTTGAAAAATATATTGTGGTTACCACATGGAAGCGCTGCGGCCGAAAGAATATTTTCAGACCTCAACCTTATAAAAAGAAAAAACCGTAATTCATTAGAAACTGCAACATGTCACAATTTACTTTTCACGAAGGAGGTAATTAGAAATACAACTTGTTGGGAGTGGCAACCTCCTGCAGAATTGATTACTTAATGTTGATGAAAAATATAAAGAATAATTCATGTTGTTGCACAAAAATTTTTGTTTTTTTTTATTCTTAGTTTCCTATATATTTATGCTGTATACAGAATAATACTATAAAAGTAAAAGTTATATATTTTGCTAGTTAGATTTTTTGTTATCTAAAACATGTGTAACTTTTATATGCGAAGTATTTAAAAAATATTTGTTTTTGTTCTGTCATATTTTTACATATTTTTGTATTGTGTATATTTTATGTTGTATATGTATGCGACATATTTAAGAAATGTTTGTTTTTGTTTTCTCATAGTTTTTGTTTTGTGTATAATTTATGTTAAAAAAATAAAAATACGTCGCAAAGCCGAATCGTTTTTACTGCAAAAAAATTGGTATATTCTGTATTCTACGAGGCGATATATTTAAATTTTGACGCGAAAATGTTGGAATACCTTTTCTTTATTTGCTCTCTGAATATTTCTAATCAAACTTACGGATTCCCGATTCCCCCTCCCTCACCGAAAATTTTAGTACAATCTAGTACATTTTACTGCTTCTACTCAGTACATTTTAAAAACTCGGCGCGGCAGCACTGCTCGGAAAAATGCTACCAAAATTCGAATTAATGAACACATCCCTATCCCCTAGCGAACTACCCTTCATAAATTTTCCAGGGTCCAATCTAAAAATACTTATTGACACTGGCAGCACAAAATCATTTGTGAGACCAGAAATTGCTAGAAAATTTTTCAAAAATTCAATTATTCGAGATCCATTCCAAATTTTCACGGCACATGGAAGTTCTATAGAGCATTATAGTACCACTATACCCTGCTCTAGCATTTTTAATGTGAAAAATGGTGACTTATTGAAATTTTACTTGTTTGATTTTCATAACCATTTTGACTGTTTGCTAGGAATAGACAATTTGAAATTACTTAAAGCTCACATAGGCCTGAATAGAAGTTTATTAGTTCTCCCTGAGAACACAGTAGGCCTTTACGGAAACACTGATCTGGATCCGGATAGTTTAGTCATATGTCAAACAGCTGTCAAGTGGGACTTACGATTTCATGAGGGCTGTTCCAAATTACGGTACTATCACCGTCCCAGAACTGATTTCCTCATGCCCCGCCCATTTTGTGATTCTAGAATCGATGATTGGTTGGTACGCTGGCGGACCAACCAATCACCGTTTTTAGAACTTTTAGAAGTAGGTAACAATCTTATAAAGTATTTTTCACATCATTGTATTCCAGAGCATATTCGATTATTAAACAATCAAGAAAATATCAAAAATGAGCCTATTGAGTTTAAAGTTAATTATGCAGTTCTAGCTTATAATAATTCAATCCATTCCACCACAAATTTGAGACCATATGAAATCATAACAGGACATCTAGGAATAGATTCTCCTTTTAACTTAGATTTAGAAAAACAATTAGCTAATAATTATGTTCATAGTCATAAGGAAAAATTGAAATTACTTTATCAGAAGCTTAATCAGGATCTACAAGAAAATAAGGAAAAAGTTATCTCCAAACGTAATGAACCCTTACCTCCTAGCATTCCGGAAAAGGGTTCTGTAAAGAATAAGCAGAAACAAAGTAAAACTCGCAATAAGTACAAACCAGAGTCAATCACTAAAGTTGACACAGATTTAAAGACTGCCAAAATTAAAACGACCCACGGTAACACTTCAGAAAAATTCACTTAGCTAATCTGAAGAGACCCAGGAAAGTATCTAAAAGTCAAAACTCTATTCCAGGTCCCTCCTCGTCCACTGGAAAGTAGGACAAGCAGCGATTAAAGACATTACTAAAAACCTTGGCATTCTTCCGCTAAACTTAGGTCCAGCTAAGCTTCAGAAAAGTGAACATATCCTTGTACATTAGTATAAACTGTCAGCCTTATATGATGAATTCAACAGTCTGAACACTCAGTATAAGCATCTTAGATTAAGTTATAATCATAATATTTCTTATGTTAAGCATCTAGATAACTATGATAAAATGATACAGTTTACTCAAAAAACTATACTAGATAAGATTGAAAATATCCGCATTCATAGTGTCTATAATAATAGATCCAGAAGAGGAATAATCAATGGATTAGGTAGTATTGTTAAGTATATCACCGGTAATCTTGATGCCAATGATGGAGATAAGATCTTCAAAATTCTCAATCATTTACAAAATAGCGACAACAATATAGAAAACCAATTAAAGATGGAATACTCAGTAAACCATAAACTTATTCAAAACTTCAAAATCACTCTTGACACCATACAGCATAATGAAGCATTACTTAGATCAAAAATTTTGCAGCCAATGAAATTTCTAGAAAAAGTGCTACAGAACAAGATATTCTTTTTGCAAAAGACATATTTCAACAACTCTTAATTTTATATGGTTCCATATTCAACACCTTACAAGACATAGAAAATTCTGTCACGTTTTTTAAGTTGGTTGTCATCTATCCAAGTATTATTAGACCTTCAGATCATTATACAGAACTCATAAAAATTTCCAATTACTATAAAAACAGTCTTCCATTTGAGCCAAAACTCGAAAATATCCTAGATTTTGAATCTATAATCAAAGTTCACTGTAAAATCGAAGCCGATCAAATTGTATATTTTTTGTCAGTACCAATTGATTTTGAAGATAGCTTTGACTTTTATTATTTGCACTCACTTCGTACTTCAGAATTTGTCTCAATTTTTGCAAATTTCAACTACCTCCTGAAATCTAAATCAAAAAATTCAGTTACTCCTCTAAGTGGCATTTGTACAAAAAGCAAAATATACCACTGCCCAAGACAATTCCAAGTCAACGCAAATGTCTCTTGCGAATCCAGTATCCTGAGAAATGAAGACTTACACAGCTGTCCTTACCTAAAATTAGAAGTCAATGGGAACCATATGGCTATTATACCAGAAATTAACATGTATTTGGCTGTTTTCCCGGAACGAGAAAAATTAGGAATCAAATGCAGTAATCAAGCAGAAACCTAATTTCTGAAAGGGATATTTTTGATAACAGAAGCAAAAATTGCAAAATTCTCTTTAGAAATGAGCAACTGACATTTCTAAGCAAAAGCTTTGGGCAACCCTTAATCATGGAACCACTAACTTTTGTGAATCCTGTTGCGAGCAATCACCCCAAATTCAAGATAGAGTTAAAGCCTTTGACTCTAAAGCATGTGCCAATGCAAACCTTTGTGCCACTAGAAAAAGCAGATTTCAACTTCATTACTCCAAGTGCATGGACCGTCTTCCTCTACATCACAGCAGCTATTTTCGTACTTCTTCTGGTTTTCCAAAAATTCAAGAGGACCAGACAAGCAAGGAGCAAAGAAACAGACCGCAGCCAAACCATAGGAGGAGCCACTTCGAAAGAAAAAGGAATTGAACTTCAAGCAAGAATCCCGAACCTTCCAGGGGAAGCTTCCTTCTAGGGGCGGAGGAGTTACCTACGGCCACCCTGTATTCTAGCCAGACATCTACCGAGCGTCATCACCTAGATCAGCAATTTCGAGGATATTCCACAAATTAATATGACACCTTCTTTGCAGACAGTTGTTATTTCCATTTTAATTATGTTCATATTCAGTCAGTCTTAATCCAGTCTTTGTAGATACAACATTTGAAAATAAATCGTTTTTAAAAAGCACTTTACGGTACTTCGAAACATAATTTACATGAAAAGCAAGAAATTATTTCAGAAAGTTAGTAGTCAACGCTTTTAAGAGATTGGTTAGCTTTTTACTTAGAAATTGCTATCTACTTCCTTTGGGCATCATCATAGTCACAATGTCTTAACAGACATGTTGTGAACTCGTAAAATGCATTTACACATTTTACGAGTTTCTCTTGGAATATCTTTAAGATCTTTAATGCAGTAGTTTCCTATTTGCTTTCTGCATCTTCATGCCGTTAACCAGATGGTATCTACTGGTTCATCCGCCTTTAGGGGCAATTTCTCACCCCAAGGACAAGAAGGTGTCCTGACTCTTCTCAACTCGTCCACCCGAAGCTGTTGGTTGAGAAGAGGTTACTGTTTATACCGACAGTAATTCGGTGTTGCTTTTAGTAGCCTTTTACGACACGCAGGATATACGATGGGAGATATTCTAACCCGCCCCCACACGGGCATACAAAATATATATTACAATAGTGCAGAAGAAGGAGGAGGAGGAAATAATATCGCAATTGCCAATTTGCAATAGATAAAAACAAAATATATTGATCTATTTATTGTATATTGACATCAGATTGTACACAGAATATACAATTTTAACTTAACTAATGACCGCACCAGCTCCCTAGCCAGACCAGCAAAAGATGCCGAAAGAGGATTACTAGTTGGGCTGTCGTGTAAATACATAAGGCGTCCTTTGTAGTATGGGCACTCGGTAGGATCACAAAAAATGTAAACAACTCCTATATTTCTGACCTCATCTATAAAACAACATTAATACCAATGCCGATATCAATAGCTACCGGTATCATTTCTTGATTCATTTTCAACTCTTCACTGGTCTTTTACACTTTTGGGGCATCAATCAAGACAAACTATTAGTCTGGTGATTCTGGCGGTTGCGAATGAATGTATGTATGTCATAATTGTCATGTCAATATAACATGTTGAGTGCGACACTTTAGACGTGGATCGTTCAGTATTGTGCTCTAACAGAACACTCTAGACAAAGCGCTCAGAAATAGCGCTCTGAAAGAGTCTGTTTTGATTGATGCCCCAAAACTGTAAATAACGTTGAAGAGTTGAAAATGAATCAGGAAGTAATAGCAAGAGGTATTGATCCCGGCATCCACATTAATGTTGTTTTACCCGTCGTGGAAGAGCCCGCGCAACCACTCCATGATGGCCCGGAAAATAGGTTGTAGGTGACCAGAAACGTAAATTATTTGGAAATTGTAATAACCGACCTCTTGACAATCCATGTTTCGGTCATTATATTGCAAAACAAATGCCTGAATTTCCATTTTTCGGCAAAGTCGGTGACACTAACTGTTGTTTGACAAGTACGAAGCAGATGGGTTCAGGTTATGTTCTCCCATTGAATCCTTCCTTTGGTTGAAAGGTTCAAAAAAATTGAAAAATGTGTATGTATATATATAGGTATCTACATGTGTAATGATTAAAAACATCTTTGTAACTTTATTTCATATTTTACAAATATCAACTTATCCCTACAAATAATAAAACTATATATCTATATTTGGCATATGAAAGGAAAACTAACAGAAATTTAACTATTTGAGTTCTGTGTCTTTTGTAATTCTGCCTCTAAGATCTTGATTTCTAAATGCCTTTTCTTCATTATAAGCTCATGTTCCTCATCTATATTCTGCAGCTGTTTATTTAGAAGTTGAAGCCTTTTGTCTAATAAAACATCTTACTTCAACCAGATTTCAAAGTGCTAAAGTTAAAAAACGAAAACACAAACTTGGCTTAATTGTATCTCTAAATATAGCAAATGCAAAACGTCATTAATTATTTTTTAAGAATTCAGTACTTGTCTGACTCAAGACAGCTACGAAGCAGAGTTTTTATTATTTAGTTTTGCCATACCTATATTCTAATTCTAATACTAAATATATTTATGTAATAGGTTTAAAATATAAAATCGTGATTTGAGTTTTGTTCTATCTCATTAAATATTTAAATTGAAATGTTTATGGCGTGGCAGTATAGAAGTATAGAATTTTCCAAATCCTAACTGCTTGCAGTGCCGGCACACTATGTGGGTCTGTAATATCACCGTTCGGCCGTAATCGGAAACGGTTTGCACTGTAATAGGTTAGAGTTGGTAAATACGCTGCCCGGCTAGCACAAAAGAGTATACAATTTTAGATCGATTTTATAAATATAACGTGACTTTGAGGCCCGGTTTTTCAAAGTGTAATTAAGTATAAATTAAAGTTAGTCTTGAAATTAGCGCAAAATGCACGTTTTTCAATTGACAGTTAATTCATAATTTGCTCGCAACCGGCCATTAATTAAAAATTAAGCTAATCGGAGGTTTGGGTTATGATTACCAGGATGATCACTAATTAACATAGATTAGACAGTTCACATTTCTGAAGTTACGATACTCTCATAACCTATAATCGGTGTTGTGGTGATCCGGAACGCGCTTCTGGCTGTAACGTTAGAAGAACGCACTCTCGGCTGTCACGCGACTGAAGACTAATATTGACGGCATTGACGTATGATTGATAAAAATTTGTAACATCAGTGTATGAGTGTAATTATTCGATGAAGTTCAGATAAGTAATGTATTTGATTATTACTACATCTGGTTCAGATATTTTGTTATTTGTCAGATCATGAGTGACTTTTCATAGAGCAAACAATTCCTTAATAGTTCCATGTTCATTCCATGAATCTAAGCTAAAGAGATGCGGTTCTGTGATGCCTTTTGTTTTCTTTTTCACTTGCAATAAAATGTTTTATATCAATAATTATATAAATTTTTCAGGAATGACTGTAGGAGTGCTGAAAATCAACTGCTCCTCACCTTGAGCTATTATAGCAATGGATCATTTCTGCGAGTATCCGGAGACTTCTGTGGAGTGTCCAAGTCCACTGCATCGAAAACCATAAAAAGAGTTTCTCATGCGATAGCTTTACAAAGGCCACAGTTTAATTAATGTGAAATGGTTATGTTCAGGAAGCAAGAGAAAGGTTTTACCAAATTGCTAAATTCCCAAGATATATTGGCGTCATCGACTGGACTCACGTGAAAATTCAATCACCAGGAGGAGAAACGGCAGATATTTTCAGAAACCGAAAAGATTACCTCTCTATGAATGTTCAAACAGTAGTTGGTACGGATTTGAAAATAAGAGATATTATGGCAAGGTAGCCAGGATCAACATATGATGCACACATTTTCAGAAATTCCACACTTTATCATCGCTTTGAAACTAGTCACTTTGGAAATGGTCTACTGGTAGGTCACACCACTTCTACAAACAAACACTGAAGGGGAACGGTTATTCAATGATACAAGATACAAGAGATCAGGATGTGGATTTGGACTGTAACTTATTATATCTGTTAAATAATGCACTCTGGTAGGAAAGGCTCTAATTGCTTGCAGCAGTAATCAATTCGATTAATTAGCGAAAATTATATTCTTGAAAATACAGAGGCTGTCGCTCGCCGTGCGGCAGGATGGACAAGACCACGACAGATGACAGATATCATTTTACCTCAACTGACTTGACAGTGGCGCTCGCGCCGTCAGCCTTTACATTTAAAGCTAGGGCGGGAATCATAAGAAGCGCTAAGTAGCTAAAACAGAAGCAAGCGCAGCACAAAGTAGCAGACACAATATCATTTTAAAATTTTCATGTATGGGTCTATTTTAACCTCTTGATAATGACCTCCTCCAGTTTGAGTGATGTTTAATTTATTATCAGAAAATTTAAGCTTGGTTTTCTTTTTGAAATTATTATATTTTATTTTTAAGCTTCGCCAATCTTTACATTCCTTGTCATGCCCATTCAACTCTTCCTCAATTTTTTTCGAACTCATGTCTTTTTCTTTCCATGTAGTGGTTCCGCTCTTTTTACATTCTATAGTGCCTTTGTACTTATTTACTAATTTTACCAGGGCCTCTTCTTCTTGATTTGTGAAGTTTGGTAACCTCTTTCGCTGTATATTCTTACCTCTGCAATTGTATTTAAAATTGACACATAAGTAAAGTTATATTCTCTGAGGAATTATACAAAAGACAAGAATATGATTCACCAAAAATTTGCGGTCGAAGCACTTTTTAGGAGAAATACAATTGTTAAAAAAAATGTTAAATTTAAAAATTTGGTGTTCGGTTCTAGATTTTATTGAAAACTATACCCAGAAAAACACATCATGCAGCATCATGGGGTCTTAGTTACTAAGTTGCAGTACTTCCTTTCTTTTTCTATGATAATCTTTTTGTCTTGTCCTTTTGGACGACCTCGTTTTTTTATTGGAACAGGCATCTTCATTGTCCGCCATGTGATATCACTGACTCAAACTTTTCAATAAGATGATTGCTGAACTGCTGACGTCATTTGGAACTGATACACTGATATAAGCTTCCTCAACTTCAACTGGATCAGATATTATATCCTCCTCTACAATTTCACATGGTCTTAGAGATGAGGGATTTCTGTTGTCTTAGGCCCGTATTTATAGTCCCGACCTTGAGGCTCCCTTAAGGAAGCCTTAGCCAAGGACGCCTTAGAATGTTCTGATTTATAGTCGTTCCTCAAGGCCTCCTTATGCAAGGAAGAGTAAAATCTGGCAACGTTGCAAAGAAACCAGAGAAATAGCAAAATCCACTGTCATTAGTGTCATTTTCTGTATGTACTGTCCAAAGTTATAATTATAAATTTGAAATTATTTATTTAAAAAATATGGAGAAATTGAAATCTGAGGCAATTACAAGAAATAATGGACTGAAACAAGGAGGAGCTCTCAGTCCTTTATTGTTTATAATGTTTATGGATGAAGAGAAGTACACACCTATATATTTGATATCGAAATTTGGAAAAGGGAATGAATTTCGGAATGTGCATTTGCAGATGATGTAGCGATAGTAGCCAAAAGCGAGACAGATATGCAACATTTATTCACAAATTGGAATGTAGGTTTAAAGAGAAATGAAAAAAACAAAAGTGTCAGTGGTATCAGCTTATCTGCAGAAGGAAAAGAGGTGCAAATACAACTACAAGGAGCGCAAATAGAGCAAGTTGATTATTATTATGAATATCTGAGTGTAGCATTAGTACAATCAGGCAGACAACAACTAGAAATACACAAGGAAATGCAAGAAACCAACATATCACTACCTGAAAAATCGTTTCCTAGGACAGGGAAATAAGCAGGTAGACAAAGATGTCAGTTTATAGAGCGATTTATAGGCCAATCCTGACTTACTATTGTAAATCGTGGATATTTACAGCGTGGAGTAAAAGCAAGGTACAAGTAATAGAAATGAAATACTTTAGGAAGGTTAAAGGAGTTACCAGAAGAGTAAAACTCAAAAACAGTGCAACTAGAGAAGAGTTGGGAGCTGGAGGCATTAGTAAAATGTATAGAAGAGTGACAGGAAGAATTTTGGAAAAAAAAGATAAACTACATGGGCCAAAGAGAAAAGAATTGCAAGAGATTAAAAAGAACGGAAGTTCATTTGTGGACAATAATTTGTTGTTTTTTATATGAACTGTAATTTTTGACACACTCTACACCATACTGGTAAAAGAGTTTCTGATTATAGACATAATATATTTAAAAAGTGGAAAATAAAAAAGTTTTCGCAACATTGTTCCATTAAATTTACACTTTTTTACAGGTTTTAATAACTTTTTTCTATCACAAGCAATTGCTACAAAATTAATATATTTGCAAATGAAGTTTGTTATGGAAAAGTCACAGCTGCAATATGTGTGATAAGAAATATTTCAAGTGTTGCACATTAAACAGCTATTAGATGCAAGTTTTTGACACAATAAATGTGTCCAGTTTCACTATCAATAGTACCGTAATTTCACACAACAATAGTCCAGTTATATAACTATAATCCATAAGCAGTATATTTTCAAAAAAATATGTAAAACGTGATTGAGCGCCATCTAGTATGAATTATACGTATTACAGGTGAGATAATAGTCTATGGAAACTTTATTCCCGCACGAAAACGTGTTTCCGAGGCACATGCATTTAACCTTGATAATTAGTTTGGTTACACAGAAGTTGTGAATATTTTTGATCTGCAAAATTTCTATAATAAGGTTAGTACCACAAATTTTGGAATTATTTTAGTTTATTACTCTGAGTATTACTGTTGTCTTGATATGCAAACAATTCATTGCAAAGTACCTCGTGTTTTTTTTTGTCTACGCAGCTGTTTAGGTTTTATATCAATATTTTGTATTTTTGAATTTGGCGCGCTTTAAGTGTGTGGTAATACTGTTTGACGTTGGTGACGTAGGGACAGTGAAATGACATTGAGTGACTTTTCTTGCCGTCATCCAAAATATGAAGGTTGTTAATTTGTGTAATTGCAATAATCCAATAAAATTGTTGTAATAACCACTGAACCAGCGTTAGAATACATTATAATCCTTAGAAGAATATCGACTAAGTTTAATGCAAAACAGCAGCCCTTTTTTGAAAATTCACACTTTAATCCCAACTATAGTCCAACCTTACTTTCTGGATCATAGTTATGTTTATGGGTAGGTGATCTAGTGAGTGCACGTTTATAACGGTATAGACCATAATTGCAACAAAAATTGTAGTTTATATATTTAATTGCGTGTTCATTGGTTTTTTGTCAAAAGTAATTTTGTTTCAGGTGAAGATGGCACCTCCAAACAAAATTCTACGTCGCAAAATAGGTGGTAGACCGTATATTCCCTACAGCATTAATGCTATGGAACAATGTTTACGTGACGTCAGGAATCACGAATTATCTCGGGAGCTTACGAACCGGAGTTTTTAAAAAACTACAATTCGATTAACCGAACTAATAAAATTTATTTTTAAGAAGTACAATGTTGATTGTTAGCCGTGCAAAGTGAATCTGCAAAATTATAATTGAAACAATGAGTATATAATACATTTCAGATAAGCAATACAATAAACAAGGAATATGCTGAATCTGCTGTCTCGGCTGCTTCCTCTCGTGGGTGCAGTGGCGTAACTCTCCCCTTCTTAAACAGAGACTTCGGGCTGGAAAAGCACTGAAGGCGAATTTTCTTGAACTCCCTTGACTTCTCTCGGCCTTTCTTGATTTCTTGATTTCTTTTTCAAAAACTTGATTGACATATAGGTAGCAATGGCAACCATTGTTAAGATAATGATTGACCATAGGAACCAATTTACTGGATTTGAGCTTGATTCTTCTATCACCAACTGATTCATAGTTTCAACGTTTTCTTGAATTTTGTGAAGTTCTTTTAACGGAATCTTCCCTAATTTCAGTGGTCTTAATTTGACTGCTAAGTCCACTGATATGTTACTGATTACTCCAGGTAGTATTAAGGGCTTTCCAAATACTTCTTGTTTCGAACTCCCAAAGTGGTATTCTTGGTATTCTAAGCTGCAATTCATCGGGACTTGGATTAGGGCACTTCCCTTTATGGCGAGGTATTCAAGGTCTGGACATCTGCTTTTCAAATTAATTCTTTCTTCTGTAACTATAATTAGATACTCTTCATTGATTCGGTTGAATATCAGCTTTGGAGGTTGAACTGGTATCGGCTGGCACAGTGGCTTCTTATTTAGGATTAGACTTGATACACAATCTACCTCAGGGTGGAACTTGATTTCTTCTTGTCGGCAAATATACGAATTTTCTACTTGGATACAGGGTTGCTCCATATATTGGTAAACTTCTTCTTCAAGAGCCAGATAAGGTTTTTGGGGTATAATTATGGTACTTTGGTTGGTAGGAACTGGGAATAATTGGAAATATTCCAAGGTTTGTGGATAGGCAATTGGTATTTCGATGGCAAAAATGATTCTCTCCTCACGATAATAACATTTAACACTAATTATCGAATACCAAGATTGCAAACTAATATTTAAAATCTCATTAGGTTTATAATATCTTTTTATATCTGCCAAAATTTGTATTAAATCTTTATTTGTTAAAATGTCTGGATGTACTATGTTCAGCTGAGCAAATGTAATTGCATTTTCTAGGTTATCCAAAAATGAAATAATAACATTAGCACTGATAAAAATCTGGTCTAATGTACTTACATAAATGGTATAAATATGCATTTGATCAGTGACATTATCAATATATTTTTTATAATCAGAAATATATTTAGAAATCTTCTGTTGATTTTCACTAATTGAATCAATTGTTTTTGAATATTTTTCAACAAGGCTTTTTGCAATTGAGATTTGACAATTTACTTCCTTAACAATTTTTTCCTGATTAGAATTCAGTTTTTGTATAGCATTATCATAACGTTGGCCATCTGAATCGTCTAAAGTTCCAAATAACCACTTGCTTATGGATCCACCTAGGTTTATTAATCCTCGTTTTTGTTTATTTTTCTTGAAAAACATATTTTGAAATTTACTTTCCATTTCAGTTATCATGGGTAATAATTGATCGTATTTATTCTTCAGTACTGTATAATACATAGGAGTAATTTTCTCTAAAGAGGAGTTCAGCTTTGTATACGTCTTTACTAAATTATATATATGCTTATCTAAGTATTTTGAACTAATATCATGTAAAAATATATGTTTTCTATCAATTATATTCGCTCTACCTAACTTAAAGGGTAAAATACCGGGGGTATTGGATAACTCTGTAACATTAACTTCACTCGCTATCAGTTTGGTTACTACGAGAAGGACCAGGAAGATTTTCGTGGCTTTCATTTTCGTCCTGTAACAAATGAGGCTTCCTTAATTCCTTCATATGAACAATTTCTATTTTTCCTTTACTATTTCTTATTTCAGCTTTATTATGTTCTAAGATCTTTACGATAGTATAAGGTCCTATAAATTTATTATGTTTTTTGTTCCTGATTTTTGGACTCTTTTTATAAACTGTTTGATTCACTGTAAACTCTACACATTGATCACCTTTTAGGTTCCTTTTTCCTAAAACCTTTTCTTTATCCTTAATTAGTTTATTTTGAACCGTATCATATACTTGACTAATTTTTTGTTTATGATTCTGAACACAGTCTGTAAAAATTTCTTTTGATAACGAACGGGGAGTTTGATCATCGGATGGGCCAGGACGTCTAACCTGCACATCTTGAAGTATATTTATTTTCGGGGGTGATTCTTTTTCGACATTTTCCGGATTTTGATCATAATTTGCAGTATTATTAGCGATATCTTCTAAGAATTTTAAAATAGCTTCGTCTACATCTCCAGGGTTGGCTACTGTTGATTCTGTTTCATGAATATTGAGTTGTATACGAGACAAGGCGTCTGCATTTGAATTTAATTTTCCCTTTTTGTATACTACTTTATAATCAAACTCTTCTAATTTAAGTCTCCATCTTACTAATTTTGAACTTGGTTCTTTCACGTTGAATAACCAGGTAAGAGCACGGCAATCCGTAACAATTGTGAATTTCCGACCAAAAAGATAAGGTCTAAAGTATTGACAACCAAATAATATAGCTAACATTTCTCTTTCGGCTGTATGATATTTGTGCTCGGTTTCATTTAATGTACGAGAGGCATATGCTATGGGTTTATCTTGACCTATCGGTCCTTGACTTAAAATTGCACTAATTGCTACTGCACTTGCATCAGTAGTTAATATAAACTCTTTTGTGAAATCAGGATAGATAAGAATTGGATCATTACATAGCATTTTTTTGCAAGTATTAAAACTTTCAATAAAACTTGAAGTGTGGACAACTTTAGCATTCTTTTTTAAACAAGACGTCAGCGGTTTCGTGATTTTAGCAAAATCTTGTATAAACTTTCGGTAATATCCAACTAATCCTAAAAATGATTTAATTTCTTTTTGTGTTCTTGGAATAGGAAAATTCTTTATGGCTTTCACTTTTGAAGGGTTAGGCTTGATACCTTCTGGTGTGACTATATGACCTAAATACTCTACAGATTTTTGTAAGAAGTTTGACTTATCTAATTGAACTTTGAAATTGGCTTTCCTCAATCTATCAAAGACTTTTTTCAATTTTACAATATGGTCTTGGAGGCTTGTACTAAAGATGATAATATCATCAAGATAACAAAAACAAACTTCATTGATTAATCCTCTTAGCACATTATCCATAACTCTTTGGAAGGTAGATGGACTATTTTTTAAACCAAATGGCATTCTAGTGAATTCCCATTTACCGTTTAATGCAGAAAAGGCAGTTTTTGGAATATCATTTTCATCCATTTCAATTTGATGATATCCAGAGGCTAAATCTAAAGTTGTGAAATAGTTTGATCTTCCTAATTTATCTAGAATATCTGTAATACAAGGAATAGGATAGCGGTCATCCACTGTTCGCAAATTTAATTTTCGGTAGTCAATAACAATTCTCCATTTTTGTTTACCTGACTGGTCCATTTTCTTTGAAACAATCCATATAGGGCTGTTGAAGGGACTATTCGAAGGTTTTATTATACCTTGTTGTAACATCTTTTCAATTTGATCTTTTACTTCAGGTTTATGAACTTCAGGAAATCTATAAGACTTTGTATAAATTGGGGTTTCATCGGTTAATCTGATTTTGTGTTTAATTTCGTTTGTAAAACTCAAAGGAATTTGTTCATTATAGAAAATATCTCGATATTCAAAAATCAATTTCCTAATTGCTCTATTTTCTTCTTCATTACAATGTGATAAGTTAATATTTTTTAAATTGGCTTTCAGAATATTATCATACTTTTTTGTGATGTCAGCATTTTCATGAATGTCAGACATAAAGTTTGTTTCTAAAGGATTAATAAGTTCAATGTCAAAAGGTTTTGTGATTCTAAGACTGAATGCTTTGGAATTCGGATTATATACTGTGGTAATTGCAAAATAGTTTTCTACGTTCACTAGGGCTTCTGGCGAAATCAAATTATTACCAAAATCTATTTCTTTTAAGATTCCTAAAACTTTTTCGTGACACACAGGAATTCTTATGACTTGTTCTGACTCTGGATTTACAATAATATTATAATTGCAAGGCTGAAATTTCTTTTTTAACTTGTTTTCTTCATCCAATATTAAAGGAATTTGGCTAGAAGGTGTAACCAAAATTTTATTTTGAATATTTATAGTAGCTTGTAACTTTTGTAATAAATCTATGCCAATAAGTCCGTCATACTTTGGATTAAAATTAAAAATATAAAATTTATGCCATTGTTCACATTCAAAAATTTCGAAAATTGGTATCACTGCTACTTCATTATGATAACTTACATCATGAGAAGTTTGAATATTAAATGGTTCATTTTGAATATAGTTTTGAAAATAGATGTATGCTAGATTCGGAGAAATTAAACTTCTTGTGCTCCCTGTATCTACTAAAAATTTTGCATCTAACTCTGGTATATAAATACAAGGTAAATTATTTTGTGAAAAATTAATTTCTATCAAGGTTGATTCTTCGGAGGCTGGGCTTGAGTAAAATTTTGTTCTGAATTATATTGTTGAGTTTCTTGATCTAGGTCAAGGCTTTCTTGCGCTTCTTCAAAACTTTCGTCATAGAAATAAGCACTATCACTACACTGTTCATAATTTTCATTTTGTTCGTAATTAAAATCATAATTGTCTTGTAAGTTATGCAATTCCTAGCTAGTAAAATTTCTAGGGCCTGAATTTTGGAAGAAATTCCTATTTTGATTTCCTTTTGGAAAATTCGCATTTCTTGTACTCGTAGACATGGGTTCAGGTTTTGTTTGGGGAACTTGCCCAGTAGGTTTAAATACATTAACATTTTTAGGAGAAAAATTTTGTTTTCCAAACACTTGTTGGTTTGTAAAATATCTAGGCGGTGGCATATTTTGTCTAGGTTGAATATTAATAGGTTGCGATGGAAAAGTATTCCGAGGTTGTGGCAACGTGTTTGGATATCTTGCGAAATTATTAGAATTATGAGAAAATTGAAGAGGTAACTGAGGCTGTACACGATTTTGGAAATTCTGGGTTGAATTAGTATTTTGATTTTGTCCTGATTGTCTCTGGTGAAGAATAAAATTTTCTTCTTCTAATACATACGAAATAGCTAGTTCAAGACTATCGGGATTTCTTAGTCTAACCATATCTTGTATTCTACCTGTCAATCCACGAATGAATGTTTTTAAACATAGCTCATCATAATTTTTTGTTTGAAAAGTTCTCTCTGCTATTGATAAATTCATCGAAATTAACTTTGAAGCTATTGCACTTCTCGCTTTTTGAATTCTTTGTCCAAAATTGAAAAATGATTCAGATTTGTGGGGTTTCATAACGATTAGTTCTTGCACTAAGCAATCTAAATTCCTTTGATCGCCAAAACTAAGTCTTAAAAGTATTTTTAAATCATTCCAATTTCTAATTTCTGGTCTACTACCAACTAAAGCTAAAGCATTTCCTGTTAGTTTACCTACTACAGCTCTAATCAAAAAACTGTTAAGGGGATCATTTTGATTATTCGAATTTGTATAAGTTCTGATTAAATGATCACAGTGTTCAATAAAAATTTCTAAAGTATTGCTGTCTCCGTTAAAATTTGGAATAGTATCAATATACAATCGTAAAAGTTGGTAATTCACTTGGGTTTCGGTACTCATCGTGCTAATATTATTACTAGTACTATCACTATCTAAGCTTAAGTTGTTGAAAATTTCTAGTAAATCCTCAATCTTGGTGTTTTGTTTGCTTGCTTTTTTGCTTTTCTTTGTGTTTGCCTTACTTTCTATGTCTGAAAGATTATATTCACTAATTTCCAGATGTGATCATATGCATTGACCCTCTTAAAACTAAACAAGGGATATCATATACGCTGATATCCTAGTGAGACCACTTTGCCCTAACACCAACACGGAAAACAAGGATTTTGGATAAAAGGATGGCTCACCAATATGCACTTGACGAGGTCCAAGCTTCTTCTTCAACCCCAGTCTGGTTCCACGTAGCTTCTTCTTCTGCAGGATCGTCTGGCCGTTAAGAGTTTCACTCAGAGAAGTTATCACGGCGGCGGCGAAACTTCTCGACCGAATCCTACTGCTTGCTGCGCCAATTATCTCGGGAGCTTACGAACCGGAGTTTTTAAAAAACTACAATTCGATTGACCGAACTAATAAAATTTATTTTTAAGAAGTACAATGTTGATTGTTAGCCGTGCAATGTGAATCTGAAAAATTATAATTGAAACAATGAGTATATAATACATTTCAGATAAGCAATACAATAAACAAGGAATATGCTGAATCTGCTGTCTCGGCTGCTTCCTCTCGTGGGTGCAGTGGCGTAACTCACGTATTGACTCAACGTGAAGCTTCCAAAAAGTACAAAATACCTCGCAGTACGATAATACTTAAATTAAAAGCTTACCGTAATAATAACGTGAATGTACCAGGTCGTAAGTGCATCTTTTCTCCCGAAGAAGAAAAATCGTTCGTCGATCACGTGGTTACAATGTGCAATTATGGATTTCCTCTAACACTGTTTGATTTGAGGTGTGTTGTTAAAATGTATTTGGACAGTCGTGGTAGCAAAGTTGACGCATTTAATAACAACTTTCCTGGACAACGTTGGGCAGAATGCTTTTTATCGCGCCATAAAAGGGAACTTTCCCAGAGGTTCTGCAGCAATATTAAAAGAGCCCGAGCAGCCGCCAATGAAGCAGCAATAAATTCGTTCTTTAGACATTTAGAAATTGAAACTAAGGATGTTCCTCCAGAATCCATCTATAATTATGATGAGACCAATTTGGTCGACGACCCAGGAAAGAAAAAAATTATCACCAAACGTGGGTGCCAATATCCCGAAGCTATCAAAAATTCAACAAAAGCAGCCGTAAGTATTATGGTATGTGGCAATGGTGCTGGGTAGCTCTTGCCACCGTATGATAACACGTTCACTGCGATACCAGTTAAAGATAGCTTGTTCAAGAGTGTGATACCAGTCACATGTGTCTGGTTAATATTATTTCCATTGCGGCGGTACCAGGCAAATGTATCTGGTATGTATGGTTTCATTTTTTATGCTTTTTCCAGAAACCATCTGTCACGCAAAGAGTAATTTTGAATTACCGCACTGCGGACAACCCCGTAGGTGGCGCTCGTGAAGTGAGCAACACCTACGGATATCGCGGGTTCTATCTGTTGAATGGGCTTTGTTCTGCGAAAGAATTGATTTGTGATGTTTGCTACGCTCCTAGGTTGTTGTTCTGTGTCACTTGCCAAGAAAGTAAGGTTAGCGGGTGTCCAACACAAAAACAAAATGTTCAAAGGTCAAAATAATATGCTATATTACCGGAATTTAGGCGAGATAGAATGATTATGTATTATATGATTTGTTACCATCGAGGGTTCACACCTACCTATATAGTAAAGATCACTACAGTTCGTTCCTGGTCTCTAATCCTTATAAAGGCTTATCATAAACATATCAACACCAAAGCCCTTACTGAAGAGCGTTTACAGCGCCTTACCACTAAAACATCCAGAGTGGACTACGATACTAGAAATGGGGCCCATCTAACGCATGGAACAACCTAAACATTGCTAACTACCAGGTAAATGAAACGCTTAAATAATTCTTATACTTAAATCTTAACTATATGTATGTTTCAGATAGTCCTGAGGGCGAGTAGTCTGATCAATAGAACTTATGGACTAATGTCACCTGGATTCCACTAGTACTCCTTGGAGTCCATCAGGCTTAGAACGGTGAGTGATGGTTGGTGCGAAGCATGCACTAGGGTGCGAAGCATGAACTAGGGTGTGAAGGGTTTCATGCAAGCTGGGGGATGACTGGCATGCAATATGGTAGCAAGCAGGGTATGATGCTGGTGTAGCCTCTAGACGGCAAGCTCTGCGATGAGGTAGGAAGCCATGCAGCGTATCAAGCAGAGGTAGAATTAAGTGTATGAAATAAAAAGGCCTGCAGACAATAAACATGTATAAGCCGCCAGAATATTAGTAAAAGCGTGTATAGAGAAGAATAAAGGGCATTAAGCCTGTTATAAAGCATGGTGTATAGAGGTTATATACTGACCTTGGATGTGAGGTGGCCTTAAAGAATTTCCTTTGTGTAAAGAACTCAGCAGATTTCAGAATCCCAAAATTTGGTTGCCAACAGGCTAATAACCTACAAGTTCTTACACAGTTGGTTAATTTGTCCAGAAATAAATCCGCAAAATGCGTTAAACCAAGTTCCAGAAAAATTCCAACAAGGAGAAGAAAAAACCCTCTTTTTTCTCCAATTGGCGGAAAATCTATCAGTCATCAGTCATAATTGACTGCTGTCAACACTGTCGAACAAGACAGATCGACAGGTGTCTGCCAAGGTAAATCCAACCTTACTTTCAACCAGGTTGAAAATGTAAACAAAACATATCATCTAAGGTATGATATAAATAAGGGGATGCCATGTAAAATATGATGTAAATCTACCATCATTAAGACCAAGACAACTTCTAATGAACTTTTCTGTTTCAGGGAATGCAGGAAGGACTCTGCGACTACAGCGAAGATGTTCTAAAGGTGGCACCGAAACATACTTATAACTTATTCCTAAGAACTATTTTATAGATGGTAACCTATTACATATGAGTTACAGATTTACAGACTACTAAATCATATTGTCCTTGTGAACGATGAAGACCCTAAATTTCATTCAGAGCTATAATATCTGGAATCATAAGGTCAGTAACCTAATATTACATACCCAAT
Organism: Callosobruchus maculatus; assembly: GCA_951848785.1. NCBI lineage: Eukaryota > Metazoa > Arthropoda > Insecta > Coleoptera > Chrysomelidae > Callosobruchus > Callosobruchus maculatus. The sequence continues at coordinate 6,306,684 of CATOUR010000043.1, read as the reverse complement.
ATCATTTCTAAACATACTGTAAGTGTGAACCTTCGAGAGTGTAACACATCTTGTCCACCATCTGTATTCTTTAAATGTCCTGTTCATCAATGGTGCAAGAATTATGCGCTCTAGCCGCAAATAGGTAAAAGCAAGGGTTCAGGCAAAATCCACTATACAAAATTGACAAATTTATTTCAAAAAGTCTTACTTATAATACATTTATAACTATTGTAGTTTCTAATTGAGCTTTGATATTTTAACGTGATTTTCGTTAAAACACGACAAACACATAGCTGGTTTTTTATCGCAATCAGCGCAATAATTTGATACTTTGGTGACTTTTATGTCCACCTCTTTACTAGATAATGTAGATCTCAGCTTTTTGTAGCATCCTACACAGTTTCGGCGACGTTTCCTGCCAGGACCCTGCTCCAAAGCAAATTTATGTATTCTTTTATGCCCGCCACAGACGTAACGATATACTTGCGCAAACTCAGACTTGCACAAGTATACAGTAACGTGTGTTGGAAGATTTTTGCGCAAGTGTGTAAATTTGTACAAGTCTCAGGAAGTACCAATTTTCGATTCCGACACTTGTGCAAGTTTACGTTTGCACAAGTCTACTTGAACGTGTGTGGCACGCCGCTCTACTTGTTCAGACTTGAGTACGTACGCACACGTCTCGCAGTCAGTTTTTCACCAAAATGACGACTGAGATATGTGGAGTTCGCGAAAATATGGAGGAATTCATAAATATATATAGAAATGAGGCCTGTATTTGGCAAATAAAAAATAAAGATTACCATAATAGAGATAAACGAACAGCCGCATACAATAAATTAATAGAACAGTATAAAAAAATTGAACCGAATGCGAACCGTGATATGGTTGTCAAAAAAATAAACGGATTACGCACTAATTATCGCAAAGAAAAGAAAAAGGTAGAAAAGTGTACACGATCTGGAGCAGGCACCAATGAGGTTTATACACCTACTTTATGGTATTACAATCTAATGAGGTTTTTGGATGAGGACCAGGGAATTCCAAGATCTTCTCGTTCTAATATTGATGGATCTGACCGATCACAAGTAAGTACAGAAAGTTGAATATTATTTATTTATTGTGTATACTATAAAAGTCAATATGTAGATAAGTACTTAATGGATAAAGTTATCTTGCCAAGGTACAGCTCCCTCGTTATTAAAGTAATGTACATACTGTTCTCTGACATTTTTAGCAGAAGTTGAATTATTTCCAGAGTTTCTGTGATATAATGGTGCCATGTTTGAATCGCTTGCACTTAAACCTGGCATAATAGTTCCATCTTCTGTGTTTTCGTGGTCCAAACATTCGGCAGACGTATATGAATTTGATGACAATGACATCAAAAAGTTATGCAAAGCACAGCTTGCCATTACCACCGCTTCAATATTTTTCGGTTCTATATTAATTTGAGTTTTATAGATTCTGAATCGAGAAGCCAAAATTCCGAACGCATTCTCAACAATGCGTCTCGCTCTAGATACTCGATAGTTGTATATCTTTTTTTCTTTTGAATTTAAATCTACCTGACGGAACGGTTTTATCATGTCTGTTCTCAAAGCAAAAGCGTCGTCGGCTACAAATACATAAGGAAGTATCTTAGAACTTCTTTTGACAGGTTCATCTGACGGGATATGTAATTGTTTGTTCTGAAGCTTTTCATAGAATGTGGTATTTTGAAGCACACCTCCGTCTGATATTCTGCCGTTAACTCCAAAGTCGCACATTATAAATTGGTACTTTGCATCCACTATTGCAAGAAGTACCATACTGTGTCGACCTTTATAATTATAAAAATAGGAGCCACTTCCACTTGGAGGAATAATGTCTATGTGTTTTCCGTCTATGGCGCCAAGGCAATGTGGAAAATTCCATCTTTCTTCGAAACGTTTTGCTATATTTTTCCATTCTTCTTCCGATTGAGGGAACTGGAAACAGAACAAAATATAAATATCGATATTGTTTCAGGAAAACGAAAATGAGTCAGTGGACAGCGATTTTATACCCTCACAAGACAGCGATGACAGCTCCTCGGAAACAGTGCCATGTACCTCTGCACAGACAGGTCACCCCAGACCACCCAAACGAAAGACAAATGCATCAGATTCGATAGACTTGTCGAACGCAGTCCTTCAAGCTGTTAATGACCATTTCAAACATCCTCCAGTGAAGGAAGACCGTTTTGACATCTTCGGCAAAAATGTTGCAATGAAATTAAGAGATTTACCGAAACAGCAAAGACTGCTTGCCGAAAAAATAATAAATGACACATTGTTTCAAGCAGAAATGGGCAACTTGACGCTCCCACAAAGTGCAGCTCCAACTCCATATCTTCCATCATACCAGCCCCAACAGTTTACTCATGGCACACCGACTCCCAGTCCTCCAACGCACCAACCGCAACAGTTCTTTCGTTTAGTATCAAATCCATCCCCTTCTACATCACTGCCAGAGAACCAGCCAGTACGTGATGATTATTTTTCCAGGTCTTCATCAGTGCATTATAATTCAGATTCACAACATTCAACTGAACATACTTTAGTACAATTATCTATTCCTGAACAGAGTGCCGGGGCATATGTATCTAGTTTTACTGATGGTTAATAAACATAAAAAAAGTACTCACCTTAAAATAATCTTTCAGCAGCACCTTGTATATAGCGTCACATGTTTCTGGAATAATAACTCCCAATGCTTGAGGTGATATTATAGTTGTATACTTCAGGTCTTCATAACTTCTCCCAGTAGCGAGAAATCTTAAAGTTGCTGTCAACCTTTCGTGTGGTGGTATGGCTTGGCGCATAACAGTATCTCGTTTTCTAATGAAGGGCGTAACCATCGACAGCAGCTTCAAATAGGTTTCCTCGTCCATACGCAGATAGTTATGCCAGTCTTTGGGTGCGAATCTTAATTCATTCAGTAAATTGATATGTGAGTACTGTTCTCTTTTTCTAAGCCAGTTTTTACACCATACAGTTCGATATCTTTTAGGTTTTATCAATTTTTTTATAGCAAGTATCAAGCCAACTATTGCCAAAGCATCATCAGTGGATGCCATGATGCAAACAGCATACCGAGACTGTCGCCTGTATGAAAATATCGTTCAAATATACTTGACCGTCTGTGGCCCCTCCAAATTGACGGTAGTTCGTGCAAGTCTAAGCTTGCGCAAGTATATCGTTACGTCTGTGGCGGGCATTAGGAGTACAAGCTAGGCTTCTACCCTGTTCACTATCATGATTGACTAGTACCAATGCGAGAGTCTCTTTAGCTGCATTATAAACAACATGAGCATTGACAATCGTAGTACCAAGCAGTAATTCGAAGGCGGTTTTTCTATACCACGTAGCCCTTTTCGTAAGGACGTGTAGTAGGACGAAATTTGGTCGCTTAGGTCGACACCTTTTTTGGCCTTATTGTAGTCAATGATACATTTGGGCTTAAGAACTGGCTCCAAAGTTCTATTTCTTTTACCAGGCTGATGTCGTGCTCTTTTTTTAGATAATATAAGTATTGGCCTCTTGTCTTGCCACTTTATGATCTTTATACCTTTCCCGTTATTTACCCCAACTACTTCGCTTTTTTTCAGACTGCGCTTTATAAATTCCTTTGGGAGCCCTCTCCTGTTTGCTCTAAGTGTGCCGCAATAAAAAGTTTTCTTAGCCTGGAGCTTTTTTATAAGTGGGACACTTGAATAAAAGTTGTCACCGTACAAGATGCGACCGGAATTAAGCAAATGATCCATAAGGTTCATAACAATCGTTACTGTATGTGGGTCCTGTGAATTGTTTTTAGCTTCCTCCTTTTCACAGTATACCTTTACATTGATGATATAGCCTTCTAAAGTGCATAACTTATAAAGCTTCACGCCGTACTTGTGTCGTTTGTTTTTAATATATTGGCGTATGCCTAATCGTCCCCTCCAGGGTATCATACTCTCATCAATTACGACTTCTTTTCCGGGTGTTAAAATATTTTTATATCTTGCATTAAGAAGAGTCAAAAGGGGTCGTATGCGGAAAAGACAATCTTGGGTACCAGGTAAATTTTCGTTATCGTTAAAGTGAATATATTGCAAGAGCAGCAAGAATCGGTCTCTAGTTATTGCCGAGCTGATATATTTATTGTGATGGAGGTCATATTTCGACCAGTAAAAATTAATCGTTGGAACTCTAACTAACCCCATGCATATTACTATTCCGAAGAATTTATACATTTCATGGTTGTTTGTATCTGTCTCATTTTTAGATGCAGAGTCATCGTTTAACTGTTCATTATCACTATCGGAAGCAAATTGTTGTTCACTTGAGGTAGTTGATGGTGAACTTGGGTCATAGTCTGGATCTGAGCTCGAGTGAGTGCCTGAAAATGGATCCTCTGGATCACTGTCTATATCCTCATATTCACTGAAAATACTTTTTTCTGGATTCTTCTCGACTGAGATTTTTGTTACAGAGGTATCTTTTAATTCAACGGATCTGGACAGCCTTGCATTATTCGATACCGGACCCAACTCAACTATATCCTGAAAATGATTTACAGACTTTTACCATAGCAAACATTTTTTACATAAATGATTTTATAAAAATTACCTCAACGTCAGTAGATTCAGCTATGTTTTCGTGATTAGCATAACGGAAGATTCCTGTGGTTCATATCTTGGCTGTTCTGAAATGGCCTCTAGCTCTGCGATTTCCTATATTGGATAATATGATTTTTAGTACAGGTTATCTTTACTCATAATGCTTGTATATCGGTAGATCCAGTGGGAACATCATCAAGACTTGATGTGATAAAGTTTTTATCTATTTTCACGAGCTGAAAGATTTTGTCGCGTCGTGTAGCCATTGCAAACACAGACAAACACTAGAATGGCGCCAAAACTGTACAAAACACGTGGTCAATGAATACTGGTCACGTGTATCTGGCATCGCACGAAGATTATACCGTTTTCGTTCAGTGTGTTACCGGATAGATGTGTCCGGTAGATGCTGCGCATGACAGAGACGTTGAGCAGATCACGAGCACCTGATAGCTACAGTGGCTTTATCCAGGACAGTGACGACAATGCGAGATAAGCTCCGCCCTCCCGCCATTACTTGTCGTTCCCTTTATTTGTTTACATATAACTACATGTAATTTAATGAAACTTTGTGGGAGATTTTCAGTGATTTCCAGCATTTGTGAAATACTTTTTGCAGCATAATTAAAAAGTTAAGCCTTTTTATAAGATGCATCGGTAAAAAATATTGGGAAAAAGTTCGACGTATACCTAAAAATCTTAAAAATGTATTGACGTCTATTGACGTCTGCTGCCAGCATGAAGGTAGGTTAGATTTGTATTTTTATTATATTTGTTATAGATGTAGTACTTTACTAATTACAAATTACAATAATGAACGAAACATATCTTATGGCTGCTGCTGTAGTCGGTGTGGCTGCTGTTGTTACGAAAGTTTTCGTGAATGATCACCATTTGAAACTCGATGCACTATGCACATTTTTAAAAGTATTCGGAACGAGTTGTACTAATTACTAATTACACTGTATGTTGCAGGAGTTATGACAAGAAAAATCTTTCCATCAAATATAAAAGGCATCACTAAGAAATATTGGGACCAAGTTCAAAGTATATTAAAAAGTACATATCTTGAAAATGTATTGACGTCTGCTGCAAGAATAAAGGTAGGTTAGATTTATGTTTTTATATTTATCATAGATATTATGCCTTACTAGTTACAAATTACACAACAGGGAGTAATACATATTGTGTGTTAGACCTGCCTCATCAATATTTAGTAGACAAAAACAAATTAGCCAAATAATGAAATACCCAACTATGAAATGAAAGTTTTCTAGCATTCATAGATGGTTGTCTGTCATACCTGAAATAATAGTTGATTTCTTCTATATTTTAAGTACAAAATTGCTGTAAGTGGTTATCTTCCTTGGATTTTCAGATATAATTTTATTTTTTGGTAATTGGAGACTTCAAACTTTGTTTTGTTAGGCTTTCGGTCAATGGAACTGTCCCATGACAATTTGAATTGATATAAATTGAGGATTGTTTAGTTTATAATAAACCAAGACACTTTTCTATTCTATTTCTATTGACTGAATGCCAAGGAAAAATCAAATATTTTCTGATATCTATGAAACTGCAGATCTGAGTTGTTTTAATATATTTTGTTTATGTTGCAGGCTGAATCTGCAATTCCACCATTCAAAGGCGACCAGAAATAGGGAAGAGAAACAGCAGTTTTTTCAATATTTATATAGTTTATAACATATGTACATTGACATGGGTAATAAATTTTAAATCAAAGTCATAGCTTGAAATCTTAACACAAAGAGGATTGTCATCATCAAATACCTATCATAATAACAGAAGTGTGATTTGTTACATTTTACAGTAAAGAAATCATTATATAATAATAGTAATAACAATAGTTTTATTTTATCATATACAAAAAAACTGATAATAGTAATGTTAGACTGATAGTAAAGGGATACTCAACTCAACTATCCGAGGGCAATGGGCCTAAAACCTAAAATAGAAAAAAATAGTTCAAACTGAGAGTTTGTAGAGCATAAGTAGATAGCACAGAGACGGTCACAACCAAATGGGTAAGTACATAGATTTCAAACAAATATATCAATGGGACGGAAAAGGATTCTAATTTTATTACATCAAATTACCATCAACAGACTTAGTGGCTAACTTTTTTGACACACTTTAGGAAGGTTTTTGTAATTTTTCATCTAATCATACTTGTTCGGAGTGTAATAATTGTGTATAATTGTAATAAATTACCAGCAACAGATTTACTGGCCATTTTTTTATGCACCCTTGTATTTTTTGAACTAATTTTTAATCTGAAAATAATAAATCTTTTTATAATTTTAGTTTTTAATCTGTGGCAATCAGGAAGATTGATATCTTCTAATTCCTCACACATTTTCTTCAGAAAGAAATCTTTTAAATTAATGTTCTGTGATGAAGCAATCTACAGATACTTTCTGAATATTTGCTTCATGTCCAAGAAAAAACAAAATACTGCCTCAGTACAAAAAAAGACAGTTTTCCCCTATATCTTTTAAGTATAGAAAATCTTTAGAATATACCCACAAATATTATAAAGTGAATTAAGTTCACTATAATTTAAATTGAAAACTGGATTTGGTAATTCACTAGGAAGTGTAATATCCTCATATGTTTCTTTTTTTGTTTGGATAGTGTCCAGAAATCCTGAAAGAAACTCCCTGTCATCTTTATCATAACTACTAGAGCTTGGGTTTTTCAGATATTGAGACACTGAAATTAACTTTAAATTGTTTTTCACCTGTACAGCATTTGGGACCACTTGCTTGCTTCTTAATACACAAAATAGATTTTCCAAGCAGTCTTGAGAGACTCTACGTGTTAAAAAAATTATAATTTTTTTCATTTAACAAATAATTTTGCAGATCTAGCATGGATTGTGTTGAAATTAAAACACCAGTTTGTGAAGGCTTCTATAGCTTTCTGAAGCCCACCTCAATGCTTGTAAACAACTCGATAAATTCTTTTAAAAATATGATGGCAGCATTATAGGCATCTCTATTAAATTTGCTCAGAGCACATGATGGGTGTCTTGAGGTCATAAGCCAAAAGCATTTTTCAACTTGGTCCAAAAACCACGCTGTTGTCAAGTATTCAGGTTTTTTCAACTCATCTGCCAAAAATTTCAGAGCGCTACATACAGAATGGCTTATTACATGTGATGATGTGGACACCTTCATTTTTGAGAAATGTGAGGGCAGCAAATCCTCTTCTGTTAATTTTGGAGCCAATTTAAATAGGAGGGGTTTCTGATGTGCTGCTAGGTCAAAAATATGACTTGATAAAACTTTATTAGTTGGAAGGGCATATTTTGTAACAATATGCTCAGGCAAATGAATGACTTTATTCGCCAAGAGCATAGATTTTATATTCTTAAATAAATGTGGAACGTCAGCAAAAATGTGCAAATATTTATTTTCATTTACAAGATGAGGAATTCTGCATTTGATAGGGGAGTGTCGTCCTGCTGATATGCCCCAAACCCTCCATAGGGCTTGGTTACAAGCTCCCATGTCTGATGTTACACTCACAATGTTCAGTTGTAAACCTTCAGATCTGTTAAACATGGACTTAATAATATCTTGGAAGACTGCACCATTAACAGAGTCCCCTGTAAAATAATAAGCCACAATTTGTTTCCAACGTTTTGACAAACCACCTAACATGAAAACAAGTACATGAGAGGCAATTCCTGTATGTCCTGGTAATGTAACTTCACCTAGGTATTTATTCAATGAGGTATCAAATATTTTCCCTGGGGTAATTGCCATTTCATCAAGTACCAAGATACAGTATTTTTCACATGGCTTAAAACTGCTTATTTTAATTTTTAAAATTTCAGACACTTCGTCCAAAACACCATGGTCAAACTTCAAGTTTTGCAGCCTCCTTTGTAATGTTCGAATGGACGGTAATGGGTAGCCTTGCTTCAGCAATTCTTCATAGCCATTGTTGCCACAGCTGAATTTCAGACGTAGTGATTTTGTTACTGTTTAGCTTGACCATTTCAGGTTCCTGCAAAGAGATGCATTTAGTAGATTACACCTACTAACACTACTTTGTATTTTTATTTTACAATGCTTATGTCACACAAAATGCAACGAAACATCATATACCAGACATAATGAAATTCATAAAGTCATAATACAAAACCAGCTGCCAATTTTAAAATAAAAAAATAATTATGTAAAATCAATATTTTCGATAAGAAGACAAGATTAAGAAAATATTTTATGATCAGGAGGAATACCTCCAAAATGATTACGGATCTAAATGCACAATATATTTGCCATGATTTGTACTACTTTGTAACTTCCATGTCCTATATAACTTTTTTTAATCTTATCAATATGATCTGTTGTTTGATATTTAAATATTGTATTTGACCTGGCTGCTAATATTTTAGTTTTAACTATATGTATATTAATCAACAAATTTTGACGTACTATTTACTTGTATTAGCACCAATAAATTACTACTACTACTACCTAGTTAATTTTCTATTTCGCTTTCTTTTGAGGGCTTCAACCTGGTCATCGTTAAAAATATGTGGAGGAGATTGTTTCTGTTGTTGAGAAGCTTTCAGCACTGTTTTCTTCATAGTCTTTACCATTCGTTTCATACTCCTGAGCCTATTTTGATATTTATTTATTTTAACCCTTCCCTCAAGATACATTTTCTCATATTTGGCTAATTTTTCCAAAATAGTATCACTTCCTGTAACTCTCATAACCTGTTCTTCCTCTCCACTAACACTTGAAGAGGATGAACTACCTGGTACATCATCCATAATAGGGGCACTTTCAACATTAGCAGATGTCGAAGGTTGAGGGTCATAGGGGATTGCTTCAGGTATAGGTTGATCTAAAACAAAACACGACTTAAGTAGACACTTCTTATACTTTATACAAAATAATTTGCGTTATAATGTATATTCCATACATTACACTGCAAATATAAATAATTAAGCATTGTTTTTGTTACACTGTAGTGAAACTGTTTAATTAATTTCATTTTCATATTGAACATATGTTTTTACCTATTTTTTAATATTTTTTATTTATGTGCAAACATACTCTGTGCAGAAATACGAATAAATTATGAGCATTATACTATTAAACGAAAATTCTCCACAGGTCCACACATCATTACGAAACACAGGCTATACTAAGTCATTACATAAACTATCATTCTGTGTTGAAGAAGAACCTTACAGTACTACTGGTCTTTAGGATCATATATTTTTAGAACGTTTTTTCATCTGTCCTAAATGTATGAAGTGTATTACTATTATTATACCTAGATGGACACATACCAGCTTTACTTTTCTTGAGTAAATCCAGTATTCGTTGTGGCAGAATCCTTCTTGTGCTTTCTGGCTTAGAGAATGAAAAAATTGTAGGCACAGCATTGTATTTCAATTTACGAGTACCATCCTCTCGTGTTTTTTCCCACATATCAGGAGCAAAGTGGATCTGGAAAAATATTATTACTATGTAAAGTACTATTGTCTACTTATTATGATAGATATAAAAGGCACAACAGTCTTACTTACTTAGAAATATATATATAATATGTAGATGGATAGTTGGGTATACTAACCTCACACAAGCATGAATGGTCCGTAGGTGTCCAATTATCCCGACGGGTTTTAATGAGCCACTGTCTCCTCCTTTCAGGATCTTTTGGAAAATGCTTCATTATAAAACCTTTTTTCGTCGAATTAGTGCAATTTACAGCAGCACACCAAGGCACTGTACTGATATAAAGATAAACAAATTAGGTTGATATTTTTTTTGAGAATTATTTCATTGTAATGTAACTTAAGTACAAGATTCTTCTATCGTGAAAGTTGCAAAATAATGACCAAAATCTTTTATGGGAAATTTTTAAAAGATTTTCTCCTCAAAGCTATAACCAGCCGCTGAGCTGAGCGGTGATACGTACCTACTTTCACAACTAAACCACGGGCAAAAACGAGGTACACAATAGTTAATTATAGTCTCAAAACAATCACTAATACACTGTCCACACGTCTCGTCCAGAACGTCTCTATTTAATAACTGTTGATATTCAAAATTTGCAAAAATACTTATGATGCACCAATACTACGCAACACTCCCATAAGAACACCATTGAATCAAAAAGTAAACAAAGATATGAACGACAAGAAATAGCGACCGAATACCACGTGACACAGCCAACCAATAAAAAATGCGACCACCTATTGTCGTCACTGTCCTGGATAAAGCCACTGTACTGATAGCTACCTATAACTCCTCTGTGAGGGTAGGCGACTTAAAGATACAGCTTTCGCCGAAACGTAATAGATGGCCTCACCAGTCGCCGCTGTAACGTAATAAGTAGTACCAGATACATGTATCTGGTATCGCAGTGAACGTGTTTTACAAAGCTGAGAAAATGTGGGACACTTGGACGGAAGGCGGTCCCCCAAATGCTCCTTATAAAGATCGCTTTAGACTACATAATTTTTTGAATCAGATTTGATTTCGTTTCTTGAATCATATAAAATGGCTAGTATAATACAGCAAATTGTGTCAAAAGCGTAAATTGAACCAAATTTTGAGTGAAAATTAGAACATGTTCTATTTTCAGACCATTTTTGGGCTGGGAGCATGCGCATTTGAACAACGCGGCAACCGCGTAAACAGAAATAGGTTGACAGCTAACCCTACTTGCCCAGCGATTATTTAATAATCTCCATGGACCGGCAGGCTTAATTGTTTATTAAGTACCTATTAATAAGGGTCTATTGCAATTTGGAAACCCCCAGCCCTAGTCGGCCTCGTCCCAAGATGGGTTTTTTCATTTCCTGTGAAGTAGTGGTGAGAGCGTTAACGTTTATGTGCGAGCTGTGTGATTTTATTTATTGAACATTTTGAATTATTGTGCAAAGAGTTTTGAAACAGGTAAGAAGTTAGTACCTACTCAATGATTTATTTATTTATTCAACAGATTAACCATTTGCAATGTAAAAACTAAAGAAATTTAACAGTGCAGAGAGCATAAACTCTTGCACTGTATACTTCTTGTCTATTTATATGAGAAATATATGAAATTAAAAAAAGTTCAAACTAAAAACTAAGTTTGTTGAAGTTGATGTTCCATATCAATTTTATACTTTCTTTATAGGATGTTCTGGTCGAGCGAACAGATATCAATGTTGATAGAAATGTATGAGCAGTATCCCTGTTTGTATGTGGTAAAGCATCCAGACTATCACAATAAAAACAAAAGGAGTCTTGCTGTAGCAGCTATTGTAGAGGCATTGAAACCCCTGAGGCCTACTGTAACAGAGCAAGAGGTACAAAAGAAGTTTTTGGGTTTGAGGTCAACCTATGCACAAGAGCGGAGGAGGGTTATAGAATCGCTTCACTCTGGAATGGGAGAAGATGAGGTAAGAGTCTTGATCATGAATGAAGTCTATCATTAACAGTGCCTAATTTCACCCTGTAACTGCATAATTAATTGGTATGGTTTATACACTTTGATCTGAAGGGAATGTATTTGTATAGAATAGTTTATCAACTGTGATAACTCCAAATACATGAAATTAACTATTAACTCCACATTCTGCATTAGGTCTGCCTAAAAGTATTTGTTCTGAAAAGGTGCTATTTAGCTAAAGTTTCGAATTTTAGCGTAAAAATCTCAAAGATACTATTGCTAAAAGTTCAATTTAGAAAAAACATTTAAAACAGTGTCTACTCACAATATTACACACGTTTGAATGCTATCCTTGTAAATAATATTTACCTACTTATTTTTTTTACTTTTCCAGGCATACCAGCCTAGTTTGTGGTATTATAACAAACTCTGTTTCCTTGGAGACCATCTCCAGGAGTAGCCATCCTACTGAAAATTATTCTGGTGGTGGAGATGAAATAGTTTTGGTAGAAATTGCACAATCGGATCTCCAACAAGAGGTATGTTTATTATTATACTGACCTAAATATATGATTACCTATTTATTATCCCTTAAAATGGTTTGGGTGCTTGGTCATCATTAGTTTTATAGATTGACTGCAATAACTAAACATTATATTATCAGACCTTACACACACCTGATGGGAAAGTGGTTTGTTACGCCTATATGTGTATATGAAGGAACAATGTACTGATTGAAAGTTTTCAGTGCACCAATATGCAATCATCAGTGGGTTTTAAAATAATCTGCCTCTAAAGAATACCTTATACATTGCCATGCGAGCATTTCATTATAAAAGTATTTGACAGTTCTGTAGGGTAAACAAAAAATCAATTAATCCAGGGAAATAAGGTGTTTCTTGTGACACTCATTCATTCAGAAATGTGACAAGGTTTTTAGGTCAAATTTATGTACAAGAATAAAACCCAACTGTTATAAACAAATAAGTTGTAAACATGACAGATTTTGTCTTAAATCGGTTACCAGTAGAAAGTGTGGAATTGTGAATATAAAGAAAAACTATCTTTAAGTAGATGCCTTAAGCTATAAAATGGCGGTTTTTAGATTTTGAAAATTTTATTCATTGCTTAGGATATTGTAAAAAACCAACAAATATTAATAAAAGGCATTATTTTGCAGTAGCATTTGCAAAAATGATCCTAGGATTCTGATATTGCTATGAAAGTTGTGTTTTTTGGTACAAAAAATGTACTCAAAATTTCAGAACAATCCATCAGATAGTTTAAATGATAATAAAATTGTTTATCCCGTAGAGCTTTTTTTGCGCTACTGTAAGACAAAAAATAATGAAGATACAACAATTCTATAGACAGCATATCAAAGCAGAAGACTTGATTCGCAAAAAATAATAAAAAAATAATGTTTAGCATTGCAAAATCAAGCAATAATAGTGGTCTAATTTTTTTCCTAAAAATAGATGGGAGGAACTTGGCATGTAGAAATTTGGAATTTTTTTTACCAACTTAAAAAAAACGTTGTCCCGGGTCAAATTGGCCATTTTTCTTTTAAAATTCACGGCTCCTTTGTTTATAACGATTAAGGAACCTAATTTGCACCATTTAAAATTTAAATATCAAAGGTCTGTGCAAGGATTTCAGAAATCCTTTTTTTAATTTTTATGTACTCTTCACATACATTACAAATATGTAGTTTGAATATAAATGCGATATTTATTTAGCCATGTAAATTGTTTAATGAATTAATTTACTTATTTTGCATAAAACATTTTTTGTATGTTCTCGGTGATCACTATTGAAGTAAGAACATATTCTTTAACATTCTAACAACATTTTTTATAAATAATCCATTAGTATAACAAAAATTAGTAAAAATGCAATATAATTATGTTTTGTTTTTCTTATCATGTAATCTTCATCAATTATTAATTCTTTTTTGTTAAAAATACCACCAAACAAGACTTATATTTTGAAATCCATAGACTTTTAAGAGACGCAATAAAGGAAGAAAACGAATAATTATTTGCATTTTTATTTAATTCCTATAGCCTTATTTTGCGAAGAAACAATTGCCATTAGTTGAGAACAATTTTTTTTTATTTCACAACACTCTAAATGTAATCATCTCAAACTTTTGTGGATCTAAATCAATTGTTACTCTAAGGATTCTGAACCTGTTTACTAAGATTCCAAATATATTCTCAACTGTTCTCTTAGCTCTAGACAAACAGTTGACAATCTTTTTTTTCATACATGCATTTGTGGATTAATAATTGTGCAATAATAATAAGTATTACAATGTTAAGGGTCAATTCTATTAATACAGGATTGTCTTTGGTATCTATTGAACTTCACTAATCACTAGGTCATTGTACTTGCTTGAAGTATGATTTTTATAGACTTTACTATTACAATCAAAATAAATATATTATTATGACAAACAAAGTGAATGCTAGTTGTGGACTCTGACTCTTATGAATCACTGAAAAAACTCTAAACTGGGCACTTTATTTATTAATCTCGTAGCTTTAGTAAAAGTTGTGCTGGTTTGCAAAACATGCATGATGATTATGATAACATGCTTTATTGTCCAAGATGTATAAAAAACCTTATTGACAAAGCAAACTGAACCTACAAGTACATAATAAAAGTTAAAATACAAATACACAAAAAAATAAAATATTTAAAATATTTTTTATTCAATGCCTATGCAACTATTTTGCCAAGAAACCTTGCCTACTGTAGAAAAATAGCTGCATAGTTTATTCCTTATATCAGCAGCCTCAGTAGTACATCTTGTTCCCCCTTGTTGTGACAGGCCTCCCAGATTGCATCTCTCATCACTAATATCAGTGTGTCGCCTGCTGTGTAGGATACAACAGGCTAAGGTGATTGACTCAACCTTTTTAGGATTTAAATTGATTGTCCTTCGCAGTATCCTGAACCTGTTTACCAATATGCCAAAGGCATTTTCAACTGTTCTTCTAGCTCTTGATAACCTATAGTTGAAAATCCTTTTGTCATTGGATAGTCCCCGTTGAGGATAAGGCTTCATCAACCTATTTGACAGGGGGAAAGCATCATCTGCCACCAAGACATATTGCATCTTGATGGTGGTAGTTTTTGGTAAACAGGTATGTTCTGGAAAGTTCAACATATTCTGATCCCTTGCCTTTTTGAGGCTGCTTTCCCTAAACACTCCATCATCACTAACCCTACCATTGACGCCTACATCAACATATAAAAATTTATAGTTTGCATCTGTTAGTGCCAGCAAAACTATGTTATGTTTCCCTTTATAATTGTAATAAAAGGACCCTGCAATTTTAGGAGCCTCAAAATCAATATGCTTTCCATCCAAAGCTCCCAAGCACAAAGGAAAGTCCCACATTGTATAAAACTCTTCTGCAACTCTATTCCATTCTTCTGCATTGGTTGGAAGCTGAAAAATATCTTTGTTGTGTAAAAGAACATAATATGTGATATTACAGTTTTATTTTACCTTTATATATTCAGAGAGCAAATGTGTAATAATTGCTTCACACACCTCTGGAACTATCAGACTTATTGTGCTCTCATGAATTCGTGTGGCAAACATTAAGTCTCTGAATGAGTTTCCACATGGCTAAATAACGCAGTGTTATTGCTAACCTGGAAATGCAAATTTGATTACTTTTTATTTACAAAGTTTGCTGCTAATATTACCTATTTTCTGCACTTATGCATTGCCGTAAGTGGGTATCTTGCTTTTCAATACTTGGTAGAATCTTGGCAAGCAGTTTATGGAAGGTTTCATCATTCATTCGCAAAAAATTTTTGTGATTATCTGGATCTTCTGTCAATAACTCTTCCCTTAACATGTGTAGCATACCTCGGCCTTCGTCTCTCCTTCTCAGCCACTCCTTTTGCCAATACTTTCGTTTTGTCGTCAGCCTCTTAAGTCGCCTGTTCACGATTTTTTTTACAACGTAGATTGATAACTGAGCGCATGTTCTAGCAATATCTTCTTCCATTGCCAAAGGAGTCAAGTCAATTAATAAACGAGAATTTAAAAGTACAAAGTAATCGTTTTCGATGGTATTATATAAACCAAGAAGCTAGGTTATGTTTTGACTTTTGGGTGTCAACACTGTCAACATACAATCACAAAACAATTAATTACAGGATTCGATATGTGAGATCCACGTGAGATCTGACCACTTTGACATCTATATTCAGACAATTGACAAACACGATCTGTAAACAGGATGTAATGCGCAGAATCGCGAACCAATTCTTGAACCAAAATTGGTGTAGTATCATAGAGGCAAAATGCTCTATCTCATTTTAATTCTGGTTCAAGAAACGAAACCAAATCTGATTCAAAAAATAATGTAGTCTAAAGCGATCTTAACCGTTCGAAATCAGGGTGGTTTGATGGGTGTAGTTTTAAAGACTGGTTTTTTTCTCTGATTTTACCGATTTTAAAAAAGAAAAATGGAACGAAGGTTCTTATAGGAGACAACTTAAGTTCGCATATAAGTTTAAGGGGGTCCTCAAAGCCTGCGAGCAAAACGATACTGCCTTCATTGCCCTTCCTCCAAATTCAACGCAGCTAACACAACCATTGGACGTTGCCTTTTTCAGACCATTCAAGTGTCATTGGAGGCAAATTCTTGATACGTGGAAATCTACACCTGACGGACAGAGATTGCCAACGATACCAAAAAATGTATTTCCATCTCTATTGAATAAGCTTTGGGTGAAAATTCTTTGAAACGCAGAATCAAATGTAAAGTCAGGTTTCATGAAAGCGGGCATATATCCTCTTTGTGCTGAAAAGGTATTAGAACGATTACCAACGTACTCTCGCCCTGAAGTCGACAACCCCAACCCAATGCTGGTTTCAGATGCTTTTATTGAATATATGAAAAATGTAAGAAATGAAGCTGTAGGTGACAATGTGCCAAAACGAAGAAAGAGGAAACTTGATGTAGCGCCAGGGAAAAGCATTTCTGCTGAAGAAGTGAAAAAAATGCTTTTACCTTCTAATACCAAAGCAAACAAAATAAAACAGAAAAATACATTTGTGGTAAACAGCTCAAGCAGCGAAGAAGGTGAAAGTGACAATGTTTCATTGGCTTCTAGTTCCTCACTGAATTTATCAGATGAAAACTCTGCTCCGGAAACTACAATCGTTAATCTCCCAATGCTGATGGTTATCTACCTGAAAAAGACGAATTTGTTGTAGTAGTACTCATATTATGAGGCGGAATATTGGCCAGGGCAAGTGATGTCCATAGAAAATGAAGGAGCGCATATAAAGTGCATGGAAAAATGTGGAAGACTGTGGAGATGGCCTGAAAAGGAAGACTGCACTTGGAGATATAACTGGACTTCCAAAGAAATAATGTGGCTCATCATAGCAAATTACGTTTTTGTTCTATTTTTAAGTTACCTTCACAATGTTTAATAATATCTAAGAGTTTCGTTTGTATTATTAGTTTAAAATTTGATTTAATGAAAGACTATTTTTTATAAATAATGGAAAACAGATGTGTTTTTGGGATTTTTAAAAATGAAATATGTGTTTTTATATGTACTTTAAATTGATTTAGACTACTGTTGTGGTTTAACCTCCCAACTATAGTCTCCTTTCAATATACTGCGATAAATTTTATATGGACTATAGATGTGTACCTTGTAACACAACAATTTTCCAAAATAATAAAATATGTATATATGTTTTCAAGCAAGATTTTGAAAAAATAAAAGTATTACTTGATTCCTTTCACCATTTTGAGTCTTCCAGCCCAATAAGGCAATTTTAGGGTAAGACAGGTCATAAGTTATAATGTGAATTTTAAAAAATCATTAAAAATTGGACTATTGTTGTGTGAAAATAATTATTTATTACAGCAGCTCTGTGCCTTGACAAAATATTTTTTGTGTGAATAGTGTACTTGCCTTTAATAACCGTTATAGTTTATCTCTAATATATTCCAGGAGCAAGCAAGCTATTATTTAACTTTTTCATTTTCTTTCCATCCAAATAAAAATACTTTATAAGTTGGTGCATTTATTCTAACCACATAGTGCTTATTATACATGTTTTGTTTATGATACAGTGTGTCGAAGGTCAAGTTATGAGTTTCAACACCTAGGAGCAATTGTAAAATAGTATTTTGTAGGCGCTTAGGTTAAATTCACCCATGACAGTGCTCTGCTACAAACATTTTATAACTTCATACATCTCTGATCACTGCACGGTCAATGTGTCATGACCGCAATATTTGTAGTTTAGCTGCTCCCATCATACTGGACCAAACACTCTAAAAAGTGATAACAATATCAGTCATGAATACTTTTAGAGAAACTAAACTTAGATTTGACTTAATCACCTCAAAAAAATATCATAAACACATTTTCTATATATTACTAAAAATAAAACATACTAGTACTCCTTCCCCAAATTTATCCACTACGATAACAGTAGTCAGCTCAAAATCATAAATGTTTAAAACATGGGTCACATCTATAGCTACTATATTGTTCTCAAATTAGCATAGCTCGTTGAAATTCTGACATAACAATCAGATAAAAATCTTTACTATATAACCATGTATAAATCATCCTCCACCTACATACCTTGATGTTTATAATACAATAACATATAATTATTATTATTATTTCTATCTTGCTTACACTGATTCACTCATAAATAGGCTTATATAACATCATTATTCTGTTATTCTGTTTAACTCCTTGTTGACATGATGCTTTAATACTTTGGATATCTTTTCTTCTTGTTGAACCTTCACAATTTAGATTATCTGCATCAAATTTATTCTGAATCTAAGATCCTGAAATAAAAAATTAATTGGGAAACTGTTATTTATCATTACTGAACAGCTTGAAAGTACTTGCCTTGGAGGTGGAACCCCCAATGCCAGTTTAGATGCCACTATCGATTTATTCATTTATGGGAGTGTATATGTTGCATGATCGTAGTGTGTTTTAATCCAAGTCTCTAATCATTTTTCTCCTTCAATTACCATTATCATACTGGTACAGTTTCAGTTTATATGTTCGCATTAACATTGACTTCTTTTGGTTTGGACTTTGGAGAAAACATTATTACAAATAACGCACCATACACCTACTATCTCAATTGTATATGATCATAGATATACCAAAAAATCAAGAAAAAGCTCTAGAAAACAATTCAAAACACTATTTTTTAGTGAATACAAAACAATATTTTTAATTAACATAATATAACCTTACTCTTAAATGTCAAACGAAGGTAAGGAAGGTGTAAGGAAGAGCCAAGGGAGCTACCATGCTACCTTACACTTGACGAGGCCTTGAGGACGTCTTGAGGAAGCCTCAGCGACTATAAATTGGATTTTGTCGCTAAGGCGTCAAGCATCAAGGCGACCTTCAGGCTCCCTCAAGGAAGGTTTATAAATACGGGCCTTATTTCCTTGCCACCAGGCGCAGATGATTCTACAGATAACTGACTCTGGAATGATAGATTTGCATTATCTAATACAAAGGCTTTATTCGTACTGCCTTGGCCTGGAAGATGTAGCTGGTCCAATATTCCAGATTGTTCAACAGAAACTTGATCTTCACTTTCGAATACAAATTCATCATTGCTTACAATAAAAAAACTGAGTCTGATTCTCGCCGCTATTGTTCACATTTACAATTGCAGCATGAGTATCAGTGGCCTATAGCGTTTTAAGATTTTTCAATACATTAAGTCCTTGCTAAAACAACATGTCTGTCCGTTGAGCTGCTCAAGACTAATCGGAAGACTTGCCCCAGTCAATGCCAATAATATCCAGATTACCCGCAAAAATTGTCACAATTTTGATGCAAACAAGTCGAAAACAATATAATAGATCATGGAAAATAGCAATTTTTACAAGAAATCCAATATGCTATTAGCAGCATTTTAGTGGACTACAGTTTGACGGCCGTTTAAGTACAACAATTACAAAGCCGTCAAATACGTCACTAGGCTGCAGGTTGAACGGCAGTTTAAGTACAGCGTTTAAAATATTACACATAGAACAAAAGGAACGTAAATTAAATTTTTTAGAAGCATTAGAAATCAACAGGCTCAAAGTCTCAGGTAACCTCCTTAACACTCCAGTACTCGCGCGGGGTACCGCAATACCCATGCTTCACTTATTTGACTGTAGTCTAGGAGGGGATAAGCGGCGACGAATGTCCCTGTTGGTATTTCCTGTGGGCAGTTCGGAAAAGTCACCTATGCGTGCGGTTTGTTTTATAAGACTCGTAGCGGTATCTACGTCGTTACAAATTGGGCTGAGTTATTGGAGCACCCCGCGCGACCGTTTGTGTTACAATAAATTTTCGGTTCAAAACTGGGACGGCAGGTAGATAAATGTCTCATAATAATGATAACTGATATTGTAAACCAGTTTTTTGACAAAATGTGACTACAAAAAGGCATTTTGTCTATTTAGGTATGGGGAGCAAAGATCCGGAAGAGTGGTTGAAATGGTATGATGAAATAATGCGTGAAGAATCCATGAATGAAAATGATTTATGCTGAAGAAGATACTGATAGTGAGGTAGATGAAGTTCAAGAGAGCGATCATGATTCTAACACGGAGCAAGAAGACGACCCTCTGCTCCAAGACAATCTAGGAGGTCCAACATTTTTGGGAAAAAATCAGGGAACATAAACACAGAACAGTACACATAATATGGTACTAAGAATTCCAGGACCACTGGGATTAGCATGGTAATTACGCCAACTCCGCAACACCCATTCGATATTGTTTGCATAGGCACGGTTGGCCCATTTCCCAAAAGCGAAAATAACAATATTTATGCTGTTACTATGTAGTGTGAACTTACTAAATACGTCAATGTTGCACCAATACCAAATAAGGAAGCGCTGACCGTGGGGAGAGTGATCGTTGAGAACTTTATTTTGATATTCGGCCTAATGAAAGAAGATATGGGTACCGAATACAAAAATTAAGTTTTAGATGAATTATCCAGCATGTTAAATATAAATCATAAATTTTAGATGGCTTATCATCATGAGAGCATAGGTGGGTGCGAGAGGAACCACAGAGTTCTAAACGAATATCTGAGGTCCTATATCAATGAAGCGTTCACAGATTAGGATAAATTGGTTAAATTCTATGCTTTTTGTTACAATAGAACTCCAGGAGTTGATCACGATTACACTCCATTTGAACTTGTTTTTGGCAGAAAATCTGAACTTTCAGACGAACTCACGAACAAAATTGACCCTTGGTACAACGCTGACGCATATTATCAAGAAATACGTCATAGATTGCAAATATCACAGATTTTTTAGTCAGAGCAAAACAAAACCGTAAAACTAGGTATGACATAGCATCTGACAGTCTCAATTTGCAAATAGGTAACTTGGTGATGATCAGTAACGAAAACAGAACAAAGTTAGATCCTTGGTTTAAAGGTCCTTTCACGGTAATTAGTACTAATGGTGTAAACTGTGTGAAAAGTGAAAGCGGAAAACAATTTATTGTGCGCAAAAACCGACTTCAAAAATTTAATATTGCGCAATAAGGAAACAAGTTATATGCATATAACACAAGAACTGTTTAATGTAATGTTTAATTTTAGTATGCTTATTGAAAATTTATTGAAATGCTCAGGGTATTACTTATTATTAGATAATAGGATACTATTTCTAACCGGTTCTAATACATTTTTTCAAAGCCTGGCTAGCTTATCTTTTTGAGTGTAATTCGTCGAGATGAATTCCGTTCATCCAAAGGGAGAAGAGTAGTGCAACCATATAAAATGCTGACTTTGTCGTGTATTAATGATATTTCTCTTTACACATTAATCTATACAGAAATAATATAATATGCTTGCTTAAACCATATTATCTGGAGTAACACTTACAGAAACTGAAACTGCGTCCTCTCTTATATCGCTTGTTGTAGGATGATTAGGATCTTCCACATTTTGGGTGATGGTTGTACGAGTAGCTGCACTGGTAGCTGAATTTTTGGAGCATCATCAATTACTGTAATGGAGCATTTTCCATCATTATATCAGGTGCTGCTAGATTTTGTGTTGGAACATGCGGTCGGTGACGAGAGGCCCTACTTGTCTGTAAATATTTTAGGTAGTACTGTTTTAGGTTTGTTGGATTCTGGGGCATCTAGGACAATTTTAGGTAGTAAAGGACTTAGTCGCATTCGTAATCTGGGGTTGTATGTTGACAATAGCAGGACAACCAATTGCACTGTGGCGAATGGAAGTAGTTGCTCCAGTATTGGTGTTGTCGAATTGCCGGTCACGTTGAGAGGTAGGTTCCGTCTAATTAAGGCTTTGGTTATCCCGGATTTGCCCCATCTACTGATTTTAGGCTTAGACTTCTGGAAGGTCATGGGGATCGTCCCAGATCTTCGAAATAACGAATGGTGCTTTTCTAGTGAACCCGTTATAGTTAACTCAGTGGAGCAGTTGAGTAGTCAAATATTACTTAGTCCATTATAAAAGAATAGGTTACAGGCGGTGATCGATAGGAATACGGCGCTGGGGGCGAGGAGTTGGGCTGTACCGATAGGGCTGAGCATGTAATAGTCACTAACAGTCCCCCCATTAAACAGCGGTATTATAGTGCAGTCCCAGTGGTAGACGAAGTTGAAGAGGTGCCGAAGGTGGCAGAGGTTGGTAATGATAAGTGGTACCAGAAGATGCTGAGCAAAGTTCGCGGTTGGCACATAGCGGATGGCAAGTTGTTCAAGCATGTGACTCCTGATTATCCCGGACTAGTTAGCCTTAACGATTCTTTGAGACTAGTTGTACCTAAAGGAGATCGTCGTGGCATAATGGTTGCGGCCCATGAACCTGCGACTCGCTGGTCATACTGGTGTCTATAAGTCTTTTTCTCGGATTGCCGAAAGATATTATTGGCCGAAAATGAGAAGTGATGTTGCAGAGTATGTTCGTCGCTGTAATGTCTGTGCTTCCCATAAAGTGTCTCAGGATCGACCTACGGGCAAAATGGTTTCGCACCTCAAGCCGAGTCGTCCTTGGGAGACGATCATTACGGATCTTGTCGGACCGTTGCCTAGATCCAAACACGGCAACACTTTCATACTGGTAGTAACCGACTACTTGAGTAAATTTATTTTGCTGTTTCCCCTTAGAAAGGCTTCAGGTGACGCCGTGGCTAAGAGACTGGAGGAGGAAGTCTTCTTAATGTTTGGGGTTCCCAAGACCATAATTTGCGACAATGGTCCGCAGTATACTTCCAGGATTTGACTTGGAAAGATACATTTGGTATCTTCAACTGTAACAAGATACTATTAGTAAGGATTTTGTCTAATTTAGGCCAGTAGATAGTACTCCTTTGCTGGTTACCCTTCTAGGGTACATACGACCAGTTGGACGATGCCGTCATGTAGTGTTCGACGGTCGGCTCATCCCTCGGTAGATTCTTAGAATCTGTATGCTTACATCCGTCATTCTAGAACATTCTGGAACAATTTTGGGGATAAAAGGGAGTGCGTAGTCACACGGAGGAGATCAACAGGCTATTCGGTGCGTGGCGACACTGAGGGGTATACCGAAGCCAAAGGATGCAAGTCGGTCGGCAACCTTCACAGGTCCATCCTCTGGAGGCAATTTGGACGGCTGCCTCCGGAAATGTCGGCTGCGGGCCCTAAGGCTAACCACCTGACGGGCCCTATCCTCGGGTTCGACCACCTCGAAGGAAAAGCACCCACACCGAGCCGGTTTCGGAAGCCGGCGTTGGGCAAGGTGGCGGTGCTTCGATTTGCCCTGATGACGACCCCCGCAATAACATGGACCGTTTTAGGTGGACGACGGAGCTCAAGGATGACCTGCTGAGCTGCTACGAGAGCAGTAGCCCGCGCCGTAGGGGATACATGTCCCGCATGTATGAGAGGTGGTGTGAAATGCACCCAGAGCATAGCACGCTTACCTCTCAGAATTTGCGAGATTATGTATCGTACCTCCGGAGGCAGGGATATGTTCGTGCTCCAGCTCAGCCTGCCCCTTCGGCGGACGGAAGGCCTGTTAACCAGGCTGAAAGTTCGCCGGTAAGGCCCGCTGAGAGGGAAATCGACCAAGTCGTCTCACCTGGGGATTTCAGGGACCGAAGGGCCTTGCATAACAACGGAAGGTCCTTGAAGCTGGCAGATTTAAAGAGAGAGGATGAGGTTGTTGGTGAACGTCTATCGGAGGCCTCTGACATTTGGAGCATCAATTGCGAAATTTACGCTGCGGCTCTGAGGCTAGCTAGACAGGGGAGAGTGAGAGACTCTCCTGTTGAGAGAGCACAGAGACGGGTGCGCCAAATGGAAGCGAAAATCCAGTTGGCTCGCCAGGAAGCAGCCCGTATCCAGTGTGTGATGGAATATAGAGCGGCTGGGAAGCCTTTTACGCGCCGAGTGCGCCAGATAGCCTACGGGTTGAGGCGCGACCATCATACACTCAGTCAAGCGGTACTGGTTGTTGTCAAGCAACACTGTCTTGACAGGATACGGATGCTAATCGCTGCTAAGCGATCGTTGGTGGCGCGGGCGAGAGGTCTGGAGCAGAACAGAATGTTCTACGAAAGACCTTCTCGCCTTTTCCAACAGCCGCCTCCAGCCATAGAGCAGCCGCCAACTGCTGATCGCGTGGAGGCCTTTTGGAGGGACATTTACGAACAACCCAAACCTCTCTCAGCAGACACTCCGGCCTTGGCGCAGTTCGAGTCCGTTTGTAGGAGGACTCCTAACTTGAATGTACTGCGTCACCCGATAAACACGGAAGAAATTCTTGACGCCTTACGAGGCGCAAAGAATTTCGCAGCTCCTGGCCCGGATGGCATAAACACCTACTGGTGGAAAAAATTCCCCAGTTGCCACCGGCATTTAGCTAGAGTTTTTAACTCGTGGCTAAATCAGGAGCAGCCAATTCCGGCTTGGTTTGTCGAGGGTCGAACCGTGCTTCTCCCGAAGACCTGAGATTTGTCTGATCCCAAAAACTACAGGCCAATAACATGTCTGAACGCGTGTTACAAGCTCTTCACCAGA
This sequence comes from Callosobruchus maculatus, assembly GCA_951848785.1. Lineage (NCBI taxonomy): Eukaryota > Metazoa > Arthropoda > Insecta > Coleoptera > Chrysomelidae > Callosobruchus > Callosobruchus maculatus. The sequence goes on along the minus strand of CATOUR010000043.1, from coordinate 6,281,556 downwards.
ATCTTGTACATGCGTATCCTTCAAGCTGTGAATCCTGTATTTCTCGACGTGTATGAACAGAGAGGGTCAAGGAAAGGAGTAGCTGGCTGCAAGGAGAACCTGTTGATTGACCGATGTGTCACGCAGCACTCTGTGCAGTACAAGCGAAACCTTTCTATGGCCTGGATTGACTATCGCAAGGCATTCGACAGCACGTCTCATGACCTCATTGTGCGGCTGTTGGAATGTCTTTCGGTGGATAATCAGATAGTGGGATGCATCAAACAACTGATGCCGCTCTGGAAGACCCGGTTTACCATAACATCAGGTGAAACTCGGGTTCAGACAGAGTTGGTGTCATTGAAAAGAGGTGTCTTCCAAGGAGACTCCTTGAGTCCCTTGCTCTTTTGCATCTCACTTTTGCCTCTGTCCATAGCGCTGAGAAATACTAAAGGATACAGCTGTGGCACGCCCAATAACCGGAGGCACAAGGTCACCCATCTGTTTTATATGGATGACCTAAAACTTTATGCCTCCGGCCAACGCGAACTACAACAATCGCTGAGGGTGGTGCAGGAGTACAGTCATGCTATCGGAATGGAGTTCGGGACAGACAAATGTGCATTGGTTCATCTCAAGAAAGGACGAAGCGGAGATAGTGGAGATGAGGAACAGCTCGTTGATGGGAGCATCTTGCGACAACTGCATGCCGGAGATACTTATACCTACCTTGGAGTGGCGCAGCGTCATGTCCAAGAGGCAGCACTGGTTAAAGAGTGTCTCCGCCGCAAGTATTTGCACCGACTCCGGCAGATCTGGTCGTCAGAACTGTCCGGCAAGAACAAAGTCGCTGCCACAAACATGCTTGCGGTCCCATTGTTATTATACACCTTTGGTGCTATACACTGGAAAGTGAACGAGCTCAAGGAAATCGACACGAAGACCCGCAAAAGGATGAATATGGAGAGAAGCCTGCATCCTAAGTCCTCTGTCCCGCGAATATACCTCCCGCGACACCTGGGAGGGCGTGGACTATTGAGTTTGGAGCGTCTGCACAACAGAGTAGTACTGGCCACTGCCTGCTATGTAACGAACAGCACCGATCCCCTGATCCGCTTTGTGCGAGAGCACGAGAATGCGGGAAAAGGAGGCTTTCTTTTTAGCGCAGCGAAACGAGCAGCCGAGGAGCTCAGCCTCACACTCGACTTCAAGCGGAGGTGTCAGCAGTCCATTACGGAACCTGCTCCCGCAGAATTAAAATCCCACCTTAAAACTGCCGAAGTCGACTTCCTTTTAAGACTTCATAAAGATGAGCCAATGCATGGAATCTTCTACAAACATCTGAGCAGTTGACCTTCTCTTTCCTAAGGTCTAGTGGGTTGAAGTCGGAGACTGAGGGCTTTATAATGGCTTGCCAAGACGGTGTCTTCAACACCTTGGTGTACCGTAAAAGGGTTATGGGTGTAGATGTACCCGACACCCTTTGTAGAGCTTGCCGACAGGCGCCAGAGACGCTTATGCATCTCTTGTCGGCGTGTAAGACGTACGCTGGGACGGCTTACGTCCATCGGCACAACGCGGCTCTACGAGTGCTCTACTATCATTTGAGGCACTCATACGGTATCGATGAGACACCGGTGCTGCCATACGCTCCAGGGGATATAGAGTCCGTTGTGGAGAACGAGAGATGCCGGATTTACTGGAACTACTCGTTCCCCACGCTCGAGCTTGTACAGGCAAACAAGCCCGACATAGTCCTTCTCGACCACCAACAGAAGACGATGTTCGTTATTGAGTTTTCGGCGCCTGCCGAGGTGAACATCGTCTCTAAGGAGGAGGAAAAGCGGACCAAATATCAGGAGTTGCTCGGACAACTTCGCAGGCTCTGGCCAGACTACACTGTAAGTCTGCTGGTTATGGTCATTGGATCCCTAGGTGGAATGAGGAATACGCTGCTCTCTGCACTGCGCAAAATACCGGTGTGCCGTGCGGCGGCGCACATCTTAGCCGCCAGAATGCAGAAGGCAGTTATCCTTGGGTCCCTTCGTCTACTTAGGGCGCACGATTCGCGGACCCAGTGATTGCTCACCTCACGGTGTGAGGAGTAGTCATTGGGTAATGGAACAGCAGCCCGGTGTGTCGGAGCCCGGGCTGCACTTTTTTGTTTTAAACATAATAATAATAATAAATAAAACTATCCTAGCCAATAGACCAGATATAGTTTTCCAGTCAAAGGCCGACAACATTACCTATTTGATAGATATAGCCATTCCCAATGATGTGAATATCCAAAACACCTACGCTGGGAAGATATCTAAATACACGGACCTTGCTATGGAAATAAAACGACTTTGGAAACAAAACAAAGTCACTATTGTCCCCCTCATTATGTCGGTCTCAGGCCTTACACCAGACACGTTCACACAACACCTTCAACAGCTAGGCCTGGACGAAAAGTTACACAAAGTATTCCAAAAGTCTGTAATCCTGAAGACCTGTAATATTGTGCGATCCTTCCTAAATTCCGATCAATAGTCAGGGTGTTGACTTCGCACAGCCCGTCAACACTTGTCGCTACTGCAATTATGCGAGAGGAACTTAGAAAGTCGGATAATAATAATAATAGTTCTATATATATATCCCCCATCAGGTGCTAGAACGTTGACGCTCGTTTGGGGGCTTAGAAAGTGACCTTTTGATGGTCAAGCTATGTCGGTTGATGGTTCATCGGAGGCTTTGATAGCACCCGGAGTTGTCATGCCGGCAGGGCTCGAGATTAAAAAGTCACCTCAACCAAGGCTAGCACACTCAGCAAGCTGTGGGCTTGGTAGTTTTACATACCCCACCAAGCACAAAGCTCCTTCCTCCAAGCTATCCTGGCCTCGGTCAGATAGGGATGCGGCGAATCCGGGGAGAAATGCCACAGAGGGCTGAGCGCCGGTCCTTCTGTCACACACCGCTATTGCGCCCCACACTTCAACGACCTCCGCAAGGCGTGGCTGGGGAACGTTGTGAGGGATACGCAACCGGGGGGCTTGCCTTAACCGGCCGGCCCGTGAGGAGAAAGCCTCAACAAAACCCGACAGTAAAGTCGCAAATCCTCCGGAGCACCTTGGGCCAACTTCGGAGTAAATATAAGTCCCCTCTCTCCTGGAATGGGCGTCACCCGGGAGAGCGATATTTAGATCGTCCCTACTCGTGGGAACGCGATGGATAAAGTTAGTTTTTCAAACAACCAACGACGGCCTAGGGTACGTCGATTAAACTCACCTGAACCCCAAAGCCAAACACAACAACCAATAGCACACAATCCAACTGCGGATGTTTTGCCGGTACAGCCGGCAACCACTAAAGCTGGTAAACCAAGACAGCGCTTACAGTGGACTACTGAGATGAACAAATCTGTAATGCACTGTTACTATACCGCCACAAGACTTGAAACCATCTCTACAGGCTACAGACATGAGCTGTATAGGCTGTTTACAGCACAATACCCACACCTCTCAACACGTGTAACCGAACAAAGACTTATTGATCAAAAACGAGTCATAACAAAAAACAACCGTCTTACCCCACAAGAACTACAAGCTATAAAGAGCCTTGTATCCAACGAAATAAATACTGTCACATCAAATGATTCGTTAGCCGATGAATCGATCACAGAAAGACAAAATAATCATACCGGAAGTAACCAGACTCCAAACACAGATACAACCAATAACACCAGCATACACTTAGATGTGGGGTCAGAACATGAGCACATACCAGATACACCAGACCAAACATCCATTAACTTACCTTCCACAGCCACACAAAGCCAAAACGTTACGCCACCACCTTGTATCACACAATCTGCAGAACAAGTGATGAACACACAATATAACAAATGGTGTGGCACAAATCCTACACTACGAGATCCCTTGCCTAGACTGATTTTTAAAAACAACACTCGACAAATATTACAGACAGTAAATTCCAACATAATACCACAATTCTTAATAAAGGACAGTAACCTAGAAGACATCCATACTGTTATATATGCTGCTGCAGCAACCACCCTCATAGTTAACGGCCAAAAACTTCCAAAACGATCGAAAGACCACACAAGCAAAAGATCTAAACCTAAATGGCAAATTAGAATCGAAAATAAAATTAGCACAATCAGAAAAGATCTCGCACACGTCACTCAATATATCCACAAGAACAACCTCTCGAAACGCATCCAAACAACAATAAGTAGACTCAAATCTAGATCACCACAACAAACAATATCCGAACTATACGATACGCTGAAACAGAAACTTGCAGTCTACGCAGCTAGACTCCGCAGATATAATGAGTCTAACGACAGAAAGGATACTAACAACCTTTTTCAGAAAAGTGAGAGGCAGTTCTACCAAAAGATCACATCAAATAATCAGATAACAACAATAGAACCTCCAAGTAGAAAAGAGCTAACCGACTTCTGGGGAAGCTTATGGTCAGAGCCCAAAACCCATAATGAAAACGCTCCATGGATTAGACAAGAAGAGGAAAAACAACAACACATACCGGAACAGGGAGACGTAATTCTTACACCACAGGAAATAGCCGAAACAATAAAACACACCCACAATTGGAAGTGCCCGGACGTAGACAACGTGCAAAATTTCTGGTACAAACAATTCAGTGCAACATATGAAATGCTCACAGACCAAATCAATAAAGCCATACTCCAACCCAACAGGCTACCCAAATTCCTCACACAAGGAGTAACATATATAAAACCAAAAAACGCAGACACCAAGAACCCTGCCAATTACCGTCCGATCACTTGTCTCCCCACCTTGTACAAGATCATCACCGCAACAATAGGCAAAAGGATTGAACAGCACCTTACCCAAAACAACATCCTGACCGAAGAACAGAAAGGATGTAGAAAACAAAGCCAAGGTTGCAAAGAACAACTAATAATTGATAGTGTGATCATGGAGCAAACTAGAAAAGAACACAGGAACCTCCATACCTGTTTCATCGATTATAAAAAAGCTTTTGACTCTGTACCCCATAGCTGGATAACGAAAACTCTTCAAATATATAAAATTAATCCAACCCTTCGTCAGTTCCTTACAAGAATCATGGAGACATGGAGAACCAACATACATCTTAAAACTCAGGACGGTCATATCCAAACGGAGGAGCTATACATAAGACGCGGTATCTTCCAGGGTGATTCACTCAGTTCACTGTGGTTCTGCCTTTGTTTAAATCCACTCTCCAACGCACTTAACAACACAAATTATGGTTTCAACATCAGACACCAGAAAGTTAATCAACACAGAATCAGTCATCTTCTCTACATGGATGATATAAAACTGTACGCAGCCACTGAAGTGCAACTGAAGGAATTACTCAAAATAACAGAAGTTTGTACGTCAGACGTCCGGATGGAATTCGGAATGAGCAAATGCAAGGTGCTCCACATCCATAAGGGTCAATGGAAGAACCATTCCGAACAGGAAATATTAACTGGCGAGACTCTGGATAACATGGAGAAGGACGAAACGTACAAGTACCTAGGCTTCAATCAGAACATTAAGATTGACCACTCAGAGGTTAAGGCTCAACTAACACAAGAGTTTAGAGACCGTCTCATTACACTTCTGAAAACAAAATTGAACTCCAAAAATCTTACGAAAGCAATTAACACATTTGCGATACCGGTTCTCACATACTCCTTTGGTATCATCAAGTGGTCGCACACTGATATTGAAAACATCAACATACTCATACGAACGGAACTCACAAAGCACAGAATGTCTCATCCGAAAGCGTGCAAGGAAAGACTTACGATAGACAGGAAACATGGGGGCAGAGGAATTATAGACATACAGTCGCTTCACACAAGACAAATAAAAACACTCAGAGACTTTTTCCAAAGCAAAGAGACAAACTTACATAGATCAATAGTAAAAGCAGACAAAAACTATACTCCACTCACCCTGTCCCGCCCAGATCACCCAGCAGACGCACACAATCACATCGAATTACAACAAGAAAAAATAAACACCTGGACACAAAGCACTTCATGGCAAGCACAGATACCGCGTTACACAAGACCACATTAATGAAAGACAATCATACACCTGGCTGCAGGATGGCCAACTGTTTCCAGAAACCGAGGGTTTTATGCTTGCTATCCAGGACCAAGTGATTGCGACAAGGAACTACGTGAAATACATAATTAAAGATACGTCCATAACCGACGACAATTGCAGAAAGTGCCACCAACAAAAAGAAACAATAGACCACATAACAAGCGCATGCAAAACTCTAGCTGGAACCGAGTACACAGCTAGACATAACTCTGCAGCCAAAGTCATTCACCAAGCACTAGCCACAACAAACAAGCTAATAGAAAACACAGATCCATATTACAATTACACACCGACATCAGTACTCGAAAACAATGAATATAAACTGTACTGGGACGTTGGAATACATACCGATAAGACTATCCCCGCAAATCGGCCAGATATAGTTTTCCAGTCGAAGGCAGACAAAGTTACCTATTTGATAGATATTGCTATTCCCAACGATACGAATATCCAAAACGCCTACGCTGGGAAGATATCTAAATACACGGACCTTGCGATAGAAATAAAACGACTCTGGAAGCAAAACAAAGTTACCATTGTCCCCCTAATTATGTCTGTCTCAGGCCTCACACCAAACACATCTACACCACACCTACAACAGTTAGGCCTGGACGAAAGGTTACACAAAATATTTCAGAAGTCTGTAATCCTGAAAACCTGCAATATAGTTCGATCTTTCCTAAATTCCGATCCGTAATAGTTCAGGTGCTGACTTGGCACAGCCCGTCAACACCTGTTGCTACCGCAGTCATGCGAGAGAAACTTGGAAAATCAGGATAGTTCTATATTACCCAACAGATAACCAATTACAGGGTAAAGTTCAAAATAAACTACAAATTAGATATAATTAGAATAAGATTAGAATTGAAATGCATTCAAAATGGTTGAGAGGTGATCAACATTTAAATCACAATTATTAGAGATTTTGTTAAAGTTTGAGCACATCACATTTATCGGAGAATTCAATAACATATTGGTACGCGAGGGGTTGCTAGATCCTCTCAGTGGCGCCTCCCCAAGGTGGCGGATAGGGGAATGCCTCCCAGATATGGGTGGTACCGGGGAAATGAAATACCCGGGGCGGACCAAAACTAGCACAGTGGAATAGCGTCTGCATCCAGAGGATCGGCTATTCCACAATTAATAGGACACGACGGATCTCCATGTGAGGAGCGGTACTCCGACAGCGTCTGTTCTTCATGTTAGAAGCGGCTGTTTTCATAAACCCCCATCAGGTGCTAGAACGTTGACGCTCGTTTGGGGGCTTAGAAAGTGACCTTTTGATGGTCAAGCTATATCGGTTGATGGTTCATCGGAGGCTTTGATAGCACCCGGAGTTGTCATGCCGGCAGGGCTCGAGATTAAAAAGTCACTTCAACCAAGGCTAGCACACTCAGCAAGCTGTGGGCTTGGTAGTTTTACATACCCCACCAAGCACAAAGCTCCTTCCCCCAAGCTATCCTGGCCTCGGTCAGATAGGGATGTGGCGAATCCGGGGAGAAATGCCACAGAGGGCTGAGCGCCGGTCCTTCTGTCACACACCGTTATTGCGCCCCACACTTCAACGACCTCCGCAAGGCGTGGCTGGGGAACGTTGTGAGGGATACGCAACCGGGGGGCTTGCCTTAACCGGCCGGCCCGTGAGGAGAAAGCCTCAACAAAACCCGACAGTAAAGTCGCAAATCCTCCGGAGCACCTTGGGCCAACTTCGGAGTAAATATAAGTCCCCTCTCTCCTGGAATGGGCGTCACCCGGGAGAGCGATATTTAGATCGTCCCTACTCGTGGGAACGCGATGGATAAAGTTAGTTTTTCAAACAACCAACGACGGCCTAGGGTACGTCGATTAAACTCACCTGAACCCCAAAGCCAAACACAACAACCAATAGCACACAATCCAACTGAGGATGTTTTGCCGGTACAGCCGGCAACCACCAAAGCTGGTAAACCAAGACAGCGCTTACAGTGGACTACTGAGATGAACAAATCTGTAATGCACTGTTACTATACCGCCACAAGACTTGAAACCATCTCTACAGGCTACAGACATGAGCTGTATAGGCTGTTTACAGCACAATACCCACACCTCTCAACACGTGTAACCGAACAAAGACTTATTGATCAAAAACGAGTCATAACAAAAAACAACCGTCTTACCCCACAAGAACTACAAGCTATATATCCAACGAAATAAATACTGTCACACCAAATGATTCGTTAGCCGATGAATCGATCATAGAAAGACAAAATAATCATACCGGAAGTAACCAGACTCCAAACACAGATACAACCAATAACACCAGCATACACTTAGATGTGGAGTCAGAACATGAGCACATACCAGATACACCAGACCAAACATCCATTAACTTACCTTCCACAGCCACACAAAGCCAAAACGTTACGCCACCACCTTGTATCACACAATCTACAGAACAAGTGATGAACACACAATATAACAAATGGTGTGGCACAAATTCTACACTACGAGATCCCTTGCCTAGACTGATTTTTAGAAACAACACTCGACAAATATTACAGACAGTAAATTCCAACATAATACCACAATTCTTAACAAAGGACAGTAACCTAGAAGACATCCATACTGTTATATATGCTGCTGCAGCAACCACCCTCATAGTTAACGGCCAAAAACTTCCAAAACGATCGAAAGACCACACAAGCAAAAGATCTAAACCTAAATGTCAAATTAGAATAGAAAATAAAATTAGCACAATCAGAAAAGATCTCGCACACGTCACTCAATATATCCACAAGAACAACCTCTCGAAACGCATCCAAACAACAATAAGTAGACTCAAATCTAGATCACCACAACAAACAATATCCGAAATATACGATACGCTGAAACAGAAACTTGCAGTCTACGCAGCTAGACTCCGCAGATATAATGAGTCCAACGACAGAAAGGATACTAACAACCTTTTTCAGAAAAGTGAGAGGCAGTTCTACCAAAAGATCACATCAAATAATCAGATAACAACAATAGAACCTCCAAGTAGAAAAGAGCTAACCGACTTCTGGGGAAGCTTATGGTCACAGCCCAAAACCCATAATGAAAACGCTCCATGGGTTAGACAAGAAGAGGAAAAACAACAACACATACCGGAACAGGGAGACGTAATTCTTACACCACAGGAAATAGCCGAAACAATAAAACACACCCACAATTGGAAGTGCCCGGGCGTAGACAACGTGCAAAATTTCTGGTACAAACAATTCAGTGCAACATATGAAATGCTCACAGACCAAATCAATAAAGCCATACTCCAACCCAACAGGCTACCCAAATTCCTCACACAAGGAGTAACATATATAAAACCAAAAAACGCAGGCACCAAGAACCCTGCCAATTACCGTCCGATCACTTGTCTCCCCACCTTGTACAAGATCATCACCGCAACAATAGGCAAAAGGATTGAACAGCACCTTACTCAAAACAACATCCTGACCGAAGAACAGAAAGGATGTAGAAAACAAAGCCAAGGTTGCAAAGAACAACTAATAATTGATAGTGTGATCATGGAGCAAACTAGAAAAGAACACAGGAACATCCATACCTGTTTCATCGATTATAAAAAAGCTTTTGACTCTGTACCCCATAGCTGGCTAACGAAAACTCTTCAAATGTATAAAATTAATCTAACCCTTCGTCAGTTCCTTACAAGAATCATGGAGACATGGAGAACCAACACACATCTTAAAACTCAGGACGGCCACATCCAAACGGAGGAGCTATACATAAGACGCGGTATCTTCCAGGGTGATTCACTCAGTTCACTGTGGTTCTGCCTTTGTTTAAATCCACTCTCCAACGCACTTAACAACACAAATTATGGTTTCAACATCAGACACCAGAAAGTTAATCAACACAGAATCAGTCATCTTCTCTACATGGATGATATAAAACTGTACGCAGCCACTGAAGTGCAACTGAAGGAATTACTCAAAATAACAGAAGTTTGTACGACAGACGTCCGGATGGAATTCGGAATGAGCAAATGCAAGGTGCTCCACATCCATAAGGGTCAATGGAAGAACCATTCCGAACAGGAAATATTAACTGGCGAGACTCTGGATAACATGGAGAAGGACGAAACGTACAAGTACCTAGGCTTCAATCAGAACATTAAGATTGACCACTCAGAGGTTAAGGCTCAACTAACGCAAGAGTTTAGAGACCGTCTCATTACACTTCTGAAAACAAAATTGAACTCCAAAAATCTTACGAAAGCAATTAACACATTTGCGATACCGGCAAGAACAAAGTCGCTGCCACAAATATGCTTGCGGTCCCATTGTTATTATACACCTTTGGTGCTGTACACTGGAAAGTGAACGAGCTGAAGGAAATCGACACGAAGACCCGCAAAAGGATGAATATGGAGAGAAGCCTGCATCCTAAGTCCTCTGTCCCGCGAATATACCTCCCGCGACACCTGGGAGGGCGTTGACTATTGAGTTTGGAGGGTCTGCACAACAGAGTAGTACTGGCCACTGCCTGCTATGTAACGAACAGCACCGATCCCCTGATCCGCTTTGTGCGAGAGCACGAGAATGCGGGAAAAGGAGCCTTTCTTTTTAGCGCAGCGAAACGAGCAGCCGAGGAGCTCAGCCTCACACTCGACTTCAAGCGGAGGTGTCAGCAGTCCATTACGGAACTTGCTCCCGCAGAATTAAAATCCCACCTTAAAACTGCCGAAGTCGACTTCCTTTTAAGACTTCATAAAGATAAGCCAATGCATGGAATCTTCTACAAACATCTGGAAGAGCATGGCTTGTCTGAGCAGTTGACCTTCTCTTTCCTAACGTCTAGTGGGTTGAAGTCGGAGACTGAGGGCTTTATAATGGCTTGCCAAGACGGTCTCTTCAACACCTTGGTGTACCGTAAAAGGGTTATGGGTCTAGATACATCTAGACGACCCGACACCCTTTGTAGAGCTTGCCGAGAGGCGCCAGAGACGCTTATGCATCTCTTGTCGGCGTGTAAGACGTACGCTGGGACGGCTTACGTCCATCGGCACAACGCGGCTCTACGAGTGCTCTACTATCATTTGAGGCACTCATACGGTATCGATGAGACACCGGTGCTGCCATACGCTCCAGGGGATATAGAGTCCGTTGTGGAGAACGAGAGATGCCGGATTTACTGGAACTACTCGTTCCCCACGCTCGAGCTTGTACAGGCAAACAAGCCCGACATAGTCCTTCTCGACCACCAACAGAAGACGATGTTCGTTATTGAGTTTTCGGCGCCTGCCGAGGTGAACATCGTCTCTAAGGAGGAGGAAAAGCGGACCAAATATCAGGAGTTGCTCGGACAACTTCGCAGGCTCTGGCCAGACTACACTGTAAGTCTGCTGGTTATGGTCATTGGATCCCTAGGTGGAATGAGAAATACGCTGCTCTCTGCACTGCGCAAAATACCGGTGTGCCGTGCGGCGGCGCACATCTTAGCCGCCAGAATGCAGAAGGCAGTCATCCTTGGGTCCCTTCGTCTACTTAGGGCGCACGATTCGCGGACCCAGTGATTGCTCACCTCACGGTGTGAGGAGTAGTCATTGGGTAATGGAACAGCAGCCCGGCGTGTCGGAGCCCGGGCTGCACTTTTTTGTTTTAAACATATATAATAATAATAGTTCTATATTACCCAACCGACAACCAATTACAGGGTAAAGTTCAAAATAAACTACAAATTAGATATAATTAGAATAAGATTAGAATTGAAATGCATTCAAAATGGTTGAGAGGTGATCAACATTTAAATCACAATTATTAGAGATTTTGTTAAAGTTTGAGCACATCACATTTATCGGAGAATTCAATAACATAATGGTACGTGAGAATTTACAGTAGAAGGTTGAAGTTTGGCGCAAGTTATGTTTGGGTATTGAGAAATTCATTTTACCAAGAAGATTCGGAGCATCGATTAAATTATGACTAAGCTTATACGAAAAAGACAAACCTGCTCTAGATCTTCTAAGCTGTAAAGAGTCAAAATTGAAACGTTTTTGCAAAAGTGCCTGATCAGTCCCCCTTGGAGGATACACTCCATCAACCCTGAATGCCAAAAATTTTAAAAATCTACGTTGAACATTTTCTAAGGATATTATATGACACATGTGAAATGGATCCCAAACAATAGAAGCATATTCCAGTTTCGAACGTACTAACGAATAATACAATAACTTCAGTGCGGTTTCATTAGAAAACATTCTACAATTCCTGATTATAAATCCTAGCATTTTAGTAGCTTCAGAAGTGATAGCTGAGATATGAGATACAAAATCTAGTTTGCAGTCAAAGTTGACTCCTAGGTCCTTTACTTCTTCAGTGCATCTGGTGAGTTCAATGTCATGAATTTTGTAGTTGTAAACAATTGGTGAAGTCTTACGGGTATATGTTAAAATTTTGCATTTTGAAATGTTTAATTGGAGAGAGTTGGCCTTGCACCACAAATCAGTCTTTTCAAGGTCCTGCTGCAAACAAGTACAATCTTCCAAACTAGAAATTTTAAGATACATTTTGAGGTCAGCGAAAAGTAACGTATTGCAAAATAATGACTTTGTTAAATTGTTAATAAAAAGCAAAAAGAGTAAGGGACCTAGGTTTGAGCCTTGAGGGACGCCAGATGCAACTAAATACATTTCCGAAGAATGACCATTGTACGAAACAAGCTGGTATCTGTTATGGAGGTATGATCGCATCAGACTAATCAGAGAATCACTTATACCGAAACACTCCAAACTGTTTATCAAAATATTGTGATCTAGTCGATCGAAGGCTTTAGAAAAGTCTGTTTAGACTACATCAACTTGGCCTTTAGCATCAATCACTTCTTGAACGTCTTGAGTAAACTGAGCCAAGTTTGAAGCTGTCGACCGACCCTTCATGAAGCCATGTTGAGATATAGATATTAATTGCTTGACGTTATCATACAGAAAAATGTATAGTGTCTTCTCTAGCACCTTTGCAAAATTATTTAAAATAGATATCGGACGATAGTTCTTTACATCAGACTTGTCCCCCGATTTCAATATTGGGCAGACCTTGGCTGTCTTCCAAATATCTGGGAATGTACATGATTGTAATATGAGGTTGTAGATGATGTAAAGTGGCTTAACAAAAATATGTGCACAATCTTTGACTACAAAACTGGGTATTAGGTCATTACCTGCCGTCATTTTGTTAGGAAGTTGTTTTAGACAATTTAGTATAGAACTTTCTGTAATCTCTGATAAGTGAACATGCGGGACGTTTTCGTAAAATTTGCTAGTGCGGTCTGAATGCTGATGGATATATATACTTTGAAAAAAGTTTGCGAAGCATTGGACAATTTCCTGAGGTGTTTCATATGACGTGTCGTCGAAGTGAACTTTACCAGGTATCCTAGTGCAACTTTTTTTATTGTTGATATAAGACCAAAATAATTTTGGGTCGTCCACGATACTATTTTCTGTCTCATCCAGGAATGCTTTATAAGCCTCATCAATCCGACTTTTCAAAAGCCTACGAAGTCTGACAAATTCCTCATAAAAATAACGATTTTTTGTTGATTTGTACTTTCTGTGATAATAGTCCTTAGTTTTTATGTTCCGAATGATGTCGGAGTTGAACCATTTCGGATATTTTCGTTTAAAAGTTTTGTACCTGGGAACGTAAAGGTCTAGAATATAGTAAAGTTTACTGTAAAAAATTGAACACATTTCATTTACGTCCTTGGCATTCTGCAGAAAGGACGAATCAACATAGCTTAAGGCGTTATACAGTCCAGGGAAAAACGCTTTCTTAAAATTATACGACTCGAAAGTATGATTGGGCTGCATGTTGGTGCTTCTAGTAGTGCAGAAGTTAATAGTTATATTCAGCGAGGGGTGGTGAGAGTCCTCGCGACTTATTATAGGCACCAATTCGCGACAAACTTGACATTGAATACTATCGGTAGCTACGACTAAATCCAAAATTTTGCCTGAGGTATTAGAAATCGTGTTTAACTGTGAAGAACCTGTTAAATCTAAAAAGTTAGATATAGTACGATACTTAAAGTCACTGAAGTCCTGTGTAACGAAATTACTTGCATTGAAATCACCTAGGATTATAACATTAGACTGACTTAGAACTAGTTGTCCAAATGATATAATAAACTGTTCATATTCATCATTGGTAGTGTAAGGCGGAATATACAGAACATAAATAAACAGTTTTTTTGAGTCCAGCTGGCATTTAGCTCCTACTATGTCAATAACAGGTGGAATATCTAAACAGTCAAAACTTACACGCTCTACTTGATACTGGTTACTACATGCCAATAAAACACCTCCACCCGAAGATTTGTTTACTCTAGCCAAATCACGATCACTTCTAAAAACCACATAGCACTCAGGAAAAAGTTCCGAGTCGAGAACATTCTCAGATAACCATGTTTCAGCCATTCCAACGAAGTCATATTCACGTGCACTCACGCAAGCATATAATTCACTTATTTTGGTATTTAACCCCCTCACATTTTGGAAGTAGCACATCAATCCACTAGGTCTGCTGGGCTTTCCTAGTTTTCCGAAACAATAGTTGGTAAGCCTTTCACGTGCTTTATGCGTAGATTGCTTTCCCCTGCTTCAATTCGTCGATTAAGCTGCTCTTTTATTTTTTTGTAATATTCGGCTTGTTTGGGGGTTTTATCGAAGGATATGCTGATATCTTTGAATGAATTATTTGCTTTTAGTTTAGATACATTCCGAATACATTGCTGTACTTGTTGGCTATTGAGGAGTACGATTTTTACCGGTCTAGGCCTAGAACGAGTAGGGTCAAATTTTCCAAGCCTAATAGGCTTCACAGTTAGGCGTGCATCAGAAGAGAGGTGTTCCAGGATTTTCTTTATTTTGTTGTCATCTTGAGTTTCTTGTTCTTGTTTGCTTGTACTATTTTCTGGTAGTCCATAAACAATGAGATTTTGTTTCCTGGAGTTCCTTTCTTCAGTTTCTTTAATGACCTCTTCAAAACTGAACTGTGCAGAGTCAGAAGGAAGATTTCCAACCAAAGCCTTTAATCTCTCTACCTCAGCAATCAACTCATCCACCTTCCTGGACAGTTTTGGTACTAGCTTGAGACCCAACTGGCAATCGTTGCAATAGAATTTTAATAACCTTCGACTCCTGAGAGCCATAACCTTCAATTCTGCAGAACTTAACTCAGAGCATTCTTGATGAATGAGACACTCACAGCCGTCACAGTGCAAAGCAGGCTCATTATCCACTTTCTTGCATTTAACACATTCCATCTTTAGCAAGCAACTAAGTCCGGACCTGTCCTACTTCTCACCTTGCCCACGAGCGTCCGTTTTTATCCGAATATTTGTCACTGTTGAAAATATACGTTAACGTGAATTCTAATCATAATCCTTCTTATAACTTGCAAATGGCTAAGTACACTATCAAACTAATTGTACCGTTAAAGTCCTTGTACACTTAGGAACACTTTGATATGCGTTTCACGTAATAACTCTCCGTAGAAAACTGTTAAATCCCGTGCCCATCGTGTTCGACACTCTACCACACTATGTCGACAGGGTATGGGATACCATGGAGGCAATTGGGACTCGTCCGTTTGGCCTTATCAACACACCGGAGAATAAGGCGATTTTCAAGAAAGGGATGCTGATACTATCAGAAGTTAAAGTCTGCTTCGCTCAACGTGCTCACGCTGAAAAGCCAGACGAAGATCTGCCATCGAAACTTTTGTATAACACTGAAGAGTTAAACGATTTTAACAACATGGCAGAATCTCTTCCATATCCCTTGGCTATGTACCTTGAGTGCATCGGGAATTTCAAGACAGGTGAACAAGTGGTAACCCCACTTCTTGCTGAATATGAATCCGATGCTCTGAGGGCTCTGTCCGGCGCCCTCACCTTTGCACCCCGGCAACTGAAGAATTTAATCATTTTGTTGCGAGATGGGGTGCCGCTGAATCAAGAGGTCCATCAGATAGCCCGACGCCTTGAAGCACTGCCAAACATTAGCTGGGAGGAATTTGAGGGCCAGGCGATCCCACCCGCTGCTGCGCCCCAGATGGTCCGAATCACTCAAGCATCATATGATTTCTGGATAACAGAGATGCGCGAGGATAATGTCGTATACGATACGCAGATTAAGTGGAGTGATCACGACTACCGCATTTTTACGAAGATCGTCAAATCCATGAAAAGCAAGACTGGATTTAACGTAGCCGAAGATCTCTCCTCTCTCCCGAAGTTATAAAGAAGTTGACGGATACTTTATCGGCAAGAGAACATAATAGACGAAGGGTGGAAATATCTGAAGATTTGACGTTAGAACAACATATCTTGGTAAGTACGTATCAAAATTTTTCGATTACTTTTTCAAGTAAGGTATATAATGCTCATGCTCTAGCAGCGGCGAGTAGAAAATTAGAATTTTTAACATTATTAGATAACGTAGGATATAATAAAGATAAGATTAACCTTAAGGATAATTTTGATAAGGATTATATATGTGATATAGGCGGTAATTGGTTTGTACATTTTACATCTAATCATCAATTTGTTCATTCGTGTTCACCTATTCTTACAGATTATGATGATTTGCGATACGGTACTAGGCGTAATCAACTAAATAAGTATGTAAATCAAAAACAAGGGATTTCTCAATGGCAATATGCTGTTTTAAATAGTATTAAGTCTAATGGTAAGGATTTGTTTTGTTTAAGTAGGGGCCAAAATTGTAGCAGAAAAGCTGAGTATGGAATTATGTGTCATTCTTGTTATGATATTTCATTGTATGATTTGGCGGATATTATGGAAAAGAAGGATATGAAAGAAGTATATGGTTCCTCTATATTTGACCATAAGATATTTATAGAAGAAGAAGGCTTTATAGAACCCTTAGGTATATACTTTAAATTTACTAACAATAAGAAGCGGATACAGTTTGGATTTAAAAATGATTCATCATTTACGTATGAGCATTTATTTAGTAATTATATGCAATATCTGTCAATATCTATATAGGTCGTATAAAAATAAATATTTTATTGAATTAATGGAAAATAGGTTAGGTATACAGTATTTTAGAGTAGTTAGATCTTCATTTACTAATATAGAGCGATATCCTCTTAATCATAAGATATGGTTTAAAGGTTTTGAAGAAAAAATAGTGGTAAGTTATTTTACTTTGGATGAGTCGATTGTAGCTAATGCAGATTTTTTACAATTATGTAATATGCAGGGTAATAAACCTAAGTTGGATAAGCGGATATTTATAGAAAAGAAGTTTGTGGTTAGTAAGTATATTTATGAAAAGGGGTTGTCTTATGCTTTAGGAGTATCGGAGGAAGGCGCGGTCAAGATTCCGGGTGGTACTGTTACAGGCACGTGGTTGTAGTAGTGATTGTGATATCAGCCATTGAATGGGATATTCTCGACCACCGTGTAAATTGTTGGGGAGCCTAGTTTAGATTTTGAATTTGCGGTTCACCCCTCAATACCCACTTCGGGGATTAAGTGTAACACTAGAGGCTACCCCGGAAGACTGGCCCCTCATTCTGGACCCTCTGTTGACGAGAAAACCCCTGCAAGACAGGGGTTTTGGTATCGGACAGGATTTTAGTGAGACCGAATCCTGGCGACAGGAAGAATTTTTGCTGGCGAGCGAGTCTTAGAGACGCAGTGTTTTGGCGACATCCAGACTTCACCAGCGCACAGATACTAGCGACGTGCGTCGGCTAGGAACAGCAATTAACGGCTAACGAGAATAACATCACGAAAAGGGCACTGGCTAATGGAGTTATAAAGAAGTTGACGGATACTTTATCGGCTAGAGAACATAATAGGCGAAAGGTGGAAATATCTGAAGATTTTACGTTAGAACAACAGAATATCTTGGTAAGAGCGTATTAAAATTTTTCGATTACTGTCAAGGCATTAATTTACAACAATGATATGCTGATTCGGTTCTCAGATGGCACTAGAGCAGAGTACTTAGCTGCAGCTGATGATTTAAGCTTAACGCCTACACGTGAGAGAATTAGTGCATCTGGACGCAATATCTTCTTGACTGCTCCTTATGACCCAAATAGCAAGATAGGACTTAGTCTTCCGCAGGCAAGTGATTGGCCAGAAGTTGCCTCGGATAGCATGACCCCAGCTGCAGCCATAAGGATTCTATGGTTTCTGAGTACACGTGTAACAACTCGTGCTGCTAGAGGAGGATTGGCATGCATAGTACACATAGTCGTGTCGATTGTTAAACGAGGAACTATATCTACTGCGTTTCGAAACAAGATTGTACGAGGAGTGTATGACGATCTAGGCAAGGAAGTCGAGATTAGCATGAGCGCAATCCCCATGATATATAAGGTGTACGGGGGTTGTATCAACGAAAATAATATCAAGGATGTTTTTGAACGATGGGGTGGGCAGATCCCCGATCAAGCATTACGACTCCGACTCACCGTGCAGCAAGCGGTTGGTGGCGGTATAACGGGTTATTCGACCATAGTATCAGCTATTCGGGACAACCCAGATTTTTCCTGGGCGCAAATCAAGCTGATGTTGCCCGAGGACTGGGCCCACTTTGAGACTGCCTATAAGGCGGTCGGAAACGACAAATATTACGGTTTCCGCCGAGACTTAGGGCCGGCAAAGTCAACCCTGTTCAAGAACCTTTGCTATGTTGCCAAGGAACTCAGAATTAAAGTGCAGGGTGAAGGCGCTCTAGCACAATATCAGGGTTGGACCACCAGAGTGCCCCATCAAGCGGCGATTGATAGGGCGATAGCAGAATATGAAACAGCGAGATCACAAAATATCACTGAGGAGGCTGTACGTCAGGAAGGCGCCAATGCTACATTCACAGGTTTCTTAGACCTGGTTAAGAACTCATCCTATATGCCAGAGCCCACTGCATAAGATGGTTCTAGCATGCATGTATGTTTAAGTACGGGATAAATTGTCTTAAGTTTAATAGTGTAGTAAGGTATATAATGCTCATGCTCTAGCAGCAGCGAGTAGGAAATTAGAATTATTAACATTATTAGTAACGTAGGATATAATAAAGATAAGATTAACCTTAAGGATAATTTTGGTAAGGATTATATATGTGATATAGGCGGTAATTGGTTTGTACATTTTATATCTAATCATTAATTTGTTCATTCGTGTTCACCTATTCTTACAGATTATGATGATATGCGATACGGTACTAGGCGTAATCAACTAAATAAGTATGTAAATCAAAAACAAGGTACTTCTCAATGGCAATATGATGTTTTAAATAGTATTAAGTCTAATGTCCCGCATGTATGAGAGGTGGTGTGAAATGCACCCAGAGCATAGCACGCTTACCTCTCAGAATTTGCGAGATTATGTATCGTACCTCCGGAGGCAGGGATATGTTCGTGCTCCAGCTCAGCCTGCCCCTTCGGCGGACGGAAGGCCTGTTAACCAGGCTGAAAGTTCGCCGGTAAGGCCTGCTGAGAGGAAAATCGACCAAGTCGTCTCACCTGGGGATTTCAGAGACCGAAGGGCCTTGCATAACAACGGAAGGTGCTTGAAGCTGGCAGATTTGAAGAGAGAGGATGAGGTTGTGGGTGAACGTCTATCGGAGGCCTCTGACATTTTGAGCATCAATTGCGAAATTTACGCTGCGGCTCTGAGGCTAGCTAGACAGGGGAGAGTGAGAGACTCTCCTGTTGAGAGAGCAGAGAGGCGGGTGCGCCAAATGGAAGCGAAAATCCAGTTGGCTCGCCAGGAAGCATCCCGTATCCAGTGTGTGATGGAATATAGAGCGGCTGGGAAGCCATTTACGCGCCGAGTGCGCCAGATAGCCTATGGGTTGAGGCGCGACCATCATACACTCAGTCAAGCGGTACTGGTTGTTGTCAAGCAACACTGTCTTGACAGGATACGGATGCTAATCGCTGCTAAGCGATCGTTGGTGGCGCGGGCGAGAGGTCTGGAACAGAACAGAATGTTCTACGAAAGACCTTCTCGCCTTTTCCAACAGCCGCCTCCAGCCATAGAGCAGCCGCCAACTGCTGATCGCGTGGAGGCCTTTTGGAGGGACATCTACGAACAGCCCAAACCTCTCTCAGCAGACACTCCGGCCTTGGCGCAGTTCGAGTCCGTTTGTAGGAGGACTCCTAACTTGAATGTACTGCGTCACCCGATAAACACGGAAGAAATTCTTGACGCCTTACGAGGCGCAAAGAATTTCGCAGCTCCTGGCCCGGATGGCATAAACACCTACTGGTGGAAAAAATTCCCCAGTTGCCACCGGCATTTAGCTAGAGTTTTTAACTCGTGGCTAAATCAGGAGCAGCCAATTCCGGCTTGGTTTGTCGAGGGTCGAACCGTGCTTCTCCCGAAGACCGGAGATTTGTCTGATCCCAAAAACTACAGGCCAATAACATTTCTGAACGCATGTTACAAGCTCTTCACCAGAATCTTGTACATGCGTCTCCTTCAAGCGGTGAATCCTGTATTTCTCGACGTGTATGAACAGAGAGGGTCAAAGAAAGGAGTAGCTGGCTGCAGGGAGAACTTGTTGATTGACCGATGTGTCACGCAGGACTCCGTGCAGTACAAGCGAAACCTTTCTATGGCCTGGATTGACTATCGCAAGGCATTCGACAGCACGTCTCATGAGCTCATTGTGCGGCTGTTGGAATGCCTTTCGGTGGATAATCAGATAGTGGGATGCATCAAACAACTGATGCCACTCTGGAAAACCCGGTTCACTATAACATCAGGTGAAACTCGGGTTCAGACAGAGTTGGTGTCATTAAAAAGAGGTGGCTTCCAAGGAGACTCCTTGAGTCCCTTGCTCTTTTGCATCTCACTTTTGCCTCTGTCCATAGCGCTGAGAAATACTAAAGGATACAGCTGTGGCACGCCCAATAACCGGAGGCACAAGGTCACCCATCTGTTTTATATGGATGACCTAAAACTTTATGCCTCCGGCCAACGCGAACTACAACACTCGCTGAGGGTGGTGCAGGAGTACAGTCATGCTATCGGAATGGAGTTCGGGACAGACAAATGTGCATTGGTTCATCTCAAGAAAGGACGAAGCGGAGATAGTGGAGATGAGGAACAGCTCGTTGATGGGAGCATCTTGCGACAACTGCATGCCGGAGATACTTATACCTACCTTGGAGTGGCGCAGCGTCATGTCCAAGAGGCAGCATTGGTTAAAGAGTGTCTCCGCCGCAAGTATTTGCACCGACTCCGGCAGATCTGGTCGTCAGAACTGTCCGGCAAGAACAAAGTCGCTGCCACAAACATGCTTGCGGTCCCATTGTTATTATACACCTTTGGTGCTGTACACTGGAAAGTGAACGACGAAGACCCGCAAAAGGATGAATATGGAGAGAAGCCTGCATCCTAAGTCCTCTGTCCCGCGAATATACCTCCCGCGACACCTGGGAGGGCGTTGACTATTGAGTTTGGAGCGTCTGCACAACAGAGTAGTACTGGCCACTGCCTGCTATGTAACGAACAGCACCGATCCCCTGATCCGCTTTGTGCGAGAGCACGAGAATGCGGGAAAAGGAGCCTTTCTTTTTAGCGCAGCGAAACGAGCAGCCGAGGAGCTCAGCCTCACACTCGACTTCAAGCGGAGGTGTCAGCAGTCCATTACGGAACTTGCTCCCGCAGAATTAAAATCCCACCTTAAAACTGCCGAAGTCGACTTCCTTTTAAGACTTCATAAAGATAAGCCAATGCATGGAATCTTCTACAAACATCTGGAAGAGCATGGCTTGTCTGAGCAGTTGACCTTCTCTTTCCTAACGTCTAGTGGGTTGAAGTCGGAGACTGAGGGCTTTATAATGGCTTGCCAAGACGGTCTCTTCAACACCTTGGTGTACCGTAAAAGGGTTATGGGTCTAGATACATCTAGACGACCCGACACCCTTTGTAGAGCTTGCCGAGAGGCGCCAGAGACGCTTATGCATCTCTTGTCGGCGTGTAAGACGTACGCTGGGACGGCTTACGTCCATCGGCACAACGCGGCTCTACGAGTGCTCTACTATCATTTGAGGCACTCATACGGTATCGATGAGACACCGGTGCTGCCATACGCTCCAGGGGATATAGAGTCCGTTGTGGAGAACGAGAGATGCCGGATTTACTGGAACTACTCGTTCCCCACGCTCGAGCTTGTACAGGCAAACAAGCCCGACATAGTCCTTCTCGACCACCAACAGAAGACGATGTTCGTTATTGAGTTTTCGGCGCCTGCCGAGGTGAACATCGTCTCTAAGGAGGAGGAAAAGCGGACCAAATATCAGGAGTTGCTCGGACAACTTCGCAGGCTCTGGCCAGACTACACTGTAAGTCTGCTGGTTATGGTCATTGGATCCCTAGGTGGAATGAGGAATACGCTGCTCTCTGCACTGCGCAAAATACCGGTGTGCCGTGCGGCGGCGCACATCTTAGCCGCCAGAATGCAGAAGGCAGTCATCCTTGGGTCCCTTCGTCTACTTAGGGCGCACGATTCGCGGACCCAGTGATTGCTCACCTCACGGTGTGAGGAGTAGTCATTGGGTAATGGAACAGCAGCCCGGTGTGTCGGAGCCCGGGCTGCACTTTTTTGTTTTAAACATATATAATAATAATAGTTCTATATTACCCAACCGACAACCAATTACAGGGTAAAGTTCAAAATAAACTACAAATTAGATATAATTAGAATAAGATTAGAATTGAAATGCATTCAAAATGGTTGAGAGGTGATCAACATTTAAATCACAATTATTAGAGATTTTGTTAAAGTTTGAGCACATCACATTTATCGGAGAATTCAATAACATATTGGTACGTGAGAATTTACAGTAGAAGGTTGAAGTTTGGCGCAAGTTATGTTTGGGTATTGAGAAATTCATTTTACCAAGAAGATTCGGAGCATCGATTAAATTATGACTAAGCTTATACGAAAAAGACAAACCTGCTCTAGATCTTCTAAGCTGTAAAGAGTCAACATTGAAACGTTTTTGCAAAAGTGCCTGATCAGTCCCCCTTGGAGGATACACTCCATCAACCCTGAATGCCAAAAATTTTAAAAATCTACGTTGAACATTTTCTAAGGATATTATATGACACATGTGAAATGGATCCCAAACAATAGAAGCATATTCCAGTTTCGAACGTACTAACGAATAATACAATAACTTCAGTGCGGTTTCATTAGAAAACATTCTGCAATTCCTGATTATAAATCCTAGCATTTTAGTAGCTTCAGAAGTGATAGCTGAGATATGAGATACAAAATCTAGTTTGCAGTCAAAGTTGACTCCTAGGTCCTTTACTTCAGTGCATCTGGTGAGTTCAATGTCATGAATTTTGTAGTTGTAAACAATTGGTGAAGTCTTACGGGTATATGTTAAAATTTTGCATTTTGAAATGTTTAATTGGAGAGAGTTGGCCTTGCACCACAAATCAGTCTTTTCAAGGTCCTGCTGCAAACAAGTACAATCTTCCAAACTAGAAATTTTAAGATACATTTTGAGGTCAGCGAAAAGTAACGTATTGCAAAATAATGACTTTGTTAAATTGTTAATAAAAAGCAAAAAGAGTAAGGGACCTAGGTTTGAGCCTTGAGGGACGCCAGATGCAACTAAATACATTTCCGAAGAATGACCATTGTACGAAACAAGCTGGTATCTGTTATGGAGGTATGATCGCATCAGACTAATAAGAGAATCACTTAGACCGAAACACTCCAAACTGTTTATCAAAATATTGTGATCTAGTCGATCGAAGGCTTTAGAAAAGTCTGTGTAGACTACATCAACTTGGCCTTTAGCATCAATCACTTCTTGAACGTCTTGAGTAAACTGAGCCAAGTTTGAAGCTGTCGACCGACCCTTCATGAAGCCATGTTGAGATATAGATATTAATTGCTTGACGTTATCATACAGAAAAATGTATAGTGTCTTCTCTAGCACCTTTGCAAAATTATTTAAAATAGATATCGGACGATAGTTCTTTACATCAGACTTGTCCCCCGATTTCAATATTGGGCAGACCTTGGCTGTCTTCCAAATATCTGGGAATGTACATGATTGTAATATGAGGTTGTAGATGATGTAAAGTGGCTTAACAAAAATATGTGCACAATCTTTGACTACAAAACTGGGTATTAGGTCATTACCTGCCGTCATTTTGTTAGGAAGTTGTTTTAGACAATTTAGTATAGAACTTTCTGTAATCTCTGATAAGTGAACATGCGGGACGTTTTCGTAAAATTTGCTAGTGCGGTCTGAATGCTGATGGATATATATACTTTGAAAAAAGTTTGCGAAGCATTGGACAATTTCCTGAGGTGTTTCATATGACGTGTCGTCGAAGTGAACTTTACCAGGTATCCTAGTGCAACTTTTTTTATTGTTGATATAAGACCAAAATAATTTTGGGTCGTCCACGATACTATTTTCTGTCTCATCCAGGAATGCTTTATAAGCCTCATCAATCCGACTTTTCAAAAGCCTACGAAGTCTGACAAATTCCTCATAAAAATAACGATTTTTTGTTGATTTGTACTTTCTGTGATAATAGTCCTTAGTTTTTATGTTCCGAATGATGTCGGAGTTGAACCATTTCGGATATTTTCGTTTAAAAGTTTTGTACCTGGGAACGTAAAGGTCTAGAATATAGTAAAGTTTACTGTAAAAAATTGAACACATTTCATTTACGTCCTTGGCATTCTGCAGAAAGGACGAATCAACATAGCTTAAGGCGTTATACAGTCCAGGGAAAAACGCTTTCTTAAAATTATACGACTCGAAAGTATGATTGGGCTGCATGTTGGTGCTTCTAGTAGTGCAGAAGTTAATAGTTATATTCAGCGAGGGGTGGTGAGAGTCCTCGCGACTTATTATAGGCACCAATTCGCGACAAACTTGACATTGAATACTATCGGTAGCTACGACTAAATCCAAAATTTTGCCTGAGGTATTAGAAATCGTGTTTAACTGTGAAGAACCTGTTAAATCTAAAAAGTTAGATATAGTACGATACTTAAAGTCACTGAAGTCCTGTGTAACAAAATTACTTGCATTGAAATCACCTAGGATTATAACATTAGACTGACTTAGAACTAGTTGTCCAAATGATATAATAAACTGTTCATATTCATCATTGGTAGTGTAAGGCGGAATATACAGAACATAAATAAACAGTTTTTTTGAGTCCAGCTGGCATTTAGCTCCTACTATGTCAATAACAGGTGGAATATCTAAACAGTCAAAACTTACACGCTCTACTTGATACTGGTTACTACATGCCAATAAAACACCTCCACCCGAAGATTTGTTTACTCTAGCCAAATCACGATCACTTCTAAAAACCACATAGCACTCAGGAAAAAGTTCCGAGTCGAGAACATTCTCAGATAACCATGTTTCAGCCATTCCAACGAAGTCATATTCACGTGAACTCACGCAAGCATATAATTCACTTATTTTGGTATTTAACCCCCTCACATTTTGGAAGTAGCACATCAATCCACTAGGTCTGCTGGGCTTTCCTAGTTTTCCGAAACAATAGTTGGTAAGCCTTTCACGTGCTTTATGCGTAGATTGCTTTCCCCTGCTTCAATTCGTCGATTAAGCTGCTCTTTTATTTTTTTGTAATATTCGGCTTGTTTGGGGGTTTTATCGAAGGATATGCTGATATCTTTGAATGAATTATTTGCTTTTAGTTTAGATACATTCCGAATACATTGCTGTACTTGTTGGCTATTGAGGAGTACGATTTTTACCGGTCTAGGCCTAGAACGAGTAGGGTCAAATTTTCCAAGCCTAATAGGCTTCACAGTTAGGCGTGCATCAGAAGAGAGGTGTTCCAGGATTTTCTTTATTTTGTTGTCATCTTGAGTTTCTTGTTCTTGTTTGCTTGTACTATTTTCTGGTAGTCCATAAACAATGAGATTTTGTTTCCTGGAGTTCCTTTCTTCAGTTTCTTTAATGACCTCTTCAAAACTGAACTGTGCAGAGTCAGAAGGAAGATTTCCAACCAAAGCCTTTAATCTCTCTACCTCAGCAATCAACTCATCCACCTTCCTGGACAGTTTTGGTACTAGCTTGAGACCCAACTGGCAATCGTTGCAATAGAATTTTAATAACCTTCGACTCCTGAGAGCCATAACCTTCAATTCTGCAGAACTTAACTCAGAGCATTCTTGATGAATGAGACACTCACAGCCGTCACAGTGCAAAGCAGGCTCATTATCCACTTTCTTGCATTTAACACATTCCATCTTTAGCAAGCAACTAAGTCTGGACCTGTCCTACTTCTCACCTTACCCACGAGCGTCCGTTTTTATCCGAATATTTGTCACTGTTGAAAATATACGTTAACGTGAATTCTAATCATAATCCTTCTTATAACTTGCAAATGGCTAAGTACACTATCAAACTAATTGTACCGTTAAAGTCCTTGTACACTTAGGAACACTTTGATATGCGTTTCACGTAATAACTCTCCGTAGAAAACTGTTAAATCCCGTGCCCATCGTGTTCGACACTCTACCACACTATGTCGACAGGGTATGGGATACCATGGAGGCAATTGGGACTCGTCCGTTTGGCCTTATCAACACACCGGAGAATAAGGCGATTTTCAAGAAAGGGATGCTGATACTATCAGAAGTTAAAGTCTGCTTCGCTCAACGTGCTCACGCTGAAAAGCCAGACGAAGATCTGCCATCGAAACTTTTGTATAACACTGAAGAGTTAAACGATTTTAACAACATGGCAGAATCTCTTCCATATCCCTTGGCTATGTACCTTGAGTGCATCGGGAATTTCAAGACAGGTGAACAAGTGGTAACCCCACTTCTTGCTGAATATGAATCCGATGCTCTGAGGGCTCTGTCCGGCGCCCTCACCTTTGCACCCCGGCAACTGAAGAATTTAATCATTTTGTTGCGAGATGGGGTGCCGCTGAATCAAGAGGTCCATCAGATAGCCCGACGCCTTGAAGCACTGCCAAACATTAGCTGGGAGGAATTTGAGGGCCAGGCGATCCCACCCGCTGCTGCGCCCCAGATGGTCCGAATCACTCAAGCATCATATGATTTCTGGATAACAGAGATGCGCGAGGATAATGTCGTATACGATACGCAGATTAAGTGGAGTGATCACGACTACCGCATTTTTACGAAGATCGTCAAATCCATGAAAAGCAAGACTGGATTTAACGTAGCCGAAGATCTCTCCTCTCTCCCGAAGTTATAAAGAAGTTGACGGATACTTTATCGGCAAGAGAACATAATAGACGAAGGGTGGAAATATCTGAAGATTTGACGTTAGAACAACATATCTTGGTAAGTACGTATCAAAATTTTTCGATTACTTTTTCAAGTAAGGTATATAATGCTCATGCTCTAGCAGCGGCGAGTAGAAAATTAGAATTTTTAACATTATTAGATAACGTAGGATATAATAAAGATAAGATTAACCTTAAGGATAATTTTGATAAGGATTATATATGTGATATAGGCGGTAATTGGTTTGTACATTTTACATCTAATCATCAATTTGTTCATTCGTGTTCACCTATTCTTACAGATTATGATGATTTGCGATACGGTACTAGGCGTAATCAACTAAATAAGTATGTAAATCAAAAACAAGGGATTTCTCAATGGCAATATGCTGTTTTAAATAGTATTAAGTCTAATGGTAAGGATTTGTTTTGTTTAAGTAGGGGCCAAAATTGTAGCAGAAAAGCTGAGTATGGAATTATGTGTCATTCTTGTTATGATATTTCATTGTATGATTTGGCGGATATTATGGAAAAGAAGGATATGAAAGAAGTATATGGTTCCTTTATATTTGACCATAAGATATTTATAGAAGAAGAAGGCTTTATAGAACCCTTAGGTATATACTTTAAATTTACTAACAATAAGAAGCGGATACAGTTTGGATTTAAAAATGATTCATCATTTACGTATGAGCATTTATTTAGTAATTATATGCAATATCTGTCAATATCTATATAGGTCGTATAAAAATAAATATTTTATTGAATTAATGGAAAATAGGTTAGGTATACAGTATTTTAGAGTAGTTAGATCTTCATTTACTAATATAGAGCGATATCCTATTAATCATAAGATATGGTTTAAAGGTTTTGAAGAAAAAATAGTGGTAAGTTATTTTACTTTGGATGAGTCGATTGTAGCTAATGCAGATTTTTTACAATTATGTAATATGCAGGGTAATAAACCTAAGTTGGATAAGCGGATATTTATAGAAAAGAAGTTTGTGGTTAGTAAGTATATTTATGAAAAGGGGTTGTCTTATGCTTTAGGAGTATCGGAGGAAGGCGCGGTCAAGATTCCGGGTGGTACTGTTACAGGCACGTGGTTGTAGTAGTGATTGTGATATCAGCCATTGAATGGGATATTCTCGACCACCGTGTAAATTGTTGGGGAGCCTAGTTTAGATTTTGAATTTGCGGTTCACCCCTCAATACCCACTTCGGGGATTAAGTGTAACACTAGAGGCTACCCCGGAAGACTGGCCCCTCATTCTGGACCCTCTGTTGACGAGAAAACCCCTGCAAGACAGGGGTTTTGGTATCGGACAGGATTTTAGTGAGACCGAATCCTGGCGACAGGAAGAATTTTTGCTGGCGAGCGAGTCTTAGAGACGCAGTGTTTTGGCGACATCCAGACTTCACCAGCGCACAGATACTAGCGACGTGCGTCGGCTAGGAACAGCAATTAACGGCTAACGAGAATAACATCACGAAAAGGGCACTGGCTAATGGAGTTATAAAGTTGACGGATACTTTATCGGCTAGAGAACATAATAGACGAAAGGTGGAAATATCTGAAGATTTTACGTTAAACAACAGAATATCTTGGTAAGAGCGTATTAAAATTTTTCGATTACTGTCAAGGCATTAATTTACAACAATGATATGCTGATTCGGTTCTCAGATGGCACTAGAGCAGAGTACTTAGCTGCAGCTGATGATTTAAGCTTAACGCCTACACGTGAGAGAATTAGTGCATCTGGACGCAATATCTTCTTGACTGCTCCTTATGACCCAAATAGCAAGATAGGACTTAGTCTTCCGCAGGCAAGTGATTGGCCAGAAGTTGCCTCGGATAGCATGACCCCAGCTGCAGCCATAAGGATTCTATGGTTTCTGAGTACACGTGTAACAACTCGTGCTGCTAGAGGAGGATTGGCATGCATAGTACACATAGTCGTGTCGATTGTTAAACGAGGAACTATATCTACTGCGTTTCGAAACAAGATTGTACGAGGAGTGTATGACGATCTAGGCAAGGAAGTCGAGA
This sequence comes from Callosobruchus maculatus, assembly GCA_951848785.1. NCBI lineage: Eukaryota > Metazoa > Arthropoda > Insecta > Coleoptera > Chrysomelidae > Callosobruchus > Callosobruchus maculatus. The sequence continues at coordinate 6,252,081 of CATOUR010000043.1, read as the reverse complement.
TTAGCATGAGCGCAATCCCCATGATATATAAGGTGTACGGGGGTTGTATCAACGAAAATAATATCAAGGATGTTTTTGAACGATGGGGTGGGCAGATCCCCGATCAAGCATTACGACTCCGACTCACCGTGCAGCAAGCGGTTGGTGGCGGTATAACGGGTTATTCGACCATAGTATCAGCTATTCGGGACAACCCAGATTTTTCCTGGGCGCAAATCAAGCTGATGTTGCCCGAGGACTGGGCCCACTTTGAGACTGCCTATAAGGCGGTCGGAAACGACAAATATTACGGTTTCCGCCGAGACTTAGGGCCGGCAAAGTCAACCCTGTTCAAGAACCTTTGCTATGTTGCCAAGGAACTCAGAATTAAAGTGCAGGGTGAAGGCGCTCTAGCACAATATCAGGGTTGGACCACCAGAGTGCCCCATCAAGCGGCGATTGATAGGGCGATAGCAGAATATGAAACAGCGAGATCACAAAATATCACTGAGGAGGCTGTACGTCAGGAAGGCGCCAATGCTACATTCACAGGTTTCTTAGACCTGGTTAAGAACTCATCCTATATGCCAGAGCCCACTGCATAAGATGGTTCTAGCATGCATGTATGTTTAAGTACGGGATAAATTGTCTTAAGTTTAATAGTGTAGTAAGGTGTATAATGCTCATGCTCTAGCAGCAGCGAGTAGGAAATTAGAATTATTAACATTATTAGTAACGTAGGATATAATAAAGATAAGATTAACCTTAAGGATAATTTTGGTAAGGATTATATATGTGATATAGGCGGTAATTGGTTTGTACATTTTGTATCTAATCATTAATTTGTTCATTCGTGTTCACCTATTCTTACAGATTATGATGATATGCGATACGGTACTAGGCGTAATCAACTAAATAAGTATGTAAATCAAAAACAAGGTACTTCTCAATGGCAATATGATGTTTTAAATAGTATTAAGTCTAATGTCCCGCATGTATGAGAGGTGGTGTGAAATGCACCCAGAGCATAGCACGCTTACCTCTCAGAATTTGCGAGATTATGTATCGTACCTCCGGAGGCAGGGATATGTTCGTGCTCCAGCTCAGCCTGCCCCTTCGGCGGACGGAAGGCCTGTTAACCAGGCTGAAAGTTCGCCGGTAAGGCCTGCTGAGAGGAAAATCGACCAAGTCGTCTCACCTGGGGATTTCAGAGACCGAAGGGCCTTGCATAACAACGGAAGGTGCTTGAAGCTGGCAGATTTGAAGAGAGAGGATGAGGTTGTGGGTGAACGTCTATCGGAGGCCTCTGACATTTTGAGCATCAATTGCGAAATTTACGCTGCGGCTCTGAGGCTAGCTAGACAGGGGAGAGTGAGAGACTCTCCTGTTGAGAGAGCAGAGAGGCGGGTGCGCCAAATGGAAGCGAAAATCCAGTTGGCTCGCCAGGAAGCATCCCGTATCCAGTGTGTGATGGAATATAGAGCGGCTGGGAAGCCATTTACGCGCCGAGTGCGCCAGATAGCCTATGGGTTGAGGCGCGACCATCATACACTCAGTCAAGCGGTACTGGTTGTTGTCAAGCAACACTGTCTTGACAGGATACGGATGCTAATCGCTGCTAAGCGATCGTTGGTGGCGCGGGCGAGAGGTCTGGAACAGAACAGAATGTTCTACGAAAGACCTTCTCGCCTTTTCCAACAGCCGCCTCCAGCCATAGAGCAGCCGCCAACTGCTGATCGCGTGGAGGCCTTTTGGAGGGACATCTACGAACAGCCCAAACCTCTCTCAGCAGACACTCCGGCCTTGGCGCAGTTTGAGTCCGTTTGTAAGAGGACTCCTAACTTGAATGTACTGCGTCACCCGATAAACACGGAAGAAATTCTTGACGCCTTACGAGGCGCAAAGAATTTCGCAGCTCCTGGCCCGGATGGCATAAACACCTACTGGTGGAAAAAATTCCCCAGTTGCCACCGGCATTTAGCTAGAGTTTTTAACTCGTGGCTAAATCAGGAGCAGCCAATTCCGGCTTGGTTTGTCGAGGGTCGAACCGTGCTTCTCCCGAAGACCGGAGATTTGTCTGATCCCAAAAACTACAGGCCAATAACATTTCTGAACGCATGTTACAAGCTCTTCACCAGAATCTTGTACATGCGTCTCCTTCAAGCGGTGAATCCTGTATTTCTCGACGTGTATGAACAGAGAGGGTCAAAGAAAGGAGTAGCTGGCTGCAGGGAGAACTTGTTGATTGACCGATGTGTCACGCAGGACTCCGTGCAGTACAAGCGAAACCTTTCTATGGCCTGGATTGACTATCGCAAGGCATTCGACAGCACGTCTCATGAGCTCATTGTGCGGCTGTTGGAATGCCTTTCGGTGGATAATCAGATAGTGGGATGCATCAAACAACTGATGCCACTCTGGAAGACCCGCCGGGCTATTCATGTCTTGCATCGGCAATCGATCGTTGGAAATTCGTTGGATAATCTCTGGATAACACGTCATTTCGTACGCATGCGCCAATTTTGGAAATATCCAGCGAGTGGCAGGCCTGTTAGCCCCATTTTGACAGTTAAACAGTTATGGCTGCTTCCTGTTTCTCAGCAGTCAGCTGATGAGCCTAACCTAAAAGACTTGTTTGTGTTTTGTGTTTGTGCTCTGGTTTGTGGTGCAGATCAGCTGTTAGTCGCTGAACTCTGAGGTCACTGACACCTATTTTGTGTCGCTGACCAAGTGATGAAGGATCGTACGGTGTTACAAACAAACACAATGTATCGAAGAAAAGGTTAGTGTGATAATCTTGGAGTAGGACTAGAATCGATATGTGACTTCTTCAGCGTGTATACTGCCCCCACTACGTCGTGAGTAGTGTTGTGTATCGAAGCTTGGGAGGGAGATTGAAGACCCAGGACTATGCTAGCCGCCTACGCCGAGATCGTCCTGATTCTGAACAGAACAGGGATATCATCCCATCGCACAGTTAGTGTAGGGCGCACTACAACTGGCTCACGTAGTTAAGTTATTTCAACAGGCTTGGCACGAGATAACACCGTACCTCGTGGACGCACGAAGAAGCACGGCTTTAAGGATAGAGGGCAAGGTGAGCAGTTTTCGTTGTCTGACCAATCATGCTCAGTAAGTATATAGTTTAGATGCATACCAGAAACCGATTGAGTATTGACATGGTCTTAGCCCACCGACTGGATCAGACACTCTGAGTAAGCAGTAATAGATCCATGAAATCATCCTGATACTGTGACATGACTTATTTATGTCCCTCAGCTGCTATAATCTATGGTTAAAGAGGCAGGGTGGTTATACCAGGTGTTTCCTCATACTTTGCCTCCCCTCTTATCTCTTTTAATTGTAGAGATAGAAACAAGTTTTTATATGAAACTTTTATAGTCTTCTGTTGTCATTTAGAATACGATATGAACAAAAAGATAAAATAATAAAAAACCTGTTTTTTGTATAGATGTATATTTTTTTAAATGGGAAACTTTTTTCTACAACTTCAAATAAAAAAGATAAGAAGGATGGCATTGTATGAGGAATCACCCACTACATACATTTGCATAATGTAGCTATCAAATACACAATACAAGCGGCTGCACATGGCCAAGCATATTATGAATCGTTCAAATACAGAGAATGTTGTTGTGTATTTTGAATAATTCTCAAACATGATTGTATCATGTTAGCCTCAACTGAAACCATCCACTGCACACAAGGACTTGTGTATGAGTTCCAATGTCTAGTACATGATGAAGATATAGTGACACCTTATCAAATGCAGGGGCCATCAACATTAACTACAACGGGCCTACATTGTTACTGACCTGTACTTTTCGAAATATGTGCATAACTGTATTACAGATATGTGAAGCAATGTTGAGTAACATGAAGTAAAGAAGTAGACTGGTGCTGAGTTTAAAACAAACAAAAACTACTAAACAATGGCACGTCTGCGTCATGTTAGCATCATTAATACCAATGTTCAAATTCATATTCAAAATTCATCAGTCAGCGAATAATGCTTGTACAATTTTATTTGCTACATTCAATTAAATGTACATCTAAACCTCATGTGTGGCTGACTACAGCAGCTGACAAGTGAGTAGGAAACTTTAATCATGCTTTTCTTTTCAGGTCTGCAACAGTGACTTGAGTATTGTAATTGCAGCTTAAAGGTAGTGGAGTGAAAGTATTACAGTGTATAAGTGAAATGTATTATTTTGTAGACTAATAAAAAAGTATTTTGTATAACCCAATCAACTGAACATTATTTCTGCTGCAATTTGGTAGGCTTCATGGCATGATGTGCGACTAGGGCACCCTGTACCTACTTATGCCATCCTAGCATAGGGCCATGCCCCGCAAATGAAAAGGTTATTTATTATTATATTATTGTGGTCCAGGATATCTGGCTGTTAAATTATATAATAAGTTACCATTAAGCTACAGCACTGTGCCACAGTTTGAGTTCAAAATAAAAATAAAACAAATTTTGATATCAGAAGCATTTTACTCAATCGATGAATTTTTAATTTTTTTTTATTTAGTAAGATGGGACATCTATAGGTATGCCCAATACATATAGTAGCCTCGCCTATTTTTTACCATTGTTTATAGACTATTTTTTGTAGTTTGTTTTTATATGTGCAAGTTTTTAACAATATCCTCATATTTCTAGTTTGTAATTTTACTTTTGTTCACCATATGAATAAATAAAATAATAAGAAAAAAATAATAAATTGATTGATTGAAGTGATTTGATGGGCCTAGTTACATTTAGGTTTTTATTAAGAGCTAACCATGATCACAGATAGTTTGTTGGATTTATTTTGTATATTAAAGTATGAATACATGGGATTTATCATTTATTATTAGAAAATAACTTCATATCATATTGTGCTTACACAAAGTTACAATACATGTTGTAATCATAATAAATAATGTTCTAACTTTGACACAATACATAATCTACCCCGGAAGGGCCCCAGTCCCTGTAGCATCTTACTTCATATGTGCTGCTTGAGATGTCACTCGATGTATCATGTCCACCCCATCCTGCAAAAGTAAATTGCATGACTATAACTTAGTAACTACAGTTCATCAATAGCAATAAACTCTTCAAATTAGTTATGAATGTGAATAAAGGTCACGTGTGGGGAACTGCAGTGTTGAATTATTATTGATATTTTCATTTCAGTAATTGCAAAGAACATAACTGCATAGCATATGGTGCTTTAGGATACCATCATACAACACACAATTCCCCAACTTTAATCACAGTGCTGTGATAAAAACTGTCACCCATACATATGAATAATTGTTGGTTACTGCAAATGTCAATATCATACAACACAATGTGACCATCATAAGACCACTATCATAACTAGTAGACACGCTGACAATAACAACATACTACTGTAGAATCGTTTAGAACTAATGCAACATTAAATTCTCATTTAAACACAAAGGCTGGGTAACGAGTACCTACGCATGAGACCCAGTCATGGTAACAATTATTATGAAAATAGGGATTATCCAAAATAAGGTGTATAACCCTATAAGTTCCACAAAGATTATGATGTGCCACAATAATATCTAACATGTAGAGCACAGCCTGACAAATATGAAATTGATTTTGCCCCTTTTATGAGAAACACTATCATGTTACTTTACCTGTGTCCAGCACGCACCATTACTTGTAGCTTCAGAACCATGAGTATTGAAACTGTCAGCCGACCCATCCTACTTCTATGGTCTCAGTTAGCTTTCCTAAACTCACTGGCTAATAACAAATGTTCTTCTACCAACCTACGTCCCTCACGTTGGGTCGTTGCCTCCGTTTGTTCCAGTGTAGAAAATGAAAAACAACATACGCACTTGTTATCCACACAGTATCTGAGGCGCGAATAAACTATACCTGCACATACCACTTTCACGAACCCCTCTGTAGATCATGTACTGCAGGGGGTCTTCTCACAGTACGCACCCGAGAATATGTATATAGCTGTGGTGGCTCGGCTAAAACAACAACAACAATGAACATTGACGTCTTTGGGGGTAAGACGTCAATGAAATTGACATTGAACAATAAAATAAAAAATAAGTACGGTTAGGTTGTTAGGTTAGGGTCATCAGCTGACGGCTGAAGAACAGGAAGCCGCCATCACTGTCATGACACGTCTCTCAGGATTGCCAGTCGCTGGATATTTCCAAAATTGGCGCATGCGTGCGAAATGACGTCTTATCCAGAGATTATCCAACGAATTTCCAACGATCGATTGCCGATGTGACACTTGAATAGGCCCGCCGGTTCACTATAACATCAGGTGAAACTCGGGTTCAGACAGAGTTGGTGTCATTAAAAAGAGGTGGCTTCCAAGGAGACTCCTTGAGTCCCTTGCTCTTTTGCATCTCACTTTTGCCTCTGTCCATAGCGCTGAGAAATACTAAAGGATACAGCTGTGGCACGCCCAATAACCGGAGGCACAAGGTCACCCATCTGTTTTATATGGATGACCTAAAACTTTATGCCTCCGGCCAACGCGAACTACAACACTCGCTGAGGGTGGTGCAGGAGTACAGTCATGCTATCGGAATGGAGTTCGGGACAGACAAATGTGCATTGGTTCATCTCAAGAAAGGACGAAGCGGAGATAGTGGAGATGAGGAACAGCTCGTTGATGGGAGCATCTTGCGACAACTGCATGCCGGAGATACTTATACCTACCTTGGAGTGGCGCAGCGTCATGTCCAAGAGGCAGCATTGGTTAAAGAGTGTCTCCGCCGCAAGTATTTGCACCGACTCCGGCAGATCTGGTCGTCAGAACTGTCCGGCAAGAACAAAGTCGCTGCCACAAACATGCTTGCGGTCCCATTGTTATTATACACCTTTGGTGCTGTACACTGGAAAGTGAACGACGAAGACCCGCAAAAGGATGAATATGGAGAGAAGCCTGCATCCTAAGTCCTCTGTCCCGCGAATATACCTCCCGCGACACCTGGGAGGGCGTTGACTATTGAGTTTGGAGCGTCTGCACAACAGAGTAGTACTGGCCACTGCCTGCTATGTAACGAACAGCACCGATCCCCTGATCCGCTTTGTGCGAGAGCACGAGAATGCGGGAAAAGGAGCCTTTCTTTTTAGCGCAGCGAAACGAGCAGCCGAGGAGCTCAGCCTCACACTCGACTTCAAGCGGAGGTGTCAGCAGTCCATTACGGAACTTGCTCCCGCAGAATTAAAATCCCACCTTAAAACTGCCGAAGTCGACTTCCTTTTAAGACTTCATAAAGATAAGCCAATGCATGGAATCTTCTACAAACATCTGGAAGAGCATGGCTTGTCTGAGCAGTTGACCTTCTCTTTCCTAAGGTCTAGTGGGTTGAAGTCGGAGACTGAGGGCTTTATAATGGCTTGCCAAGACGGTCTCTTCAACACCTTGGTGTACCGTAAAAGGGTTATGGGTCTAGATACATCTAGACGACCCGACACCCTTTGTAGAGCTTGCCGAGAGGCGCCAGAGACGCTTATGCATCTCTTGTCGGCGTGTAAGACGTACGCTGGGACGGCTTACGTCCATCGGCACAACGCGGCTCTACGAGTGCTCTACTATCATTTGAGGCACTCATACGGTATCGATGAGACACCGGTGCTGCCATACGCTCCAGGGGATATAGAGTCCGTTGTGGAGAACGAGAGATGCCGGATTTACTGGAACTACTCGTTCCCCACGCTCGAGCTTGTACAGGCAAACAAGCCCGACATAGTCCTTCTCGACCACCAACAGAAGACGATGTTCGTTATTGAGTTTTCGGCGCCTGCCGAGGTGAACATCGTCTCTAAGGAGGAGGAAAAGCGGACCAAATATCAGGAGTTGCTCGGACAACTTCGCAGGCTCTGGCCAGACTACACTGTAAGTCTGCTGGTTATGGTCATTGGATCCCTAGGTGGAATGAGGAATACGCTGCTCTCTGCACTGCGCAAAATACCGGTGTGCCGTGCGGCGGCGCACATCTTAGCCGCCAGAATGCAGAAGGCAGTCATCCTTGGGTCCCTTCGTCTACTTAGGGCGCACGATTCGCGGACCCAGTGATTGCTCACCTCACGGTGTGAGGAGTAGTCATTGGGTAATGGAACAGCAGCCCGGTGTGTCGGAGCCCGGGCTGCACTTTTTTGTTTTAAACATATATAATAATAATAGTTCTATATTACCCAACCGACAACCAATTACAGGGTAAAGTTCAAAATAAACTACAAATTAGATATAATTAGAATAAGATTAGAATTGAAATGCATTCAAAATGGTTGAGAGGTGATCAACATTTAAATCACAATTATTAGAGATTTTGTTAAAGTTTGAGCACATCACATTTATCGGAGAATTCAATAACATATTGGTACGTGAGAATTTACAGTAGAAGGTTGAAGTTTGGCGCAAGTTATGTTTGGGTATTGAGAAATTCATTTTACCAAGAAGATTCGGAGCATCGATTAAATTATGACTAAGCTTATACGAAAAAGACAAACCTGCTCTAGATCTTCTAAGCTGTAAAGAGTCAACATTGAAACGTTTTTGCAAAAGTGCCTGATCAGTCCCCCTTGGAGGATACACTCCATCAACCCTGAATGCCAAAAATTTTAAAAATCTACGTTGAACATTTTCTAAGGATATTATATGACACATGTGAAATGGATCCCAAACAATAGAAGCATATTCCAGTTTCGAACGTACTAACGAATAATACAATAACTTCAGTGCGGTTTCATTAGAAAACATTCTACAATTCCTGATTATAAATCCTAGCATTTTAGTAGCTTCAGAAGTGATAGCTGAGATATGAGATACAAAATCTAGTTTGCAGTCAAAGTTGACTCCTAGGTCCTTTACTTCAGTGCATCTGGTGAGTTCAATGTCATGAATTTTGTAGTTGTAAACAATTGGTGAAGTCTTACGGGTATATGTTAAAATTTTGCATTTTGAAATGTTTAATTGGAGAGAGTTGGCCTTGCACCACAAATCAGTCTTTTCAAGGTCCTGCTGCAAACAAGTACAATCTTCCAAACTAGAAATTTTAAGATACATTTTGAGGTCAGCGAAAAGTAACGTATTGCAAAATAATGACTTTGTTAAATTGTTAATAAAAAGCAAAAAGAGTAAGGGACCTAGGTTTGAGCCTTGAGGGACGCCAGATGCAACTAAATACATTTCCGAAGAATGACCATTGTACGAAACAAGCTGGTATCTGTTATGGAGGTATGATCGCATCAGACTAATCAGAGAATCACTTAGACCGAAACACTCCAAACTGTTTATCAAAATATTGTGATCTAGTCGATCGAAGGCTTTAGAAAAGTCTGTGTAGACTACATCAACTTGGCCTTTAGCATCAATCACTTCTTGAACGTCTTGAGTAAACTGAGCCAAGTTTGAAGCTGTCGACCGACCCTTCATGAAGCCATGTTGAGATATAGATATTAATTGCTTGACGTTATCATACAGAAAAATGTATAGTGTCTTCTCTAGCACCTTTGCAAAATTATTTAAAATAGATATCGGACGATAGTTCTTTACATCAGACTTGTCCCCCGATTTCAATATTGGGCAGACCTTGGCTGTCTTCCAAATATCTGGGAATGTACATGATTGTAATATGAGGTTGTAGATGATGTAAAGTGGCTTAACAAAAATATGTGCACAATCTTTGACTACAAAACTGGGTATTAGGTCATTACCTGCCGTCATTTTGTTAGGAAGTTGTTTTAGACAATTTAGTATAGAACTTTCTGTAATCTCTGATAAGTGAACATGCGGGACGTTTTCGTAAAATTTGCTAGTGCGGTCTGAATGCTGATGGATATATATACTTTGAAAAAAGTTTGCGAAGCATTGGACAATTTCCTGAGGTGTTTCATATGACGTGTCGTCGAAGTGAACTTTACCAGGTATCCTAGTGCAACTTTTTTTATTGTTGATATAAGACCAAAATAATTTTGGGTCGTCCACGATACTATTTTCTGTCTCATCCAGGAATGCTTTATAAGCCTCATCAATCCGACTTTTCAAAAGCCTACGAAGTCTGACAAATTCCTCATAAAAATAACGATTTTTTGTTGATTTGTACTTTCTGTGATAATAGTCCTTAGTTTTTATGTTCCGAATGATGTCGGAGTTGAACCATTTCGGATATTTTCGTTTAAAAGTTTTGTACCTGGGAACGTAAAGGTCTAGAATATAGTAAAGTTCAATCAACATAGCTTAAGGCGTTATACAGTCCAGGGAAAAACGCTTTCTTAAAATTATACGACTCGAAAGTATGATTGGGCTGCATGTTGGTGCTTCTAGTAGTGCAGAAGTTAATAGTTATATTCAGCGAGGGGTGGTGAGAGTCCTCGCGACTTATTATAGGCACCAATTCGCGACAAACTTGACATTGAATACTATCGGTAGCTACGACTAAATCCAAAATTTTGCCTGAGGTATTAGAAATCGTGTTTAACTGTGAAGAACCTGTTAAATCTAAAAAGTTAGATATAGTACGATACTTAAAGTCACTGAAGTCCTGTGTAACGAAATTATTTGCATTGAAATCACCTAGGATTATAACATTAGACTGACTTAGAACTAGTTGTCCAAATGATATAATAAACTGTTCATATTCATCATTGGTAGTGTAAGGCGGAATATACAGAACATAAATAAACAGTTTTTTTGAGTCCAGCTGGCATTTAGCTCCTACTATGTCAATAGCAGGTGGAATATCTAAACAGTCAAAACTTACACGCTCTACTTGATACTGGTTACTACATGCCAATAAAACACCTCCACCCGAAGATTTGTTTACTCTAGCCAAATCACGATCACTTCTAAAAACCACATAGCACTCAGGAAAAAGTTCCGAGTCGAGAAAATTCTCAGATAACCATGTTTCAGCCATTCCAACGAAGTCATATTCACGTGCACTCACGCAAGCATATAATTCACTTATTTTGGTATTTAACCCCCTCACATTTTGGAAGTAGCACATCAATCCACTAGGTCTGCTGGGCTTTCCTAGTTTTCCGAAACAATAGTTGGTAAGCCTTTCACGTGCTTTATGCGTAGATTGCTTTCCCCTGCTTCAATTCGTCGATTAAGCTGCTCTTTTATTTTTTTGTAATATTCGGCTTGTTTGGGGGTTTTATCGAAGGATATGCTGATATCTTTGAATGAATTATTTGCTTTTAGTTTAGATACATTCCGAATACATTGCTGTACTTGTTGGCTATTGAGGAGTACGATTTTTACCGGTCTAGGCCTAGAACAAGTAGGGTCAAGTTTTCCAAGCCTAATAGGCTTCACAGTTAGGCGTGCATCAGAAGAGAGGTGTTCCAGGATTTTCTTTATTTTGTTGTCATCTTGAGTTTCTTGTTCTTGTTTGCTTGTACTATTTTCTGGTAGTCCATAAACAATGAGATTTTGTTTCCTGGAGTTCCTTTCTTCAGTTTCTTTAATGACCTCTTCAAAACTGAACTGTGCAGAGTCAGAAGGAAGATTTCCAACCAAAGCCTTTAATCTCTCTACCTCAGCAATCAACTCATCCACCTTCCTGGACAGTTTTGGTACTAGCTTGAGACCCAACTGGCAATCGTTGCAATAGAATTTTAATAACCTTCGACTCCTGAGAGCCATAACCTTCAATTCTGCAGAACTTAACTCAGAGCATTCTTGATGAATGAGACACTCACAGCCGTCACAGTGCAAAGCAGGCTCATTATCCACTTTCTTGCATTTAACACATTCCATCTTTAGCAAGCAACTAAGTCCGGACCTGTCCTACTTCTCACCTTGCCCACGAGCGTCCGTTTTTATCCGAATATTTGTCACTGTTGAAAATATACGTTAACGTGAATTCTAATCATAATCCTTCTTATAACTTGCAAATGGCTAAGTACACTATCAAACTAATTGTACCGTTAAAGTCCTTGTACACTTAGGAACACTTTGATATGCGTTTCACGTAATAACTCTCCGTAGAAAACTGTTAAATCCCGTGCCCATCGTGTTCGACACTCTACCACACTATGTCGACAGGGTATGGGATACCATGGAGGCAATTGGGACTCGTCCGTTTGGCCTTATCAACACACCGGAGAATAAGGCGATTTTCAAGAAAGGGATGCTGATACTATCAGAAGTTAAAGTCTGCTTCGCTCAACGTGCTCACGCTGAAAAGCCAGACGAAGATCTGCCATCGAAACTTTTGTATAACACTGAAGAGTTAAACGATTTTAACAACATGGCAGAATCTCTTCCGTATCCCTTGGCTATGTACCTTGAGTGCATCGGGAATTTCAAGACAGGTGAACAAGTGGTAACCCCACTTCTTGCTGAATATGAATCCGATGCTCTGAGGGCTCTGTCCGGCGCCCTCACCTTTGCACCCCGGCAACTGAAGAATTTAGTCATTTTGTTGCGAGATGGGGTGCCGCTGAATCAAGAGGTCCATCAGATAGCCCGACGCCTTGAAGCACTGCCAAACATTAGCTGGGAGGAATTTGAGGGCCAGGCGATCCCACCCGCTGCTGCGCCCCAGATGGTCCGAATCACTCAAGCATCATATGATTTCTGGATAACAGAGATGCGCGAGGATAATGTCGTATACGATACGCAGATTAAGTGGAGTGATCACGACTACCGCATTTTTACGAAGATCGTCAAATCCATGAAAAGCAAGACTGGATTTAACGTAGCCGAAGATCTCTCCTCTCTCCCGAAGTTATAAAGAAGTTGACGGATACTTTATCGGCAAGAGAACATAATAGACGAAGGGTGGAAATATCTGAAGATTTGACGTTAGAACAACATATCTTGGTAAGTACGTATCAAAATTTTTCGATTACTTTTTCAAGTAAGGTATATAATGCTCATGCTCTAGCAGCGGCGAGTAGAAAATTAGAATTTTTAACATTATTAGATAACGTAGGATATAATAAAGATAAGATTAACCTTAAGGATAATTTTGATAAGGATTATATATGTGATATAGGCGGTAATTGGTTTGTACATTTTACATCTAATCATCAATTTGTTCATTCGTGTTCACCTATTCTTACAGATTATGATGATTTGCGATACGGTACTAGGCGTAATCAACTAAATAAGTATGTAAATCAAAAACAAGGGATTTCTCAATGGCAATATGCTGTTTTAAATAGTATTAAGTCTAATGGTAAGGATTTGTTTTGTTTAAGTAGGGGCCAAAATTGTAGCAGAAAAGCTGAGTATGGAATTATGTGTCATTCTTGTTATGATATTTCATTGTATGATTTGGCGGAGATTATGGAAAAGAAGGATATGAAAGAAGTATATGGTTCCTTTATATTTGACCATAAGATATTTATAGAAGAAGAAGGCTTTATAGAACCCTTAGGTATATACTTTAAATTTACTAACAATAAGAAGCGGATACAGTTTGGATTTAAAAATGATTCATCATTTACGTATGAGCATTTATTTAGTAATTATATGCAATATCTGTCAATATCTATATAGGTCGTATAAAAATAAATATTTTATTGAATTAATGGAAAATAGGTTAGGTATACAGTATTTTAGAGTAGTTAGATCTTCATTTACTAATATAGAGCGATATCCTCTTAATCATAAGATATGGTTTAAAGGTTTTGAAGAAAAAATAGTGGTAAGTTATTTTACTTTGGATGAGTCGATTGTAGCTAATGCAGATTTTTTACAATTATGTAATATGCAGGGTAATAAACCTAAGTTGGATAAGCGGATATTTATAGAAAAGAAGTTTGTGGTTAGTAAGTATATTTATGAAAAGGGGTTGTCTTATGCTTTAGGAGTATCGGAGGAAGGCGCGGTCAAGATTCCGGGTGGTACTGTTACAGGCACGTGGTTGTAGTAGTGATTGTGATATCAGCCATTGAATGGGATATTCTCGACCACCGTGTAAATTGTTGGGGAGCCTAGTTTAGATTTTGAATTTGCGGTTCACCCCTCAATACCCACTTCGGGGATTAAGTGTAACACTAGAGGCTACCCCGGAAGACTGGCCCCTCATTCTGGACCCTCTGTTGACGAGAAAACCCCTGCAAGACAGGGGTTTTGGTATCGGACAGGATTTTAGTGAGACCGAATCCTGGCGACAGGAAGAATTTTTGCTGGCGAGCGAGTCTTAGAGACGCAGTGTTTTGGCGACATCCAGACTTCACCAGCGCACAGATACTAGCGACGTGCGTCGGCTAGGAACAGCAATTAACGGCTAACGAGAATAACATCACGAAAAGGGCACTGGCTAATGGAGTTATAAAGAAGTTGACGGATACTTTATCGGCTAGAGAACATAATAGACGAAAGGTGGAAATATCTGAAGATTTTACGTTAGAACAACAGAATATCTTGGTAAGAGCGTATTAAAATTTTTCGATTACTGTCAAGGCATTAATTTACAACAATGATATGCTGATTCGGTTCTCAGATGGCACTAGAGCAGAGTACTTAGCTGCAGCTGATGATTTAAGCTTAACGCCTACACGTGAGAGAATTAGTGCATCTGGACGCAATATCTTCTTGACTGCTCCTTATGACCCAAATAGCAAGATAGGACTTAGTCTTCCGCAGGCAAGTGATTGGCCAGAAGTTGCCTCGGATAGCATGACCCCAGCTGCAGCCATAAGGATTCTATGGTTTCTGAGTACACGTGTAACAACTCGTGCTGCTAGAGGAGGATTGGCATGCATAGTACACATAGTCGTGTCGATTGTTAAACGAGGAACTATATCTACTGCGTTTCGAAACAAGATTGTACGAGGAGTGTATGACGATCTAGGCAAGGAAGTCGAGATTAGCATGAGCGCAATCCCCATGATATATAAGGTGTACGGGGGTTGTATCAACGAAAATAATATCAAGGATGTTTTTGAACGATGGGGTGGGCAGATCCCCGATCAAGCATTACGACTCCGACTCACCGTGCAGCAAGCGGTTGGTGGCGGTATAACGGGTTATTCGACCATAGTATCAGCTATTCGGGACAACCCAGATTTTTCCTGGGCGCAAATCAAGCTGATGTTGCCCGAGGACTGGGCCCACTTTGAGACTGCCTATAAGGCGGTCGGAAACGACAAATATTACGGTTTCCGCCGAGACTTAGGGCCGGCAAAGTCAACCCTGTTCAAGAACCTTTGCTATGTTGCCAAGGAACTCAGAATTAAAGTGCAGGGTGAAGGCGCTCTAGCACAATATCAGGGTTGGACCACCAGAGTGCCCCATCAAGCGGCGATTGATAGGGCGATAGCAGAATATGAAACAGCGAGATCACAAAATATCACTGAGGAGGCTGTACGTCAGGAAGGCGCCAATGCTACATTCACAGGTTTCTTAGACCTGGTTAAGAACTCATCCTATATGCCAGAGCCCACTGCATAAGATGGTTCTAGCATGCATGTATGTTTAAGTACGGGATAAATTGTCTTAAGTTTAATAGTGTAGTAAGGTATATAATGCTCATGCTCTAGCAGCAGCGAGTAGGAAATTAGAATTATTAACATTATTAGTAACGTAGGATATAATAAAGATAAGATTAACCTTAAGGATAATTTTGGTAAGGATTATATATGTGATATAGGCGGTAATTGGTTTGTACATTTTATATCTAATCATTAATTTGTTCATTCGTGTTCACCTATTCTTACAGATTATGATGATATGCGATACGGTACTAGGCGTAATCAACTAAATAAGTATGTAAATCAAAAACAAGGTACTTCTCAATGGCAATATGATGTTTTAAATAGTATTAAGTCTAATGTCCCGCATGTATGAGAGGTGGTGTGAAATGCACCCAGAGCATAGCACGCTTACCTCTCAGAATTTGCGAGATTATGTATCGTACCTCCGGAGGCAGGGATATGTTCGTGCTCCAGCTCAGCCTGCCCCTTCGGCGGACGGAAGGCCTGTTAACCAGGCTGAAAGTTCGCCGGTAAGGCCTGCTGAGAGGAAAATCGACCAAGTCGTCTCACCTGGGGATTTCAGAGACCGAAGGGCCTTGCATAACAACGGAAGGTGCTTGAAGCTGGCAGATTTGAAGAGAGAGGATGAGGTTGTGGGTGAACGTCTATCGGAGGCCTCTGACATTTTGAGCATCAATTGCGAAATTTACGCTGCGGCTCTGAGGCTAGCTAGACAGGGGAGAGTGAGAGACTCTCCTGTTGAGAGAGCAGAGAGGCGGGTGCGCCAAATGGAAGCGAAAATCCAGTTGGCTCGCCAGGAAGCATCCCGTATCCAGTGTGTGATGGAATATAGAGCGGCTGGGAAGCCATTTACGCGCCGAGTGCGCCAGATAGCCTATGGGTTGAGGCGCGACCATCATACACTCAGTCAAGCGGTACTGGTTGTTGTCAAGCAACACTGTCTTGACAGGATACGGATGCTAATCGCTGCTAAGCGATCGTTGGTGGCGCGGGCGAGAGGTCTGGAACAGAACAGAATGTTCTACGAAAGACCTTCTCGCCTTTTCCAACAGCCGCCTCCAGCCATAGAGCAGCCGCCAACTGCTGATCGCGTGGAGGCCTTTTGGAGGGACATCTACGAACAGCCCAAACCTCTCTCAGCAGACACTCCGGCCTTGGCGCAGTTCGAGTCCGTTTGTAGGAGGACTCCTAACTTGAATGTACTGCGTCACCCGATAAACACGGAAGAAATTCTTGACGCCTTACGAGGCGCAAAGAATTTCGCAGCTCCTGGCCCGGATGGCATAAACACCTACTGGTGGAAAAAATTCCCCAGTTGCCACCGGCATTTAGCTAGAGTTTTTAACTCGTGGCTAAATCAGGAGCAGCCAATTCCGGCTTGGTTTGTCGAGGGTCGAACCGTGCTTCTCCCGAAGACCGGAGATTTGTCTGATCCCAAAAACTACAGGCCAATAACATTTCTGAACGCATGTTACAAGCTCTTCACCAGAATCTTGTACATGCGTCTCCTTCAAGCGGTGAATCCTGTATTTCTCGACGTGTATGAACAGAGAGGGTCAAAGAAAGGAGTAGCTGGCTGCAGGGAGAACTTGTTGATTGACCGATGTGTCACGCAGGACTCCGTGCAGTACAAGCGAAACCTTTCTATGGCCTGGATTGACTATCGCAAGGCATTCGACAGCACGTCTCATGAGCTCATTGTGCGGCTGTTGGAATGCCTTTCGGTGGATAATCAGATAGTGGGATGCATCAAACAACTGATGCCACTCTGGAAGACCCGGTTCACTATAACATCAGGTGAAACTCGGGTTCAGACAGAGTTGGTGTCATTAAAAAGAGGTGGCTTCCAAGGAGACTCCTTGAGTCCCTTGCTCTTTTGCATCTCACTTTTGCCTCTGTCCATAGCGCTGAGAAATACTAAAGGATACAGCTGTGGCACGCCCAATAACCGGAGGCACAAGGTCACCCATCTGTTTTATATGGATGACCTAAAACTTTATGCCTCCGGCCAACGCGAACTACAACACTCGCTGAGGGTGGTGCAGGAGTACAGTCATGCTATCGGAATGGAGTTCGGGACAGACAAATGTGCATTGGTTCATCTCAAGAAAGGACGAAGCGGAGATAGTGGAGATGAGGAACAGCTCGTTGATGGGAGCATCTTGCGACAACTGCATGCCGGAGATACTTATACCTACCTTGGAGTGGCGCAGCGTCATGTCCAAGAGGCAGCATTGGTTAAAGAGTGTCTCCGCCGCAAGTATTTGCACCGACTCCGGCAGATCTGGTCGTCAGAACTGTCCGGCAAGAACAAAGTCGCTGCCACAAACATGCTTGCGGTCCCATTGTTATTATACACCTTTGGTGCTGTACACTGGAAAGTGAACGACGAAGACCCGCAAAAGGATGAATATGGAGAGAAGCCTGCATCCTAAGTCCTCTGTCCCGCGAATATACCTCCCGCGACACCTGGGAGGGCGTTGACTATTGAGTTTGGAGCGTCTGCACAACAGAGTAGTACTGGCCACTGCCTGCTATGTAACGAACAGCACCGATCCCCTGATCCGCTTTGTGCGAGAGCACGAGAATGCGGGAAAAGGAGCCTTTCTTTTTAGCGCAGCGAAACGAGCAGCCGAGGAGCTCAGCCTCACACTCGACTTCAAGCGGAGGTGTCAGCAGTCCATTACGGAACTTGCTCCCGCAGAATTAAAATCCCACCTTAAAACTGCCGAAGTCGACTTCCTTTTAAGACTTCATAAAGATAAGCCAATGCATGGAATCTTCTACAAACATCTGGAAGAGCATGGCTTGTCTGAGCAGTTGACCTTCTCTTTCCTAACGTCTAGTGGGTTGAAGTCGGAGACTGAGGGCTTTATAATGGCTTGCCAAGACGGTCTCTTCAACACCTTGGTGTACCGTAAAAGGGTTATGGGTCTAGATACATCTAGACGACCCGACACCCTTTGTAGAGCTTGCCGAGAGGCGCCAGAGACGCTTATGCATCTCTTGTCGGCGTGTAAGACGTACGCTGGGACGGCTTACGTCCATCGGCACAACGCGGCTCTACGAGTGCTCTACTATCATTTGAGGCACTCATACGGTATCGATGAGACACCGGTGCTGCCATACGCTCCAGGGGATATAGAGTCCGTTGTGGAGAACGAGAGATGCCGGATTTACTGGAACTACTCGTTCCCCACGCTCGAGCTTGTACAGGCAAACAAGCCCGACATAGTCCTTCTCGACCACCAACAGAAGACGATGTTCGTTATTGAGTTTTCGGCGCCTGCCGAGGTGAACATCGTCTCTAAGGAGGAGGAAAAGCGGACCAAATATCAGGAGTTGCTCGGACAACTTCGCAGGCTCTGGCCAGACTACACTGTAAGTCTGCTGGTTATGGTCATTGGATCCCTAGGTGGAATGAGGAATACGCTGCTCTCTGCACTGCGCAAAATACCGGTGTGCCGTGCGGCGGCGCACATCTTAGCCGCCAGAATGCAGAAGGCAGTCATCCTTGGGTCCCTTCGTCTACTTAGGGCGCACGATTCGCGGACCCAGTGATTGCTCACCTCACGGTGTGAGGAGTAGTCATTGGGTAATGGAACAGCAGCCCGGTGTGTCGGAGCCCGGGCTGCACTTTTTTGTTTTAAACATATATAATAATAATAGTTCTATATTACCCAACCGACAACCAATTACAGGGTAAAGTTCAAAATAAACTACAAATTAGATATAATTAGAATAAGATTAGAATTGAAATGCATTCAAAATGGTTGAGAGGTGATCAACATTTAAATCACAATTATTAGAGATTTTGTTAAAGTTTGAGCACATCACATTTATCGGAGAATTCAATAACATATTGGTACGTGAGAATTTACAGTAGAAGGTTGAAGTTTGGCGCAAGTTATGTTTGGGTATTGAGAAATTCATTTTACCAAGAAGATTCGGAGCATCGATTAAATTATGACTAAGCTTATACGAAAAAGACAAACCTGCTCTAGATCTTCTAAGCTGTAAAGAGTCAACATTGAAACGTTTTTGCAAAAGTGCCTGATCAGTCCCCCTTGGAGGATACACTCCATCAACCCTGAATGCCAAAAATTTTAAAAATCTACGTTGAACATTTTCTAAGGATATTATATGACACATGTGAAATGGATCCCAAACAATAGAAGCATATTCCAGTTTCGAACGTACTAACGAATAATACAATAACTTCAGTGCGGTTTCATTAGAAAACATTCTACAATTCCTGATTATAAATCCTAGCATTTTAGTAGCTTCAGAAGTGATAGCTGAGATATGAGATACAAAATCTAGTTTGCAGTCAAAGTTGACTCCTAGGTCCTTTACTTCAGTGCATCTGGTGAGTTCAATGTCATGAATTTTGTAGTTGTAAACAATTGGTGAAGTCTTACGGGTATATGTTAAAATTTTGCATTTTGAAATGTTTAATTGGAGAGAGTTGGCCTTGCACCACAAATCAGTCTTTTCAAGGTCCTGCTGCAAACAAGTACAATCTTCCAAACTAGAAATTTTAAGATACATTTTGAGGTCAGCGAAAAGTAACGTATTGCAAAATAATGACTTTGTTAAATTGTTAATAAAAAGCAAAAAGAGTAAGGGACCTAGGTTTGAGCCTTGAGGGACGCCAGATGCAACTAAATACATTTCCGAAGAATGACCATTGTACGAAACAAGCTGGTATCTGTTATGGAGGTATGATCGCATCAGACTAATAAGAGAATCACTTAGACCGAAACACTCCAAACTGTTTATCAAAATATTGTGATCTAGTCGATCGAAGGCTTTAGAAAAGTCTGTGTAGACTACATCAACTTGGCCTTTAGCATCAATCACTTCTTGAACGTCTTGAGTAAACTGAGCCAAGTTTGAAGCTGTCGACCGACCCTTCATGAAGCCATGTTGAGATATAGATATTAATTGCTTGACGTTATCATACAGAAAAATGTATAGTGTCTTCTCTAGCACCTTTGCAAAATTATTTAAAATAGATATCGGACGATAGTTCTTTACATCAGACTTGTCCCCCGATTTCAATATTGGGCAGACCTTGGCTGTCTTCCAAATATCTGGGAATGTACATGATTGTAATATGAGGTTGTAGATGATGTAAAGTGGCTTAACAAAAATATGTGCACAATCTTTGACTACAAAACTGGGTATTAGGTCATTACCTGCCGTCATTTTGTTAGGAAGTTGTTTTAGACAATTTAGTATAGAACTTTCTGTAATCTCTGATAAGTGAACATGCGGGACGTTTTCGTAAAATTTGCTAGTGCGGTCTGAATGCTGATGGATATATATACTTTGAAAAAAGTTTGCGAAGCATTGGACAATTTCCTGAGGTGTTTCATATGACGTGTCGTCGAAGTGAACTTTACCAGGTATCCTAGTGCAACTTTTTTTATTGTTGATATAAGACCAAAATAATTTTGGGTCGTCCACGATACTATTTTCTGTCTCATCCAGGAATGCTTTATAAGCCTCATCAATCCGACTTTTCAAAAGCCTACGAAGTCTGACAAATTCCTCATAAAAATAACGATTTTTTGTTGATTTGTACTTTCTGTGATAATAGTCCTTAGTTTTTATGTTCCGAATGATGTCGGAGTTGAACCATTTCGGATATTTTCGTTTAAAAGTTTTGTACCTGGGAACGTAAAGGTCTAGAATATAGTAAAGTTTACTGTAAAAAATTGAACACATTTCATTTACGTCCTTGGCATTCTGCAGAAAGGACGAATCAACATAGCTTAAGGCGTTATACAGTCCAGGGAAAAACGCTTTCTTAAAATTATACGACTCGAAAGTATGATTGGGCTGCATGTTGGTGCTTCTAGTAGTGCAGAAGTTAATAGTTATATTCAGCGAGGGGTGGTGAGAGTCCTCGCGACTTATTATAGGCACCAATTCGCGACAAACTTGACATTGAATACTATCGGTAGCTACGACTAAATCCAAAATTTTGCCTGAGGTATTAGAAATCGTGTTTAACTGTGAAGAACCTGTTAAATCTAAAAAGTTAGATATAGTACGATACTTAAAGTCACTGAAGTCCTGTTTAACGAAATTATTTGCATTGAAATCACCTAGGATTATAACATTAGACTGACTTAGAACTAGTTGTCCAAATGATATAATAAACTGTTCATATTCATCATTGGTAGTGTAAGGCGGAATATACAGAACATAAATAAACAGTTTTTTTGAGTCCAGCTGGCATTTAGCTCCTACTATGTCAATAGCAGGTGGAATATCTAAACAGTCAAAACTTACACGCTCTACTTGATACTGGTTACTACATGCCAATAAAACACCTCCACCCGAAGATTTGTTTACTCTAGCCAAATCACGATCACTTCTAAAAACCACATAGCACTCAGGAAAAAGTTCCGAGTCGAGAACATTCTCAGATAACCATGTTTCAGCCATTCCAACGAAGTCATATTCACGTGCACTCACGCAAGCATATAATTCACTTATTTTGGTATTTAACCCCCTCACATTTTGGAAGTAGCACATCAATCCACTAGGTCTGCTGGGCTTTCCTAGTTTTCCGAAACAATAGTTGGTAAGCCTTTCACGTGCTTTATGCGTAGATTGCTTTCCCCTGCTTCAATTCGTCGATTAAGCTGCTCTTTTATTTTTTTGTAATATTCGGCTTGTTTGGGGGTTTTATCGAAGGATATGCTGATATCTTTGAATGAATTATTTGCTTTTAGTTTAGATACATTCCGAATACATTGCTGTACTTGTTGGCTATTGAGGAGTACGATTTTTACCGGTCTAGGCCTAGAACGAGTAGGGTCAAATTTTCCAAGCCTAATAGGCTTCACAGTTAGGCGTGCATCAGAAGAGAGGTGTTCCAGGATTTTCTTTATTTTGTTGTCATCTTGAGTTTCTTGTTCTTGTTTGCTTGTACTATTTTCTGGTAGTCCATAAACAATGAGATTTTGTTTCCTGGAGTTCCTTTCTTCAGTTTCTTTAATGACCTCTTCAAAACTGAACTGTGCAGAGTCAGAAGGAAGATTTCCAACCAAAGCCTTTAATCTCTCTACCTCAGCAATCAACTCATCCACCTTCCTGGACAGTTTTGGTACTAGCTTGAGACCCAACTGGCAATCGTTGCAATAGAATTTTAATAACCTTCGACTCCTGAGAGCCATAACCTTCAATTCTGCAGAACTTAACTCAGAGCATTCTTGATGAATGAGACACTCACAGCCGTCACAGTGCAAAGCAGGCTCATTATCCACTTTCTTGCATTTAACACATTCCATCTTTAGCAAGCAACTAAGTCCGGACCTGTCCTACTTCTCACCTTGCCCACGAGCGTCCGTTTTTATCCGAATATTTGTCACTGTTGAAAATATACGTTAACGTGAATTCTAATCATAATCCTTCTTATAACTTGCAAATGGCTAAGTACACTATCAAACTAATTGTACCGTTAAAGTCCTTGTACACTTAGGAACACTTTGATATGCGTTTCACGTAATAACTCTCCGTAGAAAACTGTTAAATCCCGTGCCCAACGTGTTCGACACTCTACCACACTATGTCGACAGGGTATGGGATACCATGGAGGCAATTGGGACTCGTCCGTTTGGCCTTATCAACACACCGGAGAATAAGGCGATTTTCAAGAAAGGGATGCTGATACTATCAGAAGTTAAAGTCTGCTTCGCTCAACGTGCTCACGCTGAAAAGCCAGACGAAGATCTGCCATCGAAACTTTTGTATAACACTGAAGAGTTAAACGATTTTAACAACATGGCAGAATCTCTTCCGTATCCCTTGGCTATGTACCTTGAGTGCATCGGGAATTTCAAGACAGGTGAACAAGTGGTAACCCCACTTCTTGCTGAATATGAATCCGATGCTCTGAGGGCTCTGTCCGGCGCCCTCACCTTTGCACCCCGGCAACTGAAGAATTTAATCATTTTGTTGCGAGATGGGGTGCCGCTGAATCAAGAGGTCCATCAGATAGCCCGACGCCTTGAAGCACTGCCAAACATTAGCTGGGAGGAATTTGAGGGCCAGGCGATCCCACCCGCTGCTGCGCCCCAGATGGTCCGAATCACTCAAGCATCATATGATTTCTGGATAACAGAGATGCGCGAGGATAATGTCGTATACGATACGCAGATTAAGTGGAGTGATCACGACTACCGCATTTTTACGAAGATCGTCAAATCCATGAAAAGCAAGACTGGATTTAACGTAGCCGAAGATCTCTCCTCTCTCCCGAAGTTATAAAGAAGTTGACGGATACTTTATCGGCAAGAGAACATAATAGACGAAGGGTGGAAATATCTGAAGATTTGACGTTAGAACAACATATCTTGGTAAGTACGTATCAAAATTTTTCGATTACTTTTTCAAGTAAGGTATATAATGCTCATGCTCTAGCAGCGGCGAGTAGAAAATTAGAATTTTTAACATTATTAGATAACGTAGGATATAATAAAGATAAGATTAACCTTAAGGATAATTTTGATAAGGATTATATATGTGATATAGGCGGTAATTGGTTTGTACATTTTACATCTAATCATCAATTTGTTCATTCGTGTTCACCTATTCTTACAGATTATGATGATTTGCGATACGGTACTAGGCGTAATCAACTAAATAAGTATGTAAATCAAAAACAAGGGATTTCTCAATGGCAATATGCTGTTTTAAATAGTATTAAGTCTAATGGTAAGGATTTGTTTTGTTTAAGTAGGGGCCAAAATTGTAGCAGAAAAGCTGAGTATGGAATTATGTGTCATTCTTGTTATG
Organism: Callosobruchus maculatus; assembly: GCA_951848785.1. Taxonomy (NCBI): domain Eukaryota; kingdom Metazoa; phylum Arthropoda; class Insecta; order Coleoptera; family Chrysomelidae; genus Callosobruchus; species Callosobruchus maculatus. The sequence goes on along the minus strand of CATOUR010000043.1, from coordinate 6,227,804 downwards.
ATATTTCATTGTATGATTTGGCGGATATTATGGAAAAGAAGGATATGAAAGAAGTATATGGTTCCTTTATATTTGACCATAAGATATTTATAGAAGAAGAAGGCTTTATAGAACCCTTAGGTATATACTTTAAATTTACTAACAATAAGAAGCGGATACAGTTTGGATTTAAAAATGATTCATCATTTACGTATGAGCATTTATTTAGTAATTATATGCAATATCTGTCAATATCTATATAGGTCGTATAAAAATAAATATTTTATTGAATTATTGGAAAATAGGTTAGGTATACAGTATTTTAGAGTAGTTAGATCTTCATTTACTAATATAGAGCGATATCCTCTTAATCATAAGATATGGTTTAAAGGTTTTGAAGAAAAAATAGTGGTAAGTTATTTTACTTTGGATGAGTCGATTGTAGCTAATGCAGATTTTTTACAATTATGTAATATGCAGGGTAATAAACCTAAGTTGGATAAGCGGATATTTATAGAAAAGAAGTTTGTGGTTAGTAAGTATATTTATGAAAAGGGGTTGTCTTATGCTTTAGGAGTATCGGAGGAAGGCGCGGTCAAGATTCCGGGTGGTACTGTTACAGGCACGTGGTTGTAGTAGTGATTGTGATATCAGCCATTGAATGGGATATTCTCGACCACCGTGTAAATTGTTGGGGAGCCTAGTTTAGATTTTGAATTTGCGGTTCACCCCTCAATACCCACTTCGGGGATTAAGTGTAACACTAGAGGCTACCCCGGAAGACTGGCCCCTCATTCTGGACCCTCTGTTGACGAGAAAACCCCTGCAAGACAGGGGTTTTGGTATCGGACAGGATTTTAGTGAGACCGAATCCTGGCGACAGGAAGAATTTTTGCTGGCGAGCGAGTCTTAGAGACGCAGTGTTTTGGCGACATCCAGACTTCACCAGCGCACAGATACTAGCGACGTGCGTCGGCTAGGAACAGCAATTAACGGCTAACGAGAATAACATCACGAAAAGGGCACTGGCTAATGGAGTTATAAAGAAGTTGACGGATACTTTATCGGCAAGAGAACATAATAGACGAAGGGTGGAAATATCTGAAGATTTGACGTTAGAACAACATATCTTGGTAAGTACGTATCAAAATTTTTCGATTACTTTTTCAAGTAAGGTATATAATGCTCATGCTCTAGCAGCGGCGAGTAGAAAATTAGAATTTTTAACATTATTAGATAACGTAGGATATAATAAAGATAAGATTAACCTTAAGGATAATTTTGATAAGGATTATATATGTGATATAGGCGGTAATTGGTTTGTACATTTTACATCTAATCATCAATTTGTTCATTCGTGTTCACCTATTCTTACAGATTATGATGATTTGCGATACGGTACTAGGCGTAGTCAACTAAATAAGTATGTAAATCAAAAACAAGGGATTTCTCAATGGCAATATGCTGTTTTAAATAGTATTAAGTCTAATGGTAAGGATTTGTTTTGTTTAAGTAGGGGCCAAAATTGTAGCAGAAAAGCTGAGTATGGAATTATGTGTCATTCTTGTTATGATATTTCATTGTATGATTTGGCGGATATTATGGAAAAGAAGGATATGAAAGAAGTATATGGTTCCTTTATATTTGACCATAAGATATTTATAGAAGAAGAAGGCTTTATAGAACCCTTAGGTATATACTTTAAATTTACTAACAATAAGAAGCGGATACAGTTTGGATTTAAAAATGATTCATCATTTACGTATGAGCATTTATTTAGTAATTATATGCAATATCTGTCAATATCTATATAGGTCGTATAAAAATAAATATTTTATTGAATTAATGGAAAATAGGTTAGGTATACAGTATTTTAGAGTAGTTAGATCTTCATTTACTAATATAGAGCGATATCCTCTTAATCATAAGATATGGTTTAAAGGTTTTGAAGAAAAAATAGTGGTAAGTTATTTTACTTTGGATGAGTCGATTGTAGCTAATGCAGATTTTTTACAATTATGTAATATGCAGGGTAATAAACCTAAGTTGGATAAGCGGATATTTATAGAAAAGAAGTTTGTGGTTAGTAAGTATATTTATGAAAAGGGGTTGTCTTATGCTTTAGGAGTATCGGAGGAAGGCGCGGTCAAGATTCCGGGTGGTACTGTTACAGGCACGTGGTTGTAGTAGTGATTGTGATATCAGCCATTGAATGGGATATTCTCGACCACCGTGTAAATTGTTGGGGAGCCTAGTTTAGATTTTGAATTTGCGGTTCACCCCTCAATACCCACTTCGGGGATTAAGTGTAACACTAGAGGCTACCCCGGAAGACTGGCCCCTCATTCTGGACCCTCTGTTGACGAGAAAACCCCTGCAAGACAGGGGTTTTGGTATCGGACAGGATTTTAGTGAGACCGAATCCTGGCGACAGGAAGAATTTTTGCTGGCGAGCGAGTCTTAGAGACGCAGTGTTTTGGCGACATCCAGACTTCACCAGCGCACAGATACTAGCGACGTGCGTCGGCTAGGAACAGCAATTAACGGCTAACGAGAATAACATCACGAAAAGGGCACTGGCTAATGGAGTTATAAAGAAGTTGACGGATACTTTATCGGCTAGAGAACATAATAGACGAAAGGTGGAAATATCTGAAGATTTTACGTTAGAACAACAGAATATCTTGGTAAGAGCGTATTAAAATTTTTCGATTACTTTTTCAAGTAAGGTATATAATGCTCATGCTCTAGCAGCAGCGAGTAGGAAATTAGAATTATTAACATTATTAGTAACGTAGGATATAATAAAGATAAGATTAACCTTAAGGATAATTTTGGTAAGGATTATATATGTGATATAGGCGGTAATTGGTTTGTACATTTTATATCTAATCATTAATTTGTTCATTCGTGTTCACCTATTCTTACAGATTATGATGATATGCGATACGGTACTAGGCGTAATCAACTAAATAAGTATGTAAATCAAAAACAAGGTACTTCTCAATGGCAATATGATGTTTTAAATAGTATTAAGTCTAATGTCCCGCATGTATGAGAGGTGGTGTGAAATGCACCCAGAGCATAGCACGCTTACCTCTCAGAATTTGCGAGATTATGTATCGTACCTCCGGAGGCAGGGATATGTTCGTGCTCCAGCTCAGCCTGCCCCTTCGGCGGACGGAAGGCCTGTTAACCAGGCTGAAAGTTCGCCGGTAAGGCCTGCTGAGAGGAAAATCGACCAAGTCGTCTCACCTGGGGATTTCAGAGACCGAAGGGCCTTGCATAACAACGGAAGGTGCTTGAAGCTGGCAGATTTGAAGAGAGAGGATGAGGTTGTGGGTGAACGTCTATCGGAGGCCTCTGACATTTTGAGCATCAATTGCGAAATTTACGCTGCGGCTCTGAGGCTAGCTAGACAGGGGAGAGTGAGAGACTCTCCTGTTGAGAGAGCAGAGAGGCGGGTGCGCCAAATGGAAGCGAAAATCCAGTTGGCTCGCCAGGAAGCATCCCGTATCCAGTGTGTGATGGAATATAGAGCGGCTGGGAAGCCATTTACGCGCCGAGTGCGCCAGATAGCCTATGGGTTGAGGCGCGACCATCATACACTCAGTCAAGCGGTACTGGTTGTTGTCAAGCAACACTGTCTTGACAGGATACGGATGCTAATCGCTGCTAAGCGATCGTTGGTGGCGCGGGCGAGAGGTCTGGAACAGAACAGAATGTTCTACGAAAGACCTTCTCGCCTTTTCCAACAGCCGCCTCCAGCCATAGAGCAGCCGCCAACTGCTGATCGCGTGGAGGCCTTTTGGAGGGACATTTACGAACAGCCCAAACCTCTCTCAGCAGACACTCCGGCCTTGGCGCAGTTCGAGTCCGTTTGTAGGAGGACTCCTAACTTGAATGTACTGCGTCACCCGATAAACACGGAAGAAATTCTTGACGCCTTACGAGGCGAAAAGAATTTCGCAGCTCCTGGCCCGGATGGCATAAACACCTACTGGTGGAAAAAATTCCCCAGTTGCCACCGGCATTTAGCTAGAGTTTTTAACTCGTGGCTAAATCAGGAGCAGCCAATTCCGGCTTGGTTTGTCGAGGGTCGAACCGTGCTTCTCCCGAAGACCGGAGATTTGTCTGATCCCAAAAACTACAGGCCAATAACATTTCTGAACGCATGTTACAAGCTCTTCACCAGAATCTTGTACATGCGTCTCCTTCAAGCGGTGAATCCTGTATTTCTCGACGTGTATGAACAGAGAGGGTCAAAGAAAGGAGTAGCTGGCTGCAGGGAGAACTTGTTGATTGACCGATGTGTCACGCAGGACTCCGTGCAGTACAAGCGAAACCTTTCTATGGCCTGGATTGACTATCGCAAGGCATTCGACAGCACGTCTCATGAGCTCATTGTGCGGCTGTTGGAATGCCTTTCGGTGGATAATCAGATAGTGGGATGCATCAAACAACTGATGCCACTCTGGAAGACCCGGTTCACTATAACATCAGGTGAAACTCGGGTTCAGACAGAGTTGGTGTCATTAAAAAGAGGTGTCTTCCAAGGAGACTCCTTGAGTCCCTTGCTCTTTTGCATCTCACTTTTGCCTCTGTCCATAGCGCTGAGAAATACTAAAGGATACAGCTGTGGCACGCCCAATAACCGGAGGCACAAGGTCACCCATCTGTTTTATATGGATGACCTAAAACTTTATGCCTCCGGCCAACGCGAACTACAACACTCGCTGAGGGTGGTGCAGGAGTACAGTCATGCTATCGGAATGGAGTTCGGGACAGACAAATGTGCATTGGTTCATCTCAAGAAAGGACGAAGCGGAGATAGTGGAGATGAGGAACAGCTCGTTGATGGGAGCATCTTGCGACAACTGCATGCCGGAGATACTTATACCTACCTTGGAGTGGCGCAGCGTCATGTCCAAGAGGCAGCATTGGTTAAAGAGTGTCTCCGCCGCAAGTATTTGCACCGACTCCGGCAGATCTGGTCGTCAGAACTGTCCGGCAAGAACAAAGTCGCTGCCACAAACATGCTTGCGGTCCCATTGTTATTATACACCTTTGGTGCTGTACACTGGAAAGTGAACGAGCTGAAGGAAATCGACACGAAGACCCGCAAAAGGATGAATATGGAGAGAAGCCTGCATCCTAAGTCCTCTGTCCCGCGAATATACCTCCCGCGACACCTGGGAGGGCGTTGACTATTGAGTTTGGAGCGTCTGCACAACAGAGTAGTACTGGCCACTGCCTGCTATGTAACGAACAGCACCGATCCCCTGATCCGCTTTGTGCGAGAGCACGAGGATGCGGGAAAAGGAGCCTTTTTTTTTAGCGCAGCGAAACGAGCAGCCGAGGAGCTCAGCCTCACACTCGACTTCAAGCGGAGGTGTCAGCAGTCCATTACGGAACTTGCTCCCGCAGAATTAAAATGCCACCTTAAAACTGCCGAAGTCGACTTCCTTTTAAGACTTCATAAAGATAAGCCAATGCATGGAATCTTCTACAAACATCTGGAAGAGCATGGCTTGTCTGAGCAGTTGACCTTCTCTTTCCTAACGTCTAGTGGGTTGAAGTCGGAGACTGAGGGCTTTATAATGGCTTGCCAAGACGGTCTCTTCAACACCTTGGTGTACCGTAAAAGGGTTATGGGTCTAGATACATCTAGACGACCCGACACCCTTTGTAGAGCTTGCCGAGAGGCACCAGAGACGCATATGCATCTCTTGTCGGCGTGTAAGACGTACGCTGGGACGGCTTACGTCCATCGGCACAACGCGGCTCTACGAGTGCTCTACTATCATTTGAGGCACTCATACGGTATCGATGAGACACCGGTGCTGCCATACGCTCCAGGGGATATAGAGTCCGTTGTGGAGAACGAGAGATGCCGGATTTACTGGAACTACTCGTTCCCCACGCTCGAGCTTGTACAGGCAAACAAGCCCGACATAGTCCTTCTCGACCACCAACAGAAGACGATGTTCGTTATTGAGTTTTCGGCGCCTGCCGAGGTGAACATCGTCTCTAAGGAGGAGGAAAAGCGGACCAAATATCAGGAGTTGCTCGGACAACTTCGCAGGCTCTGGCCAGACTACACTGTAAGTCTGCTGGTTATGGTCATTGGATCCCTAGGTGGAATGAGGAATACGCTGCTCTCTGCACTGCGCAAAATACCGGTGTGCCGTGCGGCGGCGCACATCTTAGCCGCCAGAATGCAGAAGGCAGTCATCCTTGGGTCCCTTCGTCTACTTAGGGCGCACGATTCGCGGACCCAGTGATTGCTCACCTCACGGTGTGAGGAGTAGTCATTGGGTAATGGAACAGCAGCCCGGTGTGTCGGAGCCCGGGCTGCGTATTTTCGTTTAAAAGTTTTGTACCTGGGAACGTAAAGGTCTAGAATATAGTAAAGTTTACTGTAAAAAATTGAACACATTTCATTTACGTCCTTGGCATTCTGCAGAAAGGACGAATCAACATAGCTTAAGGCGTTATACAGTCCAGGGAAAAACGCTTTCTTAAAATTATACGACTCGAAAGTATGATTGGGCTGCATGTTGGTGCTTCTAGTAGTGCAGAAGTTAATAGTTATATTCAGCGAGGGGTGGTGAGAGTCCTCGCGACTTATTATAGGCACCAATTCGCGACAAACTTGACATTGAATACTATCGGTAGCTACGACTAAATCCAAAATTTTGCCTGAGGTATTAGAAATCGTGTTTAACTGCGAAGAACCTGTTAAATCTAAAAAGTTAGATATAGTACGATACTTAAAGTCACTGAAGTCCTGTGTAACGAAATTACTTGCATTGAAATCACCTAGGATTATAACATTAGACTGACTTAGAACTACTTGTCCAAATGATATAATAAACTGTTCATATTCATCATTGGTAGTGTAAGGCGGAATATACAGAACATAAATAAACAGTTTTTTTGAGTCCAGCTGGCATTTAGCTCCTACTATGTCAATAGCAGGTGGAATATCTAAACAGTCAAAACTTACACGCTCTACTTGATACTGGTTACTACATGCCAATAAAACACCTCCACCCGAAGATTTGTTTACTCTAGCCAAATCACGATCACTTCTAAAAACCACATAGCACTCAGGAAAAAGTTCCGAGTCGAGAACATTCTCAGATAACCATGTTTCAGCCATTCCAACGAAGTCATATTCACGTGCACTCACGCAAGCATATAATTCACTTATTTTGGTATTTAACCCCCTCACATTTTGGAAGTAGCACATCAATCCACTAGGTCTGCTGGGCTTTCCTAGTTTTCCGAAACAATAGTTGGTAAGCCTTTCACGTGCTTTATGCGTAGATTGCTTTCCCCTGCTTCAATTCGTCGATTAAGCTGCTCTTTTATTTTTTTGTAATATTCGGCTTGTTTGGGGGTTTTATCGAAGGATATGCTGATATCTTTGAATGAATTATTTGCTTTTAGTTTAGATACATTCCGAATACATTGCTGTACTTGTTGGCTATTGAGGAGTACGATTTTTACCGGTCTAGGCCTAGAACGAGTAGGGTCAAATTTTCCAAGCCTAATAGGCTTCACAGTTAGGCGTGCATCAGAAGAGAGGTGTTCCAGGATTTTCTTTATTTTGTTGTCATCTTGAGTTTCTTGTTCTTGTTTGCTTGTACTATTTTCTGGTAGTCCATAAACAATGAGATTTTGTTTCCTGGAGTTCCTTTCTTCAGTTTCTTTAATGACCTCTTCAAAACTGAACTGTGCAGAGTCAGAAGGAAGATTTCCAACCAAAGCCTTTAATCTCTCTACCTCAGCAATCAACTCATCCACCTTCCTGGACAGTTTTGGTACTACCTTGAGACCCAACTGGCAATCGTTGCAATAGAATTTTAATAACCTTCGACTCCTGAGAGCCATAACCTTCAATTCTGCAGAACTTAACTCAGAGCATTCTTGATGAATGAGACACTCACAGCCGTCACAGTGCAAAGCAGGCTCATTATCCACGTTCTTGCATTTAACACATTCCATCTTTAGCAAGCAACTAAGTCCGGACCTGTCCTACTTCTCACCTTGCCCACGAGCGTCCGTTTTTATCCGAATATTTGTCACTGTTGAAAATATACGTTAACGTGAATTCTAATCATAATCCTTCTTATAACTTGCAAATGGCTAAGTACACTATCAAACTAATTGTACCGTTAAAGTAATAACTCTCCGTAGAAAACTGTTAAATCCCGTGCCCATCGTGTTCGACACTCTACCACACTATGTCGACAGGGTATGGGATACCATGGAGGCAATTGGGACTCGTCCGTTTGGCCTTATCAACACACCGGAGAATAAGGCGATTTTCAAGAAAGGGATGCTGATACTATCAGAAGTTAAAGTCTGCTTCGCTCAACGTGCTCACGCTGAAAAGCCAGACGAAGATTTGCCATCGAAACTTTTGTATAACACTGAAGAGTTAAACGATTTTAACAACATGGCAGAATCTCTTCCATATCCCTTGGCTATGTACCTTGAGTGCATCGGGAATTTCAAGACAGGTGAACAAGTGGTAACCCCACTTCTTGCTGAATATGAATCCGATGCTCTGAGGGCTCTGTCCGGCGCCCTCACCTTTGCACCCCGGCAACTGAAGAATTTAATCATTTTGTTGCGAGATGGGGTGCCGCTGAATCAAGAGGTCCATCAGATAGCCCGACGCCTTGAAGCACTGCCAAACATTAGCTGGGAGGAATTTGAGGGCCAGGCGATCCCACCCGCTGCTGCGCCCCAGATGGTCCGAATCACTCAAGCATCATATGATTTCTGGATAACAGAGATGCGCGAGGATAATGTCGTATACGATACGCAGATTAAGTGGAGTGATCACGACTACCACATTTTGACGAAGATCGTCAAATCCATGAAAAGCAAGACTGGATTTAACGTAGCCGAAGATCTCTCCTCTCTCCCGAAGTTATAAAGAAGTTGACGGATACTTTATCGGCAAGAGAACATAATAGACGAAGGGTGGAAATATCTGAAGATTTGACGTTAGAACAACATATCTTGGTAAGTACATATATATATAGGCTATCTGCAGACCTTTTAGGTCCATAGCCTTGTGATTTCCCTCCATTTCTTCCTGTCTTTTGCCTGTTGCCTCCAGTTCTGGATTTTCTTCTCTTCTAGATCTTCCTCCACTGCCTCTCTCCATCGTTTCTTTGGTCTTCCTCTCTTTCTTTTTCCTTCCGGTATTTTCCATGCGATTCGTTTCACTTCTCTTTCCTGTTCCATCCTCTCCAAGTGTCCAAGCCACTGCAGTCTTCTTAATTTCACAAAATTACTTATGGGTGTTTCATTGAATAGCTCATACAATTCTATATTCATTCTTCTCTCCCATCCTAGCTCTGTATGCTTCCCTCCAAAGATTCTTCTTAATATTTTCCTCTCCCAAATTTCCAGTTTTTGTTTTATTTTGTTTGTCATAACCCAGGTTTCACATGAATAGGTTAGGGTTGGTCTTAATATTGTTTTATAGATTCTTATTTTTGTCTGTCTGGACACTTCCTTTGATTTAAGGATTCTTCTTAAACCTCCTGCACAGTTATTACTCTTAGCTATTCTTAAATCTATTTCTTTTTCTTCCTGTCCCTTATTGTCAATTAATACACCTAAATACATAAAATTATCCACCTCCTCGAATTCTACCTTTGTCCCATCTTGCTTTTGAACTTTCAAACTGGTGTTTATTCTGTTTCCGCTTTTGTTTTTTATTTCCATAAGTTTCGTTTTACTGTTATTAAATGCCATTCCTACTTCTTCTGCTGCATTCATTAATTGTAGGGTTATTTCTTCCAGCTCTTTCCGATTTCTTGCTATTAAGACCACATTATCCGCATAGGCCAAACATTGGTGGCTTCTGTTGAATATTATCCCCTTCCTGTTGATACCAGCTTTCCTTATTACGCTCTCCAACACTAAATTGAATAGGGTTGTCGACAGGGGATCGCCTTGACGTAGGCCTTGGTGTGTTCTGAAGCTATCACTTTTACTATCTTTCACCTTTACTGTGTTCTGTGTGTCCTCTAATGTCATTTTGATTAATCTTACCAGCTTGTCTGGGATTTCTAACTCCTTTAATATTTTAATAAGTTCATACCTTTTGACACTGTCATATGCTCTTTTAAAATCCACAAACAGCATTTGGACCGGTATGTCATATTCATAGCATCCTGCGACAATTTGCTTTAGCATAAACACATGGTCTGTTGTCCCTCTGCCTTTTCTGAAGCCCCCTTGATATTCACCCAGCAGTCTCTCCATGAATATCTCTAACCTTCTCTTTATAATTGATGCACAGATTTTATACGTAACGTCAAGTAGAGAGATCCCTCTGTAATTTTCACAGGCTGTTCTGTCTCCCTTCTTATATATAGGTAGTATAACTGCTTTTTTCCACGCATCCGGCATTTTTTCTGACTTCCAAATTTGACATATTAGCTTGTAGATTTCTTCTTTTAATTTCTCACCACCATATTTTATGTTTTCTTTTGTTACTCCGTTTTCTCCAGGGCTCTTATTATTTTTCATCATTTCTATCACTTCGTCCACTTCTTCTCTTGATGGGGTTGCTGTATTGTCATTACAACTTTGTATTGCTCTGTCCTCTGTTGACTCTTGTTTTACATCCAGGTCCTTTCCATCTGTCCCTGCACTTAATATTTCCTCAAAGTATTCTTTCCACCTTTTGATTTTTTCTTCCTCGTCTCCTATAAGATTACCTTCTTTATCTCTTATATATGTAAGTGTGGTTTGATAACCTTTCCTTATGTCTTTTACGTCTTTATAGAAGTTTTTGATTTCTTTTTGCTGATACTCTTCTTCTATTTTTACTATTTGGTCTTCTAAGAATGTCCGCTTTTTTTTCCTACATAGTTGTTTTACTTTTTTTCTCTGCTTATTATATTCTCTAATGATATTGTCGTCTCTGTTTTGAAGCATCCTTTGCCTAAGCCGCCTTTTTTGTTGTATCTCCTTATCGCATTCATCATCGAGCCATTTTTTCTTTTCTTGTGGTTTCCTTTTCCTCAAATTCCTTTTTGTGGCGCCTACAATTCCTTGTTCAATTCTCCTCCAGTTTTCTTCTATGGTTAAGTTCTTGTTTTCTGCACCTTCATAGAGATACTCTTCTATATCTGTCGCATACTGTCTCGCAATGTTTTCCATTTTCAAGTCATCTATGTTATAAAATGTCTGCTTACCTGTTTTTCCTTTTATTTTTTCTGTTTTTTTTATATCTTATTTTGACCCCTACCAAGAAGTGATCTGAGTCTATATCAGCGCCTCGATACGTTCTTACGTTTGTTATTAATTTATCATATTTTTCTTGTATCAACACGTGGTCTATTTGATTTGTGTCATTTCTGCCAGGGATTATCCATGTACCTTTATAAATGTCTTTTCTTGGGAAACGGGTGCTCATTATATTCATATTTCTTTCTATAGCAAATTCGATTAATCTTAGTCCATTTTCGTTTGTTTCATCGTGTTTACTCTGCCCTCCTGTTATTTTTTTGTATATGTCTTCTTTCCCTACTTTTGCATTTGCATCCCCAATGACAATTATTATATCTGTGCCTGGTATATTATCCATTACTCTTTCCATCTCTTCGTAGTAAATGTCTTTAGTTTCTTCATCTTTCTCCTCTGTTGGTGCATGAATATTTACAATTGACATATTTTCATTCTCTCCTTTTATCCTAATGCTACATAATCTGTCTGACCTCGGTACAAAATCTATAACACTATCTTTCCAATTCTTATGTATTAAAAAACCTGTTCCCAAAGTCCTAGTATGACTTCCACTTTTGAAGAGGATATAATTATCTACTTCCTGTATTCCGTTGCCCGGTAGATGCGTCTCCTGTAGCGCCACTATGTCCATCTTATATACATTCATTTCCTTAATAAGGGTTTTGATCGCTCCTTCCTCATAAATCCCTCTTACATTCCATGTTCCTAGATTAATTTGTATTTTTCTTTGTTCTGTCTCATTTAATGTTTGTAGTTTTATATGCTCATTAACCTTTTTCGTTGCCATGTTCATTTTATCTTTTGTTTCAGATTCCCCTGTTGCTATTATTAGTTTTTTGGAATAAGAACTAACTGTTGTAATTCTGTATCCCATTTCCATTCTTCGTCTCCCACGTATAATTTCCTGTAACCTATTTTTGCTCGCTTTCCTTTTTGTCTTTCTTCGTTTGCTTTAACCCTTATTTGCTTCGCTATATCTCTATCGATCTTTGACAGATCGTTATTTATATAATATTTTGCTTGATGCTTTTCTCTTAGCTTATTTTTATTCTGCATAATCTTTATCTTTGCTGACTCATTTTCTAGCTTTATTAAGCATGTTTTTTCCGATAATTTTATGGCCTCGGTAACATTTACTCTTATTCCTAGCTCTCGTTCTATAAAATTTTCCATGTTTATTTTCAGCGCTCCTTTATCGTTTGTGTCTATTTCTAAGCCCTGTAATACAACGTTATTTCGTCTTTTTTCATTTTCGATTCTTTCCAGCCTTTCATCCATGTCCGTTATCATTTTTTTTAACTGGATGTTTTCCTGCTTTAACTTTCCATTTTCTTCTTTCATTTCTTTAATTTCTTTTGCATATTCTTCTTGCTCTTGTCGCATATCCTTTACTTCCTTTGATAGATTTTCCATAGTTTTACCCATTTGCTCCATCATTTTCATCATCTTTTCTAGATTATCTTCCATATTTCTTTTTGGGAGTTTTAGTGGCGATCTAAATATTTTTTTGCTTTTCCTAAATGCGTTATCACCTTCTTCTTCTTCCTCCTCCCTGTCGCTTTTCCTTTTTCTATCTTCTGAGCTATCTCTGTCCATGTATTTTCTCCGTAATATTTTTATTTGTATTTAAACCTTACTCCGACCCTGTTTCTCCTTTCTAGCCTAGCCTGACTCTTGCCGTATTTGTTGGAATTCTTTGGTACTTTTTGTTACCTTATCAGCACCGCGGAAAAAACCTGGCCCCGGTCGACCCGTCGGAAGCCTTGTTTTTATCGGTGTGATTTTATTTATATCGTTTATTAATTATAATCTATTATTATTTTATCCTACCTTAGTTGCTTTTTACTTCAGTTAGCTTGTTGCACTTTACTTCCTTGATTTCGTGTTCAGTTAGGTATTAAACGCTCGTAATCTTCCTGAATTTTGGATTTAATTACGGAGCTCATTCACACCACACTTTGCTTCACACTCACCATATTGTAAGTACGTATCAAAATTTTTCGATTACTTTTTCAAGTAAGGTATATAATGCTCATGCTCTAGCAGCGGCGAGTAGAAAATTAGAATTTTTAACATTATTAGATAACGTAGGATATAATAAAGGTAAGATTAACCTTAAGGATAATTTTGATAAGGATTATATATGTGATATAGGCGGTAATTGGTTTGTACATTTTACATCTAATCATCAATTTGTTCATTCGTGTTCACCTATTCTTACAGATTATGATGATTTGCGATACGGTACTAGGCGTAATCAACTAAATAAGTATGTAAATCAAAAACAAGGGATTTCTCAATGGCAATATGCTGTTTTAAATAGTATTAAGTCTAATGGTAAGGATTTGTTTTGTTTAAGTAGGGGCCAAAATTGTAGCAGAAAAGCTGAGTATGGAATTATGTGTCATTCTTGTTATGATATTTCATTGTATGATTTGGCGGATATTATGGAAAAGAAGGATATGAAAGAAGTATATGGTTCCTTTATATTTGACCATAAGATATTTATAGAAGAAGAAGGCTTTATAGAACCCTTAGGTATATACTTTAAATTTACTAACAATAAGAAGCGGATACAGTTTGGATTTAAAAATGATTCATCATTTACGTATGAGCATTTATTTAGTAATTATATGCAATATCTGTCAATATCTATATAGGTCGTATAAAAATAAATATTTTATTGAATTAATGGAAAATAGGTTAGGTATACAGTATTTTAGAGTAGTTAGATCTTCATTTACTAATATAGAGCGATATCCTCTTAATCATAAGATATGGTTTAAAGGTTTTGAAGAAAAAATAGTGGTAAGTTATTTTACTTTGGATGAGTCGATTGTAGCTAATGCAGATTTTTTACAATTATGTAATATGCAGGGTAATAAACCTAAGTTGGATAAGCGGATATTTATAGAAAAGAAGTTTGTGGTTAGTAAGTATATTTATGAAAAGGGGTTGTCTTATGCTTTAGGAGTATCGGAGGAAGGCGCGGTCAAGATTCCGGGTGGTACTGTTACAGGCACGTGGTTGTAGTAGTGATTGTGATATCAGCCATTGAATGGGATATTCTCGACCACCGTGTAAATTGTTGGGGAGCCTAGTTTAGATTTTGAATTTGCGGTTCACCCCTCAATACCCACTTCGGGGATTAAGTGTAACACTAGAGGCTACCCCGGAAGACTGGCCCCTCATTCTGGACCCTCTGTTGACGAGAAAACCCCTGCAAGACAGGGGTTTTGGTATCGGACAGGATTTTAGTGAGACCGAATCCTGGCGACAGGAAGAATTTTTGCTGGCGAGCGAGTCTTAGAGACGCAGTGTTTTGGCGACATCCAGACTTCACCAGCGCACAGATACTAGCGACGTGCGTCGGCTAGGAACAGCAATTAACGGCTAACGAGAATAACATCACGAAAAGGGCACTGGCTAATGGAGTTATAAAGAAGTTGACGGATACTTTATCGGCTAGAGAACATAATAGACGAAAGGTGGAAATATCTGAAGATTTTACGTTAGAACAACAGAATATCTTGGTAAGAGCGTATTAAAATTTTTCGATTACTTTTTCAAGTAAGGTATATAATGCTCATGCTCTAGCAGCAGCGAGTAGGAAATTAGAATTATTAACATTATTAGTAACGTAGGATATAATAAAGATAAGATTAACCTTAAGGATAATTTTGGTAAGGATTATATATGTGATATAGGCGGTAATTGGTTTGTACATTTTATATCTAATCATTAATTTGTTCATTCGTGTTCACCTATTCTTACAGATTATGATGATATGCGATACGGTACTAGGCGTAATCAACTAAATAAGTATGTAAATCAAAAACAAGGTACTTCTCAATGGCAATATGATGTTTTAAATAGTATTAAGTCTAATGTCCCGCATGTATGAGAGGTGGTGTGAAATGCACCCAGAGCATAGCACGCTTACCTCTCAGAATTTGCGAGATTATGTATCGTACCTCCGGAGGCAGGGATATGTTCGTGCTCCAGCTCAGCCTGCCCCTTCGGCGGACGGAAGGCCTGTTAACCAGGCTGAAAGTTCGCCGGTAAGGCCTGCTGAGAGGAAAATCGACCAAGTCGTCTCACCTGGGGATTTCAGAGACCGAAGGGCCTTGCATAACAACGGAAGGTGCTTGAAGCTGGCAGATTTGAAGAGAGAGGATGAGGTTGTGGGTGAACGTCTATCGGAGGCCTCTGACATTTTGAGCATCAATTGCGAAATTTACGCTGCGGCTCTGAGGCTAGCTAGACAGGGGAGAGTGAGAGACTCTCCTGTTGAGAGAGCAGAGAGGCGGGTCCGCCAAATGGAAGCGAAAATCCAGTTGGCTCGCCAGGAAGCATCCCGTATCCAGTGTGTGATGGAATATAGAGCGGCTGGGAAGCCATTTACGCGCCGAGTGCGCCAGATAGCCTATGGGTTGAGGCGCGACCATCATACACTCAGTTAAGCGGTACTGGTTGTTGTCAAGCAACACTGTCTTGACAGGATACGGATGCTAATCGCTGCTAAGCGATCGTTGGTGGCGCGGGCGAGAGGTCTGGAACAGAACAGAATGTTCTACGAAAGACCTTCTCGCCTTTTCCAACAGCCGCCTCCAGCCATAGAGCAGCCGCCAACTGCTGATCGCGTGGAGGCCTTTTGGAGGGACATTTACGAACAGCCCAAACCTCTCTCAGCAGACACTCCGGCCTTGGCGCAGTTCGAGTCCGTTTGTAGGAGGACTCCTAACTTGAATGTACTGCGTCACCCGATAAACACGGAAGAAATTCTTGACGCCTTACGAGGCGCAAAGAATTTCGCAGCTCCTGGCCCGGATGGCATAAACACCTACTGGTGGAAAAAATTCCCCAGTTGCCACCGGCATTTAGCTAGAGTTTTTAACTCGTGGCTAAATCAGGAGCAGCCAATTCCGGCTTGGTTTGTCGAGGGTCGAACCGTGCTTCTCCCGAAGACCGGAGATTTGTCTGATCCCAAAAACTACAGGCCAATAACATTTCTGAACGCATGTTACAAGCTCTTCACCAGAATCTTGTACATGCGTCTCCTTCAAGCGGTGAATCCTGTATTTCTCGACGTGTATGAACAGAGAGGGTCAAAGAAAGGAGTAGCTGGCTGCAGGGAGAACTTGTTGATTGACCGATGTGTCACGCAGGACTCCGTGCAGTACAAGCGAAACCTTTCTATGGCCTGGATTGACTATCGCAAGGCATTCGACAGCACGTCTCATGAGCTCATTGTGCGGCTGTTGGAATGCCTTTCGGTGGATAATCAGATAGTGGGATGCATCAAACAACTGATGCCACTCTGGAAGACCCGGTTCACTATAACATCAGGTGAAACTCGGGTTCAGACAGAGTTGGTGTCATTAAAAAGAGGTGTCTTCCAAGGAGACTCCTTGAGTCCCTTGCTCTTTTGCATCTCACTTTTGCCTCTGTCCATAGCGCTGAGAAATACTAAAGGATACAGCTGTGGCACGCCCAATAACCGGAGGCACAAGGTCACCCATCTGTTTTATATGGATGACCTAAAACTTTATGCCTCCGGCCAACGCGAACTACAACACTCGCTGAGGGTGGTGCAGGAGTACAGTCATGCTATCGGAATGGAGTTCGGGACAGACAAATGTGCATTGGTTCATCTCAAGAAAGGACGAAGCGGAGATAGTGGAGATGAGGAACAGCTCGTTGATGGGAGCATCTTGCGACAACTGCATGCCGGAGATACTTATACCTACCTTGGAGTGGCGCAGCGTCATGTCCAAGAGGCAGCATTGGTTAAAGAGTGTCTCCGCCGCAAGTATTTGCACCGACTCCGGCAGATCTGGTCGTCAGAACTGTCCGGCAAGAACAAAGTCGCTGCCACAAACATGCTTGCGGTCCCATTGTTATTATACACCTTTGGTGCTGTACACTGGAAAGTGAACGAGCTGAAGGAAATCGACACGAAGACCCGCAAAAGGATGAATATGGAGAGAAGCCTGCATCCTAAGTCCTCTGTCCCGCGAATATACCTCCCGCGACACCTGGGAGGGCGTTGACTATTGAGTTTGGAGCGTCTGCACAACAGAGTAGTACTGGCCACTGCCTGCTATGTAACGAACAGCACCGATCCCCTGATCCGCTTTGTGCGAGAGCACGAGAATGCGGGAAAAGGAGCCTTTCTTTTTAGCGCAGCGAAACGAGCAGCCGAGGAGCTCAGCCTCACACTCGACTTCAAGCGGAGGTGTCAGCAGTCCATTACGGAACTTGCTCCCGCAGAATTAAAATCCCACCTTAAAACTGCCGAAGTCGACTTCCTTTTAAGACTTCATAAAGATAAGCCAATGCATGGAATCTTCTACAAACATCTGGAAGAGCATGGCTTGTCTGAGCAGTTGACCTTCTTTTTCCTAAGGTCTAGTGGGTTGAAGTCGGAGACTGAGGGCTTTATAATGGCTTGCCAAGACGGTCTCTTCAACACCTTGGTGTACCGTAAAAGGGTTATGGGTCTAGATACATCTAGACGACCCGACACCCTTTGTAGAGCTTGCCGAGAGGCGCCAGAGACGCTTATGCATCTCTTGTCGGCGTGTAAGACGTACGCTGGGACGGCTTACGTCCATCGGCACAACGCGGCTCTACGAGTGCTCTACTATCATTTGAGGCACTCATACGGTATCGATGAGACACCGGTGCTGCCATACGCTCCAGGGGATATAGAGTCCGTTGTGGAGAACGAGAGATGCCGGATTTACTGGAACTACTCGTTCCCCACGCTCGAGCTTGTACAGGCAAACAAGCCCGACATAGTCCTTCTCGACCACCAACAGAAGACGATGTTCGTTATTGAGTTTTCGGCGCCTGCCGAGGTGAACATCGTCTCTAAGGAGGAGGAAAAGCGGACCAAATATCAGGAGTTGCTCGGACAACTTCGCAGGCTCTGGCCAGACTACACTGTAAGTCTGCTGGTTATGGTCATTGGATCCCTAGGTGGAATGAGGAATACGCTGCTCTCTGCACTGCGCAAAATACCGGTGTGCCGTGCGGCGGCGCACATCTTAGCCGCCAGAATGCAGAAGGCAGTCATCCTTGGGTCCCTTCGTCTACTTAGGGCGCACGATTCGCGGACCCAGTGATTGCTCACCTCACGGTGTGAGGAGTAGTCATTGGGTAATGGAACAGCAGCCCGGTGTGTCGGAGCCCGGGCTGCACTTTTTTGTTTTAAACATATATAATAAAAATAGTTCTATATTACCCAACCGACAACCAATTACAGGGTAAAGTTCAAAATAAACTACAAATTAGATATAATTAGAATAAGATTAGAATTGAAATGCATTCAAAATGGTTGAGAGGTGATCAACATTTAAATCACAATTATTAGAGATTTTGTTAAAGTTTGAGCACATCACATTTATCGGAGAATTCAATAACATATTGGTACGTGAGAATTTACAGTAGAAGGTTGAAGTTTGGCGCAAGTTATGTTTGGGTATTGAGAAATTCATTTTACCAAGAAGATTCGGAGCATCGATTAAATTATGACTAAGCTTATACGAAAAAGACAAACCTGCTCTAGATCTTCTAAGCTGTAAAGAGTCAACATCGAAACGTTTTTGCAAAAGTGCCTGATCAGTCCCCCTTGGAGGATACACTCCATCAACCCTGAATGCCAAAAATTTTAAAAATCTACGTTGAACATTTTCTAAGGATATTATATGACACATGTGAAATGGATCCCAAACAATAGAAGCATATTCCAGTTTCGAACGTACTAACGAATAATACAATAACTTCAGTGCGGTTTCATTAGAAAACATTCTACAATTCCTGATTATAAATCCTAGCATTTTAGTAGCTTCAGAAGTGATAGCTGAGATATGAGATACAAAATCTAGTTTGCAGTCAAAGTTGACTCCTAGGTCCTTTACTTCAGTGCATCTGGTGAGTTCAATGTCATGAATTTTGTAGTTGTAAACAATTGGTGAAGTCTTACGGGTATATGTTAAAATTTTGCATTTTGAAATGTTTAATTGGAGAGAGTTGGCCTTGCACCACAAATCAGTCTTTTCAAGGTCCTGCTGCAAACAAGTACAATCTTCCAAACTAGAAATTTTAAGATACATTTTGAGGTCAGCGAAAAGTAACGTATTGCAAAATAATGACTTTGTTAAATTGTTAATAAAAAGCAAAAAGAGTAAGGGACCTAGGTTTGAGCCTTGAGGGACGCCAGATGCAACTAAATACATTTCCGAAGAATGACCATTGTACGAAACAAGCTGGTATCTGTTATGGAGGTATGATCGCATCAGACTAATCAGAGAATCACTTAGACCGAAACACTCCAAACTGTTTATCAAAATATTGTGATCTAGTCGATCGAAGGCTTTAGAAAAGTCTGTGTAGACTACATCAACTTGGCCTTTAGCATCAATCACTTCTTGAACGTCTTGAGTAAACTGAGCCAAGTTTGAAGCTGTCGACCGACCCTTCATGAAGCCATGTTGAGATATAGATATTAATTGCTTGACGTTATCATACAGAAAAATGTATAGTGTCTTCTCTAGCACCTTTGCAAAATTATTTAAAATAGATATCGGACGATAGTTCTTTACATCAGACTTGTCCCCCGATTTCAATATTGGGCAGACCTTGGCTGTCTTCCAAATATCTGGGAATGTACATGATTGTAATATGAGGTTGTAGATGATGTAAAGTGGCTTAACAAAAATATGTGCACAATCTTTGACTACAAAACTGGGTATTAGGTCATTACCTGCCGTCATTTTGTTAGGAAGTTGTTTTAGACAATTTAGTATAGAACTTTCTGTAATCTCTGATAAGTGAACATGCGGGACGTTTTCGTAAAATTTGCTAGTGCGGTCTGAATGCTGATGGATATATATACTTTGAAAAAAGTTTGCGAAGCATTGGACAATTTCCTGAGGTGTTCCATATGACGTGTCGTCGAAGTGAACTTTACCAGGTATCCTAGTGCAACTTTTTTTATTGTTGATATAAGACCAAAATAATTTTGGGTCGTCCACGATACTATTTTCTGTCTCATCCAGGAATGCTTTATAAGCCTCATCAATCCGACTTTTCAAAAACCTACGAAGTCTGACAAATTCCTCATAAAAATAACGATTTTTTGTTGATTTGTACTTTCTGTGATAATAGTCCTTAGTTTTTATGTTCCGAATGATGTCGGAGTTGAACCATTTCGGATATTTTCGTTTAAAAGTTTTGTACCTGGGAACGTAAAGGTCTAGAATATAGTAAAGTTTACTGTAAAAAATTGAACACATTTCATTTACGTCCTTGGCATTCTGCAGAAAGGACGAATCAACATAGCTTAAGGCGTTATACAGTCCAGGGAAAAACGCTTTCTTAAAATTATACGACTCGAAAGTATGATTGGGCTGCATGTTGGTGCTTCTAGTAGTGCAGAAGTTAATAGTTATATTCAGCGAGGGGTGGTGAGAGTCCTCGCGACTTATTATAGGCACCAATTCGCGACAAACTTGACATTGAATACTATCGGTAGCTACGACTAAATCCAAAATTTTGCCTGAGGTATTAGAAATCGTGTTTAACTGTGAAGAACCTGTTAAATCTAAAAAGTTAGATATAGTACGATACTTAAAGTCACTGAAGTCCTGTGTAACGAAATTACTTGCATTGAAATCACCTAGGATTATAACATTAGACTGACTTAGAACTAGTTGTCCAAATGATATAATAAACTGTTCATATTCATCATTGGTAGTGTAAGGCGGAATATACAGAACATAAATAAACAGTTTTTTTGAGTCCAGCTGGCATTTAGCTCCTACTATGTCAATAACAGGTGGAATATCTAAACAGTCAAAACTTACACGCTCTACTTGATACTGGTTACTACATGCCAATAAAACACCTCCACCCGAAGATTTGTTTACTCTAGCCAAATCACGATCACTTCTAAAAACCACATAGCACTCAGGAAAAAGTTCCGAGTCGAGAACATTCTCAGATAACCATGTTTCAGCCATTCCAACGAAGTCATATTCACGTGCACTCACGCAAGCATATAATTCACTTATTTTGGTATTTAACCCCCTCACATTTTGGAAGTAGCACATCAATCCACTAGGTCTGCTGGGCTTTCCTAGTTTTCCGAAACAATAGTTGGTAAGCCTTTCACGTGCTTTATGCGTAGATTGCTTTCCCCTGCTTCAATTCGTCGATTAAGCTGCTCTTTTATTTTTTTGTAATATTCGGCTTGTTTGGGGGTTTTATCGAAGGATATGCTGATATCTTTGAATGAATTATTTGCTTTTAGTTTAGATACATTCCGAATACATTGCTGTACTTGTTGGCTATTGAGGAGTACGATTTTTACCGGTCTAGGCCTAGAACGAGTAGGGTCAAATTTTCCAAGCCTAATAGGCTTCACAGTTAGGCGTGCATCAGAAGAGAGGTGTTCCAGGATTTTCTTTATTTTGTTGTCATCTTGAGTTTCTTGTTCTTGTTTGCTTGTACTATTTTCTGGTAGTCCATAAACAATGAGATTTTGTTTCCTGGAGTTCCTTTCTTCAGTTTCTTTAATGACCTCTTCAAAACTGAACTGTGCAGAGTCAGAAGGAAGATTTCCAACCAAAGCATTTAATCTCTCTACCTCAGCAATCAACTCATCCACCTTCCTGGACAGTTTTGGTACTAGCTTGAGACCCAACTGGCAATCGTTGCAATAGAATTTTAATAACCTTCGACTCCTGAGAGCCATAACCTTCAATTCTGCAGAACTTAACTCAGAGCATTCTTGATGAATGAGACACTCACAGCCGTCACAGTGCAAAGCAGGCTCGTTATCCACTTTCTTGCATTTAACACATTCCATCTTTAGCAAGCAACTAAGTCCGGACCTGTCCTACTTCTCACCTTGCCCACGAGCGTCCGTTTTTATCCGAATATTTGTCACTGTTGAAAATATACGTTAACGTGAATTCTAATCATAATCCTTCTTATAACTTGCAAATGGCTAAGTACACTATCAAACTAATTGTACCGTTAAAGTCCTTGTACACTTAGGAACACTTTGATATGCGTTTCACGTAATAACTCTCCGTAGAAAACTGTTAAATCCCGTGCCCATCGTGTTCGACACTCTACCACACTATGTCGACAGGGTATGGGATACCATGGAGGCAATTGGGACTCGTCCGTTTGGCCTTATCAACACACCGGAGAATAAGGCGATTTTCAAGAAAGGGATGCTGATACTATCAGAAGTTAAAGTCTGCTTCGCTCAACGTGCTCACGCTGAAAAGCCAGACGAAGATTTGCCATCGAAACTTTTGTATAACACTGAAGAGTTAAACGATTTTAACAACATGGCAGAATCTCTTCCATATCCCTTGGGTATGTACCTTGAGTGCATCGGGAATTTCAAGACAGGTGAACAAGTGGTAACCCCACTTCTTGCTGAATATGAATCCGAGGCTCTGAGGGCTCTGTCCGGCGCCCTCACCTTTGCACCCCGGCAACTGAAGAATTTAATCATTTTGTTGCGAGATGGGGTGCCGCTGAATCAAGAGGTCCATCAGATAGCCCGACGCCTTGAAGCACTGCCAAACATTAGCTGGGAGGAATTTGAGGGCCAGGCGATCCCACCCGCTGCTGCGCCCCAGATGGTCCGAATCACTCAAGCATCATATGATTTCTGGATAACAGAGATGCGCGAGGATAATGTCGTATACGATACGCAGATTAAGTGGAGTGATCACGACTACCGCATTTTTACGAAGATCGTCAAATCCATGAAAAGCAAGACTGGATTTAACGTAGCCGAAGATCTCTCCTCTCTCCCGAAGTTATAAAGAAGTTGACGGATACTTTATCGGCAAGAGAACATAATAGACGAAGGGTGGAAATATCTGAAGATTTGACGTTAGAACAACATATCTTGGTAAGTACGTATCAAAATTTTTCGATTACTTTTTCAAGTAAGGTATATAATGCTCATGCTCTAGCAGCGGCGAGTAGAAAATTAGAATTTTTAACATTATTAGATAACGTAGGATATAATAAAGATAAGATTAACCTTAAGGATAATTTTGATAAGGATTATATATGTGATATAGGCGGTAATTGGTTTGTACATTTTACATCTAATCATCAATTTGTTCATTCGTGTTCACCTATTCTTACAGATTATGATGATTTGCGATACGGTACTAGGCGTAATCAACTAAATAAGTATGTAAATCAAAAACAAGGGATTTCTCAATGGCAATATGCTGTTTTAAATAGTATTAAGTCTAATGGTAAGGATTTGTTTTGTTTAAGTAGGGACCAAAATTGTAGCAGAAAAGCTGAGTATGGAATTATGTGTCATTCTTGTTATGATATTTCATTGTATGATTTGGCGGATATTATGGAAAAGAAGGATATGAAAGAAGTATATGGTTCCTTTATATTTGACCATAAGATATTTATAGAAGAAGAAGGCTTTATAGAACCCTTAGGTATATACTTTAAATTTACTAACAATAAGAAGCGGATACAGTTTGGATTTAAAAATGATTCATCATTTACGTATGAGCATTTATTTAGTAATTATATGCAATATCTGTCAATATCTATATAGGTCGTATAAAAATAAATATTTTATTGAATTATTGGAAAATAGGTTAGGTATACAGTATTTTAGAGTAGTTAGATCTTCATTTACTAATATAGAGCGATATCCTCTTAATCATAAGATATGGTTTAAAGGTTTTGAAGAAAAAATAGTGGTAAGTTATTTTACTTTGGATGAGTCGATTGTAGCTAATGCAGATTTTTTACAATTATGTAATATGCAGGGTAATAAACCTAAGTTGGATAAGCGGATATTTATAGAAAAGAAGTTTGTGGTTAGTAAGTATATTTATGAAAAGGGGTTGTCTTATGCTTTAGGAGTATCGGAGGAAGGCGCGGTCAAGATTCCGGGTGGTACTGTTACAGGCACGTGGTTGTAGTAGTGATTGTGATATCAGCCATTGAATGGGATATTCTCGACCACCGTGTAAATTGTTGGGGAGCCTAGTTTAGATTTTGAATTTGCGGTTCACCCCTCAATACCCACTTCGGGGATTAAGTGTAACACTAGAGGCTACCCCGGAAGACTGGCCCCTCATTCTGGACCCTCTGTTGACGAGAAAACCCCTGCAAGACAGGGGTTTTGGTATCGGACAGGATTTTAGTGAGACCGAATCCTGGCGACAGGAAGAATTTTTGCTGGCGAGCGAGTCTTAGAGACGCAGTGTTTTGGCGACATCCAGACTTCACCAGCGCACAGATACTAGCGACGTGCGTCGGCTAGGAACAGCAATTAACGGCTAACGAGAATAACATCACGAAAAGGGCACTGGCTAATGGAGTTATAAAGAAGTTGACGGATACTTTATCGGCTAGAGAACATAATAGACGAAAGGTGGAAATATCTGAAGATTTTACGTTAGAACAACAGAATATCTTGGTAAGAGCGTATTAAAATTTTTCGATTACTTTTTCAAGTAAGGTATATAATGCTCATGCTCTAGCAGCAGCGAGTAGGAAATTAGAATTATTAACATTATTAGTAACGTAGGATATAATAAAGATAAGATTAACCTTAAGGATAATTTTGGTAAGGATTATATATGTGATATAGGCGGTAATTGGTTTGTACATTTTATATCTAATCATTAATTTGTTCATTCGTGTTCACCTATTCTTACAGATTATGATGATATGCGATACGGTACTAGGCGTAATCAACTAAATAAGTATGTAAATCAAAAACAAGGTACTTCTCAATGGCAATATGATGTTTTAAATAGTATTAAGTCTAATGTCCCGCATGTATGAGAGGTGGTGTGAAATGCACCCAGAGCATAGCACGCTTACCTCTCAGAATTTGCGAGATTATGTATCGTACCTCCGGAGGCAGGGATATGTTCGTGCTCCAGCTCAGCCTGCCCCTTCGGCGGACGGAAGGCCTGTTAACCAGGCTGAAAGTTCGCCGGTAAGGCCTGCTGAGAGGAAAATCGACCAAGTCGTCTCACCTGGGGATTTCAGAGACCGAAGGGCCTTGCATAACAACAGAAGGTGCTTGAAGCTGGCAGATTTGAAGAGAGAGGATGAGGTTGTGGGTGAACGTCTATCGGAGGCCTCTGACATTTTGAGCATCAATTGCGAAATTTACACTGCGGCTCTGAGGCTAGCTAGACAGGGGAGAGTGAGAGACTCTCCTGTTGAGAGAGCAGAGAGGCGGGTGCGCCAAATGGAAGCGAAAATCCAGTTGGCTCGCCAGGAAGCATCCCGTATCCAGTGTGTGATGGAATATAGAGCGGCTGGGAAGCCATTTACGCGCCGAGTGCGCCAGATAGCCTATGGGTTGAGGCGCGACCATCATACACTCAGTTAAGCGGTACTGGTTGTTGTCAAGCAACACTGTCTTGACAGGATACGGATGCTAATCGCTGCTAAGCGATCGTTGGTGGCGCGGGCGAGAGGTCTGGAACAGAACAGAATGTTCTACGAAAGACCTTCTCGCCTTTTCCAACAGCCGCCTCCAGCCATAGAGCAGCCGCCAACTGCTGGTCGCGTGGAGGCCTTTTGGAGGGACATTTACGAACAGCCCAAACCTCTCTCAGCAGACACTCCGGCCTTGGCGCAGTTCGAGTCCGTTTGTAGGAGGACTCCTAACTTGAATGTACTGCGTCACCCGATAAACACGGAAGAAATTCTTGACGCCTTACGAGGCGCAAAGAATTTCGCAGCTCCTGGCCCGGATGGCATAAACACCTACTGGTGGAAAAAATTCCCCAGTTGCCACCGGCATTTAGCTAGAGTTTTTAACTCGTGGCTAAATCAGGAGCAGCCAATTCCGGCTTGGTTTGTCGAGGGTCGAACCGTGCTTCTCCCGAAGACCGGAGATTTGTCTGATCCCAAAAACTACAGGCCAATAACATTTCTGAACGCATGTTACAAGCTCTTCACCAGAATCTTGTACATGCGTCTCCTTCAAGCGGTGAATCCTGTATTTCTCGACGTGTATGAACAGAGAGGGTCAAAGAAAGGAGTAGCTGGCTGCAGGGAGAACTTGTTGATTGACCGATGTGTCACGCAGGACTCCGTGCAGTACAAGCGAAACCTTTCTATGGCCTGGATTGACTATCGCAAGGCATTCGACAGCACGTCTCATGAGCTCATTGTGCGGCTGTTGGAATGCCTTTCGGTGGATAATCAGATAGTGGGATGCATCAAACAACTGATGCCACTCTGGAAGACCCGGTTCACTATAACATCAGGTGAAACTCGGGTTCAGACAGAGTTGGTGTCATTAAAAAGAGGTGTCTTCCAAGGAGACTCCTTGAGTCCCTTGCTCTTTTGCATCTCACTTTTGCCTCTGTCCATAGCGCTGAGAAATACTAAAGGATACAGCTGTGGCACGCCCAATAACCGGAGGCACAAGGTCACCCATCTGTTTTATATGGATGACCTAAAACTTTATGCCTCCGGCCAACGCGAACTACAACACTCGCTGAGGGTGGTGCAGGAGTACAGTCATGCTATCGGAATGGAGTTCGGGACAGACAAATGTGCATTGGTTCATCTCAAGAAAGGACGAAGCGGAGATAGTGGAGATGAGGAACAGCTCGTTGATGGGAGCATCTTGCGACAACTGCATGCCGGAGATACTTATACCTACCTTGGAGTGGCGCAGCGTCATGTCCAAGAGGCAGCATTGGTTAAAGAGTGTCTCCGCCGCAAGTATTTGCACCGACTCCGGCAGATCTGGTCGTCAGAACTGTCCGGCAAGAACAAAGTCGCTGCCACAAACATGCTTGCGGTCCCATTGTTATTATACACCTTTGGTGCTGTACACTGGAAAGTGAACGAGCTGAAGGAAATCGACACGAAGACCCGCAAAAGGATGAATATGGAGAGAAGCCTGCATCCTAAGTCCTCTGTCCCGCGAATATACCTCCCGCGACACCTGGGAGGGCGTTGACTATTGAGTTTGGAGCGTCTGCACAACAGAGTAGTACTGGCCACTGCCTGCTATGTAACGAACAGCACCGATCCCCTGATCCGCTTTGTGCGAGAGCACGAGAATGCGGGAAAAGGAGCCTTTCTTTTTAGCGCAGCGAAACGAGCAGCCGAGGAGCTCAGCCTCACACTCGACTTCAAGCGGAGGTGTCAGCAGTCCATTACGGAACTTGCTCCCGCAGAATTAAAATCCCACCTTAAAACTGCCGAAGTCGACTTCCTTTTAAGACTTCATAAAGATAAGCCAATGCATGGAATCTTCTACAAACATCTGGAAGAGCATGGCTTGTCTGAGCAGTTGACATTCTCTTTCCTAAGGTCTAGTGGGTTGAAGTCGGAGACTGAGGGCTTTATAATGGCTTGCCAAGACGGTCTCTTCAACACCTTGGTGTACCGTAAAAGGGTTATGGGTCTAGATACATCTAGACGACCCGACACCCTTTGTAGAGCTTGCCGAGAGGCGCCAGAGACGCTTATGCATCTCTTGTCGGCGTGTAAGACGTACGCTGGGACGGCTTACGTCCATCGGCACAACGCGGCTCTACGAGTGCTCTACTATCATTTCAGGCACTCATACGGTATCGATGAGACACCGGTGCTGCCATACGCTCCAGGGGATATAGAGTCCGTTGTGGAGAACGAGAGATGCCGGATTTACTGGAACTACTCGTTCCCCACGCTCGAGCTTGTACAGGCAAACAAGCCCGACATAGTCCTTCTCGACCACCAACAGAAGACGATGTTCGTTATTGAGTTTTCGGCGCCTGCCGAGGTGAACATCGTCTCTAAGGAGGAGGAAAAGCGGACCAAATATCAGGAGTTGCTCGGACAACTTCGCAGGCTCTGGCCAGACTACACTGTAAGTCTGCTGGTTATGGTCATTGGATCCCTAGGTGGAATGAGGAATACGCTGCTCTCTGCACTGCGCAAAATACCGGTGTGCCGTGCGGCGGCGCACATCTTAGCCGCCAGAATGCAGAAGGCAGTCATCCTTGGGTCCCTTCGTCTACTTAGGGCGCACGATTCGCGGACCCAGTGATTGCTCACCTCACGGTGTGAGGAGTAGTCATTGGGTAATGGAACAGCAGCCCGGTGTGTCGGAGCCCGGGCTGCACTTTTTTGTTTTAAACATATATAATAAAAATAGTTCTATATTACCCAACCGACAACCAATTACAGGGTAAAGTTCAAAATAAACTACAAATTAGATATAATTAGAATAAGATTAGAATTGAAATGCATTCAAAATGGTTGAGAGGTGATCAACATTTAAATCACAATTATAAGAGATTTTGTTAAAGTTTGAGCACATCACATTTATCGGAGAATTCAATAACATATTGGTACGTGAGAATTTACAGTAGAAGGTTGAAGTTTGGCGCAAGTTATGTTTGGGTATTGAGAAAATCATTTTACCAAGAAGATTCGGAGCATCGATTAAATTATGACTAAGCTTATACGAAAAAGACAAACCTGCTCTAGATCTTCTAAGCTGTAAAGAGTCAACATTGAAACGTTTTTGCAAAAGTGCCTGATCAGTCCCCCTTGGAGGATACACTCCATCAACCCTGAATGCCAAAAATTTTAAAAATCTACGTTGAACATTTTCTAAGGATATTATATGACACATGTGAAATGGATCCCAAACAATAGAAGCATATTCCAGTTTCGAACGTACTAACGAATAATACAATAACTTCAGTGCGGTTTCATTAGAAAACATTCTACAATTCCTGATTATAAATCCTAGCATTTTAGTAGCTTCAGAAGTGATAGCTGAGATATGAGATACAAAATCTAGTTTGCAGTCAAAGTTGACTCCTAGGTCCTTTACTTCAGTGCATCTGGTGAGTTCAATGTCATGAATTTTGTAGTTGTAAACAATTGGTGAAGTCTTACGGGTATATGTTAAAATTTTGCATTTTGAAATGTTTAATTGGAGAGAGTTGGCCTTGCACCACAAATCAGTCTTTTCAAGGTCCTGCTGCAAACAAGTACAATCTTCCAAACTATAAATTTTAAGATACATTTTGAGGTCAGCGAAAAGTAACGTATTGCAAAATAATGACTTTGTTAAATTGTTAATAAAAAGCAAAAAGAGTAAGGGACCTAGGTTTGAGCCTTGAGGGACGCCAGATGCAACTAAATACATTTCCGAAGAATGACCATTGTACGAAACAAGCTGGTATCTGTTATGGAGGTATGATCGCATCAGACTAATCAGAGAATCACTTAGACCGAAACACTCCAAACTGTTTATCAAAATATTGTGATCTAGTCGATCGAAGGCTTTAGAAAAGTCTGTGTAGACTACATCAACTTGGCCTTTAGCATCAATCACTTCTTGAACGTCTTGAGTAAACTGAGCCAAGTTTGAAGCTGTCGACCGACCCTTCATGAAGCCATGTTGAGATATAGATATTAATTGCTTGACGTTATCATACAGAAAAATGTATAGTGTCTTCTCTAGCACCTTTGCAAAATTATTTAAAATAGATATCGGACGATAGTTCTTTACATCAGACTTGTCCCCCGATTTCAATATTGGGCAGACCTTGGCTGTCTTCCAAATATCTGGGAATGTACATGATTGTAATATGAGGTTGTAGATGATGTAAAGTGGCTTAACAAAAATATGTGCACAATCTTTGACTACAAAACTGGGTATTAGGTCATTACCTGCCGTCATTTTGTTAGGAAGTTGTTTTAGACAATTTAGTATAGAACTTTCTGTAATCTCTGATAAGTGAACATGCGGGACGTTTTCGTAAAATTTGCTAGTGCGGTCTGAATGCTGATGGATATATATACTTTGAAAAAAGTTTGCGAAGCATTGGACAATTTCCTGAGGTGTTTCATATGACGTGTCGTCGAAGTGAACTTTACCAGGTATCCTAGTGCAACTTTTTTTATTGTTGATATAAGACCAAAATAATTTTGGGTCGTCCACGATACTATTTTCTGTCTCATCCAGGAATGCTTTATAAGCCTCATCAATCCGACTTTTCAAAAGCCTACGAAGTCTGACAAATTCCTCATAAAAATAACGATTTTTTGTTGATTTGTACTTTCTGTGATAATAGTCCTTAGTTTTTATGTTCCGAATGATGTCGGAGTTGAACCATTTCGGATATTTTCGTTTAAAAGTTTTGTACCTGGGAACGTAAAGGTCTAGAATATAGTAAAGTTTACTGTAAAAAATTGAACACATTTCATTTACGTCCTTGGCATTCTGCAGAAAGGACCAATCAACATAGCTTAAGGCGTTATACAGTCCAGGGAAAAACGCTTTCTTAAAATTATACGACTCGAAAGTATGATTGGGCTGCATGTTGGTGCTTCTAGTAGTGCAGAAGTTAATAGTTATATTCAGCGAGGGGTGGTGAGAGTCCTCGCGACTTATTATAGGCACCAATTCGCGACAAACTTGACATTGAATACTATCGGTAGCTACGACTAAATCCAAAATTTTGCCTGAGGTATTAGAAATCGTGTTTAACTGTGAAGAAGCTGTTAAATCTAAAAAGTTAGATATAGTACGATACTTAAAGTCACTGAAGTCCTGTGTAACGAAATTACTTGCATTGAAATCACCTAGGATTATAACATTAGACTGACTTAGAACTAGTTGTCCAAATGATATAATAAACTGTTCATATTCATCATTGGTAGTGTAAGGCGGAATATACAGAACATAAATAAACAGTTTTTTTGAGTCCAGCTGGCATTTAGCTCCTACTATGTCAATAGCAGGTGGAATATCTAAACAGTCAAAACTTACACGCTCTACTTGATACTGGTTACTACATGCCAATAAAACACCTCCACCCGAAGATTTGTTTACTCTAGCCAAATCACGATCACTTCTAAAAACCACATAGCACTCAGGAAAAAGTTCCGAGTCGAGAACATTCTCAGATAACCATGTTTCAGCCATTCCAACGAAGTCATATTCACGTGCACTCACGCAAGCATATAATTCACTTATTTTGGTATTTAACCCCCTCACATTTTGGAAGTAGCACATCAATCCACTAGGTCTGCTGGGCTTTCCTAGTTTTCCGAAACAATAGTTGGTAAGCCTTTCACGTGCTTTATGCGTAGATTGCTTTCCCCTGCTTCAATTCGTCGATTAAGCTGCTCTTTTATTTTTTTGTAATATTCGGCTTGTTTGGGGGTTTTATCGAAGGATATGCTGATATCTTTGAATGAATTATTTGCTTTTAGTTTAGATACATTCCGAATACATTGCTGTACTTGTTGGCTATTGAGGAGTACGATTTTTACCGGTCTAGGCCTAGAACGAGTAGAGTCAAATTTTCCAAGCCTAATAGGCTTCACAGTTAGGCGTGCATCAGAAGAGAGGTGTTCCAGGATTTTCTTTATTTTGTTGTCATCTTGAGTTTCTTGTTCTTGTTTGCTTGTACTATTTTCTGGTAGTCCATAAACAATGAGATTTTGTTTCCTGGAGTTCCTTTCTTCAGTTTCTTTAATGACCTCTTCAAAACTGAACTGTGCAGAGTCAGAAGGAAGATTTCCAACCAAAGCCTTTAATCTCTCTACCTCAGCAATCAACTCATCCACCTTCCTGGACAGTTTTGGTACTAGCTTGAGACCCAACTGGCAATCGTTGCAATAGAATTTTAATAACCTTCGACTCCTGAGAGCCATAACCTTCAATTCTGCAGAACTTAACTCAGAGCATTCTTGATGAATGAGACACTCACAGCCGTCACAGTGCAAAGCAGGCTCATTATCCACTTTCTTGCATTTAACACATTCCATCTTTAGCAAGCAACTAAGTCCGGACCTGTCCTACTTCTCACCTTGCCCACGAGCGTCCGTTTTTATCCGAATATTTGTCACTGTTGAAAATATACGTTAACGTGAATTCTAATCATAATCCTTCTTATAACTTGCAAATGGCTAAGTACACTATCAAACTAATTGTACCGTTAAAGTCCTTGTACACTTAGGAACACTTTGATATGCGTTTCACGTAATAACTCTCCGTAGAAAACTGTTAAATCCCGTGCCCATCGTGTTCGACACTCTACCACACTATGTCGACAGGGTATGGGATACCATGGAGGCAATTGGGACTCGTCCGTTTGGCCTTATCAACACACCGGAGAATAAGGCGATTTTCAAGAAAGGGATGCTGATACTATCAGAAGTTAAAGTCTGCTTCGCTCAACGTGCTCACGCTGAAAAGCCAGACGAAGATTTGCCATCGAAACTTTTGTATAACACTGAAGAGTTAAACGATTTTAACAACATGGCAGAATCTCTTCCATATCCCTTGGCTATGTACCTTGAGTGCATCGGGAATTTCAAGACAGGTGAACAAGTGGTAACCCCACTTCTTGCTGAATATGAATCCGATGCTCTGAGGGCTCTGTCCGGCGCCCTCACCTTTGCACCCCGGCAACTGAAGAATTTAATCATTTTGTTGCGAGATGGGGTGCCGCTGAATCAAGAGGTCCATCAGATAGCCCGACGCCTTGAAGCACTGCCAAACATTAGCTGGGAGGAATTTGAGGGCCAGGCGATCCCACCCGCTGCTGCGCCCCAGATGGTCCGAATCACTCAAGCATCATATGATTTCTGGATAACAGAGATGCGCGAGGATAATGTCGTATACGATACGCAGATTAAGTGGAGTGATCACGACTACCGCATTTTTACGAAGATCGTCAAATCCATGAAAAGCAAGACTGGATTTAACGTAGCCGAAGATCTCTCCTCTCTCCCGAAGTTATAAAGAAGTTGACGGATACTTTATCGGCAAGAGAACATAATAGACGAAGGGTGGAAATATCTGAAGATTTGACGTTAGAACAACATATCTTGGTAAGTACGTATCAAAATTTTTCGATTACTTTTTCAAGTAAGGTATATAATGCTCATGCTCTAGCAGCGGCGAGTAGAAAATTAGAATTTTTAACATTATTAGATAACGTAGGATATAATAAAGATAAGATTAACCTTAAGGATAATTTTGATAAGGATTATATATGTGATATAGGCGGTAATTGGTTTGTACATTTTACATCTAATCATCAATTTGTTCATTCGTGTTCACCTATTCTTACAGATTATGATGATTTGCGATACGGTACTAGGCGTAATCAACTAAATAAGTATGTAAATCAAAAACAAGGGATTTCTCAATGGCAATATGCTGTTTTAAATAGTATTAAGTCTAATGGTAAGGATTTGTTTTGTTTAAGTAGGGGCCAAAATTGTAGCAGAAAAGCTGAGTATGGAATTATGTGTCATTCTTGTTATGATATTTCATTGTATGATTTGGCGGATATTATGGAAAAGAAGGATATGAAAGAAGTATATGGTTCCTTTATATTTGACCATAAGATATTTATAGAAGAAGAAGGCTTTATAGAACCCTTAGGTATATACTTTAAATTTACTAACAATAAGAAGCGGATACAGTTTGGATTTAAAAATGATTCATCATTTACGTATCAGCATTTATTTAGTAATTATATGCAATATCTGTCAATATAATAATAATAATAATAATAATAATAATAATAAACGTCTTTTTATTAGGGCGAAATTTAGCCACAGGCTATTCTTACATTTAACCCTTTACCTATAACCATAACATAGTGTATGTACCTATAATACTAACAAAAAAAAATGTATATTCAAACATACAAAAAGTATTTGAGTTGTAACAGGCAAAAGTAATATAAAAAATAAAGAAAAATGTACTTTCTTATTCAACCAGTAGTAGAAGTCTCATCTTTTTTTTAAACATAAGAAGTGAATAACTCTTAAACTCATTATTTACTTGATTATACAGTTGCACAGCATTATACGAGAATGATCTCGTAAATAATGCTGTGAAGTAGCGTGGAATGGTAAAATTATCTCTGTGCCTTAGGTCGTATAAAAATAAATATTTTATTGAATTAATGGAAAATAGGTTAGGTATACAGTATTTTAGAGTAGTTAGATCTTCATTTACTAATATAGAGCGATATCCTCTTAATCATAAGATATGGTTTAAAGGTTTTGAAGAAAAAATAGTGGTAAGTTATTTTACTTTGGATGAGTCGATTGTAGCTAATGCAGATTTTTTACAATTATGTAATATGCAGGGTAATAAACCTAAGTTGGATAAGCGGATATTTATAGAAAAGAAGTTTGTGGTTAGTAAGTATATTTATGAAAAGGGGTTGTCTTATGCTTTAGGAGTATCGGAGGAAGGCGCGGTCAAGATTCCGGGTGGTACTGTTACAGGCACGTGGTTGTAGTAGTGATTGTGATATCAGCCATTGAATGGGATATTCTCGACCACCGTGTAAATTGTTGGGGAGCCTAGTTTAGATTTTGAATTTGCGGTTCACCCCTCAATACCCACTTCGGGGATTAAGTGTAACACTAGAGGCTACCCCGGAAGACTGGCCCCTCATTCTGGACCCTCTGTTGACGAGAAAACCCCTGCAAGACAGGGGTTTTGGTATCGGACAGGATTTTAGTGAGACCGAATCCTGGCGACAGGAAGAATTTTTGCTGGCGAGCGAGTCTTAGAGACGCAGTGTTTTGGCGACATCCAGACTTCACCAGCGCACAGATACTAGCGACGTGCGTCGGCTAGGAACAGCAATTAACGGCTAACGAGAATAACATCACGAAAAGGGCACTGGCTAATGGAGTTATAAAGAAGTTGACGGATACTTTATCGGCTAGAGAACATAATAGACGAAAGGTGGAAATATCTGAAGATTTTACGTTAGAACAACAGAATATCTTGGTAAGAGCGTATTAAAATTTTTCGATTACTTTTTCAAGTAAGGTATATAATGCTCATGCTCTAGCAGCAGCGAGTAGGAAATTAGAATTATTAACATTATTAGTAACGTAGGATATAATAAAGATAAGATTAACCTTAAGGATAATTTTGGTAAGGATTATATATGTGATATAGGCGGTAATTGGTTTGTACATTTTATATCTAATCATTAATTTGTTCATTCGTGTTCACCTATTCTTACAGATTATGATGATATGCGATACGGTACTAGGCGTAATCAACTAAATAAGTATGTAAATCAAAAACAAGGTACTTCTCAATGGCAATATGATGTTTTAAATAGTATTAAGTCTAATGTCCCGCATGTATGAGAGGTGGTGTGAAATGCACCCAGAGCATAGCACGCTTACCTCTCAGAATTTGCGAGATTATGTATCGTACCTCCGGAGGCAGGGATATGTTCGTGCTCCAGCTCAGCCTGCCCCTTCGGCGGACGGAAGGCCTGTTAACCAGGCTGAAAGTTCGCCGGTAAGGCCTGCTGAGAGGAAAATCGACCAAGTCGTCTCACCTGGGGATTTCAGAGACCGAAGGGCCTTGCATAACAACAGAAGGTGCTTGAAGCTGGCAGATTTGAAGAGAGAGGATGAGGTTGTGGGTGAACGTCTATCGGAGGCCTCTGACATTTTGAGCATCAATTGCGAAATTTACGCTGCGGCTCTGAGGCTAGCTAGACAGGGGAGAGTGAGAGACTCTCCTGTTGAGAGAGCAGAGAGGCGGGTCCGCCAAATGGAAGCGAAAATCCAGTTGGCTCGCCAGGAAGCATCCCGTATCCAGTGTGTGATGGAATATAGAGCGGCTGGGAAGCCATTTACGCGCCGAGTGCGCCAGATAGCCTATGGGTTGAGGCGCGACCATCATACACTCAGTTAAGCGGTACTGGTTGTTGTCAAGCAACACTGTCTTGACAGGATACGGATGCTAATCGCTGCTAAGCGATCGTTGGTGGCGCGGGCGAGAGGTCTGGAACAGAACAGAATGTTCTACGAAAGACCTTCTCGCCTTTTCCAACAGCCGCCTCCAGCCATAGAGCAGCCGCCAACTGCTGATCGCGTGGAGGCCTTTTGGAGGGACATTTACGAACAGCCCAAACCTCTCTCAGCAGACACTCCGGCCTTGGCGCAGTTCGAGTCCGTTTGTAGGAGGACTCCTAACTTGAATGTACTGCGTCACCCGATAAACACGGAAGAAATTCTTGACGCCTTACGAGGCGCAAAGAATTTCGCAGCTCCTGGCCCGGATGGCATAAACACCTACTGGTGGAAAAAATTCCCCAGTTGCCACCGGCATTTAGCTAGAGTTTTTAACTCGTGGCTAAATCAGGAGCAGCCAATTCCGGCTTGGTTTGTCGAGGGTCGAACCGTGCTTCTCCCGAAGACCGGAGATTTGTCTGATCCCAAAAACTACAGGCCAATAACATTTCTGAACGCATGTTACAAGCTCTTCACCAGAATCTTGTACATGCGTCTCCTTCAAGCGGTGAATCCTGTATTTCTCGACGTGTATGAACAGAGAGGGTCAAAGAAAGGAGTAGCTGGCTGCAGGGAGAACTTGTTGATTGACCGATGTGTCACGCAGGACTCCGTGCAGTACAAGCGAAACCTTTCTATGGCCTGGATTGACTATCGCAAGGCATTCGACAGCACGTCTCATGAGCTCATTGTGCGGCTGTTGGAATGCCTTTCGGTGGATAATCAGATAGTGGGATGCATCAAACAACTGATGCCACTCTGGAAGACCCGGTTCACTATAACATCAGGTGAAACTCGGGTTCAGACAGAGTTGGTGTCATTAAAAAGAGGTGTCTTCCAAGGAGACTCCTTGAGTCCCTTGCTCTTTTGCATCTCACTTTTGCCTCTGTCCATAGCGCTGAGAAATACTAAAGGATACAGCTGTGGCACGCCCAATAACCGGAGGCACAAGGTCACCCATCTGTTTTATATGGATGACCTAAAACTTTATGCCTCCGGCCAACGCGAACTACAACACTCGCTGAGGGTGGTGCAGGAGTACAGTCATGCTATCGGAATGGAGTTCGGGACAGACAAATGTGCATTGGTTCATCTCAAGAAAGGACGAAGCGGAGATAGTGGAGATGAGGAACAGCTCGTTGATGGGAGCATCTTGCGACAACTGCATGCCGGAGATACTTATACCTACCTTGGAGTGGCGCAGCGTCATGTCCAAGAGGCAGCATTGGTTAAAGAGTGTCTCCGCCGCAAGTATTTGCACCGACTCCGGCAGATCTGGTCGTCAGAACTGTCCGGCAAGAACAAAGTCGCTGCCACAAACATGCTTGCGGTCCCATTGTTATTATACACCTTTGGTGCTGTACACTGGAAAGTGAACGAGCTGAAGGAAATCGACACGAAGACCCGCAAAAGGATGAATATGGAGAGAAGCCTGCATCCTAAGTCCTCTGTCCCGCGAATATACCTCCCGCGACACCTGGGAGGGCGTTGACTATTGAGTTTGGAGCGTCTGCACAACAGAGTAGTACTGGCCACTGCCTGCTATGTAACGAACAGCACCGATCCCCTGATCCGCTTTGTGCGAGAGCACGAGAATGCGGGAAAAGGAGCCTTTCTTTTTAGCGCAGCGAAACGAGCAGCCGAGGAGCTCAGCCTCACACTCGACTTCAAGCGGAGGTGTCAGCAGTCCATTACGGAACTTGCTCCCGCAGAATTAAAATCCCACCTTAAAACTGCCGAAGTCGACTTCCTTTTAAGACTTCATAAAGATAAGCCAATGCATGGAATCTTCTACAAACATCTGGAAGAGCATGGCTTGTCTGAGCAGTTGACATTCTCTTTCCTAAGGTCTAGTGGGTTGAAGTCGGAGACTGAGGGCTTTATAATGGCTTGCCAAGACGGTCTCTTCAACACCTTGGTGTACCGTAAAAGGGTTATGGGTCTAGATACATCTAGACGACCCGACACCCTTTGTAGAGCTTGCCGAGAGGCGCCAGAGACGCTTATGCATCTCTTGTCGGCGTGTAAGACGTACGCTGGGACGGCTTACGTCCATCGGCACAACGCGGCTCTACGAGTGCTCTACTATCATTTCAGGCACTCATACGGTATCGATGAGACACCGGTGCTGCCATACGCTCCAGGGGATATAGAGTCCGTTGTGGAGAACGAGAGATGCCGGATTTACTGGAACTACTCGTTCCCCACGCTCGAGCTTGTACAGGCAAACAAGCCCGACATAGTCCTTCTCGACCACCAACAGAAGACGATGTTCGTTATTGAGTTTTCGGCGCCTGCCGAGGTGAACATCGTCTCTAAGGAGGAGGAAAAGCGGACCAAATATCAGGAGTTGCTCGGACAACTTCGCAGGCTCTGGCCAGACTACACTGTAAGTCTGCTGGTTATGGTCATTGGATCCCTAGGTGGAATGAGGAATACGCTGCTCTCTGCACTGCGCAAAATACCGGTGTGCCGTGCGGCGGCGCACATCTTAGCCGCCAGAATGCAGAAGGCAGTCATCCTTGGGTCCCTTCGTCTACTTAGGGCGCACGATTCGCGGACCCAGTGATTGCTCACCTCACGGTGTGAGGAGTAGTCATTGGGTAATGGAACAGCAGCCCGGTGTGTCGGAGCCCGGGCTGCACTTTTTTGTTTTAAACATATATAATAAAAATAGTTCTATATTACCCAACCGACAACCAATTACAGGGTAAAGTTCAAAATAAACTACAAATTAGATATAATTAGAATAAGATTAGAATTGAAATGCATTCAAAATGGTTGAGAGGTGATCAACATTTAAATCACAATTATAAGAGATTTTGTTAAAGTTTGAGCACATCACATTTATCGGAGAATTCAATAACATATTGGTACGTGAGAATTTACAGTAGAAGGTTGAAGTTTGGCGCAAGTTATGTTTGGGTATTGAGAAAATCATTTTACCAAGAAGATTCGGAGCATCGATTAAATTATGACTAAGCTTATACGAAAAAGACAAACCTGCTCTAGATCTTCTAAGCTGTAAAGAGTCAACATTGAAACGTTTTTGCAAAAGTGCCTGATCAGTCCCCCTTGGAGGATACACTCCATCAACCCTGAATGCCAAAAATTTTAAAAATCTACGTTGAACATTTTCTAAGGATATTATATGACACATGTGAAATGGATCCCAAACAATAGAAGCATATTCCAGTTTCGAACGTACTAACGAATAATACAATAACTTCAGTGCGGTTTCATTAGAAAACATTCTACAATTCCTGATTATAAATCCTAGCATTTTAGTAGCTTCAGAAGTGATAGCTGAGATATGAGATACAAAATCTAGTTTGCAGTCAAAGTTGACTCCTAGGTCCTTTACTTCAGTGCATCTGGTGAGTTCAATGTCATGAATTTTGTAGTTGTAAACAATTGGTGAAGTCTTACGGGTATATGTTAAAATTTTGCATTTTGAAATGTTTAATTGGAGAGAGTTGGCCTTGCACCACAAATCAGTCTTTTCAAGGTCCTGCTGCAAACAAGTACAATCTTCCAAACTATAAATTTTAAGATACATTTTGAGGTCAGCGAAAAGTAACGTATTGCAAAATAATGACTTTGTTAAATTGTTAATAAAAAGCCAAAAGAGTAAGGGACCTAGGTTTGAGCCTTGAGGGACGCCAGATGCAACTAAATACATTTCCGAAGAATGACCATTGTACGAAACAAGCTGGTATCTGTTATGGAGGTATGATCGCATCAGACTAATCAGAGAATCACTTAGACCGAAACACTCCAAACTGTTTATCAAAATATTGTGATCTAGTCGATCGAAGGCTTTAGAAAAGTCTGTGTAGACTACATCAACTTGGCCTTTAGCATCAATCACTTCTTGAACGTCTTGAGTAAACTGAGCCAAGTTTGAAGCTGTCGACCGACCCTTCATGAAGCCATGTTGAGATATAGATATTAATTGCTTGACGTTATCATACAGAAAAATGTATAGTGTCTTCTCTAGCACCTTTGCAAAATTATTTAAAATAGATATCGGACGATAGTTCTTTACATCAGACTTGTCCCCCGATTTCAATATTGGGCAGACCTTGGCTGTCTTCCAAATATCTGGGAATGTACATGATTGTAATATGAGGTTGTAGATGATGTAAAGTGGCTTAACAAAAATATGTGCACAATCTTTGACTACAAAACTGGGTATTAGGTCATT
The DNA here is from genome assembly GCA_951848785.1 of Callosobruchus maculatus. Classification (NCBI taxonomy): domain Eukaryota; kingdom Metazoa; phylum Arthropoda; class Insecta; order Coleoptera; family Chrysomelidae; genus Callosobruchus; species Callosobruchus maculatus. The sequence goes on along the minus strand of CATOUR010000043.1, from coordinate 6,187,465 downwards.
ACCTGCCGTCATTTTGTTAGGAAGTTGTTTTAGACAATTTAGTATAGAACTTTCTGTAATCTCTGATAAGTGAACATGCGGGACGTTTTCGTAAAATTTGCTAGTGCGGTCTGAATGCTGATGGATATATATACTTTGAAAAAAGTTTGCGAAGCATTGGACAATTTCCTGAGGTGTTTCATATGACGTGTCGTCGAAGTGAACTTTACCAGGTATCCTAGTGCAACTTTTTTTATTGTTGATATAAGACCAAAATAATTTTGGGTCGTCCACGATACTATTTTCTGTCTCATCCAGGAATGCTTTATAAGCCTCATCAATCCGACTTTTCAAAAGCCTACGAAGTCTGACAAATTCCTCATAAAAATAACGATTTTTTGTTGATTTGTACTTTCTGTGATAATAGTCCTTAGTTTTTATGTTCCGAATGATGTCGGAGTTGAACCATTTCGGATATTTTCGTTTAAAAGTTTTGTACCTGGGAACGTAAAGGTCTAGAATATAGTAAAGTTTACTGTAAAAAATTGAACACATTTCATTTACGTCCTTGGCATTCTGCAGAAAGGACCAATCAACATAGCTTAAGGCGTTATACAGTCCAGGGAAAAACGCTTTCTTAAAATTATACGACTCGAAAGTATGATTGGGCTGCATGTTGGTGCTTCTAGTAGTGCAGAAGTTAATAGTTATATTCAGCGAGGGGTGGTGAGAGTCCTCGCGACTTATTATAGGCACCAATTCGCGACAAACTTGACATTGAATACTATCGGTAGCTACGACTAAATCCAAAATTTTGCCTGAGGTATTAGAAATCGTGTTTAACTGTGAAGAAGCTGTTAAATCTAAAAAGTTAGATATAGTACGATACTTAAAGTCACTGAAGTCCTGTGTAACGAAATTACTTGCATTGAAATCACCTAGGATTATAACATTAGACTGACTTAGAACTAGTTGTCCAAATGATATAATAAACTGTTCATATTCATCATTGGTAGTGTAAGGCGGAATATACAGAACATAAATAAACAGTTTTTTTGAGTCCAGCTGGCATTTAGCTCCTACTATGTCAATAGCAGGTGGAATATCTAAACAGTCAAAACTTACACGCTCTACTTGATACTGGTTACTACATGCCAATAAAACACCTCCACCCGAAGATTTGTTTACTCTAGCCAAATCACGATCACTTCTAAAAACCACATAGCACTCAGGAAAAAGTTCCGAGTCGAGAACATTCTCAGATAACCATGTTTCAGCCATTCCAACGAAGTCATATTCACGTGCACTCACGCAAGCATATAATTCACTTATTTTGGTATTTAACCCCCTCACATTTTGGAAGTAGCACATCAATCCACTAGGTCTGCTGGGCTTTCCTAGTTTTCCGAAACAATAGTTGGTAAGCCTTTCACGTGCTTTATGCGTAGATTGCTTTCCCCTGCTTCAATTCGTCGATTAAGCTGCTCTTTTATTTTTTTGTAATATTCGGCTTGTTTGGGGGTTTTATCGAAGGATATGCTGATATCTTTGAATGAATTATTTGCTTTTAGTTTAGATACATTCCGAATACATTGCTGTACTTGTTGGCTATTGAGGAGTACGATTTTTACCGGTCTAGGCCTAGAACGAGTAGAGTCAAATTTTCCAAGCCTAATAGGCTTCACAGTTAGGCGTGCATCAGAAGAGAGGTGTTCCAGGATTTTCTTTATTTTGTTGTCATCTTGAGTTTCTTGTTCTTGTTTGCTTGTACTATTTTCTGGTAGTCCATAAACAATGAGATTTTGTTTCCTGGAGTTCCTTTCTTCAGTTTCTTTAATGACCTCTTCAAAACTGAACTGTGCAGAGTCAGAAGGAAGATTTCCAACCAAAGCCTTTAATCTCTCTACCTCAGCAATCAACTCATCCACCTTCCTGGACAGTTTTGGTACTAGCTTGAGACCCAACTGGCAATCGTTGCAATAGAATTTTAATAACCTTCGACTCCTGAGAGCCATAACCTTCAATTCTGCAGAACTTAACTCAGAGCATTCTTGATGAATGAGACACTCACAGCCGTCACAGTGCAAAGCAGGCTCATTATCCACTTTCTTGCATTTAACACATTCCATCTTTAGCAAGCAACTAAGTCCGGACCTGTCCTACTTCTCACCTTGCCCACGAGCGTCCGTTTTTATCCGAATATTTGTCACTGTTGAAAATATACGTTAACGTGAATTCTAATCATAATCCTTCTTATAACTTGCAAATGGCTAAGTACACTATCAAACTAATTGTACCGTTAAAGTCCTTGTACACTTAGGAACACTTTGATATGCGTTTCACGTAATAACTCTCCGTAGAAAACTGTTAAATCCCGTGCCCATCGTGTTCGACACTCTACCACACTATGTCGACAGGGTATGGGATACCATGGAGGCAATTGGGACTCGTCCGTTTGGCCTTATCAACACACCGGAGAATAAGGCGATTTTCAAGAAAGGGATGCTGATACTATCAGAAGTTAAAGTCTGCTTCGCTCAACGTGCTCACGCTGAAAAGCCAGACGAAGATTTGCCATCGAAACTTTTGTATAACACTGAAGAGTTAAACGATTTTAACAACATGGCAGAATCTCTTCCATATCCCTTGGCTATGTACCTTGAGTGCATCGGGAATTTCAAGACAGGTGAACAAGTGGTAACCCCACTTCTTGCTGAATATGAATCCGATGCTCTGAGGGCTCTGTCCGGCGCCCTCACCTTTGCACCCCGGCAACTGAAGAATTTAATCATTTTGTTGCGAGATGGGGTGCCGCTGAATCAAGAGGTCCATCAGATAGCCCGACGCCTTGAAGCACTGCCAAACATTAGCTGGGAGGAATTTGAGGGCCAGGCGATCCCACCCGCTGCTGCGCCCCAGATGGTCCGAATCACTCAAGCATCATATGATTTCTGGATAACAGAGATGCGCGAGGATAATGTCGTATACGATACGCAGATTAAGTGGAGTGATCACGACTACCGCATTTTTACGAAGATCGTCAAATCCATGAAAAGCAAGACTGGATTTAACGTAGCCGAAGATCTCTCCTCTCTCCCGAAGTTATAAAGAAGTTGACGGATACTTTATCGGCAAGAGAACATAATAGACGAAGGGTGGAAATATCTGAAGATTTGACGTTAGAACAACATATCTTGGTAAGTACGTATCAAAATTTTTCGATTACTTTTTCAAGTAAGGTATATAATGCTCATGCTCTAGCAGCGGCGAGTAGAAAATTAGAATTTTTAACATTATTAGATAACGTAGGATATAATAAAGATAAGATTAACCTTAAGGATAATTTTGATAAGGATTATATATGTGATATAGGCGGTAATTGGTTTGTACATTTTACATCTAATCATCAATTTGTTCATTCGTGTTCACCTATTCTTACAGATTATGATGATTTGCGATACGGTACTAGGCGTAATCAACTAAATAAGTATGTAAATCAAAAACAAGGGATTTCTCAATGGCAATATGCTGTTTTAAATAGTATTAAGTCTAATGGTAAGGATTTGTTTTGTTTAAGTAGGGGCCAAAATTGTAGCAGAAAAGCTGAGTATGGAATTATGTGTCATTCTTGTTATGATATTTCATTGTATGATTTGGCGGATATTATGGAAAAGAAGGATATGAAAGAAGTATATGGTTCCTTTATATTTGACCATAAGATATTTATAGAAGAAGAAGGCTTTATAGAACCCTTAGGTATATACTTTAAATTTACTAACAATAAGAAGCGGATACAGTTTGGATTTAAAAATGATTCATCATTTACGTATCAGCATTTATTTAGTAATTATATGCAATATCTGTCAATATAATAATAATAATAATAATAATAATAAACGTCTTTTTATTAGGGCGAAATTTAGCCACAGGCTATTCTTACATTTAACCCTTTACCTATAACCATAACATAGTGTATGTACCTATAATACTAACAAAAAAAAATGTATATTCAAACATACAAAAAGTATTTGAGTTGTAACAGGCAAAAGTAATATAAAAAATAAAGAAAAATGTACTTTCTTATTCAACCAGTAGTAGAAGTCTCATCTTTTTTTTAAACATAAGAAGTGAATAACTCTTAAACTCATTATTTACTTGATTATACAGTTGCACAGCATTATACGAGAATGATCTCGTAAATAATGCTGTGAAGTAGCGTGGAATGGTAAAATTATCTCTGTGCCTTAGGTCGTATAAAAATAAATATTTTATTGAATTAATGGAAAATAGGTTAGGTATACAGTATTTTAGAGTAGTTTCATTTACTAATATAGAGCGATATCCTCTTAATCATAAGATATGGTTTAAAGGTTTTGAAGAAAAAATAGTGGTAAGTTATTTTACTTTGGATGAGTCGATTGTAGCTAATGCAGATTTTTTACAATTATGTAATATGCAGGGTAATAAACCTAAGTTGGATAAGCGGATATTTATAGAAAAGAAGTTTGTGGTTAGTAAGTATATTTATGAAAAGGGGTTGTCTTATGCTTTAGGAGTATCGGAGGAAGGCGCGGTCAAGATTCCGGGTGGTACTGTTACAGGCACGTGGTTGTAGTAGTGATTGTGATATCAGCCATTGAATGGGATATTCTCGACCACCGTGTAAATTGTTGGGGAGCCTAGTTTAGATTTTGAATTTGCGGTTCACCCCTCAATACCCACTTCGGGGATTAAGTGTAACACTAGAGGCTACCCCGGAAGACTGGCCCCTCATTCTGGACCCTCTGTTGACGAGAAAACCCCTGCAAGACAGGGGTTTTGGTATCGGACAGGATTTTAGTGAGACCGAATCCTGGCGACAGGAAGAATTTTTGCTGGCGAGCGAGTCTTAGAGACGCAGTGTTTTGGCGACATCCAGACTTCACCAGCGCACAGATACTAGCGACGTGCGTCGGCTAGGAACAGCAATTAACGGCTAACGAGAATAACATCACGAAAAGGGCACTGGCTAATGGAGTTATAAAGAAGTTGACGGATACTTTATCGGCTAGAGAACATAATAGACGAAAGGTGGAAATATCTGAAGATTTTACGTTAGAACAACAGAATATCTTGGTAAGAGCGTATTAAAATTTTTCGATTACTGTCAAGGCATTAATTTACAACAATGATATGCTGATTCGGTTCTCAGATGGCACTAGAGCAGAGTACTTAGCTGCAGCTGATGATTTAAGCTTAACGCCTACACGTGAGAGAATTAGTGCATCTGGACGCAATATCTTCTTGACTGCTCCTTATGACCCAAATAGCAAGATAGGACTTAGTCTTCCGCAGGCAAGTGATTGGCCAGAAGTTGCCTCGGATAGCATGACCCCAGCTGCAGCCATAAGGATTCTATGGTTTCTGAGTACACGTGTAACAACTCGTGCTGCTAGAGGAGGATTGGCATGCATAGTACACATAGTCGTGTCGATTGTTAAACGAGGAACTATATCTACTGCGTTTCGAAACAAGATTGTACGAGGAGTGTATGACGATCTAGGCAAGGAAGTCGAGATTAGCATGAGCGCAATCCCCATGATATATAAGGTGTACGGGGGTTGTATCAACGAAAATAATATCAAGGATGTTTTTGAACGATGGGGTGGGCAGATCCCCGATCAAGCATTACGACTCCGACTCACCGTGCAGCAAGCGGTTGGTGGCGGTATAACGGGTTATTCGACCATAGTATCAGCTATTCGGGACAACCCAGATTTTTCCTGGGCGCAAATCAAGCTGATGTTGCCCGAGGACTGGGCCCACTTTGAGACTGCCTATAAGGCGGTCGGAAACGACAAATATTACGGTTTCCGCCGAGACTTAGGGCCGGCAAAGTCAACCCTGTTCAAGAACCTTTGCTATGTTGCCAAGGAACTCAGAATTAAAGTGCAGGGTGAAGGCGCTCTAGCACAATATCAGGATTGGACCACCAGAGTGCCCCATCAAGCGGCGATTGATAGGGCGATAGCAGAATATGAAACAGCGAGATCACAAAATATCACTGAGGAGGCTGTACGTCAGGAAGGCGCCAATGCTACATTCACAGGTTTCTTAGACCTGGTTAAGAACTCATCCTGTATGCCAGAGCCCACTGCATAAGATGGTTCTAGCATGCATGTATGTTTAAGTACGGGATAAATTGTCTTAAGTTTAATAGTGTAGTAAGGTATATAATGCTCATGCTCTAGCAGCAGCGAGTAGGAAATTAGAATTATTAACATTATTAGTAACGTAGGATATAATAAAGATAAGATTAACCTTAAGGATAATTTTGGTAAGGATTATATATGTGATATAGGCGGTAATTGGTTTGTACATTTTATATCTAATCATTAATTTGTTCATTCGTGTTCACCTATTCTTACAGATTATGATGATATGCGATACGGTACTAGGCGTAATCAACTAAATAAGTATGTAAATCAAAAACAAGGTACTTCTCAATGGCAATATGATGTTTTAAATAGTATTAAGTCTAATGTCCCGCATGTATGAGAGGTGGTGTGAAATGCACCCAGAGCATAGCACGCTTACCTCTCAGAATTTGCGAGATTATGTATCGTACCTCCGGAGGCAGGGATATGTTCGTGCTCCAGCTCAGCCTGCCCCTTCGGCGGACGGAAGGCCTGTTAACCAGGCTGAAAGTTCGCCGGTAAGGCCTGCTGAGAGGAAAATCGACCAAGTCGTCTCACCTGGGGATTTCAGAGACCGAAGGGCCTTGCATAACAACGGAAGGTGCTTGAAGCTGGCAGATTTGAAGAGAGAGGATGAGGTTGTGGGTGAACGTCTATCGGCTGCGGCTCTGAGGCTAGCTAGACAGGGGAGAGTGAGAGACTCTCCTGTTGAGAGAGCAGAGAGGCGGGTGCGCCAAATGGAAGCGAAAATCCAGTTGGCTCGCCAGGAAGCATCCCGTATCCAGTGTGTGATGGAATATAGAGCGGCTGGGAAGCCATTTACGCACCGAGTGCGCCAGATAGCCTATGGGTTGAGGCGCGACCATCATACACTCAGTCAAGCGGTACTGGTTGTTGTCAAGCAACACTGTCTTGACAGGATACGGATGCTAATCGCTGCTAAGCGATCGTTGGTGGCGCGGGCGAGAGGTCTGGAACAGAACAGAATGTTCTACGAAAGACCTTCTCGCCTTTTCCAACAGCCGCCTCCAGCCATAGAGCAGCCGCCAACTGCTGATCGCGTGGAGGCCTTTTGGAGGGACATTTACGAACAGCCCAAACCTCTCTCAGCAGACACTCCGGCCTTGGCGCAGTTCGAGTCCGTTTGTAGGAGGACTCCTAACTTGAATGTACTGCGTCACCCGATAAACACGGAAGAAATTCTTGACGCCTTACGAGGCGCAAAGAATTTCGCAGCTCCTGGCCCGGATGGCATAAACACCTACTGGTGGAAAAAATTCCCCAGTTGCCACCGGCATTTAGCTAGAGTTTTTAACTCGTGGCTAAATCAGGAGCAGCCAATTCCGGCTTGGTTTGTCGAGGGTCGAACCGTGCTTCTCCCGAAGACCGGAGATTTGTCTGATCCCAAAAACTACAGGCCAATAACATTTCTGAACGCATGTTACAAGCTCTTCACCAGAATCTTGTACATGCGTCTCCTTCAAGCGGTGAATCCTGTATTTCTCGACGTGTATGAACAGAGAGGGTCAAAGAAAGGAGTAGCTGGCTGCAGGGAGAACTTGTTGATTGACCGATGTGTCACGCAGGACTCCGTGCAGTACAAGCGAAACCTTTCTATGGCCTGGATTGACTATCGCAAGGCATTCGACAGCACGTCTCATGAGCTCATTGTGCGGCTGTTGGAATGCCTTTCGGTGGATAATCAGATAGTGGGATGCATCAAACAACTGATGCCACTCTGGAAGACCCGGTTCACTATAACATCAGGTGAAACTCGGGTTCAGACAGAGTTGGTGTCATTAAAAAGAGGTGTCTTCCAAGGAGACTCCTTGAGTCCCTTGCTCTTTTGCATCTCACTTTTGCCTCTGTCCATAGCGCTGAGAAATACTAAAGGATACAGCTGTGGCACGCCCAATAACCGGAGGCACAAGGTCACCCATCTGTTTTATATGGATGACCTAAAACTTTATGCCTCCGGCCAACGCGAACTACAACACTCGCTGAGGGTGGTGCAGGAGTACAGTCATGCTATCGGAATGGAGTTCGGGACAGACAAATGTGCATTGGTTCATCTCAAGAAAGGACGAAGCGGAGATAGTGGAGATGAGGAACAGCTCGTTGATGGGAGCATCTTGCGACAACTGCATGCCGGAGATACTTATACCTACCTTGGAGTGGCGCAGCGTCATGTCCAAGAGGCAGCATTGGTTAAAGAGTGTCTCCGCCGCAAGTATTTGCACCGACTCCGGCAGATCTGGTCGTCAGAACTGTCCGGCAAGAACAAAGTCGCTGCCACAAACATGCTTGCGGTCCCATTGTTATTATACACCTTTGGTGCTGTACACTGGAAAGTGAACGAGCTGAAGGAAATCGACACGAAGACCCGCAAAAGGATGAATATGGAGAGAAGCCTGCATCCTAAGTCCTCTGTCCCGCGAATATACCTCCCGCGACACCTGGGAGGGCGTTGACTATTGAGTTTGGAGCGTCTGCACAACAGAGTAGTACTGGCCACTGCCTGCTATGTAACGAACAGCACCGATCCCCTGATCCGCTTTGTGCGAGAGCACGAGAATGCGGGAAAAGGAGCCTTTTTTTTTAGCGCAGCGAAACGAGCAGCCGAGGAGCTCAGCCTCACACTCGACTTCAAGCGGAGGTGTCAGCAGTCCATTACGGAACTTGCTCCCGCAGAATTAAAATGCCACCTTAAAACTGCCGAAGTCGACTTCCTTTTAAGACTTCATAAAGATAAGCCAATGCATGGAATCTTCTACAAACATCTGGAAGAGCATGGCTTGTCTGAGCAGTTGACCTTCTCTTTCCTAAGGTCTAGTGGGTTGAAGTCGGAGACTGAGGGCTTTATAATGGCTTGCCAAGACGGTCTCTTCAACACCTTGGTGTACCGTAAAAGGGTTATGGGTCTAGATACATCTAGACGACCCGACACCCTTTGTAGAGCTTGCCGAGAGGCGCCAGAGACGCTTATGCATCTCTTGTCGGCGTGTAAGACGTACGCTGGGACGGCTTACGTCCATCGGCACAACGCGGCTCTACGAGTGCTCTACTATCATTTGAGGCACTCATACGGTATCGATGAGACACCGGTGCTGCCATACGCTCCAGGGGATATAGAGTCCGTTGTGGAGAACGAGAGATGCCGGATTTACTGGAACTACTCGTTCCCCACGCTCGAGCTTGTACAGGCAAACAAGCCCGACATAGTCCTTCTCGACCACCAACAGAAGACGATGTTCGTTATTGAGTTTTCGGCGCCTGCCGAGGTGAACATCGTCTCTAAGGAGGAGGAAAAGCGGACCAAATATCAGGAGTTGCTCGGACAACTTCGCAGGCTCTGGCCAGACTACACTGTAAGTCTGCTGGTTATGGTCATTGGATCCCTAGGTGGAATGAGGAATACGCTGCTCTCTGCACTGCGCAAAATACCGGTGTGCCGTGCGGCGGCGCACATCTTAGCCGCCAGAATGCAGAAGGCAGTCATCCTTGGGTCCCTTCGTCTACTTAGGGCGCACGATTCGCGGACCCAGTGATTGCTCACCTCACGGTGTGAGGAGTAGTCATTGGGTAATGGAACAGCAGCCCGGTGTGTCGGAGCCCGGGCTGCGTATTTTCGTTTAAAAGTTTTGTACCTGGGAACGTAAAGGTCTAGAATATAGTAAAGTTTACTGTAAAAAATTGAACACATTTCATTTACGTCCTTGGCATTCTGCAGAAAGGACGAATCAACATAGCTTAAGGCGTTATACAGTCCAGGGAAAAACGCTTTCTTAAAATTATACGACTCGAAAGTATGATTGGGCTGCATGTTGGTGCTTCTAGTAGTGCAGAAGTTAATAGTTATATTCAGCGAGGGGTGGTGAGAGTCCTCGCGACTTATTATAGGCACCAATTCGCGACAAACTTGACATTGAATACTATCGGTAGCTACGACTAAATCCAAAATTTTGCCTGAGGTATTAGAAATCGTGTTTAACTGTGAAGAACCTGTTAAATCTAAAAAGTTAGATATAGTACGATACTTAAAGTCACTGAAGTCCTGTGTAACGAAATTACTTGCATTGAAATCACCTAGGATTATAACATTAGACTGACTTAGAACTAGTTGTCCAAATGATATAATAAACTGTTCATATTCATCATTGGTAGTGTAAGGCGGAATATACAGAACATAAATAAACAGTTTTTTTGAGTCCAGCTGGCATTTAGCTCCTACTATGTCAATGGCAGGTGGAATATCTAAACAGTCAAAACTTACACGCTCTACTTGATACTGGTTACTACATGCCAATAAAACACCTCCACCCGAAGATTTGTTTACTCTAGCCAAATCACGATCACTTCTAAAAACCACATAGCACTCAGGAAAAAGTTCCGAGTCGAGAACATTCTCAGATAACCATGTTTCAGCCATTCCAACGAAGTCATATTCACGTGCACTCACGCAAGCATATAATTCACTTATTTTGGTATTTAACCCCCTCACATTTTGGAAGTAGCACATCAATCCACTAGGTCTGCTGGGCTTTCCTAGTTTTCCGAAACAATAGTTGGTAAGCCTTTCACGTGCTTTATGCGTAGATTGCTTTCCCCTGCTTCAGTTCGTCGATTAAGCTGCTCTTTTATTTTTTTGTAATATTCGGCTTGTTTGGGGGTTTTATCGAAGGGTATGCTGATATCTTTGAATGAATTATTTGCTTTTAGTTTAGATACATTCCGAATACATTGCTGTACTTGTTGGCTATTGAGGAGTACGATTTTTACCGGTCTAGGCCTAGAACGAGTAGGGTCAAATTTTCCAAGCCTAATAGGCTTCACAGTTAGGCGTGCATCAGAAGAGAGGTGTTCCAGGATTTTCTTTATTTTGTTGTCATCTTGAGTTTCTTGTTCTTGTTTGCTTGTACTATTTTCTGGTAGTCCATAAACAATGAGATTTTGTTTCCTGGAGTTCCTTTCTTCAGTTTCTTTAATGACCTCTTCAAAACTGAACTGTGCAGAGTCAGAAGGAAGATTTCCAACCAAAGCCTTTAATCTCTCTACCTCAGCAATCAACTCATCCACCTTCCTGGACAGTTTTGGTACTAGCTTGAGACACAACTGGCAATCGTTGCAATAGAATTTTAATAACCTTCGACTCCTGAGAGCCATAACCTTCAATTCTGCAGAACTTAACTCAGAGCATTCTTGATGAATGAGACACTCACAGCCGTCACAGTGCAAAGCAGGCTCATTATCCACTTTCTTGCATTTAACACATTCCATCTTTAGCAAGCAACTAAGTCCGGACCTGTCCTACTTCTCACCTTGCCCACGAGCGTCCGTTTTTATCCGAATATTTGTCACTGTTGAAAATATACGTTAACGTGAATTCTAATCATAATCCTTCTTATAACTTGCAAATGGCTAAGTACACTATCAAACTAATTGTACCGTTAAAGTCCTTGTACACTTAGGAACACTTTGATATGCGTTTCACGTAATAACTCTCCGTAGAAAACTGTTAAATCCCGTGCCCATCGTGTTCGACACTCTACCACACTATGTCGACAGGGTATGGGATACCATGGAGGCAATTGGGACTCGTCCGTTTGGCCTTATCAACACACCGGAGAATAAGGCGATTTTCAAGAAAGGGATGCTGATACTATCAGAAGTTAAAGTCTGCTTCGCTCAACGTGCTCACGCTGAAAAGCCAGACGAAGATTTGCCATCGAAACTTTTGTATAACACTGAAGAGTTAAACGATTTTAACAACATGGCAGAATCTCTTCCATATCCCTTGGCTATGTACCTTGAGTGCATCGGGAATTTCAAGACAGGTGAACAAGTGGTAACCCCACTTCTTGCTGAATATGAATCCGATGCTCTGAGGGCTCTGTCCGGCGCACTCACCTTTGCACCCCGGCAACTGAAGAATTTAATCATTTTGTTGCGAGATGGGGTGCCGCTGAATCAAGAGGTCCATCAGATAGCCCGACGCCTTGAAGCACTGCCAAACATTAGCTGGGAGGAATTTGAGGGCCAGGCGATCCCACCCGCTGCTGCGCCCCAGATGGTCCGAATCACTCAAGCATCATATGATTTCTGGATAACAGAGATGCGCGAGGATAATGTCGTATACGATACGCAGATTAAGTGGAGTGATCACGACTACCGCATTTTTACGAAGATCGTCAAATCCATGAAAAGCAAGACTGGATTTAACGTAGCCGAAGATCTCTCCTCTCTCCCGAAGTTATAAAGAAGTTGACGGATACTTTATCGGCAAGAGAACATAATAGACGAAGGGTGGAAATATCTGAAGATTTGACGTTAGAACAACATATCTTGGTAAGTACGTATCAAAATTTTTCGATTACTTTTTCAAGTAAGGTATATAATGCTCATGCTCTAGCAGCGGCGAGTAGAAAATTAGAATTTTTAACATTATTAGATAACGTAGGATATAATAAAGATAAGATTAACCTTAAGGATAATTTTGATAAGGATTATATATGTGATATAGGCGGTAATTGGTTTGTACATTTTACATCTAATCATCAATTTGTTCATTCGTGTTCACCTATTCTTACAGATTATGATGATTTGCGATACGGTACTAGGCGTAATCAACTAAATAAGTATGTAAATCAAAAACAAGGGATTTCTCAATGGCAATATGCTGTTTTAAATAGTATTAAGTCTAATGGTAAGGATTTGTTTTGTTTAAGTAGGGACCAAAATTGTAACAGAAAAGCTGAGTATGGAATTATGTGTCATTCTTGTTATGATATTTCATTGTATGATTTGGCGGATATTATGGAAAAGAAGGATATGAAAGAAGTATATGGTTCCTTTATATTTGACCATAAGATATTTATAGAAGAAGAAGGCTTTATAGAACCCTTAGGTATATACTTTAAATTTACTAACAATAAGAAGCGGATACAGTTTGGATTTAAAAATGATTAATCATTTACGTATGAGCATTTATTTAGTAATTATATGCAATATCTGTCAATATCTATATAGGTCGTATAAAAATAAATATTTTATTGAATTAATGGAAAATAGGTTAGGTATACAGTATTTTAGAGTAGTTAGATCTTCATTTACTAATATAGAGCGATATCCTCTTAATCATAAGATATGGTTTAAAGGTTTTGAAGAAAAAATAGTGGTAAGTTATTTTACTTTGGATGAGTCGATTGTAGCTAATGCAGATTTTTTACAATTATGTAATATGCAGGGTAATAAACCTAAGTTGGATAAGCGGATATTTATAGAAAAGAAGTTTGTGGTTAGTAAGTATATTTATGAAAAGGGGTTGTCTTATGCTTTAGGAGTATCGGAGGAAGGCGCGGTCAAGATTCCGGGTGGTACTGTTACAGGCACGTGGTTGTAGTAGTGATTGTGATATCAGCCATTGAATGGGATATTCTCGACCACCGTGTAAATTGTTGGGGAGCCTAGTTTAGATTTTGAATTTGCGGTTCACCCCTCAATACCCACTTCGGGGATTAAGTGTAACACTAGAGGCTACCCCGGAAGACTGGCCCCTCATTCTGGACCCTCTGTTGACGAGAAAACCCCTGCAAGACAGGGGTTTTGGTATCGGACAGGATTTTAGTGAGACCGAATCCTGGCGACAGGAAGAATTTTTGCTGGCGAGCGAGTCTTAGAGACGCAGTGTTTTGGCGACATCCAGACTTCACCAGCGCACAGATACTAGCGACGTGCGTCGGCTAGGAACAGCAATTAACGGCTAACGAGAATAACATCACGAAAAGGGCACTGGCTAATGGAGTTATAAAGAAGTTGACGGATACTTTATCGGCTAGAGAACATAATAGACGAAAGGTGGAAATATCTGAAGATTTTACGTTAGAACAACAGAATATCTTGGTAAGAGCGTATTAAAATTTTTCGATTACTTTTTCAAGTAAGGTATATAATGCTCATGCTCTAGCAGCAGCGAGTAGGAAATTAGAATTATTAACATTATTAGTAACGTAGGATATAATAAAGATAAGATTAACCTTAAGGATAATTTTGGTAAGGATTATATATGTGATATAGGCGGTAATTGGTTTGTACATTTTATATCTAATCATTAATTTGTTCATTCGTGTTCACCTATTCTTACAGATTATGATGATATGCGATACGGTACTAGGCGTAATCAACTAAATAAGTATGTAAATCAAAAACAAGGTACTTCTCAATGGCAATATGATGTTTTAAATAGTATTAAGTCTAATGTCCCGCATGTATGAGAGGTGGTGTGAAATGCACCCAGAGCATAGCATGCTTACCTCTCAGAATTTGCGAGATTATGTATCGTACCTCCGGAGGCAGGGATATGTTCGTGCTCCAGCTCAGCCTGCCCCTTCGGCGGACGGAAGGCCTGTTAACCAGGCTGAAAGTTCGCCGGTAAGGCCTGCTGAGAGGAAAATCGACCAAGTCGTCTCACCTGGGGATTTCAGAGACCGAAGGGCCTTGCATAACAACGGAAGGTGCTTGAAGCTGGCAGATTTGAAGAGAGAGGATGAGGTTGTGGGTGAACGTCTATCGGAGGCCTCTGACATTTTGAGCATCAATTGCGAAATTTACGCTGCGGCTCTGAGGCTAGCTAGACAGGGGAGAGTGAGAGACTCTCCTGTTGAGAGAGCAGAGAGGCGGGTGCGCCAAATGGAAGCGAAAATCCAGTTGGCTCGCCAGGAAGCATCCCGTATCCAGTGTGTGATGGAATATAGAGCGGCTGGGAAGCCATTTACGCGCCGAGTGCGCCAGATAGCCTATGGGTTGAGGCGCGACCATCATACACTCAGTCAAGCGGTACTGGTTGTTGTCAAGCAACACTGTCTTGACAGGATACGGATGCTAATCGCTGCTAAGCGATCGTTGGTGGCGCGGGCGAGAGGTCTGGAACAGAACAGAATGTTCTACGAAAGACCTTCTCGCCTTTTCCAACAGCCGCCTCCAGCCATAGAGCAGCCGCCATCTGCTGATCGCGTGGAGGCCTTTTGGAGGGACATTTACGAACAGCCCAAACCTCTCTCAGCAGACACTCCGGCCTTGGCGCAGTTCGAGTCCGTTTGTAGGAGGACTCCTAACTTGAATGTACTGCGTCACCCGATAAACACGGAAGAAATTCTTGACGCCTTACGAGGCGCAAAGAATTTCGCAGCTCCTGGCCCGGATGGCATAAACACCTACTGGTGGAAAAAATTCCCCAGTTGCCACCGGCATTTAGCTAGAGTTTTTAACTCGTGGCTAAATCAGGAGCAGCCAATTCCGGCTTGGTTTGTCGAGGGTCGAACCGTGCTTCTCCCGAAGACCGGAGATTTGTCTGATCCCAAAAACTACAGGCCAATAACATTTCTGAACGCATGTTACAAGCTCTTCACCAGAATCTTGTACATGCGTCTCCTTCAAGCGGTGAATCCTGTATTTCTCGACGTGTATGAACAGAGAGGGTCAAAGAAAGGAGTAGCTGGCTGCAGGGAGAACTTGTTGATTGACCGATGTGTCACGCAGGACTCCGTGCAGTACAAGCGAAACCTTTCTATGGCCTGGATTGACTATCGCAAGGCATTCGACAGCACGTCTCATGAGCTCATTGTGCGGCTGTTGGAATGCCTTTCGGTGGATAATCAGATAGTGGGATGCATCAAACAACTGATGCCACTCTGGAAGACCCGGTTCACTATAACATCAGGTGAAACTCGGGTTCAGACAGAGTTGGTGTCATTAAAAAGAGGTGTCTTCCAAGGAGACTCCTTGAGTCCCTTGCTCTTTTGCATCTCACTTTTGCCTCTGTCCATAGCGCTGAGAAATACTAAAGGATACAGCTGTGGCACGCCCAATAACCGGAGGCACAAGGTCACCCATCTGTTTTATATGGATGACCTAAAACTTTATGCCTCCGGCCAACGCGAACTACAACACTCGCTGAGGGTGGTGCAGGAGTACAGTCATGCTATCGGAATGGAGTTCGGGACAGACAAATGTGCATTGGTTCATCTCAAGAAAGGACGAAGCGGAGATAGTGGAGATGAGGAACAGCTCGTTGATGGGAGCATCTTGCGACAACTGCATGCCGGAGATACTTATACCTACCTTGGAGTGGCGCAGCGTCATGTCCAAGAGGCAGCATTGGTTAAAGAGTGTCTCCGCCGCAAGTATTTGCACCGACTCCGGCAGATCTGGTCGTCAGAACTGTCCGGCAAGAACAAAGTCGCTGCCACAAACATGCTTGCGGTCCCATTGTTATTATACACCTTTGGAGCTGTACACTGGAAAGTGAACGAGCTGAAGGAAATCGACACGAAGACCCGCAAAAGGATGAATATGGAGAGAAGCCTGCATCCTAAGTCCTCTGTCCCGCGAATATACCTCCCGCGACACCTGGGAGGGCGTTGACTATTGAGTTTGGAGCGTCTGCACAACAGAGTAGTACTGGCCACTGCCTGCTATGTAACGAACAGCACCGATCCCCTGATCCGCTTTGTGCGAGAGCACGAGAATGCGGGAAAAGGAGCCTTTCTTTTTAGCGCAGCGAAACGAGCAGCCGAGGAGCTCAGCCTCACACTCGACTTCAAGCGGAGGTGTCAGCAGTCCATTACGGAACTTGCTCCCGCAGAATTAAAATCCCACCTTAAAACTGCCGAAGTCGACTTCCTTTTAAGACTTCATAAAGATAAGCCAATGCATGGAATCTTCTACAAACATCTGGAAGAGCATGGCTTGTCTGAGCAGTTGACCTTCTCTTTCCTAAGGTCTAGTGGGTTGAAGTCGGAGACTGAGGGCTTTATAATGGCTTGCCAAGACGGTCTCTTCAACACCTTGGTGTACCGTAAAAGGGTTATGGGTCTAGATACATCTAGACGACCCGACACCCTTTGTAGAGCTTGCCGAGAGGCGCCAGAGACGCTTATGCATCTCTTGTCGGCGTGTAAGACGTACGCTGGGACGGCTTACGTCCATCGGCACAACGCGGCTCTACGAGTGCTCTACTATCATTTGAGGCACTCATACGGTATCGATGAGACACCGGTGCTGCCATACGCTCCAGGGGATATAGAGTCCGTTGTGGAGAACGAGAGATGCCGGATTTACTGGAACTACTCGTTCCCCACGCTCGAGCTTGTACAGGCAAACAAGCCCGACATAGTCCTTCTCGACCACCAACAGAAGACGATGTTCGTTATTGAGTTTTCGGCGCCTGCCGAGGTGAACATCGTCTCTAAGGAGGAGGAAAAGCGGACCAAATATCAGGAGTTGCTCGGACAACTTCGCAGGCTCTGGCCAGACTACACTGTAAGTCTGCTGGTTATGGTCATTGGATCCCTAGGTGGAATGAGGAATACGCTGCTCTCTGCACTGCGCAAAATACCGGTGTGCCGTGCGGCGGCGCACATCTTAGCCGCCAGAATGCAGAAGGCAGTCATCCTTGGGTCCCTTCGTCTACTTAGGGCGCACGATTCGCGGACCCAGTGATTGCTCACCTCACGGTGTGAGGAGTAGTCATTGGGTAATGGAACAGCAGCCCGGTGTGTCGGAGCCCGGGCTGCACTTTTTTGTTTTAAACATATATAATAATAATAGTTCTATATTACCCAACCGACAACCAATTACAGGGTAAAGTTCAAAATAAACTACAAATTAGATATAATTAGAATAAGATTAGAATTGAAATGCATTCAAAATGGTTGAGAGGTGATCAACATTTAAATCACAATTATTAGAGATTTTGTTAAAGTTTGAGCACATCACATTTATCGGAGAATTCAATAACATATTGGTACGTGAGAATTTACAGTAGAAGGTTGAAGTTTGGCGCAAGTTATGTTTGGGTATTGAGAAATTCATTTTACCAAGAAGATTCGGAGCATCGATTAAATTATGACTAAGCTTATACGAAAAAGACAAACCTGCTCTAAATCTTCTAAGCTGTAAAGAGTCAACATTGAAACGTTTTTGCAAAAGTGCCTGATCAGTCCCCCTTGGAGGATACACTCCATCGACCCTGAATGCCAAAAATTTTAAAAATCTACGTTGAACATTTTCTAAGGATATTATATGACACATGTGAAATGGATCCCAAACAATAGAAGCATATTCCAGTTTCGAACGTACTAACGAATAATACAATAACTTCAGTGCGGTTTCATTAGAAAACATTCTACAATTCCTGATTATAAATCCTAGCATTTTAGTAGCTTCAGAAGTGATAGCTGAGATATGAGATACAAAATCTAGTTTGCAGTCAAAGTTGACTCCTAGGTCCTTTACTTCAGTGCATCTGGTGAGTTCAATGTCATGAATTTTGTAGTTGTAAACAATTGGTGAAGTCTTACGGGTATATGTTAAAATTTTGCATTTTGAAATGTTTAATTGGAGAGAGTTGGCCTTGCACCACAAATCAGTCTTTTCAAGGTCCTGCTGCAAACAAGTACAATCTTCCAAACTAGAAATTTTAAGATACATTTTGAGGTCAGCGAAAAGTAACGTATTGCAAAATAATGACTTTGTTAAATTGTTAATAAAAAGCGAAAAGAGTAAGGGACCTAGGTTTGAGCCTTGAGGGACGCCAGATGCAACTAAATACATTTCCGAAGAATGACCATTGTACGAAACAAGCTGGTATCTGTTATGGAGGTATGATCGCATCAGACTAATCAGAGAATCACTTAGACCGAAACACTCCAAACTGTTTATCAAAATATTGTGATCTAGTCGATCGAAGGCTTTAGAAAAGTCTGTGTAGACTACATCAACTTGGCCTTTAGCATCAATCACTTCTTGAACGTCTTGAGTAAACTGAGCCAAGTTTGAAGCTGTCGACCGACCCTTCATGAAGCCATGTTGAGATATAGATATTAATTGCTTGACGTTATCATACAGAAAAATGTATAGTGTCTTCTCTAGCACCTTTGCAAAATTATTTAAAATAGATATCGGACGATAGTTCTTTACATCAGACTTGTCCCCCGATTTCAATATTGGGCAGACCTTGGCTGTCTTCCAAATATCTGGGAATGTACATGATTGTAATATGAGGTTGTAGATGATGTAAAGTGGCTTAACAAAAATATGTGCACAATCTTTGACTACAAAACTGGGTATTAGGTCATTACCTGCCGTCATTTTGTTAGGAAGTTGTTTTAGACAATTTAGTATAGAACTTTCTGTAATCTCTGATAAGTGAACATGCGGGACGTTTTCGTAAAATTTGCTAGTGCGGTCTGAATGCTGATGGATATATATATACTTTGAAAAAAGTTTGCGAAGCATTGGACAATTTCCTGAGGTGTTTCATATGACGTGTCGTCGAAGTGAACTTTACCAGGTATCCTAGTGCAACTTTTTTCATTGTTGATATAAGACCAAAATAATTTTGGGTCGTCCACGATACTATTTTCTGTCTCATCCAGGAATGCTTTATAAGCCTCATCAATCCGACTTTTCAAAAGCCTACGAAGTCTGACAAATTCCTCATAAAAATAACGATTTTTTGTTGATTTGTACTTTCTGTGATAATAGTCCTTAGTTTTTATGTTCCGAATGATGTCGGAGTTGAACCATTTCGGATATTTTCGTTTAAAAGTTTTGTACCTGGGAACGTAAAGGTCTAGAATATAGTAAAGTTTACTGTAAAAAATTGAACACATTTCATTTACGTCCTTGGCATTCTGCAGAAAGGACCAATCAACATAGCTTAAGGCGTTATACAGTCCAGGGAAAAACGCTTTCTTAAAATTATACGACTCGAAAGTATGATTGGGCTGCATGTTGGTGCTTCTAGTAGTGCAGAAGTTAATAGTTATATTCAGCGAGGGGTGGTGAGAGTCCTCGCGACTTATTATAGGCACCAATTCGCGACAAACTTGACATTGAATACTATCGGTAGCTACGACTAAATCCAAAATTTTGCCTGAGGTACTAGAAATCGTGTTTAACTGTGAAGAACCTGTTAAATATAAAAAGTTAGATATAGTACGATACTTAAAGTCACTGAAGTCCTGTGTAACGAAATTACTTGCATTGAAATCACCTAGGATTATAACATTAGACTGACTTAGAACTAGTTGTCCAAATGATATAATAAACTGTTCATATTCATCATTGGTAGTGTAAGGCGGAATATACAGAACATAAATAAACAGTTTTTTTGAGTCCAGCTGGCATTTAGCTCCTACTATGTCAATAGCAGGTGGAATATCTAAACAGTCAAAACTTACACGCTCTACTTGATACTGGTTACTACATGCCAATAAAACACCTCCACCCGAAGATTTGTTTACTCTAGCCAAATCACGATCACTTCTAAAAACCACATAGCACTCAGGAAAAAGTTCCGAGTCGAGAACATTCTCAGATAACCATGTTTCAGCCATTCCAACGAAGTCATATTCACGTGCACTCACGCAAGCATATAATTCACTTATTTTGGTATTTAACCCCCTCACATTTTGGAAGTAGCACATCAGTCCACTAGGTCTGCTGGGCTTTCCTAGTTTTCCGAAACAATAGTTGGTAAGCCTTTCACGTGCTTTATGCGTAGATTGCTTTCCCCTGCTTCAATTCGTCGATTAAGCTGCTCTTTTATTTTTTTGTAATATTCGGCTTGTTTGGGGGTTTTATCGAAGGATATGCTGATATCTTTGAATGAATTATTTGCTTTTAGTTTAGTTACATTCCGAATACATTGCTGTACTTGTTGGCTATTGAGGAGTACGATTTTTACCGGTCTAGGCCTAGAACGAGTAGGGTCAAATTTTCCAAGCCTAATAGGCTTCACAGTTAGGCGTGCATCAGAAGAGAGGTGTTCCAGGATTTTCTTTATTTTGTTGTCATCTTGAGTTTCTTGTTCTTGTTTGCTTGTACTATTTTCTGGTAGTCCATAAACAATGAGATTTTGTTTCCTGGAGTTCCTTTCTTCAGTTTCTTTAATGACCTCTTCAAAACTGAACTGTGCAGAGTCAGAAGGAAGATTTCCAACCAAAGCCTTTAATCTCTCTACCTCAGCAATCAACTCATCCACCTTCCTGGACAGTTTTGGTACTAGCTTGAGACCCAACTGGCAATCGTTGCAATAGAATTTTAATAACCTTCGACTCCTGAGAGCCATAACCTTCAATTCTGCAGAACTTAACTCAGAGCATTCTTGATGAATGAGACACTCACAGCCGTCACAGTGCAAAGCAGGCTCATTATCCACTTTCTTGCATTTAACACATTCCATCTTTAGCAAGCAACTAAGTCCGGACCTGTCCTATTTCTCACCTTGCCCACGAGCGTCCGTTTTTATCCGAATATTTGTCACTGTTGAAAATATACGTTAACGTGAATTCTAATCATAATCCTTCTTATAACTTGCAAATGGCTAAGTACACTATCAAACTAATTGTACCGTTAAAGTCCTTGTACACTTAGGAACACTTTGATATGCGTTTCACGTAATAACTCTCCGTAGAAAACTGTTAAATCCCGTGCCCATCGTGTTCGACACTCTACCACACTATGTCGACAGGGTATGGGATACCATGGAGGCAATTGGGACTCGTCCGTTTGGCCTTATCAACACACCGGAGAATAAGGCGATTTTCAAGAAAGGGATGCTGATACTATCAGAAGTTAAAGTCTGCTTCGCTCAACGTGCTCACGCTGAAAAGCCAGACGAAGATTTGCCATCGAAACTTTTGTATAACACTGAAGAGTTAAACGATTTTAACAACATGGCAGAATCTCTTCCATATCCCTTGGGTATGTACCTTGAGTGCATCGGGAATTTCAAGACAGGTGAACAAGTGGTAACCCCACTTCTTGCTGAATATGAATCCGATGCTCTGAGGGCTCTGTCCGGCGCCCTCACCTTTGCACCCCGGCAACTGAAGAATTTAATCATTTTGTTGCGAGATGGGGTGCCGCTGAATCAAGAGGTCCATCAGATAGCCCGACGCCTTGAAGCACTGCCAAACATTAGCTGGGAGGAATTTGAGGGCCAGGCGATCCCACCCGCTGCTGCGCCCCAGATGGTCCGAATCACTCAAGCATCATATGATTTCTGGATAACAGAGATGCGCGAGGATAATGTCGTATACGATACGCAGATTAAGTGGAGTGATCACGACTACCGCATTTTTACGAAGATCGTCAAATCCATGAAAAGCAAGACTGGATTTAACGTAGCCGAAGATCTCTCCTCTCTCCCGAAGTTATAAAGAAGTTGACGGATACTTTATCGGCAAGAGAACATAATAGACGAAGGGTGGAAATATCTGAAGATTTGACGTTAGAACAACATATCTTGGTAAGTACGTATCAAAATTTTTCGATTACTTTTTCAAGTAAGGTATATAATGCTCATGCTCTAGCAGCGGCGAGTAGAAAATTAGAATTTTTAACATTATTAGATAACGTAGGATATAATAAAGATAAGATTAACCTTAAGGATAATTTTGATAAGGATTATATATGTGATATAGGCGGTAATTGGTTTGTACATTTTACATCTAATCATCAATTTGTTCATTCGTGTTCACCTATTCTTACAGATTATGATGATTTGCGATACGGTACTAGGCGTAATCAACTAAATAAGTATGTAAATCAAAAACAAGGTACTTCTCAATGGCAATATGATGTTTTAAATAGTATTAAGTCTAATGGTAAGGATTTGCTTTGTTTGAGTAGTGCCCAAAATTGTAGTAGAAAAGCTGAGTATGGAATTATGTGTCATTCTTGTTATAATATTTCATTGTATGATTTGGCGGATATTATGGAAAAGAAGGATATGAAAGAAGTGTATGGTTCCTTTATATTTGACCATAAGATATTTATAGAAGAAGAAGGCTTTATAGAACCCTTAGGTATATACTTTAAATTTACTAACAATAAGAAGCGGATACAGTTTGGATTTAAAAATTATTCATCATTTACGTATGAGCATTTATTTAGTAATTATATGCAATATCTGTCAATATTCGTATAAAAATAAATATTTTATTGAATTAATGGAAAATAGGTTAGGTATACAGTATTTTAGAGTAGTTAGATCTTCATTTACTAATATAGAGCGGTATCCTCTTAATCATAAGATATGGTTTAAAGGTTTTGAAGAAAAAATAGTGGTAAGTTATTTTACTTTGGATGAGTCGATTGTAGCTAATGCAGATTTTTTACAATTATGTAATATGCGGGGTAATAAACCTAAGTTGGATAAGCGGATATTTATAGAAAAGAAGTTTGTGGTTAGTAAGTATATTTATGAAAAGGGGTTGTCTTATGCTTTAGGAGTATCGGAGGAAGGCGCGGTCAGGATTCCGGGTGGTACTGTTACAGGTTGTAGTAGTGATTGTGATATCAGCCATTGAATGGGATATTCTCGACCACCGTGTAAATTGTTGGGGAGCCTAGTTTAGATTTTGAATTTGCAGTTCACCCTTCGATACCCACTTCGGGGATTAAGTGTAACACTAGAGGCTACCCCGGAAGGCTGGACCCTCATTCTGGACCCTCTGTTGACGAGAAAACCCCTGCAAGACAGGGGTTTTGGTATCGGACAGGATTTTAGTGAGACCGAATCCTGGCGACAGGAAGAATTTTTGCTGGCGAGCGAGTCTTAGAGACGCAGTGTTTTGGCGACATCCAGACTTCACCAGCGCACAGATACTAGCGACTTGCGTCGGCTAGGAACAGCAATTAACGGCTAACGAGGATAACATCACGAAAAGGGCACTGGCTAATGGAGTTATAAAGAAGTTGACGGATACTTTATCGGCTAGAGAAAATAATAGACGAAAGGTGAAAATATCTGAAGATTTTACGTTAGAACAACAGAATATCTTGGTAAGAGCGTATTAAAATTTTTCGATTACTTTTTCAAGTAAGGTATATAATGCTCATGCTCTAACAGCAGCGAGTAGGAAATTAGAATTATTAACATTATTAGATTATTAGATAACGTAGGATATAATAAAGATAAGATTAACCTTAAGGATAATTTTGGTAAGGATTATATATGTGATATAGGCGATAATTGGTTTGTACATTTTATATCTAATCATTAATTTGTTCATTCGTGTTCATCTATTCTTACATATTATGATGATATGATACGGTACTAGGCGTAATCAACTAAATAAGTATGTAAATCAAAAACAAGGTACTTCTCAATGGCAATATGATGTTTTAAATAGTATTAAGTCTAATGGTAAGGATTTGTTTTGTTTAAGTAGGGCCCAAAATTGTAGTAGAAAAGCTGAGTATGGAATTATGTGTCATTCTTGTTATGATATTTCATTGTATGATTTGGCGGATATTATGGAAAAGAAGGATATGAAAGAAGTGTATGGTTCCTTTATATTTGACCATAAGATATTTATAGAAGAAGAAGGCTTTATAGAACCCTTAGGCATATACTTTAAATTTACTAACAATAAGAAGCGGATACAGTTTGGATTTAAAAATGAGTCATCATTTACGTATGAGCATTTATTTAGTAATTATATGCAATATCTGTCAATATCTATATAGGTCGTATAAAAATAAATATTTTATTGAATTAATGGAAAATAGGTTCGGTATACAGTATTTTAGAGTAGTTAGATCTTCATTTACTAATATAGAGCGACATCCTCTTAATCATAAGATATGGTTTAAAGGTTTTGAAGAAAAAATAGTGGCAAGTTATTTTATTTTGGACGAGTCGATTGTAGCTAATGCAGATTTTTTACAATTATGTAATATGCAGGGTAATAAACCTAAGTTGGATAAGCGGATATTTATAGAAAAGAAGTTTGTGTTTAGTAAGTATATTTATGAAAAGGGGTTGTCTTATGCTTTAGGAGTATCGGAGGAAGGCGCGGTCAAGATTCCGGGTGGTACTGTTGCAGGCACGTGGTTGTAGCAGTTATTGTGATATCAGCCATTGAATGGGATATTCTCGACCACCGTGTAAATTGTTGGGGAGCCTAGTTTAGATTTTGAATTTGCGGTTCACCCTTCAATACCCACTTCGGGGATTAAGTGTAACACTAGAGGCTACCCCGGAAGACTGGACCCTCATTCTGGACCCTCTGTTGACGAGACAACCCCTGCAAGACAGGGGTTTTGGTATCGGACAGGATTTTAGTGAGACCGAATCCTGGCGACAGGAAGAATTTTTGCTGGCGAGCGAGTCTTAGAGACGCAGTGTTTTGGCGACATCCAGACTTCACCAGCGTACAGATACTAGCGACGTGCGTCGGCTAGGAACAGCAATTAACGGCTAACGAGGATAACATCACGAAAAGGGCACTGGCTAATGGAGTTATAAAGAAGTTGACGGATACTTTATCGGCTAGAGAACATAATAGACGAAAGGTGGAAATATCTGAAGATTTTACGTTAGAACAACAGAATATCTTGGTAAGAGCGTATTAAAATTTTTCGATTACTTTTTCAAGTAAGGTATATAATGCTCATGCTCTAGCAGCAGCGAGTAGGAAATTAGAATTATTAACATTATTAGATAACATAGGATATAATAAAGATAAGATTAACCTTAAGGATAATTTTGGTAAGGATTATATATGTGATATAGGCGGTAATTGGTTTGTACATTTTATATCTAATCATTAATTTGTTCATTCGTGTTCACCTATTCTTACAGATTATGATGATATGCGATACGGTATTAGGCGTAATCAACTAAATAAGTATGTAAATCAAAAACAAGGTACTTCTCAATGGCAATATGATGTTTTAAATAGTATTAAGTCTAATGGTAAGGATTTGTTTTGTTTAAGTAGGGCCCAAAATTGTAGGAGAAAAGCTGAGTATGGAATTATGTGTCATTCTTGTTATGATATTTCATTGTATGATTTGGCGGATATTATGGAAAAGAAGGATATGAAAGAAGTGTATGGTTCCTTTATATTTGACCCTAAGATATTTATAGAAGAAGAAGCCTTTATAGAACCCTTAAGGCGGTATCAGACGGTTCACTTTTACCGGTTCATTCGGATGAATGATCACTCAAGTGAATGGTCTGCTTTTCATTCCACGCTCACACGACACCCACAAAATGAAAAAAGAAATGAACTTTATTTGCTTATTTCCTTGAATATGTCCTCAAACGAAGTTGTGCGCTGTGGAATTCGTTTGATTTGCGATCATTTGATCGAAGAATTGGAAAAAAAGAAGCAAAGAAAACGTCGACGTTGGTGGGTACGACCATGGATTACCAGGAGAAAAGCGTTTGGAGCTTCAGACTTATTGCTAAAAGAATTAGCGGATGAAGACCCTGATTCATACAGCCACCATCCTCGAATGGATGAAACGAAATTTGAAGAACTTTTACAACTTGTTACTCCTTCGCTAACGAAAGAGGATACTTTAAAGAGAAAAAGCATATCTGCACGCATAAAACTTCAAATAATTCTGAGATACCTTGCTACAGGCGATTCTTTTGGAAGTTTGGAATATTTAGAGATACGTGTATCCATTGTTTGTTGGGCCTTATAGTTATATTGACTGTATGATATATCTTCAGGTTGAGGTGACAGAGTTACAGATTGTGGCGACTGAGAGGTCGATTCAGTCTCTTGTGGAGAGATCATTGGTGAAGATACAATTTGCTGTTGGTTCTTATAGCTGTAGTATTGATATGATGAAGTATTCTCATATTGATGTGACCGATCGACAAATTGTGGAGACTGAGGGCGTGATGATTCGAAGTGACTTGATACTGGAGAAATCTGTGATAGTCGTTCGTTGACCATGACCGATTGAAGGTTTTCTTGACAACGTAATGCTCTATGCAAGGGCATATTCTTCAATTGTACTGCTTAACTTTTGCAAAACAAATCAAACTCGTGTTCAGGTGCAGTTCTCGTTTGGTCACTAATTGTTTTTAATTCTTTGATAGCTGTATCAATCGGCGTATCATTTTTCCTCTTACGGTTGATTGGTTTGACAAACACGTTTGGAATTTTCCGTATACCAGTCCTGAACTCATTTTCCTTCTGCTCAGTACTAGCATGACTATGCTCCTTTGAACTTGTACTCTATTCTGAAGGTAGCTCTGTATTTTCCGCGCTTGCTGGGACATCCTGCAATTAAATGAATGCTCAGGAAAAGTTCACTACATGAGCCGGAGAGCTGATTTTCATATTGACGTATATGTGTGTAATAATTCACGTGCCTATTACATTGTTTTCTCAAACACTTTCATATAGTATCGTTTTAATATAACAAATAAATATTATTTATTGAAGTTTAGAGTTGTTATTGTCATCATACTACTTGAAACTTGGCTGAATGACTCCTTCTCAAACAGTGAACTGGACCTCAGTGGTTTTATTATCTATAGGACTGATCGTAGTGCTTCTACCAGTGACAAAGAACGTGGAGGTGGTGTTTTGATTGCCGTTTCCAATAATCTTAAATCTAGAAGACTGAGGATCTCCTCCAGTGAAGTTGAACAACTATTTGTCGAAGTAAAATTTTGCAAAAAGTCTATCATTTTTGGAGCCGTTTATATCCGACCAAATTCTCCACATGTTAAATACGATATACATTGTTTATCAGTTCAAGAAATTGCTGAGGAATATCCGGATGCCGCTTTAGCTGTTTTTGGCGACTATAATCTCCCTGAAGCAACTTGGGGCGAGGATGAAGGTGTAACTGTCCAGTGTCCTGAGACTTCGCCAGCGCGTATTTTGGCAGAAACATTCTCCTGTCTTAATATGTTACAAATTAATAGGGTTCCTAATGAGCGTAATGTATTTTTAGATTTACTGTTTTCCACTTTGTTTGATATAACTGTTGCACAAGCTTGTGATATCTTATTACCGGAAAGTGTGCATCATAAAGCCTACTCTTTTTGTCTCTCAGCAAATCAGGATGTCCTAAAATTTGATGAAATTTTGTATGATTTCAAAAATGCCGACTTTATTTCTATTAACAACTATTTGGCAGCATGTGATTGGGATGTGTTATTTAACGCTCTTGATGTGAATGAGGCAGTTGAGAAGTTTTACGAGGTATTACAAAACTGCTTAGATTGGTTTGTTCCTCAGAAGCGGATAAAAAGCTCTCGTTTTCCTAAATGGTTTAGCCCTACACTTAAAAATCTCGTAATTAAAAAAAAGATCGCGCACAAAAAGTTCTTGGAAACGGGTGAGCATCTTGATTATGTTGAATTTTCAGAGCTACGTTCCTTATGCAAAATTGAATCAAAACAATGTCATGCGGCTTATTCCGATCGAATTCAGGAATCACTTGTAAGTAACCCACGGCGTTTTTGGGGTTACGTAAAACGTTTAAGGAATTGTGGTACTTTGCCTAATTGTATGCATTTGGATGGTGTTAGTGCTCATGATGAAATGGCGGTGAGCAATTTATTTGCGCAGAAATTCAAAAGCGTTTATGACGATTCCACATACCCTGTACCTACATTCTCCTTTAACAGGACCAAGGACATACAGCTTCACCAGTTTTCACTTGCTGAGGTATTTAATAAAATTAATAACCTACCTGGAAAGTATAGCGCTGGCCCAGACGACATTCCGGAGATATTTTTAAAGAAATGTATTTTTACAGTGACAAAACCTCTACAACTTATATTCAACTTGTCCATTTATACTTGCGTTTTTCCTGATCTCTGGAAACACAGTTATATTAAACCAATTTTTAAGTCAGGGGACAATGAAGACATCAACAATTACAGAGGGGTTTGTATCCAGTCGTCAATCCCTAAACTTTTTGACAGCATGATATACGATCAACTCAGTTGGTCTTGTCGTGAACTGGTGAGTAGTTGCCAGTTCGGTTTTATTAAGGGTAGATCTACTGTTGAGAACTTAGTTTCTTATAAAATTGACTTGTTGGAAGCCTTAGAGAAGGGGCAGCAGGTGGATGCAGTCTATACTGACTTTTCTAAGGCTTTCGACAGGGTGAACTTTGACATCCTTTTAATTAAACTATCGGCGCTTGGTTTTTCACATGACTTCATCTTATGGTTGAAAAGTTTCCTTATTGGAAGAACTCAGTCCGTGAAAATTGGTGGGCATGTATCTGAAAAATTTGGTGTAGCATCTGGAGTTCCTCAGGGGTCTCACTGTGCCCCGATTTTTTTCATCTTGTTTGTAAATGATATATTAGATGTTATATCATATTCTAAAGGTATTATGTTCGCTGATGATTTAAAGATATATAGGACTATCACCGATGTTGATGATTTGGCAGGTCTTCAGAGTGACCTTGATGCGCTCTGGCAGTGGACCCAGCGTAACCATCTTTATTTAAATACTAAGAAATGTTTTTTTATAAGCTTCTTTAGAACTAAACGGAGAATCTCGACTGAATACACAATAAATAGTGATACCCTCACTTACATGTCAACTGCTAAAGATCTTGGTGTGCTGTTTGATGAGAGCCTTAGTTTTGCTGACCATATTTGTAAGATTAACTTGAAGGGCATGCAAATGCTTGGTTTTGTTTGGAGAAACTGTAAGGACTTCTCGACAAATACCTTTCGAATGCTATAATGCTCGTTAGTAAGGCCTAATTCAGAATATGCGACTGTTGTCTGGTCTCCTCATTATAAGTCTCACATAGACACTTTGGAACGTGTCCAGCATAAATTTTTACGGTTGGCAGCACGTAAGTCAAATTTAGATGTGTCTAATTATCATAAAATTGATATATTGCAACGTCTGCATTTAAATACTCTTGAACATAGACGTATTGTTTTTGATGGATGTTTTATACAGGGTGAGTTTTTAGTACCGGCTCGGTCGATAACTCCACTACTATAGAAGATAGCGAAAAAAGTTGTATATAAAAGTTGTAGCCACGGATATGCTCCTTGCTCAGAAAATATTTTGATTTATACAGGGTGATCCATAACTACGTGGTGATGCAAACATGCATTTTTTTAAATGAGACACCCTATATATTATTCCATATTCAAATTCTACTAATGATTTCCGTTCTTCCAATATAGGGTGTTGTTACATTATACAGGATATTTCAAAAGTTATGACCATTTTTATATTCAAATCACGGTCAAATGAACGTACTGTATATCAAAAAGTAATGAATCAAAAATTATTTTTTTTACATTAGAATATTAGAAATATGCTCTAGTTTTAAAATACGCTATAAAAAACTCCCGCGACGCATATTCGTATACAGGGTGACGTAGAATGCAAAATCTAGATTTTCTCTCTTTTTTTAAATGTAACCCCCAATATTTTATTATACCAAAGAATTGCTTTTAATATGCTCTTTCATGTTTGTATAGCACTCATTATGGCTCTATTTATTAGTTTCTGAGATATTTCGATTTTTCTACAAATTTTAAATATACCTTCTATTTGTTTAATAAAATTTATCTATTTTGAGAAAATACTACCAAATTTTGTTTTTGCTTAACAAACAACTAAAATATAAGGCGATAATAATACTTGATTAAGTCAAAACACTGAACTAACGAGATAATATAGGTCAAAGTGTGCTGAGGAAACAATTTCATAGACGTCATGCATAATTATCAAGCAGATGTATCAGGTAGGCTATGAAATATGAAACGACACAGTCCAAATAAAACGATTCTTCAATCTTTCAAACGCATTAGCTTTAGAGTGCCTCCGTTCTGGATATTGCTATTCATAGTTGATATATTCTAGAGGCCAGTAGACAATTTCTCAAAGATTCTCCTAAATACCCTCAATGAAAAAATTAATTTTCAAAACTGGTTTTTCACACAGTACGGAATTATTGAGTAGGTTATCAAAACTGTCAATTTTTCAAAGCCTACCTGATAAAACTACTTGACAGTTATGCATGACGCCTACAAAATAGTTTCCTCAGCATACTTGACTTTATTATCTCGATGATTTAGGGTTTTTGACTTCATCAAATGCTATCAAGACGTTATAATTTAGTTGTTCGTTAAATAAAAAACAAATCAGATAGTACTTTCTCAAAATAAATAAATTTCAGTATACAAATAGAGGCTATATTTAAAATTTACCGAAAAATCGAAATATCTCGGAAACTAATGGACGTAGGTACAACAAGTGCTATACAAAGATGAAAGAGCATATTAAAAGCAATTCTCTGGGATAATAAAATATTGGGGGTTACATTTGAAAAAAAAGAGAAAATTTGGATTTTGCATTCTACATCACCCTGTATACGAATATGCGTCTCGGGCTTCTTTTGTAACCGATTTTAGAACTAGAGGATATTTTTAATCTTCTCATGCAAAAAAAAATAGTTTTTGATTCATTACTTTTTGATATACAGTACGTTCATTTGTCCGCGATTTGGATATAAAAATGGTCATAACTTTTGAAACACCCTGTATAATGTAACAATACCCTATATTGGAAGAACGGAAATCATTAGTAAAATTTGAATATGGAGTAATATATAGGGTGTCTCATTTAAAAAAATGCATGTTTGCATCACCACGTAGTTATGGATCACCCTGTATAAATCTAAATATTTTCTGAGCAAGGAGCATATCCGTGGCTACAACTTTTATATACAACTTTTTTCGCTATCTTCTATAGTAGTGGAGTTATCGACCGAGCCGGTACTAAAAACTCACCCTGTATATAAAATATTGGTCGGATTAACCGATTGTGATACGTTATTATCATTAATTAATTTTAATGTACCCTCTAGGCGACTGCGCAATAACAATATGTTTGTCATTCCATTTCACTCCACAAATTATGGTCTGCATTCTCCGCTTGAGAGGGCACTGCGACTGGTCAATTCCTTTCAGTCCGAAATTGATGTTTTTGACTGCGCGCTTTCCGGTTTTAAGAGGCATATTTTAAATAGTGTTTTATAGCAAAAATTTTATTCTGTGTTTGTTCCATTATTGTAATTTTAAAACTGTAAAAATGGGGTAACCCGTAAATTTCGTAAAATAAAAATAAATAGACATTGCATAACGTTTTAAAATTATAACTATCTATTGTTACAGGTTCCACAAGAGCAACATGAATGGAAGAAGATAATGGAAGATTATTACAGGCTATGGAACTTTCCAAACTGTATGGGTGCGATGGATGGAAAATTGGTGATTATAAGATGTCCGGGCAATTTAGGATCTGACTATTTCGATTACAAAAAGAATTTCAGCATTCATCTCTTTGCTGTTGTAGATGCAAACTATAATTTTATTTATATAGATATAGGAACAAATGGAAGGGTCAATGATGTATCCGTCTTTAGTAAGTCAACATTAAATGAAGCTTTAGCCTCAAATTTACTCAACATTCCAGAGGAAGGTGTATTCGTGGCTGATGACGCATTTCCTCTGTGAACCAATATTTTAAAACCGTACACTACTAGAGGAGAATTTGGAGAGAAACAAAAAATATTCAACTACCGCCTATCGAGGGCTCGACGCGTGGTGGAAAATACTTTCGGGATACTTGTATCAAAATTCCGGATATTTGAGAAGCCTATTGCGCTGTTAGTGACTAAAGTTGAACAACTTGTAAAAACAACGTGTGCCCTTCACAATTGGCTTAGAAAAACAACAACAGAATACGTGACCTATCGGTCACTAGAAACCGAGGATTGGGATAATGGATGCATTATACCAGGAGAATGGCGAGAAGTACCATCTTTAGCACTAAACGACATCCCATCAACCAATGTAAGAAATCATAGTGAAGGTGCCCGGCGCGTGCCAGATGCCTATGCTGACAAGTTTGTCACTACGTGCACTGTGCCATGGCAATAGAACATGATACACAGAGTTCGTTTACCGTATGAACGCATTTTAGTAAATAAACCGTTATTGTAAGTAGTTTATTTTATTATTTATATCTACTACCATATAGCCCCCCTTAACCTTTTGCTGTACCGTTATTAAATTTATTATGGGCTGATTGTAGGCGATGGCCGATATTAAGAGTAATATACAGAAAAAAATAGCGCAAAAATAGTTTGATACTTACGAGATTCGACGTACTTTGCCTCGGGACGCATACAGTGCTTCAAAAATATGCATATTTAAACCAGTATAGGGAAGGTATATAGACATCATCAGAAGAACAGCCACTTTTAGTTGATTGTTTGATTTTAGTCAGCTCTGTAGCGGGTCCTTATTGTCTTTATTTTATGTTTAACATCTTCTTCAGTTACTTCCAACTTCAAATCATTAATCAGCGCTTTCATAGCATTAGCCCGTATTGTTCTGTCTTCGTATTCATCGAGCCTGTGGTTCCAAAGACAACGATAATTCTTAAAACACTCCAAAAACAACACTGTGTTTTGATCATTCCACCTAAAAACCATTTCTATTGCATTTGACAAACGTTTACATTAAAATATTAACTCCACTGGTCGACATCTGTTTGGTGCGAAAGGCGAGACGAATATGACCGATTTCGGGTGAACGTTCTCTACGTGTTCATACGTTTCATTTTTCGTTCATTCGGAGTGCGAGTGATTGATGCCGAATGCCAAAATCCAACATCGCTGGATGTGTTCACTAATGAATTCATTTCTCACTTTTGATTATTCATTTGATACCTATACGTTTCATTCTTAATGAAAGATGCGAAATGAAAGACAGAAATGAATAAAAAGTGAACCGTCTGATATCATCTTTAGCTACAACAAACAAACTAATAGAAAACACAGATCCGTATTACAATTAGACTCCGACATCAATACTCGAAAACGATCAATACAAACTATACTGGGACGTTGAAATACATACAGACAAGACTATCCCAGTCAGTAGACCAGATATAGTTTTCCAGTCAAAGGCCGACAAAATTACCTACTTGATAGATATTGCCATTCCCAATGATGTTAATATCAAAAACACTTACGCTGGGAAGATATCTAAATACACAGACCTTGCGATAGAAATAAAACGTCTTTGGAAACAAAACAAAGTCACAATTGCCCCCCCCCCATATGAGGTCTGTCTCAGGCCTTACACCAAACACGTTTACACAACACCTTTGACAGTTGGGCCTGGACGAAAAGTTACACAAAGTATTCCAAAAGTCTGTAATCCTGAAGACCTGTAATATTCCTAAATTGCGATCAATAATAGCCAATAATAGTGTTGACTTAGCATAGCCCGTCAACACTTGTTGCTACCGCAATTATGCGAGAGCAACTTAGGTCAGATGAAATAATAATAATAATAATTCGGTATTCGGTGCGTGGCGACACCGCAGGGTATACCGAAGCCAAAGGATGTAAGCCGGCCGGCACCCTCCACAGCACAATTTGGACGGCTGCCTCCGGAAATGTCGGCTGCGGGCCCTAAGGCTAACCACCTGACGGGCCCTATCTTCGGGTTCGACCACCTCGAAGGAAAAGCACCTACACCGAGCCGGTTTCGGAAGCCGGCGTTGGGCAAGCAATTTACAGCGGGTCAGCGCTTTAGCGCTTTTTAGCTTGTGTTCCCTGAATAGCTGTGCTGTTGATAGCATCAAGCTGACAGGTAGCTGTCAGATTGTTGTGACAGTTGACGTAGTAACGGTTTGTTGGGTTATGTTGTTTATGTTTATCGTGTGTTTCTCCCAGCTATCAATTTATTGAATTTATTCTCTATCTCTATTCTATTTTTATAAATAATTTGGCGATCGTGGCAATTTGAAAACTGTGTGCTTTCATTGACCATACAAAGACGTCCATCATGAATTATATCGCAGAATTTCTTGATGAAGACCTAGAAATAGCTGCTAATATCGTTAATCGCAACAGGACAATAGTTTATGCAGTGGAAGATCTAGCATCTTCACTACAACCAGCACTTCCACAACGAAGAAATCCGGTTAGGAATGAAAATTATGTAGAAGACACAATACCTTTATACACGCCAGATGAATTTCGAAACCATTTTCGAATGTCTAGAGATACTTTTGAGGTAGGTCAATATTCATGATACAGGTTCTGTCATGTTAGTATAGCAGCCTATTATAATGCCAAAGCATAAATTCTTAGTCCTTATTATCCAAATTACATTTTAAGATTCACATATTTTTACAGTGTTACTTGTCTTTTCAGATACTTATTAATGAGATTGGCAGTCGCCTTCAACCATCCAGAGAACTATTGGTAAATGTGCAAAAGAAAGTGCTCTTTGTAATTTGGATGTTGGCAAAGCCAGAAACATTCCTTGCTTGCAGTGATAGATTTATAGAGAAATCATTAACGTCATTTGTGGTATGGTGGATGATTTTATTGTATGGCCAACATCGAGGCAGTGTGATGAAAATGCAGAGGTAAAAACACTTTTATTTGAATAATACAAGTATAGGAATACGACTTGTTAATTTTAGAATGTTTAGAGCTCATAAGTACTTATGTGTTTTCAGATATTCCAAGAGAGATCAAGAGGAATTGGAAATGTTGTTGGAGCCATAGATGGTACCCATATATTTATAAAACAGCCAGTTGGCAATGCTGTAGACTATTATAACAGATACCAATCGCATTCTGTAATTTTGCAAGCTGTGTGTGATCCAAGAAAACGTTTCATTAATATAAGTGTTGGTCACCCTGGACGTATGCATGATGCTAGAGTGTTCCGTAGAAGTTTGTTATACCAACGGATTGTAGATGAAGATGAACCTCTCATAAGGCCAGAATATCATATCATTGGCGATAGTGCCTATCCCCTATTACAGGAAGTTTTAACACCATATCGTGACACAGGTCATTTGACTGAAGCAGAAACAAGGTCAGATTTTCTAATATACGGTCAACAGTTGAAAGGGCATTTGGTCTTTTAAAAGGAAAATGGCGAAGATTAAAATTTCTCGATATGTCAGATTTAGAATTATTAAATTAAGTAATTGTAGCTGCCTGTGTGCTGCACAATTTAATTATAAACAGTGAAGGTGACCAGGTAGAGGAGGAGTTAGAAATTGTAGATGAGGGAGAGATCCCTATTGTAGCACCTAATAATATTACAGAAAGAAGACGGCATCAATTGGGAGAAGTCAAGAGAATAAATATAACAAATAATTTGGAATAATTGGTTGCCTTCCACTAAACAATACACATCCTGTCAAATTTGGAAATAGCTACATCAGGTTAAATGTCTTGCTGCTGTGTTCTTAGATTTCATTTAACACTACTTAACGCTTACATGAGATGAGCTTTAGTTCAGCGAGACCCTAGGCTTCACCCGTAGAGGATGGAGATTCTTGTGTAATCTATATACATTATAGTACATGGCTATCAGTCTATTGTTTTTTTGTACTTTAACTGGAATCAGTTAGCACAGTTACAAAACCATGAGATGAGAACTATCATAAGAAGGAAGCGCATTGTTATAGTATGTGTTAATTTTTTTGTATTAATTTGATTATTTTGGGATAATATTTTTGTATTTTTTGGTATCAGTACTTGTATCTTTGTACTAGAATAATCCTATTTTGAAATAAAGCTTCTTCTAATAGGTAGCCTTAATTTACCATTTGAGATTTTTACACATAAAGATTGATTATGATCTCGGTGCAATATTTAGGTATATGTTGCATATTTTACTTGAATTCTATTGGCTCTTTTTTGACAGATGTTATGATATTTTTTTTTATAGATTTGACCATTCAATGGGTGTGCTCAGCTCTTCTCAAAGTTGAATGTACACTGTGTGCAAGTATATTGTATCTGAATGCACCAAGGTATTAGGGATATAACGGATATAACACACATAAGTTTCAAAACAGAAGTGGAATAAAGTTTTGTTTTCTAAAAATATAAAAACAAGTAGCTTGAAATATATAAATACACATTTACTACTGCCTTTTTTCTTCTTCCAACTCGACTAACCGTGCCAAGAGTTTATTCCTTTCTTGTGCTGTTTCAACCAACACTTGCATGAGCTCATTGTTTTTATCTAGCGATTGTCTCAAAAGAGATATCTCTGTAACCTTTTGTTGTTCCATTTTCAACAACTCCTGGCGGTGTTGTAACAATCCTTTACTTTTTCTTTTATTACATTGAGGTGTGGTAGTGGGAGTTGTGCACCTTTCTGTGTAAACTTGTGTGGCAGACTGTTTGCTATTGACCACTCCAGAAGGGCCAGCTCCATCACTCATAGGACTGCTAAAAACATTTTGCATCTTCAATTTTTTTGAGGAAGATGTTAATTCTCCTGACATGCTTGGCGTTTCTGGCACAATTGCGCTAGTTGAGGTTTGGCTGTCAGCCTTCACAATAGGTTTTGCTGGATTCTGGTTTGGAAGAGATGATTCTATGATCCTCACTTCCACGTTGCTTGTTTTATCAACTGAGAATATATCACACATGGCATTATAAAATTTCCATGTCACATTAGCTTTCCCAGTTCTCTTTTTCGTGTTTTGGTTATCCCTTATGCGCATGAATGTTTGCTTGAGGTTTCTAAATTTTTTGTCTAAAATTTCTTCGTTTACATTATACTTGTAATTGTTGAATACAGCAACAATTTGTTGCCACAATGTTCTTTTTTTCATTTTTGGATTTCTAAATAAATCTCTTAATTTTCTGTACTCTTCCAACAAAAGAAGAATCATCTGATCATTCCAAATAATACCTAAAAGATACATATAATTATGAATCATGTTAATAAAAACAAATTGTGTATCATTACCCTCAGAGTCCAGTATTTGTGGAATCGGGTTCTCTGAGGCGGTACTACCAGGTACATCTGGATCACTCTCTTTTACTTGGTTTTCTTGGCTAATATAGCTCTGGTACAGATGCGTCGCATATGACGGATCTGGAAGAGAATTAAAAACATTTAATCCACAGCCTGGGTCAAAAATACCACGCGAAACAAGTTACTTTAGCAGGCAGATGCAATTAATAAATCCTA
Source organism: Callosobruchus maculatus (assembly GCA_951848785.1). NCBI lineage: Eukaryota > Metazoa > Arthropoda > Insecta > Coleoptera > Chrysomelidae > Callosobruchus > Callosobruchus maculatus. The sequence continues at coordinate 6,149,461 of CATOUR010000043.1, read as the reverse complement.
AGCAAACTAACCAGTAAGTATTTTCTCTCTTTCCTCTTTATTTATGGCTTCAAAATAGACGTCCTCGCCATTTATTTGGACACATACAAGATCGTTCTCCATTTCAGAAACTCAAACACACCAACAGCAAAATCTCGACAACGCTAATCACAACACAAAATACGAAAATAGACGCTAAAAAGTTAGGTTAGATTTTACTACTTTGTTTACAGCATCAAATTTCAAGCGGTTCAGCGCACGAAACGATACGCTTTATCGCTTTAATGAAGCGCTTCAGCGAAATGTCAGAATTTAGTAGCTTTGTGCAGTCGCTGTAATAAAGCGCTGCAGCGCTGTTGTTCCCTGAATGCGGCCATTATGTATCGTACCTTCGGAGGCAGGGATATGTTCGTGCTCCAGCTCAGTTGTTAACCAGGCTGAAAGTTCACCGGTAAGGCCCGCTGAGAGGGAAATCGACCAAGTTCTCTCACCTGGGGATTTCAGTTTCAGTGGTACAGATAGGATTCATGCAAAAGTTCAACTTTTCAGAAGTTCTAGGTGTAATGTAGCTACACTACAACCTATTGAAGATGAGCACATATATATGTAAATCAAATTATTGAAAATACATATTCAATATATGGTTTCTCAGAGTGATTCGATCCTGACTGACTTGAGGGGGAAATACGTCAATTTCTTCAGCTGGTAGCTCTGGATCATGTTGAGGCTGCTGGTCCATTTGTATATTTGCGCTAATGCTGATGTGTAAAACACAACAGGCATTAATGATGCATCCAGCTTTAGTTCAACACTCTCTTTTGCCAGGCAGCGAAATCTCATTTTTAATAAGCCTAAAACAAATATGTTATATTTAATAAAATCTTGAAATTCATTTCTATTAATGTTAGAGGCAGCACGTTACAATCAACTATGTATTGGCTGAACTTTGCCTTTTCGAAAAAAATTATAAATAAAGACATTTTATAATGTTTTTGTAACTTTTTTACTTGCACCCTAACTATTCAATTGGTTTTTACCTAAGCATCTCTCAACAGTGTTTCTTGCTAGTGATAGCCTATTATCGTAACGACTTTGTGACGTATTGGGAGTCATAATCCATGGCTGCTGAGGATAGCCACTATCTCCTAACAGCCAGGATGACCTACCTCCTTCCAAATAGTTCGCTCCATATGGGTATGGGGCAGTGAATTTCTCCATACGAAGGAATCATGCGTGGATCCACCATAATTGGCATTTACACTCAAGATGACAAGATAGCATCACAAATTATTTGGACGTTCTTGGTGTGGAAGCTGAAATAAAGGTAGATGTGATGCCTGCAGCAATATCTCCTTTGGCGTTCTCTGTTCAATAGTCAAGCAATGCAATTTAATATATAGTTGTAAAATAAAAACACTAAGCAATGTGTCACTTTTCACTATAATCTGTATCCATTCTAACAAATTTGATATAACTGGAGCATGTATTCTCAGATGCACATGATTTTGTTTCTAAAGCACTTGGCACAAATATGTTTTAACAGCACCATCCTTGAAGTTTACTATTGTTTTTGAGATATGTGAATTGATTTTTTGAATCCATTTTTTAATCTAGAACTCACCCTTTTCGATTTACATATATGTGCTCATTCTCAACAGGTTTCAGTTTAGCCACATGAGTGGCATCTGTTACACCCACAACCCCTGGGAAGTTGAACTTTTGCATAAATCCTAACTTTACCAACTGCTTGTCTTCATTATTTAATGGGAACTTGATCCATCTTGACTAATGCAATCTCTAATGCTGTTGCAACGATCGTGTCCTTTTCGTAGACAATTTATGCAAAGTTTCAATTCCTTTACTTTTGCATGACGATTCAGAGGATTTAATTTCAAAACATAAGGACAATAGAAAATACTATGATCGTTTTCACAAAAATGACATTTAAATTTAACCGTGGGCGTGTGATTGTCTGATGATCTGGCCTGATTTGATGTTTGATACGAATGTTTTGACTTGCTTTGTTGCCTTTTTCTTTTACCCTATTGGCCACGTTATTTTATAACGCTTCAAGAAGTTCTGCTTTCTTGTGAAGAAATGATTTGAATGTTGCTACGCTTGGCGAAAGTTCAAATTTCTGTTTTTCTCACTCACGCGCGGTGTATCTGTCAAGTTTGCTAGAAACTATAAAAATAATGAATGTGCTCCAATGATCTACCGGTTCGCCTGAACTCTTTAAACTGTTCAAATGTTCAAATAGAGTGCTTCATGCCAAAACGTAGCATTCTGCGCTGAAATCAAGTGACTGAATGGTTTGGGCAGCAACACCATCAAGTGATGCCCTAAGGTAATGATATTTTTGAATTAAACTGATGTTTGTGTTTTCATGAATTAGTGACAGGAAACGATCACGAAACTCCATCCATTTGCCCAAGTTCCCGTCGGCAAATTTATGGTCGGAAGCTTAATATTTGAAGACTGTACGACTTCATTTTGTTTGTTTGACTTAACGCTATAAGCCAACTGCGACTGATTGTCTTGTTCAGATGCTGTATATGAATCACTAATTCCCAATGACTGTGCTAAAGGCTTAGCCTGTGACATGGCTGAATGACATCCGTTTTCAAAATCTTCGCGCTCTGATATCTGTTCTTCAATGTCATCAACAAACATATCGATTTTCCCCTGTATGTAATCAAAATCCGAAATGATACCTTGCGCGAGCGATAACCTATCTCTCAATTCAATCCCGCCTGAATCTGACAATGTATCTAAGCGTTTTGACAAGAGAATATTTCAAAAAAATTTAGCTTTAGCTTTTAACGAAGCCCTTTTCTGATGAGTGTATTTAATTCGGACATTCTGATTGATCTGAATTTAGTACTGCAAGTATAAATTGACAACATTATCTGTAGGTATTCCGTTAATGTTAGGAAACTGAATAATATGTGTGGAACGTCCTATGCCAACACCTACGTAGGCCATTCTCATAATATCCATACTAATCCCAAAGTGACTTCGCAAAAAATACAGTGAATTAAATAGTCATAAGTTTCAAGTTAATATTACAGTAGAACCCCTCTAATCCGCCCTCTGCTGGTCCGACGCTCCGCTTAATCCGACCTTGCGTAATCATGCGAGCAGGTATACCGGCATGTCGATGACTCACCGCCAGTAGAGCCGTTGTCCGTTGTCCACTTTGTATTTAGTTTCGTTCCAGAGAGCTCTGAGTCAACATGTCAGGAGTAAAACGTAAACACGTCACTCTTTCACTAAATGAAAAATTAGCAGTGTTACAGAGACTGGACAAAGGAGAGTCACTACAACAAATCGCGAAAGAACTCAATGTAGGCGTTACGACAATTAAGGATTGGAGAAAAAATCGCAAGGACATTGAATCATACACGATTACGATTGATGGTGAAAACGCCCTTAAGCATCGCAAAACACTAAAAAGGGCCAAACTGGAACTGCTTGATAATGCATTATGGATGTGGTTCTGTCAAGAAAGAAGGAAAGGAACTCCGATATCTGGTCCAATATTAAAGGAAAAAGCAATCGTTTTGCACAAAAAACTGAAAGCGGAAAGTGAGTTCGCAGCTAGTGAGGGTTGGATTGATCGTTGGAAAAATCGTCATGGAGTACGGTTTGTTTCAATTTCAGGTGAAAAATTATCGGCTGATAACGAGGCTGCCAGGGAGTTTTGTGTGAAGTTCCAAGAAATTTTCAAGGAAAATGAAATGTTACCATGCCAAGTTTATAACATTGACGAGACAGGGCTAAACTTTAAAATGTTGCCAACCAAAACGCTCGCAGCTTCAAATGAATCTGTGACAGGAACGAAGCTTATGAAAGATAGGATAACAGTCGCTCCTTGTAGCAACGCAGATGGCACACACAAGCTTCCCCTGTTTGTTATCGGCAAATCGAAGAAACCTAGAGCTTTTAAAAACCTAAATCCATCTTCCTTGCCGGTTTATTACCGTAATCAAAAATCTGCTTGGATGGACTGCAACCTTTTTAAATCCTGGTTTTTTGACGAGTTCGTTCCGTCGGTCGAAAAAAATCTGAAAGAAAAAAAACTGCCTGCTCGTGCTATACTTCTGTTGGATAATGCACCTTCACATCCACCAGAGCAAGAATTAGTAAAAGGGGATATTAAAGCTCTTTTTCTGCCTCCGAATGTGACCTCACTCATCCAACCAATGGATCAGGGAGCTATCGAATGGTTGAAGCGGCGATATCGCAGAAAGTACATCAGCTCAATCTTAGAAAAGTCCGAACAAGGTTTTAACATATTTGAAGCTATGAAATCCCTGACTATCAAAGATGCTATCTACACAATCGCTGCGTCATGGGATGAACTGAAACCTGACACTCTGCGAAAATCATGGCGTAAGCTTTGGCCAGAAGTTATGACTGAAACTGACCAAACCGAGGACCAGCAAAACAACGATTCACAGGAAATTGTTAAAGATCTACAAACCCTAGACCCGAACGTTCTTGCCAGTGAAGTTGAAGATTGGATAACCGAATGTGACAAAGACTGTGATTCTTACGAAGAGCTCGATGACGACCAGATTCTTGCCGCTGTTATAGAAACCGATAACAAGGAAACTGCAAACGAGGACTCTGACTGTGAAGAAGACGAACTCCCTACCCGTATTTCACACACCGATGCCAAGAACGCTTTCGACATAGCCCTTCAGTACATAGAGCAGAATCCAACCTCAACCCCAATGGACATTTTGTGGATCAAGAAATGGAGAGACACTGCTGCTAAGTCTAGTATTTCATGTGCTAAACAAAAATCTATTACTGACTTTTTTACTAAATAATTTTACTTTTAAGCTAAAACAATGTTTACAAACTTCATACATCACTTATTTCATTGTAAAAGTTCTGTTTCGTATATGTATATGATAAATACATACATATTGGCTTTTTGGATAATCCGACCTTTTTTACGTTCCGACCATACCCCTAGTCCCGAAGGTGACGGATTAGAGGGGTTCTACTGTAGAACAAATCTGGAACCGGTTTTCACGGAGGTGAGAAGGTAGCAACGGATGTAAAAATGTAGCAATGGAGGTGAGATTTAATGTTCACAGAGGTCAAATATAACCCGAGTAAGTGATTGACGATTGTCAACAATAATTAACAGCACATAAGTGGATGAAGGTACCGTGTAATAGCATCTGAAGTTCAGATGGATGAAACTTAATTTTATGAATCTACATATATTGGTATACAGCCATATTGTTGATGACAACAGAACATGACAGCACAGATCATGACTCAAGTTGCCTCATCGACGTTGTTGTACACTTCCATCCACTAGTGCCTGTCATTAAATTCAAGAACAAATTTATTTAGAAAGAATTATAGATTCTATAGAAACATAAAAAAAATGCCAACTCATCTGAGAAGATAAAATAATAACTATACAATTAGGGTAATCAAGGTTATCAGAAAAAACATATTCATTGGTTTTGTCATTGAATTCTGGGCGCAATAATCTAATCTGATCTACATCCGCTATGTAGTCTCGTTGTGGGAACACAAATGTTTTCCTATCAGTTTTTTTCATGAGCTTCATGGTGTATTCACCTCCTCCATCATTTCAGAGAATAATACCGACATAGTGTCTCACAATCTTCTTTCCCGTCAGTTTTATTACAACATGCCTTCTCGAAAATATACCCTCAAAGATGCAAGTGGAATGTGATCTCAACAAAAGATAAACGTCTGTATAACGCAGTCATTCGGAAGTGATCTCGTGACAACCTGAAAGAGTTAACGAAATATAACAAGCTGTCATTGAACAAAGAAAAAACAAGATTTTTAGTATTTTTACAACTTACAAAAAGAAATTGCCAAATTTGGGCTCACTAAATATACTAATTAATGAATTCAATGCAGTAAAACACCTAATAACAAACTACATTTTAGAGAAGAGGTGACAGAACATATTTCCTATTTTAATAAAAAACCTTAAGGATTCATACCAACATTTTGATCACTGATCACAACCTCCCAAACAGCACTCACAAAACACAAGTCGATCAGGAGAAGCAGCAAATTGTGGCCAAAACGTACTTACTAAAAGCCCCACTTTGTTTACTATAAAAGAATCATGGCCGCCTTGGCGTCGGGTGATTCGTTGCTTAACATTTCGCCAACACGTGTGGATGGCATCCTAAGAGCCCGTCCAGATAAAGCGATTTACGCGCGAGTAGACTCGCGCGTAGTCATTCGCGCGTTCCCGAGATACTAGAGCTACATACATCCCATCCAGATGCTCTCGCGCGTTGTTTTACTCGCGCGTAAAACGCTTGTAACGCGCGGGACTCTCGACTCACCAGTTATACGCGCGAGCGCCGCGCGAGTTGAGATACTCTGGCGACATTGTTGCGTCCAGTACAACTCGCGAGTTCATGGTGTGTGAACGTATTTGTTTTTGAAAATGGAGCGTGATAACTTCGATACAGAACTTTTCATTGACGAAGTCGAAAAAAGAGTAGCGATATGGAATATGGAATCATCCGATTATTACAATAGACTCATAAAACGTAGGAACTGGGAAGAAATAGTTGAAATATTTTGTGAAGCTGGTGATTCTGAAGAAAAGAAAAAAATTAGGTGGGTAAAGAATAGTTTATTTAATAATATGACTTCTTAGACTACATACATGAGTATGTACTACATGACTCAATTATATCATTTTGTCGCCTTTCTCTTTGTTTACGAAGCTTCCATCGCCAGTATGCACGCCACAACACAACTGCTGTATCCAACTCCATGTTTTTAACTGGAAGAAAATCCCTCCTAGCGTAGAAACGCAAGTGAAACGCGACATCTGGACGCAATATGAATTGACTACGCGCGAGTCCACTCGCGCGTAAATCGCTTTATCTGGACGGGCTCTAAGAATCTGTTAGCCGTTCGGCGAGCTACGACAGAAAAAGAGAGAGAGAGGAGAGAGGGACGAAGCATGGCCGCAAAAGACTTACACAATACAATATTACTATCTTTCTGCATTTGCATATATCTGTTCTGCAATGATATCCCTTATTCCTTGTCTGTGTGTGTCATGAGTGACAGTCTCGAGTTTCAGTCAGTACGTGCTCAGATTAAAATACAAAAACAGTGCTAAAGCAATTATTAAAGCGCTGAATCTCAAAATCACATTATCCTAAGTGACCCTGACCCTGCCCTAACCACACTCACACCGCAAATGCGGTACGAGTACGATACTTTGTTCTAAGTATCGATACGGCGATAGTATTGATAATTCAATGTCGATGCCTAAATATCGATGCTTTCGTCGTCTAATATCGATACTCCGATATTATCGAGGTATCGATAATAACGCTAGAGACAGAGGTTATCCGTCCAGTGTTCGGGCGTCATTTCACGTTTTCGTTGGTGATTCAGTGTGTTTTGAACAGTTAATTGTGTAAATTGTGAATAAAAACAATGGTTAGAACCTGCTCTTTGTGCAAGAAGGAATATATACCGGGTGAGAGCCGATCTTGCCACACGTATGTATTGTTTACAATTTACACGATATCTGCAGTGGCGTAACTTTACGGTATGTGCTATTTTAGGATTCCTAAATCGCCGAGCTTGCATTTAGATGACAACCTGGCTATAAAAAATAGAAAGAAAATAGGATTTTTGGGATTCATAATTGCAATTGATAGTTTACAAGGAATATACTCAGATTATATTACCACCTATATAATGGATTTTGCTCTGACTTACAAATTTTCCCAAGATCATTTGGAAATTTTCTTTTCTGCTGTCCGAAGCAAAGAAGGAAGTTCCAACAATCCGACACCTTGGCAATTTGAACATATCTATAAAAGAATGTTAGTTCATGCAGAGATTAAATGGAGTGAACATGCCAATGTCACTGCTCTTGATTACTCTACCATCCTGACTTACTCTAGCTTAACAAAATCCAAAGAGGGAGAAAATATCTTGGAATCAGAGGAGCACCTAAAGTCTGACCGAAATCTGTATGATATTGTTGCATACATAGCAGGCTTTGTAGTGGAAGTTTTGAAGAAGTGTGTTACCTGTGAATCTTGCAACAGTCTCTTAGCGTCTGACATTTCTTTATCAAGTCTCCAGTTGAAGAAAGCATATGGACAGTTAACAAATGCATCTCAGTTCAATGTAGATATTTGTAAATCTGCGGAAAAATGTCTCAAAGTCCAGTTATCTTCTAAAACACTGAGCCACCCGATTTTTAAAGGTACAGTATTTGACACATTTGATCATCATTTATCTGATCAGGAGCACTGCCTTGATCTAATAAAACTTGTTTAAAAAAAATATTTTAGCTTAAGATTCCACCACGAAACTTCAAAGCTAAAATCAGTTGAATGGATCAGAAATATGTTCACTAAAACCATTTTATTTAAAAATCAATGAGAAGTATAGCTTGGAGATAAGTAATCTTGGGATGGGCAAAGGCACCAGCTAATGTGAGTTCTAAATTAGGAGTATAGTGTTTCAGTTCGCAGGTAATTCGATCTAATAGAGCCAACAATCAACTCCCATAATCATTATATTTTCTATTGAATATGGACTAAAGACCTTGTTATGGGATGAAGAACATATACAAAAAACTATATTGTAGCATTTCCTCATTATATCACATTGTCCCCATGGCTTCAGTGTGCAAATTACAATAATCGAAACAAGCCTCTAGTATTGAAAAAACAGCGAACAATCACAGTAAGTTATTATATACCTTAATACTGCACCAGATGGTACTTTGAAAAGAAATACGGATTTACAAAATTGTCGGTGAAGATGGATGTATTAGGCGCGTCCACACTATGCCGCGGTTGGCTGTTGGTAATTCCGGGTCGGCAAAGCCAATACAATGTAGACACGACCATTGGCCTGTGCCGCTGAGCCAATGGTTTGCCAACGAAAATCGCTGTAGTGTCGGTCTCCATCAAAGGAAGCCAGTGAGAGCCGGTAGTGGGGACGTGCGAACCGTTGGCTTCACGCGGCACGCACGTCGCTCGTAGTTCAGTTGTGGCTGGCACTGTGCCGTATTCAGTCATGGAGTGGACCAACGCAAAAGTTTGTGAGCTTATTGACCTTTACCGTGATTGTCCTGTTCTGTGGGACTGTCGTTTAAAAGTGTACAAAGATAGAAACAAGATGCTCTACAAGAAATCGCAGATTTGTTTGGTATTGATAAGAAGTAGTGGAAAAGAAAATTAAAAACCTAGTTTGTCATTTCTTACGTGAAATAAAGAAGGAGAGAGACTCAAGTAAGTCTGGTGCGGGAAATTCTGATGTCTACAAGAGTAAATAGTTCAGCTTCAACAACATGATATTTCTGAAAGATCGAAATACACCTAATGAAAAGAGGGACACAATCACGCAGGTAAATATATATATTAATACAGTAAATTCATACAATAATTGGTAATTATATTTGACATTAAAATACAACACACATGACATAGTTTAGGGCTTATTATTTGTAGTGTTGAAAGGGTATTCCAGCCGGGGAAATAAAGAATTTTGCAAATTCATTTCTAACGTGTTGTGCTTCATCAGTGCTGTAATATGGGGCACTTGCTCCTTGTTGGTGGCCAAACGCTTGGCGTGTGTAACAAAACGCAAGTTACTTTTGATTTCTTTATTCTGGAATAATGGCTTCCAGAGCGGACGCGTTGTACTGGCGAGGATCACGGTCAACGTTTTTTACGTCCGGACCGCATGAACACTTGTTCAAGACTCACTTTTACTAGAAAGTTCGTTACAGTTACGCAATAGTTGCAGTGTTGCCAGGTCAAATCTTAACATTAAGGTAACTGGTATAGGCAACCGGTATTACACACAAGTGCAGGATTAATAAGAAACGTACATCGCGCCCGCCTTAAAAGCCCTAGCTTTTAACAAAATAGAAATAGAACAGTATATCATGTACAGTGGATCAGTAGATCAGTACAATAAATCAACGATAAATCAAACTACAAATTCAAGTACAATCAAAAAAGTAACACATATTAGAACTATGCTTCAAATAATCAATAGGTATAGTTAAGTTGTATAAATAACCGAAAAAACATCAAACTTAACATAAATCTGAGGCACATAAATTATAACATGTGTGCCAACAAAGTTTCACAATTTCAATAGTTATTCACTGTCAATGGGCAGCGCACACACCTTCACTACCCCACGTTTGGTGACGCCATTAGAGGTTTTAACACGCACCACACGCACCACCTCGTCCTTGCCAGGGTGGAGCTCGCAAACTCTACCAAGTCGCCATTGTTGCACAGGTAAGTCATCCTCTTTCAGGACAACCAAATCGCCTACATTCAATTTTGAAGGCTGGTTCCGCCGCCATTTGGTCCTCTGCTGAAGAGTTGTGAGGTACTCCTTGGACCACCTCCGCCAAAAATGAGATGTGATGGCCTGAAGACGCTCGTACATTTTTAAACGATTTACTGGAGTAGTATCTTCAGGATATTGTTCCGGTATAGCCAACATAGTGTCACTTATAAGGAAATGACTAGGTGTTAGGACAGAATAGTCTTTGGGATCGCTTGAAATTGATGTCAAAGGTCTGGAGTTTAGTATGCTTTCAATTTGGCACAAGATAGTGTACAGTTGCTCAAAATTTAAGTAAGCATTTCCCATGACTTTAACCAAAAGAGTTTTTGTAGATTTAACCATAGCCTCCCATAGGCCACCTTGATGCGGTAATCGAGGAGGTATAAATTTCCACGTTATTTGGTTATCAAGTAAAAAACTACGTATTTGCTCGTTTGAGATATTTTGTTGAATCCAATTCGCCGTCTTAATCATTTCATTTTTCGCGCCTACAAAGTTTGAACCGTTGTCGCTATATATGGTTTTGCACAACCCTCGCCTGGCAACAAAGCGTTTCAAACAGTTCAAAAACGAATAAGTTGTTAAATCGCCCACTAGCTCTAAGTGCGTAGCCTTCGTGATAAAACACACGAAAACACAGATATAAGCCTTGACGAGCTTTCTTGTTTTTAGAGTACCATCCTTGACCAAGATGGGACCTGCAAAGTCCACGCCTACAGTCAAAAATGGTCTACCAGGTGTTAATCGATCTGTAGGAATTTCGCCCATAATTGGGGCTTCGCTAGATGGCCTAGCCCTAAAGCATATCACACATTTCCGCAAATTAGCCCTAACAGCGCTCTTACCCTGTATCGGCCAAAATTTAGTTCTTATGTTCGCTAAAACGGTTAACACTCCTGCATGCAAACATTTCTCATGTTCTTGATTTATCACTAGTGTTGTGAAAACGTGTTTAGAAGGCAATATATAAGGATTTTTCTTTCCATAATCACAGATAGATTTGTTTAGTCGACCGCCTACTCTTAGAAGTCCCTCGTCATCCAAAAAAGGACTCAAAGATAGTAATTTGGAGGACTTACGTAACGGTTTGTTGTTGCGTAAGTAGTGAATTTCTTCGGGAAAGGAAGACGCCTGAACCTTTCTTATTAGAACCTTTAAAGATTTATCTAGCTCTTCTCTTGATAAATCCCCCGTGCGCTTAGTATTTAATTTGTTTTTAGAATTGTTCGCAAATCTCAAAATGTAAGCAACTACGCGTGTAATTTTGACAAGCTTGAATATCTCTCTAAAATTGAATCGTCTAAGCCGCTGTTTGAGAGAAAACAAAGTTGTACTGACTTTAGTTTCTCCGGGACATCGGTTGGCTCAGTATATTTGTTTTCCGGTCATTTGTCTTCAAACGAGAGTAAAAATTCCGGACCATTCCACCACAACGTTGAGCCTGTAAGCACACTCAAGTTTGTTCCACGTGACAACAGGTCCGCTGGGTTTAGTTCCGATCTGATGTAACGCCAGTCGTGTTTGTGAGTTTTATCTTGGATATGGGACACACGATTCGCCACGAATGTTTTCCAGCTACTAGGATTCCCTTTTATCCAAGACAACGCGACCATACTGTCTGTCCAGTAGTATTTTTCATCAAATTTGATGTCAATTTGCTCGACGACCCTTTGCACCAAGTCCGCCGACAGCATAGCTCCGCAGAGTTCTTACTTGGGTAAAGCAATCGTCTTCAAGGGAGCCACGCGCGACTTCGCGCAAAGCAGATTTGATTGCCGCTCGCCATGTTCATTTACCGTTACCACGTACACGCACGCGCCGTATGCCTGTTTGGATGAATCACAAAACGCGTATAAAATGATTCGTTCAAATTTGGTTTGCGTTACTTGCCTCGGTATAGTAATTTCACCTATGTTTGATAAGTCATTTAACAGATTTGTCCAAGAAGTGTGTAATTCAACGGATATAGATTCGTCCCAGTTGAACCCTTCGCGCCATAACGCTTGTATTATCAATTTGGCCTTGACCACTATCGGACCTACCAAACCTAATGGGTCAAACAGTTTTGCAACCGCGGATAAGACAGTGCGTTTAGTAACCCTGGAAGCTGGTTCTATTTCTGTTGGGTAACTGAATGTATCGTTATGAGCGTCCCACGACAGACCTAATATTTTTGATGTCATCTCCAGATATTTGAAAGTTTTTGTTACTTGCGCCCATCCCTTCGAGCACGTCAGATTTATTTGACGCCCATTTTCTTAATGGCATACACGCACTATTTAAAATTTTTGTAATTTCAGACCTTAAACGTTTTACCTCCTCAACGGTATCAGCGCCTGAAATCAAGTCGTCCATGTAGAAGTCTTGTTTTATGATATTTGTCGCTGATGGATACCTATTTTCGAAATCGTTTGCGGCTTGATGTAATGCGCGTACCGCCAAGAAAGATGCTGGTGCAGTGCCGTACGTCACGGTATTCAAGCGATAATGCTGCAACTCCGAATCTCTGTTTTCGCGCCAAACTATCCGCTGAAAATCCCTATCTGCGTCTGTTACTAGTATCTGCCGATACATTTTGTCCACATCGGCCGTCATTACAACATTGTGTTTTCGAAATGATAACAAAATTGAGAATAAATCTCTTTGCAAGACTGGACCGACCTTCAGAACGTTGTTAAGTGATAAGCCGGTATCTGACTGCGCAGACGCGTCAAAAACGACTCGCAACTTCGTTGTCGTTGAACTTTCACGCAATACGCCATGATGGGGAAGATAAACCGTTTTTTCCTCCACATCGGAATCTGGATCAATTTCGCTCATATGTCCCAAACGTTCATACTCACGCGTGAAATCAATATACATCCGTTTCATTTCATCATTTTTATCCAGTCTTTTTTCTAAGTTAAAAAATCGCTGAACCGCCATTTTTTTGTATCTCCTAATTGATTTACATTCTCTTTAAATGGTAACGCTACTACGAACCTCCCAGTTCTATCGCGAGTATAAGTTTTTTCAAAATGTGTTTGACATTCTAGCTCTTCAGCCGTAAATTTGCGTTCCTCATCTATGTTTTCTATTCGCCAAAATTTCTCTATTTCCTGGTGCAATTGTTCGTTCGCTATCGCTAACATAGAGACTGTTTTTTGGGACTTCCCAATCGCGCTAATGTACCCTCCGATTATCCAACCGAACGCAGTTTTAGATATAACCGGATCATTTCTACCTTCTTTTATCTGTCCTATTCTGACCGCTCTATAATAAACATCTGCACCTAATAACATTTCAACTGGTGAAGACACGTTGAAATGCTCATCCGCCAGCTTTATACCGTCAGGGATTTTTACCAATGATTTATCAAATGAGGTTATTGGTAAATCGTCAGTGATTTTGTCAAGAATATAAAAGTTTTCTCGAGTTTTATATCTCTGATCTATCGAAAATATCGTAGCTTCTATTTTCTCAAATATTGAACTCGCGGTTCTGTTTACGCCTTCAACTTCTACTGTTACGTCGGTTGTTTTTAAATCCAACTGCCTTGCGAATTCTTTGGTTACGAAATTTGACATGGATCCCGGATCTAACAATGCTCTACATTTCACCAACTTACCGTGTGCATCGCGCACCATTACGTATGTCGTAGCTAGAATTACCTTATTAAAATGTCTAGCAGTATGCGCTGAAATAACCGCGCCCGCCTTAGCGCCGTTTATTTGTGCACCCTCTACGCCACTGGATACCGCTCCAGTATGTATTGTCGTCGTTACTACAGCGCGCCCCGAATTATTGCTAAAAATAGAATCATCAGCTGATTTTCGGTTACGATCTTCACCGTCCGTCGCAGGTATCGTACCAGCCCTCGCCGGTATTGTTTTTTCTAGGGTCCGAACATCTCCGTTCCCCCTTACCTCGCTTCCCTGGCCCGCGCCGCCAGGCGTTGTCGTCCCAGTATTGCCGTTGGAATTCGACACTGAATTATGGCATTCAGAATCCTTTACCAAATTTGCCTGTCTGCACAAAATTATATGATGTCTGGAATTGCATTTTTTACAACCCGATGATCGACAATCCCTTTTATAGTGGCCTGGCCGTAAACAATTACTACACAGTCTATATTTTACTGATTAAATCGTATTTTTCCTTCACAGACAGCTTATTGTAATTTTTGCAATCGAAATTCAAATGACTCTTTCCGCAAAAAGCGCAACTATTATGGCTATTAGTGTTTACGTTGCAAACTAACCGCTCTTCACGCGTGAAGTTTCTATCCGATTTCGGTTTATTACCTTTGTTATACAGTTTTTCCAGTATATTACTCCTTTTTGTCAAAAACGCAATGACCTCAGTTACTGTTAAATTCTCCAAATTTTCAGCATGTTCCTCATATTTGTTGCGTGTGACACTATCTAATTTATTAACTAATAAATGTATAAGTAATCTATGACATAATTCTTGGGAATCTATTAACACTTCTATAGCATTCAAATTTTTATTGAAATTATTATCAGTTTCCTCAAATAAGTATGTGATTCCGTTTTAACCGGTGATAATTCAAACAATGCCTTGATATGATTATCTATAATTAATCTTTTATTTTCGTATGTTTCCCTTAGAAGGTTCACGCTACTTCATAATTTCTTTCTGTGGTTTTTAACGATTGAATCAATTGAGCTGCCTCGCCCTTCAGGCATGATCTTAAATAAAAAAATTTCTCGACGTTATCCAAATTTGCATCATTGTGGATTAATGAACTAAAAATATCCTGAAAATTTAGCCATTGGTCGAAAGCACCATGAAATTCCGGTAAATTCATAACCGGTAACTTTACCCTGTCTCTAATAGATCGCAGCCCTCCATTACCACTGCTGCTGTGGCCAGGCGAGGGTGGTGTTGCTCCCGGACCAAATTCTAAAGCTGTATCATCTCTCAATCTGTTAATTAATTTTTTTGCTTCCGCTTTGACTTTATAATATGTGTTTTCAAAAGTTTCACGCTCAGTTTCATTACTTTCGTCTGGGTTAAGGCATTCTATTTGGCCCTGTATATCATCAAAATTTCTAAAAATAATGTTTAAATCAGATACACGAGACTCTAATTCTTCTACTTCTAATTCATATTCGTCGAACGTAGATAAAAAGTTTTTGAATCTAGTGAGTTGGGCCTTTAATGTGGCTCTTTTAATCTTTAAGGCTTTTATCTCGCTATCCGACATTTTTTTTAAACGTATGTAATTAGTGATATAAGTTTGGGAAATGGGAAGGAAATAGGAAGCGACAGTAAGTTGGCGACTCTCTTTGTTCTCTCACTTGACTTCGCTGCTGCTGCTGCTTCTTCGCTGGCACTTAACTGCCTTCAGTTGTCGTGCGTGGGTGTGAATGTTCCTGTGTTTCGTCGCTGAATGCCCGTCTTCAGGCCTTGCTTTGTGATCCTCGCTGTGTGTTGACTTGTATGTCTTTCATCGCTTTCGTATTCCCGTCGCATACGCTTTGTGGACTGTATGTGAAGTAGATTTGGTAGATTCGCTGTAGATTTTGCTGCTTCGCAAGTCGCGCTTTTCTGGTTTATTCTTGCTACTTCGCAAGAGTCGTATCGCTGCTGTTTCTTGTTACCTCACAAGAAGAATTTCATTTGCTGTTTCCCACGAAACCACGTGCTTCCTGCTGCTTCTGAGAAGTCTATCGCGGCTCGAAGTGACCATGTAATATGGGGCACTTGCTCCTTGATGGTGGCCAAACGCTTGGCGTGTGTAACAAAACGCAAGTTACTTTTGATTTCTTTATTCTGGAATAATGGCTTCCAGAGCGGACGCGTTGTACTGGCGAGGATCACGGTCAACGTTTTTTACGTCCGGACCGCATGAACACTTGTTCAAGACTCACTTTTACTAGAAAGTTCGTTACAGTTACGCAATAGTTGCAGTGTTGCCAGGTCAAATCTTAACATTAAGGTAACTGGTATAGGCAACCGGTATTACACACAAGTGCAGGATTAATAAGAAACGTACAAGTGCTTCTTCTTGAAGTTCGAAGGATGTTGACCAAAGCTTGATTTGCAGGGGATTGTCTGCAAGTTCCTGGATTGATCTCACCTGTGGTTGAGCACTCAGAGTCGAATGTTCCGGGGGGATTGTACACTGATTTAGAGTTACTTTTCCTCAAGTAGTTGTGCAGATAAAGTACTTCCAACACCACCACCGCAGCCCGCTCTGGTTGTAATAGCATAGGTCTTCGTAGTATGCGGTACACAGAGGATATTATGCCAAACGCATTCTCAGACAATCTACGTGTTCTACTTAACCGATAGTTAAACACCCTTTCCTTGGAATTTTTTTTGAGCACCTGGAAATGGTTTCATAATGTTTTTTGACATAGGAAAAGCATCATCGGCTACAAAAACATACGGTGTTTCATCTAATCTTCCAGGAAGAGCAGTAGGAGGAGGAAGATGCATTGTGGTGTTCTTAAGGCAATCTTTGAATGTTGTGTGACTAAACACACCTCCATCCGATATTCTACCTTGACAGCCAATATTTGCGTAGATAAAGTTGTAGTGCGCATCTACCACCGCAAATAGAACTATGCTGAAAAACCCCTTGTAGTTGAAATATTCTGTGCCACTATGGATAGGTGCTTGCAACGTAATATGCTTCCCATCCAAGGCCCCGACTCAGTTTGGGAAATTCCACTTATCATTGAACTCTTTTGAAACAACTTTCCACTCTGCCTCATTTTGTGGTATCTGAAACAAAATGATAACAATATAGCAATATTCAATCATTAATCTTTTCCTTATTTTCAGGACGAGCATACAAATGAAGATGAAGATGCTGCAGATGAAACCCAGATTGTCGACCAGGACCAAGTTGCTGGATCAAGTAAAGACACACCTCGTAGAGGTGGCAAGACAAATAAAAGTTTGCCAAGGGGACCGTCTGTTCGGCTAGGCGGAGGCCCAGAAAAGAAACAAAAGACATCAGCTACAGAAGAAGCTCTGTCAATTATGAGAGGTACCCAAGGACGGCAGATATCAGGTATGGATCAGTTCAAGTCTTTTGGAGAGCTAGTAGGACTCCGTATTAGAGACCTCCCATCATCAAATTCTCAGAATATTGTCAACACCTTATTAGCAATATTTTGTTTGAAGCGGAAATGGGCAAGTAGGAATATGGCAACCCATTGAGTGGAAGGTACTCACAGCCTTTCTACCCAATCCCGAACTACGTACAGCAACCGATTCCTACCCCGATGCCACCAGCTTGTCCCAATCCAAACCCATTTGAGCAGCGGTCTTTTCATGGACAATCACAAGTAACCTCTCCACAGTCAGCCATAAGTCCTACGTCTTCAACCTATACGTTAAGTGACTCTTGACACTATGTTGATGCACCTGTAGTTCCCACCTCATCTCTACAAAATTCAAATTTGTGTTGGACTTTTGTCCATTTTTTGTTGTAATAAACTTAAGACACATTTTAACTGAGTAAATTTTTCATTTGTAATAGAGAATGTTTTGTTCTAATAAACTTGATATACATGTTGACCAAATAAAGGATTTATTTGTAATAGACTATTTTTCTTACCTTGATATAATCCTGTAAAATGCTGACAGTGCGTCACAAACAATCGGGATTATGTCTGATTTTATTTGCTTTGAAATCTTGAATGTGTAACATAATGAGGTATAAGAGCCTCCAGTTGCTAAAAACCGCAGAGTAACTGCAAGGCGTTCATGTGGAGGAATAGCACTTCTGAAGGGTGTGTCTCGTTTCTGAATGATATGAGCTATCTTATTTGAAAGGCCTTCTAAGTCACTACTTTTCATTCGAAAAAAGTTTTTGAAACCACATCCAGATCTGTACTCGAGATTTAATTCGTCTGCATCATCCAATAACAAATCCTTCATTAACTCACTAGTTCCGTATTTTCTTCTACTTTGAAGGCTTGGACGCACCCAGAACCGTCGTTTGCGCCGTTTACGCACTTTTTCGCTGTTTTCCATAATAACTATAAACGCACCTCCTCGGCAGACATTTTGCGACTGAATGCCAACTCAGGTGTAGACAGCAAGCCAAAATTGGCTTTGCCGCGTTGGTTTTGCCAGCCCGGCATTGCCAACAGCCAACCGCGGCATAGTGTGGACGCGCCTTTAGTTTTTCATGCTTTTATGAAAAATGAAAACGAAAATTAAGTTATGGTCATGTTTTGCAAAACTTTCATAGGACAAATGTAACAACTAATTGAGACAATGTATTCACCTGAGGTCAAAAAAGTGGATATAAAGGCAAAAACCATTCCAAGTTTTGTTACTTTTCACCCCTGAATTTAATCTTTTCCCTAAAAATAAAGAAATCCGCAAAGCAAAACATTTTTACTACCAGTAACTTGAAAATCTAGCCATTAACAGCAAAACAAAAAGAGATCTTGCATTAGCTTTTATAAAGCTCAACTTGCAAACTTTTCACTAGTCGGTTCCACTGATATGAAAAACACTGAACACATTTATATGAAGTCCCAGATAGAAGTTCGTGACCCCATTTCAAATGTTCATACACCCGCCTATGTCCCACCTAGGATAAACATCTGGATGTTTACAAAATCAACTGAGATGATGAAAGCAAACAATCACTGTGTTCAATTGCTACCATTATTTATCTAGTTATATATGATCGAAGGTTTCTATCAATCCATGACGTTTTTATAAAATACAGAATTACGAAATATTCTTGTATCGCTAACACTACTGGGGTTCTCACAAAATTCATCCAGAATCTCCTTTTGTCATCACAGATACTTTGTAATGTGATTGCATGGAAACATTTTCTAATGACGTAAATTTGTGGATCCTGTCTTGGCGCCTTTATAGGAACGTAGGTTCCATCCACCACACCAATGCAGCCTTCCATCTCCCAGTCTTTCAAACGCAGATTTAGTCACTTCCCTTTCAGTTTGGTTTGGCCACTTCATAAATTCGATCTTATGGTTGTTAAAGCTTTAATAACTCGTTGAAAACAGGCATATAGACTTGATTTCGACATACGGAATCTTCCTGCTATAGACCTAAAATTATATGTAGTCATACATCTGTATATATACCAGTGAATGATGCTAATGTTCTAGTTATAACTAATATTTCTTGTAAAAATCCCATACCTGACCTTAAATGTATTCAATAGACAAATCATGAGGACTGCATTTTGATGATATGTTATATCACATATTAATGTACGAATAGGCAAGATACTATATATTAGGGTGGGTCGGTTATCTAGTTTTTTCATGCCTGTAGTAAAGAAAGTTGCCAAATGGTGCAGAATGAATAGCGTTTTTTTTATTTTTTTTTTATTTTAATATTTAACCCACCCCCCAACCCTCAAAAAAAAAATAAAAAAATGAAATCGTATATCTGCGAAGCCTGTTACTTCAAACGACTAATAATAGCTTCAAATGAACCACGATAATTTAAACAACGTTTAACCCCCCCCCCCCCCCCCGCCGGGCAAGTTTATGTAAAGAACGCCCCCTATTGCTCCACGCCTATGTTAGTCTACGTAGATGGTCGCCGGCGTTTATATTTTTTTGATTATTTCACTGTTGATTCGCTTCTTGTGAGATTGTATTTTACCAGCGCAGCGTTATAATATAGATATTTCATATTCGTTATATATACATATGTTAGATTCTTGTTTCGAGTGAACTTTTTCTGTAAAAACAATGGCTTGCAGACGTAAAGTGTTAACGCGGCAGGCAATTCGTGATCCTCTGTTTGATGAACCTACCGATTTATGTGAAACAATGCTTCCGTGTTATGGCGACGTTATGCGATATTTTCTATACATCCAGAATGACGTCGACGGCAGTGGCGCAGGTGAAAATAAAACACCGAAATAATTAAAATTGTTGTGAAGAAAATGTCGGGACAAATTTGAAGCTTGGCAACGCCGCCACCGAGGAAGACCGAAGAAAGACTTTTTCGCGATTCGAACGACACCAGGGGGTGAAAGTCAAATTGGGCCAATGAATAACCAATATTGTAATGCCATCTAGCCAAATCACACAAAACTATTCCTTGATCACGTCAGTTGCATGTTGCGGAATAGTTACCAACTTTACCAGCGTTCCATTCCTGTCTGTCATTTTTATCATCCGTCATTTGTCAGAATTTTGTGATCTGTCATTTGCACGCCAAACGGTCAAACGTCAAAGCCACGCCAAGCCAGACGCCATTGTGCCAAACGATTTTCCCAGTGCTGTTTGTTATAATATTCTGTTTATTTTTTAATTTTTTATATCCAAGTACTTATTCGTATTGAGAACAATGAGTTCCAGACGTAGACCGTGTTGTGCCCCAAATTGTGAGGACAGAGAATCTCCACGGTAAGTGTTAGCATATATATGGAAATCTTTGTTTGTCTTGAGTAAACTATGTATACAGTGCCTTTCTTTAATGTCCCCCCCCTTTTATTTTTTGAACGGGTCAACTCAAGAAATTGAAACTTGGAACAATGAAATTGATTCATGAATACTGTATTTTGAAGTGAAATTGACAGATGAAACTTGCAAGATGGCGGCTCGGCGCCATCTTGAAAAAAAAAATTAAATAGAAAGTGGGGTCTTGTGATACATCTTTTTGAAGCCCCTAACGAACCCTTCACAACCCTAGAATATGAAGTCAATATCTTCATCTCCTTCAAAATGGCGGAACATTAAATAATTACTTGAGCCAAGCACGGTAATATCGATACTTACCTTTTATTTTTTGAACGGGTCAACTCAAAACATTGAAACTTGGGATAATGAAATTGATTCATGAGTAATACATTTTTGAGTGAAATTGACAGATGAAACTTGCAAGATGGCGGCTCGGCGCCATCTTGAAAAAAAAAATTAAATCGAAAGTGGGGTCTTGTGACACATCTTTTTGAAGCCCCTAACGAACCCTTCACAATCCTAGAATATGAAGTTAATATCTTAATCTCCTTCAAAATGGCGGAACATTAAATAATTACCTGAGACAAGCACGTTAATATCGATACTTACCTTTTATCTTTTCAACAGGTCACCAAAAAAATTTTAAGCTTGGGATAATGAAATTGATGCATGAATACGATATTTTGGAGTAAGATTGACAGATAAAACTTGCAAAATGGCTGCTCGACGCCATCTTGAAAAAAAATTAAATATAAAGGGGAGTCTTGTGACACATCTTTTTGAAGCTCCTAACGAATCCTTCACAACACTTGAATATGAAATCAATATCTTAAGCTCCTACAAAATGGCGGAACATTCAATAATTACCTGAGGTGGCGGTTCGGTGCCATCTTAAAAAAAATTCAATTGAAAAAAGGGTCTTGTCCTATTACGAAATATTTAATGATTGAATCATTGAAAATTCTCTCGGTTTCATGAAAGTTACGCGTCGCACCGTAAATAAAAATCGCTTTTTTTCTTCCAATGGACGAGGGTTGACCTTGTTAGAAATAGTTGTCGTGGCCAAGTCTATTCAAAACTTTAATCGACACAGTTTGGCGTTCACTCATCCTAATCGTGATCTTTCAGTACACACTTAACTGCTTACTGTTTCGGAAAATCTGTGCAATCCTCGCGGACGGAAAATAAAATCATTGCTATTGGTAATCCCTGAAAACTCGCATTGGCAGAGCGGCTATAAAATTCGCTAGTGTGCCTCAAGAAGGAACCAATTAGGATACGGGTACAGCGGTCAAAGGCCAATAGAAAAAAGGACGGAAATCCCTGTAAATTTCCTGGAAGGCTTACACTCGGAGTGGATTGAATTTATAATCTCTAATCTAATCTCTAAAAAGGACCGAAATCCCTGTGGATTTCCTGGAATGCTTACACTTGAAGTGGATTGAATTTATAATCTCTAATCCCATCAAAGGCCGAGCCACTGTGTTGCTTAGACTTTTGAATAAACTTTTCATGTTTTTAGGAATAAAATCTAAAACTTGATGACAATATTTAAGCTGAATAATGACGTCAGTTGTGATACTTGTGTCGCCTTATCGGCGGATTCCTAATTGACAAGCGAGGAGAACAAAATATTTCTAGATGTATCGATATTAACGTGTTTTTCTCTGGTAATTATTAAATGTTCCGCCATTTTGTAGGACATGAAGATATTGACTTCACATTAACGGGTTGTGAAGGATTCGTCAGGAGCTTTACAAAGATGACCTCCCTCTCAATTTGATTCTATTTTTCAAGATGGCGCCGGGCAACCATCTTTCAAGTTTCATCTGTCAATTTTACTCCAGGGTATAGTATTCCTGAATCAATTTCATTGTCCCAAGTTTCAATGTGTTGAGTTGACCCGTTCAAAAAATAAAAGGTAAGTATCGATATTAACGTGCTTGTCTCAAGTAGTTACTTAATGTTTCGCCATTTTGAAGGAGATGAAGATATTGACTTCATATTCTAGGGTTGTGAAGGCTTCATTAGGAGCTTCAAAAGGATGTATTACAAGACCCCCCTTTTTATTTAATTTTTTTTTTCAAGATGGCGCCGGGTCGCCATCTTGCAAGCTTCAACTGTCAATTTCACTCAAAAATGTAGTACACATGAATCAATTTCATTATCCCAAGTTTCAATGTTTTGAGTTGACCCGTTCAAAAAATAAAAGGTAAGTATCGATATTACCGTGCTTGTCTCAAGTAATTATTTAATGTTCCGCCATTTTGAAGGAGATAAAGATATTGACTTCATATTCTAGGGTTGTGAAGGGTTCGTTAGGGGCTTCAAAAAGATGTGTCACAAGACCCCACTTTCTATTTAATTTTTTTTTTCAAGATGGCGCCGAGCCGCCATCTTGCAAGTTTCATCTGTCAATTTTACTTCAAAGGATAGTATTCATGAATCAATTTCATTGTTCCAAGTTTCAATTTCTTGAGTTGACCCGTTCAAAAAATAAAAGGGGGGGGGACATTAAAGAAAGGCACTGTATGTATAGGAATACATTTCAGATATTAGTCTTCCTACTACAGATAATTATTTCAGGCACCATATACCAAGCCAAGACGCAATAATCCAATCGATATGGCTGCAAAGGATTGGCAACCCAAAACTCGTTAGAATAGAAACTAGCCTTCTTAGAGGTTATACTCTATGCGAATGCCATTTCTCTCCACTTTGCCTCACAAAGAGTGGAAGGTTGAAAAAGGGTGCATTACCAACGAGAAATCTACCAAGTGAGTATACTTATTTTGTATTTTGGATGAAGTATCTACCACATTCAGCTGAAATATATGACAAACATCAACTATAATTGTGGAAATAGACAAGATTGTAGTTTTTACATGTACATAACTACATATTTCCATTCTACTTTTTTTGTTGTATAATGAGCATTCAATTGTTTGCAGCTCCTTACAATGAGCCAGAGGATTGTTTTATGCCATCACCAAATGTGACTTCACAGCAGGCTGAGCAAGGTATTTTATCAGGTAACTTTAACGTTGTTGCTGTTTTTCCCATGAATTTTGAGTATTACATAAAATATATAATTCATTATTTAGGTGCAGGTAAAGTTGTCTTGAGTAACACAACGTTCTGATTGATGTTATATCTTCAATCATCTTCAGGTGAACAGGAGATCAATCGAAACATTGTTTTACTGAAGAAAACTTTCTAGACAATGGAAGTCCAAACTTCACCTTCTGAAACATCTACGTTGTCTACAAATTTCGAATAACAGTCATTCATTATACCATGTTCATTACAGGAATTCTAGAACGCTTCAAACCAAATGAGGCAGTGCAACCCTCTCAGGAGCAAGAAAAAGGAAGTCCACCATGGAAAGTAAAGGTACCTCAAAGAACATATGGAAGGCAAGCAAGTACTCGTATGTTGTATATAGAGGATATACAACAGCCATCTACCTCGTCTACCATGTTACCTCAAGCTAGGCCAGCGCAGTATACAGATGATATACAACAGCCCTCTACCTCATCTGCCATTTTCCCTCAAGCTAGGCCAGCACAAGGTAAGATTTTTTTTGAAGTTGTACATTAAATGATAAAAATAGCAATCATAAGGGTGACCACCCTTCATTTGAGCATTGTATAGGTACATGAAACTAAAGTAGGATTGCGAGATACAGGGTACATTGCAAATATAATTTTAGATAGATACTGCTCTGTTTAGATAAAAGAGAAAAGAAAAGTGTTCACGAAGGGTGTACTTTTATGATTACTGGTACAAATGATTTGAAAAAGGTAAACACATAATGAGATTATTATTGGTTGGGATATTTTTCAAATAGACACATATCACATACTGTTGAATTAAGTTATCACTTATTTCTTCAAGCCACTTTTCAGACATTTACAGTTTTACCTGAATACAGTATGTAACTAAAAAAAGTTTAAATATTGCAAGAAGTTTCTGCTTAATTGGTGACTGACAGCTTTTTATCAGCAGCTCCAGCATTTTTCAAAATAGAAAAAATTGATATCGCCTAAAATTAAGTTCAAATATGTGAATGAAAATGACAATTTCATCTTATTTAGAGCTAACCACCATTGTTTTGTATTTTCCAGAAGTCAAAACTGAACGTATCCGACGCAAGAAACTGAACTCTGATGCTTGTATCTTATACGATAGATTGAAATTGTTGAAGAGGCAGGCATATCATACAAGAATCAGAAATCTGTCCTTGAAACAGAAAGTCAAAGTGTTGTCCAAGAAGCCCTATTTGCATTCCTTGAATGAAGCAACTACCAACTTCATTTTGTCACAGCAGCACAATCAAAAGTTGCAACCCAAAGGAAAGAGATTTACCACTGAGGACAAGATACTTGCATTATCAATTTTAAAGCAAAGTGGGAGGTGTTATAGGTATTTATCACGAATATTCAGTTTACCATCCAGGAGGACCTTGACAGCTTTTCTGAGTAAAGTACATTTTACTCCAGGCATCAATGCACACATATTTGCTCAGTTAAAAAAGACAGTAAGAAAAATGAGTGGACAGAGCAAGTACTGTGTGTTGATGTTTGACGAGATCAGTTTGCAGCCTGGCCTTCAGTAAAATTAAAAAAACGATTGTATTGAAGGGTTAGTAGACTTTGGAGGGAGTGAGAGGAGTGTAGGATTTGCAGATCATGCTCTGGTGTTCATGATGAAAGGCATTTATAAAAAATGGAAGCAACCAATCTGCTTTACATTCTGCGAGAATGCCACACCAAAAGCTAATTTGCTTAAATTGATAAAAAATATTGTTCGCTGTGTAAGGCAGGTTGGTTTGCATGCAGTTGCAACAATATGTGACCAAGGTACAACAAATGTGGCCGCTATAAATTCGTTATTGGATGACACCAAAGCATACTGCCTCAGACAAAATATAGAAAATCGTTATCAGGGATATCTTGTAGATGAGGAAGAAGTAATTCATTTGTATGATGCTCCACATCTGATGAAAGGTGTGAGGAATAGTTTATTAACAAAAGACCTCCATTTTACAGAGGAGGGCACAGAGAAGGCTGCTTCCTGGTCCCATATCTTGGATTTATATAGAATAAATAAAAAAATGGGAAAGATTAGCCAATTCATGAAATTAACGGATGAACATGTGCTGCCAGATCGGGTAAAAAAAATGAAAGTTAGAAACTGCACGCAGGTTTTCAGTACTACTGTTGCTACTGCAATGAAGGTTCGAGCAGTGATCAGTAGCGAGCTAACTCGCGAATCTCAATTTTATTTAGAACCGAGGGCATCAGACACTGCAGATCTGCTATTTTTTTTTTGATAAATTATTTGACAGTGTAAATGGCAACCTCATCAATCCTCCACCAGGCAAAAGTCTACGTGGTATGATAACAAGGAAATAATAATAAACATTTATTTACCTGGCAGAAAGCCTTACAAATTTTATCTACAATGTATTTCACGCTCCCTAACGACAACAAACGATTCATTCCTCCATCTCTCAAAAATTGGACTTTTACTATTAGAGGGTTTATATATATATGGAAAAAATGAGTGAGAAGGGATGTACGAGCCTGGCAGCCAGCGCATTCAATCAAGATCCGGTTGAAAATTTATTTTCTTGTGTAGGGAGCTATGGGGGACTTAACATAAACCCAACTTACTCTGCTTTTGTGTCATCTTTAAAATCCCTTCTAATAAATAATTTAGTTTCACAACATTCTGTAGGGAGTAACTGTGAGGAAGATCAATCAGTCGGGGCCCTGGATCCTCTGAGGTCATTTATTACTGATGGTCTTCCCAGTGTTGAGGTTGAGCAGGACCAAGATGTGCCACTCCTGTTCTTCCTCAAACCATTACTGATGTACCTTCTCCTCCTAGTGGTAGCAGTCATGACTTTGCAACGCCATATGTCGCTGGTTTTATTTTAAAAAAGTTATTTGCTAAACTTGATTGCCCCATATGCCAAAACTTAATGGTTACAAGGGAAGAGCTGGACCAGAACCAATTAATAAAACTGCGGCAGTTCAAAACTGTAACTTAAAAATGCCAACACAGGACTTTTCCAAATCTGTTCATGAAATAACAGATTTAGTATTCACTGCATTACCTTTGTATATAACTTGTTTTAAGCTAAAGAGCAAAATTCATGACTATATTTCTGAGAAAATAGATTTAACGCATATATTTTGCCTCCAACATAAGGATGCTTTTACAAAATATTTCTTAGATGTATGCATAAATGTCTTACTCCATCATTATATAGGGCGCGTCAATAGAATTTTGAATGGGAAAGACTTGTGACACAAAGACGACGACATTTTGACCCACATTGCCCTGCCTCCAAATTCAACCCACTTAACTCAGCCTTTGGATGTCGCGTTTTTCAGACCCTTCAAATCCCATTGGCGAAAAATACTAGACAAATGGAAAATGACACCAGATGGCCAAAGGCTGCCAACGATTCCAAAAAATGTGTTTCCATCATTATTATTGAGCCTTTGGAATGAAGTTATTCTTAACTCAGAAGCAAACATAAAATCTGGTTTTACAAAAACAGGAATATATCCTCTCTGCAAAGAGAAGGTCCTCGAACGACTGCCGTCATACTCTCAACCTGGTGCTGAATCGGCTAATACAAGCTCCATTTCAGATGCCTTCAAAAACTTTCTCAAAGATACAAGAAAGCAAGCCACAGGTCAAACAGGAATAATAAAACGGAGGAAGAAAAAACTTAATGTTCCACCGGGAAAAAGCATTTCAGCTGAAGAAGTGGCCAAGATGAACTTAGTGACGTCTGCGTCTCCGAAGAAGACTGGCCCTAGCAAACGGAGAAGGTCAGAAAGCTCTAGTGAAGAGAGCTCTGATAATTATTCACTTGCATCCTCCAGTTCTCTTAATCTATCAGATAGTGAGTATGAGAATGCAACAGAGAATGAAGAAAACTCTCCTCATCTTGCCGATCGTAGCGTTTCTCCTTAGAGAGGGACAATATGTTGTTGTGGTGTATGAAGGTGGATATTGGCCTGGGCAAGTTGTTCATAAAGAAAATCAGGGCGCTTTCATAAAATGTATGGAAAAATGCGGGAAACTGTGGAAATGGCCGGAAAAAGAAGACTGTATTTTTTATACCAAAGAAGAAATTGTATATGAGTACAAAGCGCGAACTTTACTACGTTCCGGAACTAGATGATATATACGGAAAACCTAAGAAATGAATACAATCTTACGGGTTGCTATTTTGTTATTTACAATACCGTACTATCATCAATTATTTTGAAAATATTGCTTTTATTTACGAAATAAACGATTTTGTTTTGTTCTTTTGACCCTATTGTAATGAACCTGGAGATAGAAAATATAAAAGGTCGAACAAAACAGGACCATTGTTGTGGGAAATTACGGTATGATTTTTTTGCAATGCTATATTACAGAAAAAAAAGATTCAGAAATTCCATTGGCAGAATATATCAAAGAAGAAGACTCAAGCTTTATACCTGATTAAAAGAATGGTAAAAATTGTTTTTTCAATATTGCAAAATTTTTACGCACAATTTTTTTCATGTCTTAAAAGCTGGTATTACTATTCGTACTTTAGATTCAAACAAATTATCATAGGTCAATTTTAGCCAAGCAATTAGCCGTTTTTTTTTCTTAGAATGCACAGCTTCTTTATTTATAACAACTATAATATAAGGACCCTAATTTACGCCATTTAAAAGTTATAAGAATCAAAAGGTTTTGTGTGATTTTTTAAGATATTGTAAGTTTCATGATGTCCAAGTATAGCTTCCAAAGTACAGCTCAAATGGACTGGCTTAGTAGAAATCAATGGCTCAAAAAATGAAATATAAAATTCTAGTGGGATCTGTTATTTATTTATGTACCTCTGGATATAATTGTCGGATTTTGAAGATTATTTTTTTAACTTATATGTACTCTTCGTGTACATTACAAATTTGATTACGAATTTAATATTTATTTAATCGTGTAATTTGTTTAATATATTTTTCAAAATCATTTATTTATTTTCGAAAAAAATGTTTTTTATATGTTCCAATTGATCATTATCGAAATAAGTGAACAAATAGCACAAAATGAGGGCATTATTGTTAGATAGTTTTACAATATAAAGTTTGGGTCTTTTTCTTTCTGCCCATCGAATTGTTGTATCTTTATTGTTTTTTTGTAATCTAGTATTGTAAAATAAATATGCCTGGGATACAAGTTCAATATTGTCAAGATTCATATTTGTTTATAACTTTTATTTGCCCAAAAATTTCTCGCAGCAAACAGTTATAGGTTTTGTTCCTGTAAGTAAATATGACCTAAAAAGCTTGTCAAATTGCTAGATAAAAGTGTCCCCAAGCAAACCTATTTTTTACCTATTTCCCTGGAGTTTAATATTCAAAACTGTGTAGATAGGGCATAACAAAAACAGGTGATCGCATCACCCAATGAGCTCACAGCAACCCCATGCATCGACGAGCGGATGCCGGCCGGATTAGGGGATTAGGGCTCATTATTATTCATAATCTATTTATATATTTGGTACGTGTTCGAGTTGTATTTGGAAAATTGTGCAGTTTTTATTATTCCTATTGCAATCATCATGAGGGTCCGTAGTGAACACTGGCATGTTATACTTGAATTTGGCGAAAACAACCCTGAGTTAATTACAGGAAAATTTAGTAACAGCCAAGGAAAGGCAAAAATGCAGCAATTGTGGCTGAAATTAGGAGATCGCCTGAATAGTATGGGATTCGGCGAAAAATCGCTAGACAACTGGCGAAAGGTGAGTACCATTAATAACAGTACCTGTTTTAGTGACCATTATGCTTGTATATCTTGTAATTAAAAAGTTTATTTACCTAGAGGTTACAAGGATAGCCAAAAAATTGTTGACAAATGTAGTTTGTGGTAATGGTTGAAATACAGTTTAATATTTTTTTGGAGTCTTTGACAACAGTGATAGTAACCACTAACCATGTATTTCACTTTTAAGTTGGGTTGTGCTTCATGAAAGTCACACATGTACAGTGAGATTATTCTTTCAGGCATTGGTTGACTGGAAGTCTAAAGCCAAAGCCAAGGCAGTGGCCTTAAAAAAAGAAAATGAAAAAGCTGGAGGAGGTCCGAAAATGTTGCCTCCATTAAATTAACTGCGCTGGAGAACCGCCTATTGGCGTTAAGCGGCACAACAGCTATCTCAGAGGATAAGGGTGTACCTGAACTTGGGCTTGGAGAGGTATATGTACATACTTTATTCAAAAATAAATTAATTTCCACATAGGTATGAGAGTGGGACATCAAGCGACAGTAGTTCCTTTTTAGCCTGTCCGTTAACTGTATTTGTTTAGTTTGCTGTATGTTGTGCCAACTATTTTCTTAAAATCACTGTACATGTACACATTGCTGCATAATACTTCCATCCACAGTTTTGCCGATCCTCTGAGGCTTCTTTTGGCATAGTTTAAATATTCGTGAGGGTGTATGTTCTGATCTTCCATCCACATTTCCAGTCTTTTGACAAACTCCAAAGAATTGATGCTGTTTGTGCCATTAAATGTTGGCTGTGAATTCATATCCACAGGCAGTCTGTACAAAACAGGATATTGGTGTTGTCCTGATCTTTGTGAATACAGACTTCTTCTACATCGCGGTAATGTTATAGATTTCCTTTGTTGTCTTCTTACTGTTGACTTGTCCTCTTCGTCGTGGCTTGATACCTCCCCAAGTGATCGGTGTTTGCTCATGACATTTTTGGGTGTAGTCAGCTTCCTTGCATCTTCTTCGCTGTCTGTGCTGTTTTGTTCTGATAATTCTGTAACCTGAATATTTCTCATTTTGTCCAGTTCTGCATGTCTATGTTCTTTGTACCTAAGTTCATACCTCTTATCTTTAGGAATAGTACCTGTTTTGGATTGTAAAAGCGATCTTTGTTTTTCACCTATACTGGCGTTATCGCCGTGCTGAGCAGTTCCCTCGTTGTTCGACATAGTAATAAATTCGAAGCAAGAAAAAAAATTTCCACAGATTTCACCAGAAACTGAATAAAATTTATCTAAGTGCTAGCAGAGGCAATGTATGTTTAAACTAATTTACTGTGTATACCTAAAGAAAAATATATCCTTTCTATGTGTTTATAAATGTATAGAAATAATGACCTCCTTTTTTTGTCAATCGTAGTTTCCAGAGCAGGTAAATTTATGTGACCCTTTTTTTTACTGATGGCTTTGTCCGAGAAATATATTTATATGGATTTATCCGAGAAATTTCGGAAAATTGAATATACTGAGGTATATGTTGAGAGCAAAAAAAATGTGTCTATGTATATAACGTTTCTGAAATGAATGTTGTGGTAATAAATTGTTAAATCTGCTATGATCTGATGTATACGTTAGCTGACGCAAATTAGATATGTATAGGATACAAATTGGATAATTAATTTGTAAATTTTGTTTTTATATACCAGTGAACTTGGAAATTGGAGGTAAATACTAATTGAAATTTGTTATGTGTAAATTAATAATAGCGTGGTGGTGCAATTTAAGTGGGCCTTAAAATGAAGTGGAGCTACAAAAAAAATCAACCTCCTCACCAATATCTCCTCCGACAGCTGTTGACGGGTGGGAACGGGGCCAATGTCACCCAGAGCTCTTATGGGTTGAGTGGGCTGGGAAGAGTTGCACTCCAGGACCTGTACTGGCAGCAGTTCGTAGATGTGTGCCGATTTTAGGAATATGTTACCTGGAATGTTTTTTATATATTTAAGTCCTATGCTGTGGTTTTCTTTACAGAATTTTTTTTTTTTACAAACGACGCTAATTAAACATACAAACAATAAATCTTAACACAAATCAAGTAAACAGAATTCAAAAAAATTTTTTTTATATATATATAGATAGAGCTATAAGTCGCAGTGAATAATCAAATTACGCTTTACAGATTTTTTTTTATATAAACGTCACCAATTAACACAAACAATAAATGTTACACACAAATCTCATAAACGATATTCAATATTTTTTATTATTTTTTTTAATGTCCAACTATTAATGTACGTGCGTATCAACGCACACACGCAATGATCTTAGAACAAGTTTTTTTTTATACATAAGTACCGAGACCAACTTTACACAAAAGGAAACAACAATTACATAAAGTTATATCCACAACGGGCCCCACTAAATCCCTATTTATGCGAGTAAGAAAATTCAATAAATTGAAAAAGGAAGAAAAAAGGATTAAAATGTTAATGTACCAGATCGGTTGACTGAGAAAAATGACAATTGAAATTCACAAAATCTTTACCAATGAACGATATGAAAAATAAGCAGTGATAAATAGTAGTAGTACTGTACCAAAATGGTTATCGTGAAATAAGTTGAAATGTAATGTTAAAAATAATGGGCAAAGGTGAAAAAAATATATATTTTTTATGCTCGGGCGCCAGTTGTGACGGGCCAAGGTTATGCTAGAAGAGCACCTCGGGTCCGTGAATCCAAGGGATTAAATGAGGAATAAAACGTGACATATATTTGTTTCACCTTTTAATAAATTGTTCTAACTTGTAAATATGTGCACATAAATCAGGTATAAATTCGACAAAATATACATATATATATATATTTCTTCACCTTTTAATAAGTTGCTTAAATTGTAAATATATACGAATGCGGGAATAAAGTATAAAACAGCAAAAAATACACCAAACGAATTCACAAACTAACTGTAGCAATAACATAAAGGTTATTTAGAAAACCACTGGCAGTTAAATGATAAAGTAGACTTATCTTTAAAAAAAAAACAGATGAATACGGCAGCCTCCCTGGCTACAGTGGCTACCGCCCCCGTGGGATTGTGAACACAGCAGCGCCTCTGCGTCAGCTGCCTCCTTGCAGAGAGTTAATACAGCAGCCCCTTGCTACTGCCCCCGTAGGATTTCGGACAGCGCCTCAGCGACAGCTGTCCCCTGTGGCTATTGCAGTAGCCCCTTTAGCTACTGCCCCCGTAGGATTGTTATTTAGTCTCTGGGACGGGAAGGTGGACCTCGGCGGTCAAGATGGCCGACTGTTGCGTGGCGTCGTGAGTAGTAAAACCCCAAAAAACGGGAAACCAGGCTTCAAGCATTATAGCTTATTTAATATCGCCCGATACAGAGCAAAACCCCATCCCCTTTGTTTGACTACCCCAAGAAAGGAAAAGTTAGCTAGGTTTAGCAACTGCTATATGTTAAGCCAGGTCCCAGGGATGGTCACTAGTCACTACTAGGCAGCCAGCTCGGTGGTGGATGGTCGGTTGGTCAATCGGAAACTGACTTCAGCTCCGGTTATGTGAACAAAAGAAGACTCTGTGTCTCCATCAAAAACCGTTGGATTCAAAGCGACTAATCGACGCTCGCCAACGAGTGATTTATAGACCAGTCGATGTGGTCTTCCAGCGTTGGGAAAAACCAGCCGCAGCTAGACAAATTATAGGCTTGGGGACAAGTCTGCCGTTGCAAGTTGTAGCCAAGGATATATGCTCCTTACTCAGAAAATATTTTCATTTAGTCAGGGTGATCCATAACTATTATGTGGTAATGCAAACATACATTGATTTAAATGAGACACTCCATATATTATTCCATATTTAGATTCTACTAATAATTCACCTTCATAAAATATAAGGTATTGTAACATGATACAGGGTATTTCAAAAGTTATGAACATTTTTATATCCAAATAGCTGCAAAATGAACGTGCTGTATATTGAAAATCAACGAATAAAAAATGATTTTTTTTACATGGAGAAAATGAAAAATATCTTCTAGTTTTAACAGAGGCTGTGAAAAAAGTCGCCGGCGCGTACTCATATACAGGGTGAGGTAGAATGCACAAACTTTTTTCAAACGTAAATATACTTTCATATTTGTATAGCAGTTCATATATGTACGTACATTCATCAGTTTCTGAGATATTTCGATTTTTCTGCAAATGTGATATATACTTGCTATTTGTGTACTGAGAGTTATTTATTTTGAGAAAGTACTATCGAATTTTACTTTTATTGAACGAACGACTAAGTTATTATGCAAATTTACAAATCCCGGCATATTGATTGTCTATAATTGAAAACAGTCTCAAATGCATGAGAACCAAATTATTTACTCAGCTTCCAAATCACGTGAAACAATGAAGCCTCAATTCATAAGCAACATCAAATCAATGCTATATTTCTCATAGAGAGAAGACGTGTTTATTCTGGTAAATTGTAAAAGTGGAATAAAACGTGGTAAAAAGTGAGCCAACAATTTTCAAACTTCTCATCCAGACAGAAGTTCATCGCAGTAAGAGGTTTTCCAAAGATGCATGTCGCTCTGCACTTCCATTAAGAATTTTGATAAAGATCTACTGCTGGCACTAAACACCATTGCCGTAAGTACCAAAATCGTCTAAACAGAACGTCTTTTTTGTCTTGAAAAACATATTAGACGTGTACCGTGTATTCTCGAGCAGAGCGGACACTCGCTGTTTCCGCCAGTATATAATCATAAATACAGAAAAGTCGATTAACCAGCTCACTACTACCGAGTTGCTGACTCTTATTCAACAAGCAAATACTGTACAAACGAAGGAGTTGAAGGAAGAGCTCTCGTCCAGTATTCAGGCAATTACGGCTACAGTTGCTGAATCAAGAGACAAAATATCCAAAACAGAAAATTGTGTAAAATTGCTTGATCAAAGATTGCGACGGAATAATATCGTGATCTTTGGTTTAGAGATTAAAAATCAAGATAACCTATTACAAGAAACTTTGGCTGAGCTCAAGAAGCTACTGAATGTTGAGTTAACTTCAAGCGATATAAATAACATTTACCTTGTGGACAAACATAAACCAAAGTCTCCAATCACCCTGGAGTTTATATCTCTGTTAAAAAAGCAGCTCCTATTCAAGAAAATTCATAAACTAAAAAACACCGGTGTGTCTATTGCTAATGACCTATCTTATGAAGGCCGGAAAACGCAAAAAGAACTTGTACGTCATTTAAAGCAAGCAAAGCAACAAAATTTACCAGCCCGGATAAAAGGAACACGCTTAGACATCTCAAACCGTCTATATACCCTTGATGAGCTAAACTCCATCGAGGAAGGTTGTTTTGCATTAAACTTAGTCGATATTCTTCTAAGGATTATAATGCATTCTAACGCTGGTTCAGTGGTGATTACAACAATTTTATTGGATTACTGAAATTACAGAAAATGAACAACAAGTATAGGTACAATGAATTTGTATACCTAGTAGAAAAACATTACAAATAAAATTAATGTTCTTAAGGATGCTCAATTGGCAACAAGCACACCTTTTGAATGGCTCTGGTTACGACGCCATTCACAGTTTTTATAGTCAGCACTCGTACAACACCATCACTGCCTGGGTGAAGGTTCTGGATGCGACCAAGTCTCCAAAACTGGGGGGCTGTGTTCTCATCCTTTAACACGACCAAATCTCCTATCTGGGGCTCGCAACTGGAACTGGAGTACCATTTTTGCACGTTTTTGTAGAGATGAGAGGTATTCACTGGACCATCTCGACCAAAAATGCTGCACCAATTTTTGCAGGAATAGGTAGTGTCTTAGCCTGTTGTCTGGCAAGCCTTTAACGTCTGCTTGCGGAAGTGCGGTAAGTACGTCTCCAATAAGGAAATGGCTTGGGGTTAAAGCTGATAGGTCAGAAGGATCATTTGATAAGGGAGTAAGAGGTCTGGAGTTCATAACTGCTTCTAATTGACAAAAAATTGTACTTAATTCCTCAAAAGTTAGATTAACATTACCCATAATTCTTTTTATATGATACTTGGCAGCTCTCACTGCAGCCTCGCAATATCCTCCTTGATGAGGGGATCTGGGTGGAATA
This sequence comes from Callosobruchus maculatus, assembly GCA_951848785.1. Taxonomy (NCBI): domain Eukaryota; kingdom Metazoa; phylum Arthropoda; class Insecta; order Coleoptera; family Chrysomelidae; genus Callosobruchus; species Callosobruchus maculatus. The sequence goes on along the minus strand of CATOUR010000043.1, from coordinate 6,113,768 downwards.
TAATTCCATTCAATACAATTTTTCTCACAAAATGAACTTAAAGATTGGTCCTGTTCAATTCCCTTAGCAAACCTACGTAATTCATTATCTGCGCCTTTGAAATTTGTTGCGTTGTCGCTAAAAATACGCCCGTAAAATCCAATTCTTGAAATAAAACGTTTGAAACAATTTAGGAACGCATCTGAACTGAGTTCTCCAACCAGTTCTAAATGAACGCACCGAGTAGTAAAGCATATAAATATGCACATATATCCTTTTACTATTTTTCTGTTGCGAACTTTTCCATCTCTCAAATTGAACGGTCCACAAAAATCTACCCCTGTTACGAAAAAAGGTCTATGAGCTGTCACTCTGTCTTGAGGTAACTCACCCATCACTCTAACAATGTCAACTGGCCTTACTCGAAAGCAAGCTATACAAGATTTCAATGCACTGCGAGCAGCCATCTTGCCACTTAATGGCCAAATTTTCTCCTTACACCACATAGTACTGCTTGAGGACCAGCATGAAGATTTCGATAATGTTCATCTCGGATTATTAATTTTGTTAATGCATGACTTTTAGATAAAACAATTGGAAATATTTTATCATATGGAACAGGAGCCTTACCAAGTCTACCGCCGACCCTGATCAGCCCGCGTTCGTCAAGGAAAGGACATAGTGTTTTTAATTTAGATTTTGCTAAGACAACTCCATTTTGCTTGAGAGCAATGATATCCTTTCTAAACTCAGTCTGTTGTGCAAGTTTAGCTAACACCAACAGAGCTTCATCTTGTTCTGGCGCTGTGATAACGGCCGTGATACGGTTCCCACGATTTATAGTTAAATTCTTTTTGAATCTTAAACACAACGCTACAATTCGCTGCAGTTTGTACAGACTTGAGTAACGAACAAAAATGTCAAACTCACTCGTAACACTTGTATTTACCAAACAAGTTTGTTTTCTCTCTAGATTGCTATTTGCAGTATTGCAAATAAATTGATTTGGCCAATTTTCTGATGTATGTTTAAGAAATCCTGGCCCAGACCACCATAAAGTACAGGATTTTAATTGTGTCGGCTCTACACCGCGCGAAATAATATCTGCAGGGTTGCCTAACGAAGGTACATGCCTCCACTCACATTTTTCTGTCAGAGTTTGTATTTCAGCTACCCGATTAGCAACAAAAGTTTTCCATGGGGTGGAGCCGCTAACCATGAAAGTACAATACTGGAATCTGTCCACAAATAGGATTTGACTATGGGCAGTTTTATTGCTTCAACTACCTTACCATAAAGTTGAGCAAGCAATAGTGCTCCACACAACTCTAACCGCGGTAATGAGATACTTTTTAATGGTGCCACTCTAGATTTGGCGCATAACAATCTAACTTCAGTGTTTTCTGGCCCATTGGTTGATTTTAAGTATAAACATGCTCCGTAAGCTCTTTCACTACTATCTGAAAACCCATGTATCTCAATATATGTTGCTCCAAAAATTATGACTTGCCTTGGTATTGTGATTTCATTCAAGTGTGTCAATCTGTCATAAGTCTTAGCCCATGTGTTTAATAAGTCAACAGGGAAATGGTCATCCCAGTCCAACTTTGATTGCCATAACTGTTGCATCAAAAGTTTCAACTGTATTGTTGTAGGACCAATTAACCCAAGTGGGTCAAAGATTTGAGAGATCATTGACAACACTGCTCGTTTGGTCACACTTCTAACCCTACCATTATTTACAGTATAATTCAATACATCATGATTGGATTTCCACAAAAGCCCTAAGGTTTTTTGTGCCTCCTTATCTGGGTTTATTTCGCGATTAGTAGAAACTGTATGATCCTCTATGCTCAAAATTTGTGGTTCGTTTGCAACCCACTTTCGCAAAACGAATCCATATTCTTTTAAGATTGACGACAAGTTGGATTTTAATTCAATAGCATCCTCTATAGTATCTGTACCCCCTAAGAAATCATCCACATAAAAGTTATTCAATATGGCATCACATGCTTCTGGATGCTCTTGACTGTTTTGATAAGCTATCTCATTTAAACATCTGATAGATAAATAACTAACTGGGGCAGTACCATAGGTTACAGTGTTTAACATAAACTGTTGAAGTTCATCTTCAGGATTAGAACGCCATATAATTCTTTGCAAGTCTCGCTGATTTTTTGTTATAAGAATTTGCCGATACATCTTTGTAATATCAGCTCCTATCACAAAGTTATATTTCCTAAACCGAATTAAAATGCAAAACAAATCATCCTGAATAACAGGACCTACCTTTAATTTGTCATTTAAGGAAATACCACTGGATGTTTTCGAACTAGCATTGAATACTACATGCATTCTAGTTGTACTGCTGTTTTCATTTATTACGGCATGATGGGGACAATAAAATGTATTATTGCACAAGGATTCTAACTCCTGAGGTGCAATTTTGGTCATATGGCCTAGAGCCTGATACTCTTCCATAAATTCACAATAGTGCTTTTTCAATTCTTGATTTTTATTCAATTTTTTCTCGAAACTGAAGAACCGACTTTTCGCAGTCTCAAAAGAATCACCCAGTTCTCCTGAGTTTTCTTTGATTGGTAATGTGACAATAAATTTACCTGTTTTCCTTTCCCTGGTTGTGGTTTGCTTGAAGAGAGTCTCACACTCCTCTTCCTCCTTGGTGAGAGGTAATGTGTGTGATCATTCTTCAATTGCCCAAAATTTCTCCATTTGTTCATGAAGCTGTGTTGTTGATAGACAAGATACTTGCAGATTTGAATTTAGATCTGCCTGATTATCTATAAACATAGTGATGTTGCCTGCTAGAAACCAGCCTAACTTTGAGTTTTGACATACTGGCATATTTTTCCCAAGTGAAATCTTTCCTGGCAAAAGCATGTCATAAAAAATACCTGCTCCTAGCAACAATTGAACTTCACCAGTCTCATAGTAATTTTCATCAGCTAAAGACAAATTTTGAGGTATATTTATCTGAGTTGGGTCTACGTAAAAATTAGGGATATCCTGTGTGATTTTTTCAATTACCAGACACGATAATTTTACCTGAAATGATTTGTCCAGCACAGATTGAATCTGAATTAATGTTTTGTTAAATACCTTTGCTTGTGTGTTTCCAACACCTACAACTGGGACGTTTATAGACATACTTTTAATACTTAATAAGTCACATAATGATCTAGTAATAAAATTTGATTGTGATGCTCCATCTAACAATGCTCTAACCTTGTGAACCTTATTAGAACCATCTTTAACCAATACTATAGCAGTTGCCAACAAAACATTTTGTGATTTTGAAGGATTAGTAACATGAGCAGATATTAAGTTTGAATCTGCCAAATCAGCCAGGTGTGATATTTGTGGTATAGTATCATTTACCATCACATCCGTGTTTGATCTAGCATTTAACTGTGGTTGATTGTTTAACTGTGTGTGCTTATGTGTGTTTGAGTACTTGGTTGTATGTTTGTTTGTGTGTTTGGATTTGATTTCTCTAAATGTAGCAAAGAATTATGCCTTTTTTTACAAGTACGACAATTTGCTTTACTTTTACACTGTTCTGCATAATGATTACCTCTCAAACAATTTATTACATAAATGCATTCTTTTCACCTCCTTAATTCTTTCATGTATGCCCATTTTTAAGAAGTTATCACAACACTGTATAAAATGTTCCCCTTTACACAATCGACACTGAGCCGACTGCATAACATGTGTTAGCAAACTATTAGGTTTTCCCTTATATACTACTTTCTGTTTATTACACTGAATTGCTTCTAACAATTGACATCTATATTCTAAGAATTCTGCCTGGTCTGTGATTTTTGGAACTTTCTTACCTATAGCTATTTTTTCCCACTCATTTCGTGAGACATCATCAAGTTTTGTACTAACCAGATAAATCATTGGTGTATCCCAAAACTCAACAGGTTCTCCCAATGATTTTGAAGCCCTCAAATGTTTTTGCAATTCATCTAATAACTGCCTTAATATCCTACCATTATTTTCTTTTGTTATAGTTTGCAAATTAACCCGTTTGTGCCCGGTGTTCCATTATTGGAACAGTCATAGATGCGCCTGGTGTTCCAATATTGGAAATAATATTTTATCCCATCCCCACCACACTCTACTAATGCATCGCCGCCGAGTGCCTGCTTACGCACATTCAGTAAGGTCCTAGGTGCTGCGAAGACTGTGTTGCGCAATTTTTCGGTCTCATCCGTTACAGATTTCGAACTAATTGAGCACGTGTTCGAAGTGAACAAAATGGACTCTCAAAGGTGAGTAAAATTACGTAAAATATTATTGAAATTTTGAGGTTTTCAGTGTTATTCTTTATCGTTTATGGTTTTTATATTGTATAAATATACACATTAGATTGCCCCGTAGGGTAAGTATTCACATAAATCCCTTATATTCACTGTGTTCCAAAATTGGAACACCGGGCATAAGTTGTACAATCAAATTATTCTTTTTCAGACCCCTGACAACTAAAGAGTTGCTGGATATGGTGGAAGATATACAATTCTGGGAAGCAGATATCTACATAACTCCACCTGCTGATGGCCATGAATCAGAAGAGGATTCAGAGGATGACGAGTCGCCAATAGTCGATATCAATCATCTCAGTGGTCGGCAATTGGAAGCACAAGCAACAGGCCGAATTCTAACAGTTAATGGGCTTGTGGATTTTGGGACAGAGGAAAATTTATCTGACAATGACGACAACGAAGATTGGGATGCTGAAGATGATTTGCCACTTGCTCAGATAGCAAGAAAAAAAAAACAAGTGAGCGAAAATGGGAAAAGACAGATCTACGTTCGTCCTTTCCAGTGTTCACCCCACCAGTAGGAACACCACCGGTTCATTCTGATGCAGTTTCTTGTTTCGAGTCCTTTCTAAATATGGACATACTAACCTATTTGAAAAATATGTTTGAAAAATATGCTAAGCAAAGGGGCGATCATAACTTTCAAACTAATGTCAATGAATTACGATGTTTTATTGCCATTTTATATGTCTCTGGTCATCTTCAAGTTTCCCGTTGGAGAATGCTGTGGGAAGTAGACACAGACACGTATAATCCTCTTATAGCTAACTCGATGAGACGTAATAGGTTCGAAACGTTAAAACGTTTTGCACATTGTGCAGATAATGATAGCTTAGCACAAGGTGATAAATTTGCAAAAGTCCGCCCATTGTTCGATAAATTCAATAAAATATTTTTGGAATACGCCCCACTAGAAGAGAGATTGAGCTTAGACGAAAGCATGGTACCATATTTTGGACGTCATGGAGCAAAGCAGTTTATCAAAGGTAAACCAATCCGTTATGGATATAAGGTTTGGTCTTTGTGTAATCCAGCTGATTATCTTATCCAGTTTCATCCTTACCAAGGTAAAGAAAATGACAGACCTCATATGGAGTTAGGTTTAGGAGGATCTGTGGTCATGACTCTAGTATCAAAGCTTCCAAAAGACAAACCGTTCAAGATTTACAGCGATAGATATTTTTCATCTTTAAAATTAGTGCAACTGCTCCAAAATATGGGTTTTGGACAGACAGAACCGAAAAATGTCCTCTACCTTCAAAAGCTGTAGTAAAAAAGAGTCCTCGTAGTACGTACGACTATTTAACAGATACAAACACCAATATTAGCATAACTTCATGGAATGACAATACACCCTTCCTGATTATTAGTTCACGTGATACTGTTCTTCCCGTCAGGGAGGTGAATCGATGGATATCGAGTGAAAAAAAGAAACTCCCTGTTCCACAGCCGAACGTTGTTGGCCAATACAATAAGTTCATGGGTGGGGTCGACCGCATGGACCAAAATGTGAATAACTACAGAATAAATATAAGGTCTAAAAAATGGTGGTGGACGCTTTTCGTATTTTGCCTAGACACTGCAATGCATAATGCTTGGCAATTTTATCGCCGTCAAAATGATTGCGAAAAAGTTGACTTTCTGAAGTTTAGACGGGAAATTACTAACTTATACTTGAAAAAATATGGACAGCCTCCAGCAAGTGGCGGTAGGCCAAAAACTTCAAAGCCCTTTTATGAGAGAGGGAGTGCATGATCAAATGAGGTATGATGGTTTGAATCACTGGATCGTCCCTGCGCCAAAGCAAAATCGTTGCGCGATATGCCAAAAAAACACCACAAAGATGTGTGAAAAATGTTTGATAAATTTGCATGAACAATGTTTCAAGACTTACCATGTTATATAAGCAATGTTTTATTATTAAACATTTATTAAAATGATTGCTATAATTTTTCAATCATACCTATAAACACCACTGATATGCCCCATGTTCCAAATTTGGAACATCCACTTTTTCAATAAAAAACTGGTCAAAAGTAGATTTTTTCGCTAAAATTGTATACGCCTACATGATTTCAATTGAAACATTCAAACATTACCGGACAATTACAGTTTTTCAATACTTGGGCATTCAAGCGTATAAAAATGACAAATACTTGGGTAAAAACGGGTTAAAAATAGCCTTCATATGTGATTTTGTCAATACAGTTGGGTTTTCGTATCTTGCTTTCAATAAATCCAGCGCAACACTGTAGTTTGAGTCTGTCACCTCAAGAGATTGTAAAACTTTTGCTGCCTCACCCCGTAAACAGCTTAATAAGTAATAAAATTTGGTAACCTTCTCAATTGTATAGTCATTATCAACCATTGCCTTGAAAGTATGGAAAAATCCGCACCATTCTAAATAATCCCCTTGAAACTTGGGTAAATCCAATATTGGTAGCTTTCTAGAAATTTGGAGGCTCGACATTGTGGGAGTCACTGCCTGTACAGAGTTTATACTACTGTTTGGACCATTTATATTGCCCTGTTCTGAAAGTATTTGTTTTGACAAAGAAACTGCTTCAAAAAACTTGTTCTCAAAATTCTCTGTCTTTTGTTTGTACACTTAGTTCTTCCTCTGACCCACACAACCTTTCAATCTGCATTTGAACTTCATCAAACTGATCATAGCATTCCTCAACTTTTTCTAACCTAGCTTTTAATTCACAAACCGTTCTGTTTCTAATTACAAATTCTGCTACGAAATTTGAAAATCTCTCTACCTGACCTAACAAAATTTTTTTTCAATTTCTAAATCTTTTTTGCTTTTCCCTTGAACACCAGTATTAGCCATTTTGCCAAATAAATTTTAGAAGCAATATATGAACACCATATAAAAGGAAAAATGAAAAGGAAATGAGACCTACCGCTTGTTTTTTTGTAAAAGTTGTTTTCTTAGGCTTTTACCACCGTGTTTTCCTCTTGTTTCGTGTTTTTTCCAATTTCTTTGTTTTAATTGGTATTCCATGTAGATGTATCCACCATCTTGGAGCGTCCTTGCCGTTGTTTTTAACAGGTTGTTTTTCTATTTCGTGTTTACCCAAAATCGGAGTCGAAGGACCAAAATATGTTTTGCATTAAACTTCGTCGATATTCTTCTAAGGATTATAATGCATTCTAACGCTGGTTCAGTGGTGATTACAACAATTTTATTGGATCATTGAAATTACAGAAAATGAACAACCTTCATGGTTTGATGTCTTGATGACGGCAAGAAAAGTCACTCAATGTCATTTCACTGTCCCTACGTCACCAATGTCAAACAGTGTTACCATACACTTAAAGCGCGCCAAATTCAAAAATACAAAATATTGATATACGAGTAATACCTAAACAAAGGTAACTTCGAGGATTCAGCAGACGATGAGGCTGCGGACGACGGCGACGTGGGTACTCCAGGCAGTCAGCATAAACAAGTGGATAAGCATCAGAAGAGGAAAAGGGCTAAACTACAATATAGTCCAAAACTTAGAAGCCAGAGGATTGCTCTCAAGAAGTAGTGCGTGATTGTGTGTGTGTGTTCATTGTAACAATTTGTGTTATTATTTGGGGGAATTTGCATTTACCCATAATATAAGTAAGTTGAAACTCTACTACATAGGTAACTGTTCATCTTTTGCTTTTTATCGTTTTCCTATAAATGTATAGCCATTAACAAAAATGCGAAAGGATCATATTAGTTTTCTCAGTTTAAATATAAGATCAATTTTTACAGGATTTAACGACCTCAAAACATTTATAGATACCTTAGATATAGACATAATTACTCTTACAGAGACATGGCTTAATAACCAAACTAGTTCCGATACTGTTTCGATAAATATGTACAATTTGTTGCGTGCAGACAGGGATAGCCGGGGAGGAGGAGTAGCAGTGTATATAAAGAACATAATTAATTGCAGAATAATATTTTCTAATATCAGCCATTGTTTAGAACAGCTATGGGTTAATGGAAAACTATATGACAAATAGTACGTTATTTTTGTAGTGTACCGCCCTCCCTCAGCTAATGTATCTAACTGCTTAACGGAGTTAGAAGGTACTGTAGTTAAGCTGTTGCCGACTAGTGACGTTCTGATAATTACAGGGGACTTAAACATAGATATCCTTGTGCCAGATAGAAAAACGCAATTTCTTGGTAGTTTCGTGGAGTCTTTTGATCTGGTGCAACTTGTGGATACGCCGACTAGGATTACTAAAATAAGCCAGACATTAATTGATCTGGTAATGGCACCAACCAATGAAGGTATAACTATACCTAGCACGTTTGACATAAATGGTATATTGGATCATTTAGCTGTCCTCTTCAAAATATGTATTCCGTAAATAATTAAAACCAATATTAGATTTAAGATGTACAGAGATTACCGATATTTTGACAACGCACTATTTATAGAAGATTTGCGCGAAGTAAACTGGGATATTATATTTTCCTTTGACAACTGTAACGATATGCTATCATTTTTTACTCAGAACATAGTTGTCGTTTTTAATAGACATGCTCCTTTACATACGGTTAGACTAACAAAACCTCCGGCAACTTGGTTAACACCCACCATACGACTAATGATTAGGGAGAGGGATAAAGCATATAGAAGATTCAAACGTTTAAAGACAACTGCTTCCTGGAATTATTACAAAGAGTTGCGCGACTATGTCAATGGGGCTGTCAAGTGTGAGAAATCGGCGTATATGTCTTACATCCTCAAACAAAAAATGGAGTCAAGTTGATTGACTCAGTACTTCCCACACATTATTGTGATACCAATTTATTATTTTCCCATAGCATGAAGTTATAGTCTGAGATTCCCTTGCAACCAAAGCATCGACCACCCGCCCGCAAAAACAACATCCAACACAAAAACTCTCGTAAATAGTTTCTTGCGTCTCCCTCCTTACGAACTAGGACACCACAGTTTTTTTCTGCATGCTTCAGCTGGACGACGCGAAACGATCAAGAGCCTCCAACCTGTCTAAAAACGAAATTTGAGCTGATCTTATATTTTTGGTTTTTTGATTATTGTTGCGCCGTTACTGACACGGTTTTTCAAAAACAGAGTGGCTTTCCATTCTCGCCGCGGTAATAAATTCTGTGTCAAAATTTTATTAAAATCAATTCAATAATTTTCGCTCTACGCAATATACATAGAAAGAAATAAAGCAAAACTCGTATGTACAGATCACAAAATTGGTTTCTGTAATAGGCAAGCCAATGTTCGGTTGGGCCTAAAAAAGTGTAATATGCCGCTAGGTATTTCTTCTACAGGTCAATTGACAGACTATTATGAATACAACAAATTTTTCAGTTTTACAACCTCCCACCCCCAACCGCCCCGATTTCACCCCACCCAAAAAAAAAAAGTGAAAATGACCAGGAACCCGTAATACGCCTAAAAACAAAGTGTGAGCTGTTTTTATATTTTTAGTTTTTTATTATTGCTGCGCCGCCACTGACCCGATTTTTTTCAAAAGATAAGTGTTTTCCATCCTCGCTGCGGTAGTAATACTGTGTCAAAATTTCATTAAAATCAATTGAACAATTTTCGTGTTACGCGATATCGAAAAATCTAAAACAATACTTGTATGTATACATCACAAATTCTAAGTCCCGTGGTTTCTATAATAAGCATGCAACGTTCGGATGGACCTAAAAAGTGTATCATGCGGCTAGGTTTTTCATTCACATGTCAATGGATAGCCCATTACGGATACAATAAATTTTTCAGTTTTACAACCCCCCACCCCCCAACCACCCCAAATTCACCCCCACCCAAGTAGAAAATGATCAGGAACCCCTAAAATGCCTAAAAACAAAGTTTGAGGCATATTTGAAATTTTTTGTTTTTTGCTAATTACTCCGCCCCCCGTATAACGATTTTCAGAATTATAGGAGCATTACCTACTACGACCCCACAGCAAATCGCTGCCCAAATTTCATCACAATCCATGCAGCGGTTGCTGAGATTACGAGGCTAGAAAAAAGCGACAGCAGACAGACAGACCGACAGACCGACAGACCGACAGACCGACAGACCGACAGACCGACAGACCGACAGACCGACAGACCGACAGACCGACAGACAGACAGACAGACCGACGGAAATGAGTGACGTGGATTTTCGTTATGTAGGCATCATAAAACGTCCAAAAAGTATATTATCTCAAAATCGAAAATTTTCGCGATCACAATACTCCCCTCAACTATCGGTGTGGGAAGTAAAAAACTCAAAAGAAACGTGGAATGCTTTAAGATCATTGGAAATCTTGAGAAATAAGCCGTTGACTGAAATACCTTCTAACCTTGATGGAGATTCAATTAATCAGTTTTTTTTGTAATGCACCTAAACTAAGTAAATCCTCCTCGCAGCTCGCAATTCTGAATAAATATGGGACACCAAACACGGAAAACTTCACTTTTTCAACAGTAACACCGGATGTTGTTCAAAAATATATTAACCGTATAAAAAGCCATGCTATGGGATTAGATTGTATTTCTCTGCAGATGATCCACCTTGTTGAATCCCATTTGTTAAAGTATATCGCCTTTATTTTTAATACCTGCATATCTTCTTCTCTCTTTCCGAATGACTGGAAACAAGCCAAAGTCATACCTTCACCAAAAAACAACAATCCCTGTGATTACTCTGACCTACGCCCAATAAGTATACTAACGACATTGTCTAAAGTTTTCGAAATGGTACTTCAAGATCAGATCAAGGTATTCGTACAAAAAAGCAACATCATCACCTCTGTGCAATCTGGATTTCATGCTCACCATAATACTGTGACTGCACTGGCACATATCACAGATGACATAATTAAATCGGTAGACAAGAAGTTGTGTGTATGTCTGGTTTTACTGGACTACAGTAAAGCGTTTGATACATTAGATCCCGCGATATTGTGTAACAAATTGAAATACTTTGGATTTTCGGATAGTTCAGTATCACTCATCAGGAATTATCTTAGCCATCGCGTGCAATGTGTTCAGATCGGAGATAAACTATCAGAACCTTTAATAAAAACCTACGGGGTACCACAAGGCTCAGTATTGGGATCATTACTATTTGCATTATATATAGCGGACTTCCACGAATTTATAAATAACTGTGACATACATCATTACGCAGATGACACGCAATTATACTTGAACTTCCCTGTTGGTCAAAATGATAGTGCGGTCGGTAAAATTAATGCAGATTTGAAAACTCTATATAATGTATCAATCACTCACAACCTAAATATCAACTCTGAAAAATCGCAGGTGATTTTCTTCGGCCCTAAATCGACGAGACAACAGGTTGCCACCTCTTCGTCTATTATCATCGACAACAAAGTACTCCCAATAACAGACTGTGTCAGGAACTTAGGGTTGTGGATAGATTCTGACCTTAGATTCAATAAACATGTCAATCACTTATGCCAAACTTCATATAACACACAGCAATTGTATCCAAGTCGGCATATAATGAGTACCAGATTAAAGCTAAGCTTATGTGAATCTCTTGTATTATCGAAGATTGCTTATTGTGACTGTATATATTTTCCCGCACTTCTACAATCCGACGTACTCAGGCTACAAAAAAATGCAAAACTCGTGCATTCGATTTGCATACGGAATAAGGAAGTATGATCATGTAACCAAATCATATCATGATGCTGGTTGGCTTCAGCTTAACAAGATTACAAAGTACCGTCATTTAGTTTTAACACATAATGTCTTAATAAATAAAACGCCTTCGTACCTTTATCAAAAATTCACAACTTTTAGTTCCAACAGAACTAGAGCTATGCGAAATAGTCTTCTGTTTGTAATGCCAAGATATTCTACAACCTTGTTCAAACGTAGCTTTATGTATAATGCTGTGAAAATGTATAACAATTTACCTAATGACTTTAGGCATTTTTCTTTAGTTAATTTTAAAAAAAGGTTGAAGTTATTATTGCTAGAATCTGATTGTTGTATGTGGAACCGGCTTGCTGTGTAACGGACTTTGCAATTTCTGGCTTGTATATTGTGTACCTATGGTCTAATGGTTTTGATGTGAAGTATTCGTATAAAAGTTTTCATTTGCCCTGTAATATTTTTATTAATAGTTATTTATTTCTCGGTTGAGTTGAACAACAACCAAGCTGGTTGACACTCCGCCTTTCGCCATTCTTTAAATTGCTAAATTATCTCGATTTCTGTATTTTTTATGTATGGCGAATAAAGACCTATTATTATTATTATAAATCTTAATTCCTGAAAAAAGCTTATAGCCTACTTTTGTCCATTTCACTGTCATGCTGTTCTTATTATTTTATTGCTTTACTTGTGTGGTTTGCAAATTTTTACCTATATGTCGTTGGTTACTGTTTCTTGATTTCTGTTTTTTATGGTTTTTATTTGTACCAATATACCTAGGTTTACAAATGTTTGTTTGTGTCATTATTTTGACGCATTCTATATACATCTTTTATGATCCCTGAATAAGGATTATTATTATTGTTATATGAATTGAAACTTCACCATCAAATAGCCCAGTCAATAGACCAATTGGTCAGACTGGTTGAAACATGATTCTACTGTATTTAAAATTAGTGATACTGATACATGTCATTTGTAGGTTAACATCGAGATCGCTGCAACCAGCCATGACCATGATTATGTCCAAGGAGATGTCAAACTGACTGCTATGAGCCCAAGAAGAAGGGTAAAAAGGTTAAGACCTGTCCAGACGGCAGGTTCTTCATCATACTTACTCGACCTCAGCAAGAAAACAGTGACACTCCTTGGTGCCATCAATAAAAATATGGCAAAGATCAGCGAGTCATTGCAAACGATTGCGAATGTATTAACAATAAATTCAAAATGACTTGCTGATTGTTGCCATATTTTGTTGGCTGTGCCCTTTCACACTGTTGTATTTTCGTAGTCAGATTATTTAATGTTTATTATTGTTATTTAGAATGTTTTCATCTATTGTTTTGGTTTTTAATGCCAGGCTGTCTGGTTTTTTCTTTGGAGATTCTTATTTTTTTGTTTTTCATTAGTATGTTATTCCTTTTTGTATATATCTATTTTTTGTTTGTTTGCTGTTTGATCCTTCAATAATTTCTGTGATTTTTATTATGTAAGGTTTGAAAGGTAAATATAGGTATCTTTTGAAGAATGTGAGTTTTATTTAAGTATTTTTGACAAGTTAGGATCCTATTGTTTAGATTGGGTAGACCGGAATTAATCACATCTCTCCTAATTGAAGTCAAAAAAGGAGACAGATATTTGTTATCAAATGCATCCCTAAAACAATATAATGCTATGTACAGACGCGAATTAGTAAATGCGAAACGTCAATTCAGTGATGAGTTAATTCACTAATCATGCAATGAGGCATATTATCAAAAACCATTCTGGCATAACAGTTAATAGACCAATACAAACCAAAATGAATGTAATGATTATTTTGTAAATAATGCAAAACTGAAAATTCGAAGGAATCAGACAAACACCATCTGGATTATTTGGATGTTAATAATATAAATGTACAGTTTAATTCCAGATCTGTTGTCTTTATTGAGACCTGTGAGGTTATAGACAAATTCGAAAAAAATAGCACTGGCAAACATCCATAAGGGGGTTACTATTGATATAATTGTAATAAAACTATAAAGAAATCTAATTTATGTCTATTAACATAACAAACTGCTACATTTCGCATTCTGTTTTACCAGCACGGCTAAAACTTGCAAAAGTACCTTATTCATATCTTTAAAACAGATTCAGAGAATGATTTTTCTCTAGTTCCAGTGCTTGCAAAAATATTTATTAAATAGTAACCAGCACAGATTTCGAAAGAATAAAGGTACCTCAACTGCCTTATCCGAATGGACAAATTTTGGTCTGGACAGTTTTGAAAATTATGAATTGTACATTATATAATTTCTCGAAAGCTTTTGACTGTCTCTCATTCAACATTATATAAATTCTCTCTATCATTTCAGCGAGAATAGCTTAGGTCTTTGAAAATCTTATCTGAGTGATATCCAACAATATGTCTCATTTAATGAAAATGTTTCTTCTATTGATTCTATTAAATATGGAGTTCTGCAGGGTTCTATATTGGTACCTACTCTTTTCCTAATATACATAATTGACAAAGAACGTTGTCACATTGTGACTATCCATCAAAATTTATTAATTATGCAGATGACACATCAAGATTACAGCATTTAAATTCCCTAAACAGCATCAATCCTGGAACTGAACAGCAATCAGGTATTGAAACTTGGTGTCTAGCTAATTAACTACATATAAACACAAAAAAACCTAAAACTTATGCTTTCGAACAACTAGCAGCATTGATTCAATTAATGATGATAAGATAAAACTTCTCAGTGTTTATCTGGATCCAATGCCAACATGGAAGAATCATACAAATGAATTATATAAAAAAAATAAACTATCATATGTGAAACTTTTTTTTTTTATTTAAAACCTTAAACCAATTGTAGGTCTACAAACAATAATTGTTCAATGCTATCATGGATACTTTAAGGCCCGATTTTATCAACACGCGCATTTTAACAAAGGCTTTGACCAATCAGAGCAGCCTATTCAAAAACATCCATCTGTCAAAGTTCTCTGAAATTTATTGATTTCTCTTGAAATTTACCGCAAAAAGGTAAAAAAAAACATGCTTTATATGCAATCGACCATTATGAACCATCTTGTATCTTTTCTAGTCTGATTTTCCATCCTAAATGGGTGAAAAATTGCATATTGGTGTTTGACGATAACTTAAACGTTTCGCTTAGCATATCCAATCAGAATCCAGGAAACCAAAACTTTTGATCACTGGTTTGATATTGTATCAAACAACTAATAATGAAGAGAAGGCATTCAATGACTCCATTATTTTGATAAAAAAATGTTACTAACTATAATAATTATATTATAATAATAAGGGGTAAAAATAACATTTTGTTGCACTTCACAAAGCTAAACACATGATTTAACTGTTTGCCGGCTCAGAAAAGTAGTACAATTTGATATAACTTTCATATGAACAATAATTACTGCACCATCCTTACAAAAACAAGACTGTTACTATCTACAAGAATTATAAAAATAATTATAAATACCTGTGAGATACAATACCTTTGTATTATAATAAAAAAGGATATATTATGGAGGTAGTTCACCAATTCCCGTTTTTCGTATTATATCCAACAGCCTACTTTTGTACCATAACATAAATAATTAGTTTACCCAAATGTTTAGAGGGTGTTGACATCTCAATAGGTAATCACTAATCCGTGGATATGCAAAGCCTTGCTGAAAACTTATATAGCTGTTTTTAGTTTGATAAATAACTATTTCAATGAAAAAATATAAAATCAAACTCAAGGAAGACATTAGATGCACGAATATGCATCACAATATCCAATCCAAACAAAAACAAAACACAAACACAAAATACTAATGTCTCAGATTGCAAGTTTTTTTACTAGAAATGGGATGTTGTCGGTACAAGGTACACAGAACTGTGATTCAAAATATATTTTTGTTCGTCGTGCCCTATTTATGGGTCAATTATATATAAAGTATAATTATGTTAGTTACATAATCATGATACGGTATTATTTGTAATAAACAACAAATTCGTAGATCACAAAGTTGGTAATGAATATTCTAAAGAGAAGTAAAAAATATACTCGTATACGGGTACCGAAGATCCTGTTACTTATTTGCAGCTCTCGCTTCGATACAAAATTTAACTACAGTATATTCAATCCCAAGATAGACTCCTCATAAACAGTCGCATGCAGCATTAGCGTGGTTACTGTCCGCTGCCATCTGCTAACGCGCCAGCTATAGTCCAGTGCATTTATGGAATTTTATATTAGTATTTAAAAGAGTTGCCCTATTAACCCATTGCAACTTAAAAGTAGCCAGTTGCCAGTTTGAAATGATCATTTAGGCAATGAGCACTTGACATCGCATATTTGGATCTGATTTCCAGTCATTCTTGGGGGTTTTTACTTGCCGGATTATAAAATACAATTCACACATAGTGTACTGGGCTATTAGGGACCCTACCGATATGAGCCGATCACGCACGCGGGCTTGTTTTCATTTGGTCTAGCTTGGCTGTGAATACAGTATAGTAGTGATGAGTGTATGTACTAAATAACCCGATGTCGATGCTTCACAGATCAATTTTCCTTATCCGTAAAAAATAAGACTTGCTTAAGATAGTACAGCTTATAACAAATATGATATACTCTGGAGAAACAAAATATATGTGGGTCAAATAAAGTGATTTCATATTTTGATCTTATATAACATTCTATAAAATTCAATGACATGAAAAAGTAGTTACAATATAGTTTATATCATAGAGTCGGTGGGTATGGCATAAATAACTACTAATAAAAATAATATAATTTTTCTGAAGCAAGTAAATAATGAAACCTGAAGAATAAAATTTAGAAAAACATCTGCTTCCACTATGGATATGGCATGGCAAGTATATAGTATATTGGTTTCAAATACCTCACCTACCTAGATCGTTGCACAATAATAATAAAATGATGAAATGACGCCAACAATACCAATTACAAACATATTTTTAAAGCTCATCACTACGTAAGACAACCCTCGTTTGCCTTTTGATCAGTTTCTGTGGCATTGCATCTTCATACATATTCCACAGAACAACCTATTCTGTGTTTTGACCTTGTTAAACTCGCGTTTGTGGGCAATCGTAGAGCATAGAACAAAGACTGAGATAGATTAAAAAGAAGAACAACTAGAAGAGTTTTGTCTAGACGGCCATGGTCTAAGACGAAGCGGTCGCATCGTTGCCAGTTTCCTATTCTGGGAATCTGCTATTTTTAGCTCTGAGCTTTTTACACCGAAATTTCCTGTCCTGTTACATAATGTCTTGATTAAAGTCTGTTACACCATACACCCACAGTACCTCTGGAGGATAACAAGCTTTAAGATTACAGCATTAAAATGTGCTTTTGAAACAAGTCTCCCATGAATCCAATTTTGATTTTTTCTTATGCTCACTAGCATTGAATGTCCTCTCAAAAAATTAAGTTACTGAAAACGCACCAGCGGAATAGGTTAACACGTCTTATTTTGCAGTATTGCACTGTTTTAGTACATTTGTACTATTTCTAGTTTATTTTCGACGTCAAAGTACAAAAGTAGGTACACGAAGGCTGAATTCTAGAACATTTTCAGTTTTCAAAAAATCAATAAAAATCTTCATTTCATACGTTGTAGTTTCTCAAATAGATGTATAATGCAAGAATGCAGAGGTGAGATTTTTTTTTGTTCTGTTGCTCTTCACAAAATTATACTGCGTCCATGTGGTATGTCAATTGCCAGCTCATAATGAAATTCACGGGTCACAGGTTTTAGTACAATAATTCAGTACAATCTTGTACATTTCATTACTTTCATCCAGTACATTTCAGAAACTCACCAGGGCAGAACTACTCCTCTGTCCTACGAGTAAAATATTCATCTGGCAACACGGCAGTCAGGGTACCGCCCCAGTGCCCCACCGCCAACTTGACAGTTGCTTTTAACTACCTATTCTGTCCTTTTAACTAGACAGAAATAGTGATGGGGAAAACCAACCAATTTCTATAATCACTCGAGTTAAATTTCACTCAAAATGACCCGAATGAACTTGTCAGTAAATATTTATGCGTGCCAAGTACGTCGCCGTCGGTAGCATCGAAAAGAGTTTCTTCTGGAGCAGCTCAACTCTCTAATTTATGAAGTAAGCAGATTATCACAAAAAAATCTGGATATTTTTATTTTTTCAAATTCTCCTCTGTGAGTTTCTATTATTGTCATTGTTCAATGTTACCTGGTGCCTTAGAATGAAAGTTTTAATTTTTCTTAAAAATGTAATTTTTTGAATCCCTCTTTCTGTGAGTTCCTCTATAATTCATATTTTATTCCAAGTTACCTAGTTTGTAGAATGAGTTTTAATTTTTTATCATTACAGTACTTTATTTTGTTCAATGTGAAAATATAATATCTTATTGATATTATTTTGAAATGTTCAGTTTGTGGTTTTTAATTATTCTATTTATGTTTACTATTTGACCCTATCAATTATTGTTAATTTGATGTTACTTGTGTCCAGTTTATCGAAGTTTTTTTGTTAAATTAAAAAAATATGGTTACTTTTTTATCGACAACTTACAACTAAATTAAATACAATTACATTATATAGAATATTTATATTTAGTTTGCTTCTTTGTTAATTCGTATTTGCTAAGTAAGATTCTTATATCACTGTCTAGCAGATTCTGTTTCATTCGAGTGTTGCTCGATCCGGCGCAACGGTGATGGAGCGACACTTGCCGTTGGTTCAGTTTAGCTCAGAATGAATAAAAATGTGTTACGTTTTAGTTGCTGCTTTCACTTGTAATTCGCAATACTCGCATCGTTCTCTCGTAATCGAGTGACGTCGGTTATATCAATAATCTAGTACTCGAGTACATTTTCATTCGAGTTATCCCATCACTAGAAAAAATAAAAAAATAACCGTATCTGTTTTGTGTGAAAAAAGAAACAAGAAACGTATCTCCGTACCTGTTTTGTGAAAAGAAATGTCTAAATAAAAGAATAACAATGTGAATTTATTATTGGAATTGGTATTAACTATTAATTTCATTAAGCTTTCTAGGCAAAAGTGTGGAATGTGGATAAAGCCAAAAACCATTTCCGGATTTGAAGGGAACAGATAATTAACAGAAAATACAGAGGCAATTGAATTATTTATTAATTATTAGACCTTACATGGAGGAAGGAATAATTTCATATAAACCGTAAGTATAGGATGAATGATATCAGCAGCACCTGTGCCTACTTTGTGACTATATTTATAAGAAGTTCTATAACAAGCTGTAGGGTAGTGGACTGTATACACTTGTAGACTCGTACTATTTCACTTGTATTTTTATTAGCTCGTTAACAAAAACAATGTAATACGGCTAGGAATATAAAGTACAAAAAATAGCGTGTGTACTACTCGGAGGTGGTAGCGTGAATGAATGAATTTTAGCCTGGTACCAATGTTGCCGGATGTTGAAGGATGTTGCCGCGACATGCCCCCGGCCTTGAAAGGGGTAACTTCTTTCAAACATCGATGGGAAGCGGACATATCTTGGAGAAATTTCTCTTAACGATGCCGCTGGAAGTTTTGATGGATGCAACTCTGCTAACACCATCTGTACCAGGGTGTAGTTGGATTATTCGTCCCATTTTCCATTTGGTGGGAGGACAATTGTCTTCTAGAAGTAGAACTAAGGCACCTTCACTTAGGTAGCCTTGGCTGCTGGTCCACTTTTGGCGTTTCTGTAATTCAGCTACGTAATCGCGTTCCCAGCGCCTCCAAAAGGATTGACATATCTGCTGTTGAAGCTGGAAGCGAGTCAAACGATTGACCTTGACATCTTCGTAGGACTGGTCAGGAACAGCTACCAATGGTCTTCCGGTAAGGAAGTGGGCCGGTGTGAGCGGGGAAAGTCCTCAGGGTCGGAGGAAAGGGGACAAAGAGGGCGAGAGTTCACGATAGCTTCAATTTGGCACAAGATTGTCGAAAATTCTTCAAATGAAAGTGGTGTATTCGCTAGAACTCTTTTGAGATGACGTTTGACACTTATAACTGCGGCTTCATGCAAACCTCCAAAATGAGGTGAATACGGAGGTAAAAATGACCATTCTATGCCTTCCGTCGCGGTAATATTAATCAAATCACTTTCATTATGTATTAAAAACTTGCCTAACTCTCGACTGGCTCCAACGAATGTCGTACCATTGTCTGAAATGATTTTTGATGGTTTGCCTCTTCGTGAAACGAAACGCCTAAGAGCCTGTAAGAAGGCATTTGATGATAAGCTTTTGATAAGCTCTAGGCTTTTGTGACACAGCATACAAAAACGCCTATATAAACCTTTTCCACTGTGCGTCTGGACCTTTTTGTCAAGAATGGTCCTGCGTAATCTATACTCGTGGTATGGCAGGGGCTGGCTGGTGTCACGCGATCTTTCGGCAAGTTGCCCATTATTGGCTGAACGATACTTGGATTGAACTTAAAGCATTTTAAACATTTTTTGCCGATAGACCTAGCCAAATTGCGGCCAGAAATTGGCCAATACTCTTCGCGAATGGAGGCCAATAAAAGTTGCGGACCCGGATGCATCAACATCCTGTGCTTATACTCGAAGAGTAATTTCGTAAAATTATGCTTGGCGTGCAATATTATTGGGTATTTTTTATCATAGGAAAATGTGGAGTCTCTTAAGCGTCCACCCACTCGGAGAATGCCCAATTTATCGATAAACGGATTCAAATTCGATATTTTACTCTTAGATTTCAAGGATCCTAGCTCTGTTATTTCCGTAATCTCACAAGGGAAACTTTGTCTCTGCGCGGCTTTTATCAGATGCGTAAGAGCGGAGCGCAGCTCGGGGACTAAAAAGGGCCCTATATTTCTTTCATCCTTTTGCCTTGGACAATTATCCTTTAACCTTAAAATGTAAGCAGTCGCTCTCTGCAGTCGCTGAAATGAAGAAAAACGCTCGAAATCAAAATGCTCTATTTCATTAACTGATGGCAAAGATGATATCTGCGGAGGTTTTAGCTCCGGCACATGACTTACTTTAGATGGGCTGGTTGGCCATTCGGTTTCTGGGCTATTTAGAAAAGCTGGCCCATGCCACCACATATCGGAACTGATAATATCGTGAGGATACAAACCTCTTGACACGAGATCGTCTGGATTCTCTCGTGTTGGCACGTATCTCCAGTCACAGTGCTCAGTCAAAGCTTGAATCTCCGCGACCCGATTGCTAACGAATACTTTTAGTAAATTCGGTGAAGTTTTCAACCAAGCTAACGTTATGGTACAGTCAGACCATAAAATACATTGACTAAATGTTAGTTTGAATGATTCGATTGCCTTGGAAACTAATCTAGCTAGTAATAACGCGGCGCATAACTCTAACTTGGGTATCGTCAAGGTTTTTACGGGAGCAGCCTTTGATTTTGCACATAATAAGTGCACGCTCACTTGACCTTTTTTGTCGGTTGACCGTACATAGAGGCACGCACCGTAAGCCTTTTCAGATGAGTGCAAATCCGTGAAGCTCTATTCGGATAGAATCACCGCCGATAACTTGTCGCCTAATTTCAAGCGCATTAATACTAGGGAGATCATTGACGTACCGATCCCACTCAACTCTGAATGGGTGTGGCAATTCATCGTCCCACGATAACTTTGTGCTCCATAATTTCTGCATGAAAATCTTGGAGATCATGATGCATGGACTTAGTAGCCCTAGCGGATCAAATATCCTTGACGTGATAGAAAGAACTGTACGTTTGGAGCATCGATGAGGAATTTCAATTTTCCCCACATTATAAAGTAGTGCATCATTGTGGCATGACCAGTTTAGACCTAATGTTTTTGCTTGTTCATTAGGTGCAAATTCTAGTACCTTGCATGAGACATCACTTCCTCGAAACGATTCCAATATCTCTGGTTTGTTGGAATACCATTTCCTTAGCTCAAAGCAACCGCTTTTCAATATATTTGCAATTTCATTGCAAATGGATTTAGCATGCTCAATTGAGCTTGTACCAGTGAGTAAATCATGGCGTATTGTTTCGGCTATTTCAGGGTTCGATTCGTCGCATTCGCTTGCTAGCTCGAACAGACAACGAATAGCTAAATAACTAGCGCTCGCTTGACCGTATGTGACGGTATTTAATTCATATGCTTTTAACTCTTCATCAGGACTAGATCGCCAAAGTATCTTCTGTAACTTGCGCTGTTCTGGATCGACTAGGACTTGTCGATACATCTTCGTTATGTTTGCTGAGATGACATAAGGGTGCTTACGAAATCTTAACAAGATGCTCATTAAATCGTCTTGCAAAACTGGCCCTATCAGCTGAATATTGTTTAGTGACAAACCGTTGCTAGAAGGAGCGGATGCGTCGAAAACTACGCGCAATCTCGTTGTTAAGCTGTCCTCGCGCAGAACCCCGTGGTGAGGCATAAAATACTCGACAGCCAACCCCATCAAGGTCATCACTAATCAAGGACATGTGTTCAAGAGACTTGTATTCATCCATGAAAGATACATAAAGCTCGCGTAAGTTTGGATTTTTACTCAATTTCCTCTCTGTGGAGTGAAATATCTTTTCCGCTTGTTCACGGGAACTGCCGAGTGAATCAGCTGATTGCTTAAGAGGTAACTTTACTATGAAGCGACCATGCTCGTCTTTACGTGTGGTTTCGCTAAATATTTTCTCGCACTCAACCTCTTCTTTGGATAGTATTTTTGAGAAGCCGACCTCTTCAATTTCCCAACGTTTGGGGAGGGCCCTTTGAAGGTCGATATTAGCCGCTAGATAGCAAGAAACAGTCTTTAGATTGCCAGGACAACCAATCGTGCCACCTAATATCCACCCAATTTGGTTTCCCGTAAGACTGGAAGGTTTTTACCGCATGGGAACGTTTTATCACTTAAAATGTCCCAGAACAAATCAGCACCAATCAATATATCTACTGGCCCAGGGGTTAAGAAATCAGGATCGGCTAGTTCTAAATGACCTGGTATGTTTAAACTACGCAAATTTAGACTGTTCGGAGCTGAAATGCTTGTTACTTCAGGAAGAATAAAACATGTTAGAGTTGCCTTGAACTTGCTATTTAGTGAATGAATCTCTAATTGACACTTACGAGTTATTTTGGAGGACTTGTTTGCAATCCCTACGACAGAAAGATCGGCATCATTTACCTTTAAACCTAGCACCTTGCACATTTTCTGTGAGATAAATGACGACTGCGACCCAGAATCTAGAAGTACGCGCGCATATTGTACTTGACCTTGCTTGTCATACAGTTTAACTCGCGCTGTTGACAAGAAAACATACCCTTGATTTGGGCTGAATCCCAAAGCTACAGTGCTTTGCTCGCTTTTTGATGAGATTGGCTTTTGACTTTGCCCATCAGATTTATTGCTAGTTTGACTTGTAGTATCTGAATGTAGGAGTGTCATGCCACTTTTTGCATTTCCTGCACGGACCCATTTTACATCTTTTTCCGGCATGATTATCCCTTAAAGAATTTACGCACAATTTTTTACTAGTTACGACTTTATTCTTATCATCAAGAGACAGATTCGCAAACTTCTCACAAGTATAGATGGCATGACCGTCGCCACAGTAATAGCAAGCAAATCCTGCAACAAATGATCGTGTTTCTCTTTTATCAGATCTTTCTGGTTTTCTTGAACTACTTTTATACTCAATTGTTTCGAGAATGTCCGCGCGTTGCTTCAAAAAGTTTAAAAAGCCATCAAGGGAAGGCGTGATATGACTGGATGAGATTCTCTCCCACTCCATCGCGGTTCTGTTATCTAGCTTACTCCCTAACATAAAAATCAAAAGCGTGTCCCAATTGCTTGTATCTTGGTTTAACTGTTTTATTGAATTCAGATGCTTTGATAAATCATCCACTAAACATCTTATCTTTGATGAAGATTCCTTTGTAATAGCATCCAGAGAAAAGATAGATTTTAAGTGATTATGTATCAATAGCTTTTGATTATTGAATCGCTCAACCAGCGCATTCCAAGCCACGGAATATCCGGATTGTGAGAATTCAATAGACTTGATTAACTCTGCTGCTTTACCTGCTAGAGAGGCCCTTAGGTGATGGTACTTTTGAATCTCTGAAAGCTCATCATTTTTATTTATTAGCGAATCAAAAGTATCGCGAAACTCTAGCCAACACTCGAAGGAGCCGTCAAAAGTAGGCAAAGGGATGTCTGGTAATTTCACCGCTATTTTTTCAGATCTTCTCTCTGAACTTGAAACAGAACGCTCACTTGTTGGTGATGCCTGCGAAGAATGTCTACTTGAATGCTTACTTGAATGCTTGCTTGAATGATTGTCATCACTAGGCAAAATATTCTTTGCAATAGAAACATACTGAAAGTATTTATCTTCAAAATTTGTCCGCTCTAGGTATTGCTCGTCTAAATTTTCTTCGGAAACAATGGCCTCAATTTCATTTTGAATGTCCAAAAACTGACTATAAACATCTTGAATTCGAGCCAGCCTGTCACCCAAATCGATGATTTCGACACTAGTTGGTTCTTTAATGAGTTTAAAATTATCGACAAATTTGATAAAATTTGTTAATGAGGTTTTTAATCCTCCACGTCGTCTTGTAAGGCTGTCATATTTTATTGTTAAGAACTACAGAGCAAAATTTTTCACAAATGTCAATTTCTGTAGCGATATCTCGAATGAGTTCTAGCACCCACGTGAAATGGATTAATTTACTAGACTTTTAATGCTTTATCCTGAACACTGGCTACAGGAATGTCATTTATGATAAAGGAATTGGCCCACCTCAAATCTAGCTTGCTTGCCGCTCTCTAGTTGCTGTACTTTGAATTCTTTGACTGCTTGACTCTAGGGGTTGTCCTCGAATGTCTTTGGTTACTGGCCGTGACGTCACCGCGGAGAAAATGGCTGCTCGCTGCTGGCTTGCACGGTTCTAACTTGATCGACGGCCGGTTGACGAATCGAGGCTTTTCTGGAACTTCTTTCTGCTAATGCGGCTCGATGTGACCATATGTAGGGTAGTGGACTGTATACACTTGTAGACTCGTACTATTTCACTTGTATTTTTATTAGCTCGTTAACAAAAACAATGTAATACAGCTAGGAATATAAAGTACAAAAAATAGCGTGTGTACTGCTCGGAAGTGGTAGCGTGAATGAATGAATTTTAGCCTGGTACCAATGTTGCCGGATGTTGAAGGATGTTGCCGCGACACAAGCATGCATCATAGTTGGAAGTTTCAAGTATGTATGTGTCTATAATCAATTTCTGACTGAGTGAAGTAGTAACTAGTGAGGTGGTATTATTGATTATTAATTAAGGTGGCTGTGATGATACCACTTTTATGATTGTGTTACAAACCAGCGCAGTTCGCAATTAGTAATTATACAATAATTATAAAAGTAAACATGGAAAATCTGGCATTAATTTGCAAATCAATCGCTTTGTTCTGATTTTGTGGTATGATTTTGATACATGAATTCTAAAATATTTTTGACAAAAGTGTCATCCAGCTTTGACGTTTTGTTTCCAATATTGATAAAATACTATTGGATGATACTTATTAACTATAGACCTCAATGTCCAATAGAAAGTCTTCGTTAAACCTCGACCAATAGAATTCATTCGTTAGACTGTTCGTCAGAATATGCATATTTATAAAATCGGGCCTAAATTAACTATGGCATGCATTTTTCTCCTGTGGTCACTCAACCCAAGCTAAAAACATATTTGCACTCCAAAGATGGAGATACAAAGGTATGCAGGGTCAAACTATGAGGAATCATGTCAACCTGCATTTGTTAGCTTAAACATTATTACCCTCTCATGTATTTATACACTTCAGTGTCTTTCGTATGATAAAAGGAACAAACATCTATTTGTAAGGCATTCTAATGTGGATATAATATACACATGACAAGAAACAGAGAGAACTTACAACTAAAATGCTTGAGGCTGACAAGATCCATAAATGCTGAAAATTACTACTTCATTAAGTTTTCCAATGCCTTACCCTTACCCAAAGAAATAAAGGTGCTACAACCAAATACCATTTATACAAAGATGAAAGATTAATATGAAAGACTTTTTATTCTTTTGGGATTACCTCTATAACGATTTATCTGATTTTATATTTTAACATGTATTTTATTATTTCTTCTCTATTCATGTATTAGTTGTTTGTTATATTTATTTGTAAAATTTTTGTTGACGTCAGTAAGCAGGTATTCCTGTAATGGCATTTATACGCCACTACTTACTACTACTACTATCATATAATATACTATCACTAGCTAATACAACGACAATCAAAATACAAGCTAATACAAAAGTCTTATCCTCCAAAAGAGTAAAAATGCATGAGTAACAGCAAAAGGAATTGACATATCAAATTTTCCAACACACACTAGCTGAACAATCTTGATTGAATTGTGGTACAGTGCATTGCATCTGTGACAGTGCTCTTACATATAGCCAATAGCATCATATATTTAATGCATGTTTTTGTCTCAATGCATTTTCATGACTCAATTGAAAAAGAATCAAAGAATTTTATTTGAGTTTATTAACCCTAACGTGCAAGTTCGGGGCAAAAAATTGATTATTGATAATCATGTTCGAGCTCTTTTCGATTTGTACCCCGTGAAAAATGAGTCTCATTCATTTCTTCGAAAATTGATAACCGGGTTTAGCAAAAACTTGAATGCTCTTGAAGTTTTGGTGGAGAAAAATGATTTGGCTAGATTACTGATATATATTTTAACCTTAAAATTGGACGCGATAACGAGAAGCAAATACGAAGAATTCTCGGAAGATATTGAAAAGCCGAAGATAGGTGACGTTTTAGGCTTTCTGACAAAGCGGAGCAATCTGTTGGAAAAGGTGAATAGTAAGAGTAAAGTAAAAACCGACAATCGTAGCTCATGGAAAGACGACAAAGTCGTATGCAATTTAGACACGGATTCGCGTTGCGCATTTTGTAACAAAAACCATTTCAATTACGAGTGCGATAAATTTAAAAATATGTCTGTAAGGGACAGGTATGATCAAATTTCTAAATACAAGCTATGTAGCAATTGTCTACGCCCCGGACATTTCGTACGAGACTGCAGAACAGCAGGGTGTAGAAATTGTAACGCAAAACATCACTCATTGCTTTATCGAAAAAGTAGGGAAACGCAGAACCGATCAGCTGCGCACAACGGCAACAGCGCGAACGGTGGGAACGACGGAGGGACATCAAATAGGTCCGCCGGCGTAGCTGAAACCCACCGCGGTGACGACGCATCTGCCACCGCCGCTGCCGCCGCGAGAGCGGCAGTTCCGGACCGCCAGCGCCAGGTTACCATGGCAACGGAGACAAACAACCGACAGACAGCCGGTAGCGACGAATTTGCTCTAGGTGCTGGAGCCAGCGGTGAGCGCGGTACGAATTTAAATGCAAGCAGTTGTGTAACTCCATAGTTTCGGCGCACGCGGGAAGGAAGGCGGCCAACGTGATATTAGCGACGGCGGATGTTTTCGTACGCGATATACGAGGGGGGTTAGTAAAGGCGAGAGCATTGCTTGACCCTGGATCAATGTCTAACTTTATGACGATGGAATTCGCCCTGCGCTTAGGATTGAAAACGCGGGACGTCGACATCAATGTCGAAGGGGTGAATGGAGCGGCAAATTCAATATTCAAACAAACAGAAGCGATGGCGTTTGCAAAGGACAAAAAATATAAAATTCGCGAAAGTTTCGATTATCGAAAGGGTGACTAGCAACTTACCTCTTAACGCGTTTGATAAAAAGTCAGTACATATTCCTAACGACCGTTTCACACACGGCAGATTTTACCGCGACGGACAAATGACCGTCGACGCCACTGCTGCAGTGGCGCGTTGGGTCATTCTTAAAATTGTGTACAAACACCCGTTCTCGTTTTTTTCTAGATTTCAAAAGTTATTAAAACCATTTTTTTGTTAGTAACAACTAACTGTCTAGATTTGTTAGGACAACTAGCTAGTATGGTTGGAAAAAATTGTTTTTCTATACAAGTCGTTGAAAAACCCACCCCAGTATCACTTCCGTGGACGTAACCTTTTACGTTTCCCCAATAGTAGTTCATTATAACATGGTGCACTATATTAATAAAGAATACTTTTCATTAATATTTGTAAGTCCATATAACAGACCCCACCTTTTTTCTATTTTGGATAACTTATTTCAAATCTTGCCATTTCTAGAGCTTCGTAAAATTTGTAACCAAAGTGAAATATCATTTCCGTGGTCAACAGCAAAACCCGAAAAAATTGGTCAATATTGGCAACAATGCGCTTTAGTCGGCCATGTCGTGACGCTCATTTGTTTCAAGAAGTCCGTTACCGCTACATACCGGCATTTTGTGTTTCCAGTTTGTATTCTAAATCAAAATTGTTATAATATTAATTGTGTCAAGCTGAAGGAATCACTTCTGTGGAGTCGAAAAACAAGGTAAGATCTTATAAAAGTGTTATTTTTATTTTTATATGAAGATATAATAACAAAATTTTACCTTTCCTGAAACCAGAAACAGTAACCTAACTTCTTGTTCCAACTAATAAATATTTACAGTAAATTTCTCACTTCCGTTGACATCATTTCCGTGGACCCTTTGTGTCCACGGAAGTGAAATATCATTTCCGTGGTCAACAGCAAAACCCGAAAAAATTGGTCAATATTGGCAACAATGCGCTTTAGTCGGCCATGTCGTGACGCTCATTTGTTTCAAGAAGTCCGTTACCGCTTCATACCGGCATTTTGTGTTTCCAGTTTGTATTCTAAATCAAAATTGTTATAATGTTAATTATGTCAAGCTGAAGGAATCAGTTCTGTGGAGTCGAAAAACAAGGTAAGATCTTATAAAAGTGTTATTTTTATTTTTATATGAAGATATAATAACAAACAGTAACCTAACTTCTTGTTCCAACTAATAAAGATTTACAGTAAATTTCTCACTTCCGTGGACATCATTTCCGTGGACCCTTTGTGTCCACGGAAGTGAAACGTGTCAACGGAAATGATTTCAACTGATAATTTCAACCGAGTTCTCATTTTTTCAACTACATTGAGCTCACTGCTTTAGTCTGTTGGATTGTGTTACAGATTGAAATGAAAGTTGACGAAAAGAAACTGGCAAAAAGGCGAGAGCAAAAAAAACTGAGCATGCGAAGAGCTAGGAACAAACTGAAGCAAGATGAAGTCAAACATGAAGAAATTAAACGAAAGGACAGAGAAAGATACCGAAAGAAAAAAGAGGAGGGATTGATAATGGGAATCAATGATCTCAGTCGAAGAGATCAGAAAACGAAAAGGGCTGAATGGAGAGAACGAGCCAAGCGTTATAGGCAGAAGAAACTGAGTGATCGGGTTCTAAACGATATGCTACAAAGAGATTCTCCTCCACCAACACCAGAACGTGAGATTGAAGTGAACACCACACCTCCATCAACAAGCAGGATTGCTTCAGGAAAAAAAATTGCGAGAAGGAATAGAGAGAAATGGAGAAAAGAAAAAAATGATTTAATTAGAAAGCTAGAAATAGGCAAGCAAAAATAAATATAAATCGCGTTATTACAGACTAAAAGGAACAATGTCGAAATATATCTACAACTCCTGAAAAAAAAGTTTCGGAGATCCTAGCTGGACAAAGTGTCACACCGTCTGTAAAAAGAAATCTTCTCCATGGAGAGGTTCTCAAGAAGCAAATTAAAGAGAATTTCATTCACCATACTTCGAAAAAGGAAACGAAAACCATTTTCAAAAAAGTTCTGCATGGTACTTTGATAAAAAAATTTAAATTGAATACAATGTTGAACAATTTGGCATCCAGAAGAACTTTCAGTAATAAAAAACATCGTGTGATCAATCAGAAAATAATTGTGGCAAGAAGAGATGTGGTAGAGTTTTAGAAGATGATGAGAATAGCAGAATTACTGCTGGAAAGAAAGAGACAGTTACTCGAAAAAAAGTTAAGAAACAGATTCGTTACTTGAATGAATCAATGAAAACACTGCACGGACAATTTATAAAGACGAGCCAATTTAAAAAAATGAGCTACTCAACGTTTTGTGCACTCCGACCTTTTTGGATAAAATTTCCCAATTATAAGTCAAGATCAACCTGTTTATGCAAAATTCATACAAATATGGCATTGCTGGTTAATAAATGTAAAACTGAACAGATAATTGGTACAAATTCACCATATCAATTGAGTAAGTCATTATGTTGTACAGAGCCAAAAAAGGAATCTATGGAAAGGGCATGCCCAAATTGTCAAGAAAAAACCATAGCCACTAATGTTTTCGAGCCGAATGAACGAACTTTTTTTGAAAAATGGGTAACAAAAAAGATAAAGGTTCTGATAAATGGACAGGAAAAGATGTGCCAAAAAACGCTGAAGGACAGCATAGTATGTACAAAACTTGAAATAGTGAAAGAACTTAATGATACTATTGGACCTTACATGAAGCACTGTTCAACTGTTTTGCATCAGCATAAGGCAGTCACTGATATAAAAAACAGCTAACGACGGAAGAAATTTTTATACATATGGATTTCAGCGAAAATTATGTATGCAAATATGGGGAAGAGGTGCAATCAGTACATTTTGGTGGTTCAAGAGAACAAATTTCGCTCCACACTGTGGTGGTCTACCACCATAAAGGACATGATTGTTATTGCACATTATCTCAAAATCTTAAACATGATCCCCTAGGTATGGAAATGAATAAGAACCAGAGGCTATCCAGCACGGAATGCGGCTGGTGCATAGGCCACACGATGGGCCCTTTTGCGCCTCTATCCGCGCTAGTTCCTAAGACCTGCCCTTTTGGCAAAGGCAAGTACATTCTTAGGTCCTATCCGTTTTATCTCTATTGGTTCCAAGGTTCTTGAGCCCAGCATAGTCTGCCTGTGATAACCCAGGGTTTCACAGCGACACAGGATGTGTGCCGAGGATTCTTCCTCTTCCCCACACCACGTGCACGTTGGGTCGTTGACCACCCTCATCACAAACAAGTGACGCCTTAAGGTATTGTGACCCGTTAATAAGCCTGCTAACAATCTCAAGTTACTCCTATCCAGAGAGAGACAGAATCGTCCTATTCTCTCTTCAGGCCCTGCTAATAGCTCCCGAGCCTGACGGAGATGACCAGAGATGTTGTTCCATCTCAGAGAGTGTTGATTCTGGATCCACTCTCCAGTTGTTTTCCTAACCAAATTTGCAGACAGTCCTAAGGCTGGTTCCGGGCCCACAAAACTGTTTCCGGATCCCATCCTGGCTAGATGATCTGCCATTTCATTACCCTTTACCCCAGCATGCCCAGGTACCCACATCAGTGATACCTTGTGTTTAGCTGAGATGTCGTCAAGAGCCCTCCTGCACTCCAGGACCAGTCCCGACGTTATTTTCCAAGCACTCAGTGCTTTGATGGCTGCCTGACTGTCAGAGCAGATATTAATCCGCCTCCTAGACCCGTCAATTTCCCGAATACGATTTACGCAGGCAAGTATCGCATAGACCTCAGCCTGGAATACTGTGGTGTGCCCCCCAAGAGGGAATGAAAGTCTTGTACGGGGCCCGTAGACTCCCGAGCCCGAGCCCTCTCTAGCGAGTGAACCGTCTGTGTACCAGACCTGTCCTCCTCCTTCGATGAGCTGTCTTTCCCTAGACTTCCATTCTTCCCTTGACGGAAACACCACCGTAAATTTGCGATTGAAGCGATGCGTAGGAGAAACTGTATCGCTCCTCGCCAACAAAATAGGACAATCCTCATGCAACTCTGCTAGAATCGTCGAATGCCCTTTGCCTGGATTCATAAAAGTCCAGCTACCCTGACTCCAGAGACGGAACCCAGTTTTTCTAGCTTCCCCTTGGATTACCAGATCCAAAGGAGGAAGATTCAATAGTGTTTCAATGGCACTCAAGGGTGTTGTGCGCACTGCACTGGTTATACTAAGACATGCCAAACGTTGGACCTTATTAAGTTTGGCTCTTGTTGCCTCCGTCTTTATACAGGTCCACCACACTATGGAGCCATATATTAGTGACGGTCTGACTATTGTAGTGTAGAGCCAGTGCACCACTTTTGGGCTCAGGCCCCAGCTACTACCGACAACTCTTCTGCAGGCCCATAATGAGTTTCGAGCCTTGCTTACCTTATGATCCACGTGCAGCCTCCAAGTCAGCTTGTGATCCAGTATTACTCCTAGATACTTTACTGACTGAGACAATTCAAGTGTCGTTCTGAAAAAGGTAGGCCTCACGAGGCCTTCCATCTTCCTTTTCCTAGTGAACATAACGAGCTCCGTCTTTTCAGCGTTCACTGACAGATCCACCTCATTACACCACGTTTCCACAACACGCAGCGCGCCTTGCATTACCTCGGAGACTGTATTAATGAATCTACCCCTGACCACTATGCTCAAATCATCGGCATAGGCCTGTACGTAGACCCCTGTGTTGCTTAGTCTCACGAGTAGGTCATTCACCACTAAGCACCATAATAGAGGTGAAAGAACACCGCCTTGTGGGCAGCCTCGCGCCACTGCAACGCTATAGTTTATGTCATTAAGCGTTGCAGAAGCCACTCGGCCCTCTAGAGTAGTAAGAATCCACTCCACTAGGATTGGAGCAATTCCATGTCTCTCTAGGGCGCGTCTTATCGAATTGGTAGTGGTACAGTTGAACGCACCCTCGATATCAAGAAATGCTACCATAGCCACTTCCCGTTGATTCAACGTTTTCTCCAGCCTGCTGACCAAATGATGAAGTGCCAGCTCAGCTGATTTTCCCGCCTGATATGCGAACTGATAGGCATGGATTTCAACCCTTTGTAAGGGCCCATCCCTGATATATCTATCAACCAACCTCTCCAGTGTTTTTAGTAAAAACGACGAAAGGGTAATCGGTCTAAAGTCCTTCGGACGAGTATAGCTACCTCTGCCCGGCTTAGGAATAAAAACGACCCTTGAATGCAACCAGCTCTTCGGTGTGAAGCCAGTAGCCACGCAGGCGCGAAATATCCTAACTAGGTATGGTAGTACCAGATCCTGTCCATGTTGTAGCATGGCTGGAATGACTCCATCCTTGCCTGGACTTTTGTATGGAGCAAAAGTATTTATCGCCCATCTTGTGCGGTCATAAGTGACGACTTCTCCTGCCATCTGCCATTCCTCTTTATGAGGACGGCGGAGTGGCCTATGTGCACCTGTCTGCTGAGCGGCAACCGATCCCGGAAAGTGCACACTCATCAGCAGTTCAAGCGTTTCCTCCTCGTTATTGGTTCTATGACCGTTCGAGTCCGTCAAGGTCCCCAACTTGGACTTGGTGTCCTTGCTAAGGATCCTATGCATCCTTGCCGTCGCAGGAATATCATTGATGGACCTGCAGAAGTTCCTCCAAGATTCCCTGGAGGCCCTCCTGACTTCCCTCTTATATTCCTGTAGCTTTATCCTATACTCCTCCCAATCAGGAGTACCTTTCCTGTACCTAACTCTCGTGAGTAGTTTGTGCAGGGACTTTTTCCTGGTTTCTAATTTCTTAGTCCAGAAGGTGGCATTGCCCGCCACGCCCACTTTGCGTAGGGGACAGTTATCCTCAAAGGAGTCTCGGAGGTCCCTACACAGGGAATCAACTGCCGCCTCCAAGCCCTCCCCTTTACTGAGATCCTGCTCTATAGGACGGAGCCTGCTGCCTAGGTCCTCTTTAAAAGAAGCCCAATTTGCTTGCCTAGGATTTCTAGCAAGGATTCCCTCTTTTTCCCCGTCAATCCTAAACGTTATATGTCTATGGTCGGACAGTGACGGTTCCAAGGATACTGTCCAGTCCTTGACCTCATTACAAATACCGACCGTGCTCAGTGTTATGTCTAGGACCTCATCCCTCACATTGTTTGAGAAGGTAGGAGTGTCGCCAACATTCAGAACCTCTAGGTTCGACGTCCCTAGAAATTCCATCAGCTCTTCACCACGTCTATTAGTGTTAGAGCTACCCCATAGGGTGTGATGGGCATTGCTATCACACCCCACGATAAGCTCGAGATTATTATCCCGACAATGAGACACAAGGTCCTCCATCTCTTTTGAGGGAGGAGGATCTCCTGAATCATACGGTAAGTACGCTGAGCATACCACTAAACTTCTTTCGATGCCTTGTTCTCTAAGGCGAATCACCACCGCAACCATGTCCCTAGTTGTAAAGTCCATTAGTTGCCATGCATTCATATTATTACATAATATGCACACTCTAGGCTTTGTCTCCGGAGCGCTACTAAAAATGGTATACCCTGGAATGTTAAGCCCGCTAATAATGCCATTCCTTATCCAGGGTTCCTGAATAAGAGCTATGTCATGGCGACCCCTAGTGATCGTCTGAGTAAGAACCCTAGAAGCCGCTATGCAATGCTGCAAATTAATTTGAATGAAAGAAATGTAACTCACCATTTTTTTTTTTTTTGGCAGTCCACCCTCGTGTGTTTGTAGCGAACCAACGTCTAGTTCCCCACGGTGGGGCCCCGTTCGTTGCCGCTACCCTCGCTGTGACTGTGGCGTTGATCCGTCTGCCACAGCATCCTGGCTCCCTCCAGTGCTGAGTCGGAGTCACTATCGAGTAGCTGCCCCTCACTCACTGGTGTGCTGCTCTGTGGCCCACTAGTTCCTGGTGTGGGCACATCCCTATCCAACTCCGGAGACTCCTGAGGAGTCTGTTCCTGCCGCTCGGTCCCCCTTGGAGGAGCCCGAGCAGCAACAACAGCCTCCCCAGGTGCCAGCTGCCCTTGGTCCCTAGGCTCCTGGCTCTCGCCTGGGCCCTGATCACCGCCGGCAGCAGCAGTCCCGCGTTGCTCTTTGTTCTTGCCCAGCAGAGTAAACACTGCTGAGCTCGCTCCGCAGTAGAGCCGCAGCCCCCTGCCTTCGATTACGCCCCAGCTAATGGAGTCAACGCTGAGGACCAGACGTACGCCTTTCGGCTCCATCTTAACCTCCATCACCCTCCACGAGCTGGGGTGTATCCCAGGATTTTGCCTGTCTAACCTCCTCAGGAGGATGTCCTCTTTCACGTGAGGGCCCGGGAACCAAGCCATCACCCTCCTGAAGACGGGCAGGTCCTCAAACCGCATCACCCTGAGTCGTGCTCCTTCCCAGGGCCTCAGGTTGCCAACCTGAGCCTGCAGCCACGTCTGCGAGAACTCGTTCTCGCAAACAAAGATGGCCGCCCCCCTCGAGAAGTAGCAGTCAGCGAACCTTGGAAGGGCCCCTTCAAGTGGGAGCCCGTCCATCAGTCCGCTCACTGACTCCTGGATGCTGAAGACTTGCGTCTCCACCAACTGAGCACTAGGGTAGTCCTCGGGAACGAATACCACCCTGTGCCCGGTTTGCGCCACTCTAGCGTAGCTAACGTGAGCGGAAGTGCGAGCTCTCTTCCGCGATGAGGCACCCTCCGGTGTCACACCCGCCGACCTCGGACGTTTCCCAGCAATGCTAGGCCCCGCCGAAGCCGCAGCTGCAACACCCGAAGGCGCCCTAGCCCGCACAGAAGCCGCAGCGCCCCCCGAAGCAGATGCCCCCGAAGAGGCATCTCGACTTCCGGAGCCCTGCCCCTCCTGCGCCAGCCTTAGCCTCCGGGCCCGCTTCTTCTGCGCTCCCGTCCTACCCTTTTTCTTCAGATTCAAGGTACCCACCCTCTTGGCGAGTTCCCTTGAAATATCTCTCACTTGCTCTTCGCCAGTGAGGGTTCTATCGGGGTCCCCTGGTGAGAGGCCACCCGGTTGCTGTTCGGGGTCCCCTGATGGGGGGCCCCCGGATTTGGGTTTATTATTGTTGGGTTTTTTACTCATAATAAATCCCACGAGTAAGGGGGAACTATATGGTCCACACTCGCGGCGCCCCCTGCACGAGTGTAAGGCTTGTTACTCTGGGAGGTCGCCTGGTATCCCAGAGGCTCCGTTAGCGACGGTGCACCCCCACCGCCACGCACCCTTTAGCACGGATCGCATGACACATTGGGTTGGGTTCTTCAGTTATCCTAGAGGACGTTCGGTGCGATCTCCTAGGCAAGGGTGCACTCACTTTTATCGTGAGTACACCCTCCCCCAGGAGCTGGCACCGATACTGGCAATGCTGTTGCCCATTGCCAGGGAGCCTTTCGGGGCTCCAGCCTAGATCCGCCAGGATTAGCTTCGTCAAATTTGACGAAGACAGGGGCCACTACGAGAAAGGTGCATTTCTGCACGGGGTAGGTGACACATTTGTCTCCTATCCACTCCTGGACGGTCTTGGGGGGCCTTGCGACCCCCCCTGAGAGTGAAGAGGCTCGAGTACCTGTAAAACTCTGGTGATCTCGAGCCTCCGCACTTCCTTGTCCCCCTCCCCTAGGTATATGCTCTCACCTAGAACCTATCTTGAACATAGTTAAAAAAATATACCAGGTTTGCAAACTGCCTATTGTTTAAGTGACGGCCCATCCACGCAATACAAAAATAAAACAATGTTTCAACTGGCTATCATGTATGTCGCGCCTCAACTCAATGTGGAGACGTTTTATTGGAATTATAGCGCCAGTGGTCATGGCAAGGGAGCGCCAGATGGTGTTGGAGGATGTGTCAAAAGGACAGCGGATGCGCTTGTTGCTCAAGGAAAAGACATAAATAACTTTGAAAAATTGTATACAACGCTCAAGGAAAATTGTAAGGGAATCAATATTTTGAAGGTTAATGAAGATTTCGATCAAATAAGGAAGTATATTGAAAATGTGGATATAGTCCCTTTTAAAGGAACTTTTAACGTACATCAATTATCTTGGTCAGCAGCAAGGAAAGGCGAGCTACGAGCCAGACGACTAAGTTGTTACCAGTGTGGAGCAAGAGAAAAATGCATACACTATGAAATTGGTGTTATAACTGTCGGGAAGCCAATCTATATCCTTTTAATCACTATCCTTATAATATAAATTATGCACTCGTTTTGTTGAATACATTCAATTAGAAGATTCATTCTCTGAGAGATTTTTTTCTTAACATTTATTTTAGATATTCCTCAAAAGTCAGTTCAGAAACTCCCTGTTGAGGAAGTGTACACCTCAGAAAGTGAAGACCCTCTGGAAATCAAAAATTTTCATAACGGTGTTATCAAAATCAATAGTAGCTACGTCATAGTCAGAGTATCAGGGTTAAGGAACACTGAAAATTATTTTATTGGATTTGTTATTGGTATAAACAACAAAGATATTCTTGTTAAATTTTTAAAAAGGTACAGTGGTGATACATTTATATTTCCAAAGCAAGAGGATATTGCTTATGTTGGATCTTCTGAGATCCTATCTATTTTGAATGAACCAACAGTAAACAATCGACAGCAATATATGTTTCGATCCCATGAACTATCTAGTATTAAAAATTTGTTCTAGACTAAATTTAAGCACCCATATTTTTGTACTGTTTTCATTTACTTAGATGGTTTTTTCCTCTGCATTTATGTTTAATGTTTGTAAGAATTGAATAGCTTTTGGTTATGGTCTGTTCTGTTGACATTTTTGTAACCTACATAGATCTCTTGAGAAAATTTATTAAAAAAAAAACAAAAAATGTTCTTCATTTCAACTTTAGTACTTTATATAACCTTTATTCATTACGTGGTAATTTGTACCTACAAGCCTTCTTATTTTGTTCATTTCGTAACCCAAAGTCACTTACGTGGATCAAAATGTCTTTTCCGTGGACTTCCTATTTTCCTTTTGATGGAAAAAAGTAGAAATCATTTTTTATGACCTTGACCATGTATATAAAATGAAAACATTTGTATCAAAAAACATTATGAAAGTAAAAAAAAACTAAAAGTTAAAAAAATTAAATAAATTTTTTTCTTTAGAGATTGTACAGTGTTATAAGATTGACCCATTTATACCTACACACTTGAAACAAAATATTGACATAGAATGTTTCTTATATTATTTGCTTGAAGATCTCCCCTTGCAGTAACCTCTCCTGAACATCTTCGAGCCCTATGATTGACGTTGTATCCTCAATTCTGTATCCGTCTCTGACTCTAACATAGTTGTGAAGAACAATGCAAGCTTTGACAATATCATTGGCAAATTCTGGTTGGACGTTCAAGGCTCGATGAAATATTCTCCACTTGTTGCTGAGAATACCGAAAGCGCATTCTATATACCTTCTTGCTCGACATAATCGATAGTTAAAGATTCTCTTTTCCACGGTTAAATGTGTCCCACCATAGGGCCGTAGCAAATGTTTATGTAGCCCAAATGCTGCATCCCCAACAGTAAAATATGGCACTTTCGGACCTTGTGTACCTGGTAGACATTTCTCGTCAGATATATTTTTTGAGCTGCTTTCTATAGATTTCCACAGCTGAGTCTGTTTAAACACCGATGAGTCACAGTCTTTGCCATAACTACCAACATGTATAAAAACAAAACGGTAGTCCCTATCTGCAATGCCCATTAGCACAACTGAATGGCAGTCTTTGTAATTGAAATACATGGATCCTCTATGTACTGGGCTGATGATGCGGATGTGTTTCCCGTCTACTGCTCCTATACAATGAGGAAAATTTGCTGCATGTTCAAAGCCATTTGCTACTGATTCCCAAATTTCCTTTGTAGGGGAAGGTATGGATTCGGTTTTCATATCCTTCCACAGTGCTTGACAAACTTCTCTAACTATAAAACTTGCTGTTGAGATCCCTACTCTATAGAAATAGTGAAGATCGGTGAACCTGCATCCACTTGCTAGATATCTGAAAAAAAATCTCAATAAGAAACTGGATTACTGATAAAATTTTTCAGCACAACAACTATGTTTCGTCATTGCTGCTTTCCAGTGCATGTTTTAAGCCCACATGGAGTGCACCAAGAGCTTCTAGCCATTGTTTATCAGTATCGGCAATCGACACTCTCATAACGTTCTTCCTCTGCCCCCTAATGCATCGCCCGATTTTTTGGAAATTTATGTATTGTTTTGGTGCATGAATGTCTTCATAATTCTTTCCGTGCTCCAAGTTTTAAACGTTAAGATCTTCTCACGGTGCACTGTAAAACAGCTAATGTGTTTCCTTTGTAGGTAAGGAAGTTTTGAGAAGATGGAAACATCTACTCGACGCCCTCGCATAATCTACAAAGAAGGCAAAGGAAAACAAACGTAGTGGCGCCGAAGCTAGTAAAATAAAAAAATACATCTACAACGACCAACTCCAATTCTTAAAGAAAATATATGAAAATCCAGATACCACAGAGAGTTTTGTCACAGACGAAGAAAACATGAACGAAAGCGATGCCTCTGGCCACCAACCTCTTGACAGGTCGCAAAACACGCAACATGAAATAAGCATATCATCTACAAAAAAAGAGAAAGCTCTGTCCCATGCTCATCGACTACAAAAACGTAAAAAACTAGACGAAGTAGATGTAAAGATCATGAAGGCACTGGAACCCGAAAATCCAAACGCACAAATGTCTTTCTTCCGAAGTTTGCTGCAACATACAGAGAGCTTTGATAATGACCAATGGCTTCAACTCCAAATGGAGGTTCTCCAAATTATTTCAAATATTAAAAAATAGAAGTCTGCTGCCTTTCAGGGTAACATTACACGATCGGCTTCCCAGTTTCAGCAGTATAACCAATCAAGGCCATACCAGTGCCAACCACAAACCTTTCAACAGCCACCTCAACAATGCTTCACATCTCCTATAAATAACTCGTCCTACTCACACCGTCCCCATTTCCACTCTAACGACCCACAATCAGTTCTCTCCGCTTCTTCTCCATATGCACCTCCTCCTCAACCACTCGTGCCAAGTCAAAATCACCAAACTTTCGCAACTTCATATTCATATCACTCACATCCTCCACCTTTTGTGGCAAAATCGACTTCTCAAAATGACCCGTCTACTTCAAACATCCCAACAAAATCAACAACACAAAACATTCACAACTCTGACTTCTTATCACCCACAACCTCCTACTTTACCACCTTATGGCTCACTTTCTCCCCAAAATATCTTGCCTACTTCACCAGCCGCATTAAGAAACGACAAAGGCTTGACTGCCACTGACCATTACGCAAGCTTTTCTGGCTGCCTTGAGGAAGACGAGTGTCAAAGAAGTTCATTTGTGCATTCACAAAGTTCTAGCATAATGGACGACAACTTTTAGTTCCACTTTGTGTTAGCTTTTGTACATTTGATAATCTAACCTATTTCTGTTGCTACGTGCCATACTTAAATGACAACATATATTTTTGTTTTAATTTTTAGTATTATTGAGGACCAGTATTATTATTTTTAGCAGTTTTTGCTAGTTTCCACGGTTACGGTTTACCTACAGTATTCTTATAATTCAATAATCATATAAAATAAAAATTTGGAACAAAAATAATAAATTCAATTTTTTACGTACCTCAGTGTTATTGCCAGCATCATTTATACAGGCTGAATGCAATTCCTCATTTTAGTATTTTTACGCCAAACGCTTGTTACATTTAAACGCGCCGACAAGACGAGAGTTGCTCCTTAGCAACCTGTCTGCAAGAGAGAGAGGGCGCTGTACGTCTGAACTGTGGGTTCTCTGCTTTTCGTTTCTGTCGGTAGGCGTACTCTATGGCACAGCTCTTTGAAAGTCTACGTTTTGTGTTTTGTGCTTGTTCTTATTTCTAGTGTTCCGTGTCACTTAATAGGGTTATGGTTAGAGAATCTTCGCTATATAAAAAAATAAAGGAAAAAAAAGCAATGTTCAAAGTTCAAAAAGGCACTATATTTCTATTTAGCAAAACCCTTGTATGAAAAGATGCTTTGGCTAAAACGAGGGTTCACAGCTACCTATATAGTAAAGACCACTACAGTTCGTTCCTGGTCTCTAATCCTTAAAAAGGCTTATCATAAACATATCAACACCAAAGCCCTTACTGAAGAGCGTTTACAGCGCTTTGCCACTAAAATATCCAGAGTGGACTACGATACTAGAGATGGGGCCCATATAACGCATGGAATAACCTAAATATTGTTAACTACCAGGTAAATGAGGCTATTAAGCAGTACTTATACCTAAATCTTAACTACATGTATGTTTCAGGTAGTCCTGTGGGCGAATAGTCTGATCAATAAAACTTATGGACTAATGTCACCTGGATTCCACTAGTACTCCTTGGAGTCCATCAGGCTTAGAACGGTGAGTGATGGTTGGTGCAAAGCGTGCGAAGCATGAACTAGGGTGTGAGGGGTTTCATGCAAGCTGGGGGATGAATGGCATGCAATATGGTAGCAAGCAGGGTATGATGCTGGTGTAGCCTCTAGATGGCAAGCTCTGCGATGAGGTAAGAAGCCATGCAGTGTATCAAGCAGAGGTAGATTGAGCTTGAGCATATGAAATAAAAAGACCTGCAGACAATAAACATGTATAAGCCGCCAGAATACTAATAAAAGCGTGAATAGAGAAGAATCAAGGGCATTAAGCCTGTTTTAAAACATGGTGTATGTATGTGTATCGATATATCCTGTACATTAATTTCAAATTTGGCGCCCGCACCATAAATTTCATTTTTGTTGGAATCGGCAACCTCCGCAGCGAGTACTTCGTGAGCATTCAAACGGGAACCACATATATTATACGGTCGCGAAAACTACGTTATAAGGAAGTGCTAAGAGAAAATTGCAGTACTAAACCCCTAGTTAGAAACCACTGGAAGAGCAAGGACGAGCACCACTGGGCCCAGTGTCCCTTCGAACGAAGAAGCGAGGTAGGTGCCGATAAATACAATAGGATTTTTATGGTGCTACAAATTTCAATTCCAATTTCAAATTCGTATACAGTCCACTGAAACTCTAAAGAACTAGCGAACCACATACATTTTTTGGTCATTCGAGCCACGATAATTGCAATAACTCATAATTCATTCAATTCGTTAATTTATTATATCTATATATATCATTCTGTATTCAGTAGCCATTATTTAAGAAGATACTCCTTTTTTTGTCGTACGTTCGGTCGAACGCTACGAGCAGCAAAAAACATTTGTTTTCTTCCATATAAATAAAATCACTTCTAGATTTATTACGACGGTTGATATTACAGAAAAGTAAACATTGCCCATTATACTTGATTCACAAAATATTTTATTAATTGTGGGCGGTACAAGGTGCAATATTTTTCTCTTTAAGTAATACCGTTGGGTACATTCCTCAGGGCGCTCCAAAATACTTGTTGAATTTTGCAATCAACGCAGTTACTTCATACACTCATTTGAAATGTCTAAGGATATACAAAAGACCCTGCATCGAAGGCAAGTTTATATTACTCGTATAACAGAAATCTACACAGCTGGAGTGAAAGCTAAATCTGATCCCAATTTTCAATCAATGTTTACAACAAGATGCGAGAACTTGCAAGAATTTTACGATGAATTTCAGCAACTTCATAACGCTTTAATAGGTTTAATAGAATCAGATGAGGAATTTGAGATACAGGATGCGATTAGAAAAGAAACGGATAACTATTATTTCCAAGCAAAAGATATTTATAATCAACTCACACTAAAACAAGTTGCAGCTCATCAACCTAACCCAAATCCGAACAGAAATAATAATAGCGAATACAGGGATCTTTTGAAATTAGATATTCCAATCTTTGATGGTAATTTGCTCAAGTGGGTGACATTTTATGACATGTTTCGTTCTTTAGTCCATAATAACGTTAA
Source organism: Callosobruchus maculatus (assembly GCA_951848785.1). Taxonomy (NCBI): domain Eukaryota; kingdom Metazoa; phylum Arthropoda; class Insecta; order Coleoptera; family Chrysomelidae; genus Callosobruchus; species Callosobruchus maculatus. The sequence continues at coordinate 6,071,002 of CATOUR010000043.1, read as the reverse complement.
TATGTCAGACGTTAGAAAATTTCAGCACTTAATTGCCTATTTGAGAGGTGAACCTTTAAACTTGATTAAAGCAATACCAATCACAGAAGCTAATTACGCAATCGCATTCCAAGTCCTAACAGAACGATACCAAAATGAAAGACTTTTAGCTACAAGTTATTGGAATGCAATAAATAATGCACCCACACTGAAAAATAATTGCTCTGCTAGAGACTTAAGGTGTATATTGGATACATTTAGGGAAAATATAGCAGCTTTAGATTTATTAGGTTTCCCAACAGAACACTGGCAATTTCCACTTTTTAACATGTTACTTGGCCGTTTAAATACTTCTATAAGAACTGCATTTGAAATAGAGCACAGTAAAATAAAGTTTCCTACCTACCAAAATTTAACAGAATTCTTAAACAATCATTGTCGTGCTCTAGAGTCAGTACAAATTGCGTCAAGTACTTCTTATTTTCAAAATTCTCAACAGCCAACTAATTCACATCCCAATAGGAAACAGCACAATTACAATCAGTATCAAAAATACCCAACACAAAGCTATGTGTCTAATATAGATCAAAATAAGCAAAACTCACAAAATACTCGATTCATTAAGAATAAATCTCATGGATTTAACTCATATTCAACACCGAACTCTCAAATTGCTCCAACACATAATTCAAACTATCCAAATGCTAACAGTCACAGAAACTTCAACTCCCCTATACAGTATAAGTGTAGATTATGCAATCAGAATTCACATAACAATCTTTCGCAATGCCCTATGTTTATAGCAAAAAACATAAATGACCGTATCGCATATGTAAAGCAAAACAACGTATGTCTTAACTGTTTACGTTTTTCGCATACAGAAGGTTCATGCCAATCCAACTTCGCTTGTCGTATATGTGGCGAGAGGCATCACTCAACGTTACATATTTCTCAAGACAACCAGGAAATTTCTCAAAACTCCTATTTAACGAATGTATCACATTCAGTACATCAAAGTTCGATTCCATATAGCACTGCTAGCACTTCCTCAATCATTACAACTCCACAAATGGATCAAACAAAACAAACTTCATACATTCCTATTGTTTCATCAGTAATTTCAAGTCATCCGCCCTTCTCATCTCAGAATGCTCAGAATAATTCAACTCTAACTTCTTGTGCAACTGCTAGTAATCAATTTCTTAGCTGCGGATGTACGTCAATGGAACAATCGAAGCTCCAAACAACTGTTCTTCTCTCTACTACCAAAGTGCATATACTGGATGCTCGTGGGTATTACCAAACGGTACGGGTTGTTTTGGATAATGCTTCACAAGCTAATTTTATTTCTGAAAACTGCTTAAATCGACTGGGGTTATCTAGGAAAAAATTAATTGTTCCAATTGTAGGAATCAATCAGTCCAGCTCAACCACTAATGGCATAACCAATTGTACAATAAAGCCACTCAATAAAAATGATCCTAAATTTACTTTTGAACTTTTCGTATTGCCAAAAGTTTGTGCAGAAATGCCATCAATTCAAATAAATACAAAAAACTGGCATCATATTTCAAATTTGGAACTGGGGGATGATAAATTCAATATTCCTGCGCCAGTTGATATTCTCTTAGGCGCGCATGCCTACTCACAAATTATAAAACCAGGCATAGTTCAAGGGCAGCCTGGACAACCCATAGCTATGGAAACTATTTTCGGATGGGTTCTTCTCGGAAACGCTCAAGCCTTTGATAATCAAATTACCTCTCCTCCCGTTTCTTGTCATTTAACTTCCCTTCATACGCCATCTCTAGATCAAAGCATACGAAAATTTTGGGAAATCGAATCAATACCTTCCAAACAATTTCTTTCACCAGATGAAGAAAAATGTGAAGCTTTTTACCGAAAAACCGTAACCAGAGATGAATCTGGACGTTTTCAAGTTTCCTTACCTTTCCGTCATTCTAGACCAGATCTAGGAGACACCTACGCTAAAGCTTATAAATGTTTTTTATCCCTAGAATCCAAGCTACTGAAAAATCCTGATCTTTATTTACAGTATGCAGATGTTATGAATAATTATATAAAAAATGATCATATGAGTTTAGTTCCTCATTCACAAATAAATTCCAAATCAGTTAATTATTTACCCCACCATTGCGTAGTTCGACCTGATAAGACTAGTACTAAAGTGAGAGTAGTTTTCAATGCTTCTGCTCAAGGCTCTAAAGGAGTTAGCTTAAATTCAACCCTGTTGTCAGGGCCAAAATTACAGGCAAATATCAACACCATACTTCTAAAATTTAGGTTTCATTTTATTGTATTACTTTCTGATATAAGTCAAATGTTTTTACAAATTCGAGTATCACCCGAGGATCGAGACTATCAACGCCTTCTTTGGCGATTTTCTCATACTGATCCTATACAAGAATATAGGCTTAATACAGTCACCTTCGGTGTAACTTCTAGTCCATATCTCGCAATTAGAACGATCAAGGAGCTTGCTACTCTTGAAAAACAAAATTACCCTGAGGCTTCTAGAGTACTCTTAGAAGATATTTTTGTAGATGATATATGCGCAGGCGCAAACTCTATAGAGTCAGCTTTAGCACTACAGAAAGACTTAATAGCTCTCTTAAGGTCAGGATGTTTTGAACTCAAAAAATGGGCTAGTAATGATGCTAGACTATTAACTAACCTTTCACAAGAGGAATGCCAAATTCCAATGTCACTCGATAAAGAAAACTCTATTGCACTTAAAGTTTTAGGCCTCCAGTGGGATCCAAAATCCGATACTATGTTTTTCTCATACAGTATTTCTAATAAACCTTGCACTAAACGCAATATTTTAAGCAACATCGCATCCATATTTGATCCGCTAGGTTTGATCGCACCTATTTCATTTCTGACCAAATGTATAATGCAAAAGCTTTGGATATCGAAGGTTGGATGGGATGATCCCGTCCCCAAGCCTATTTTCGATCTATGGACTCAGTTTCAAATGGAACTTCCATTATTGTCCAATATTTCATTTCCAAGATATATTTTTTCGAGAGAAATACTTCGATGTCAACTGCATGCGTTTTCTGATGCATCCGAATCAGGATATGCAGCTTGCGTCTATGTAAGATTAGAATTACCCAATGACATCATCAAAACTTCACTTGTTATAGCTAAATCACGAGTTAGTCCTCTAAAAACCCTCAGCTTGCCTAGACTCGAGCTTCTAGGCAGTACACTCATGAGTGACCTAGTTAGTTTTGTCATAACCACATATTCCTCGTTAATTACTATAGATGAAGTTTTCGCATACACAGATTCCCAAGTTGTCTTATACTGGGTGTCTACTTCACCATATAGGTGGAAAACATTTATTGCCAATCGAGTTAGCCATATACAAGACAATCTCCCGGAAAGTGTTCGTTGGTATCATGTGAAATCACATGAAAACCCCGCCGATGTAGCTAGTCGTGTCATAAATCCCGCACAATTCATAAATCACCCCTTGTGGTTCACAGGGCCACCATGGCTCAGTTTACCTCATTCTATGTGGAACTTAAAAAATCCGTGCTTCGAGAAATGTGATCAAGGAGTCACTGATATCATTTCCCGAGAAGAAAAACACATTGCGCTCACAACGAATGTTGAGTGGCATTTCATAGACGTTCTCTTGTATAAATTCTCATCACTTCATTATATTCAAAAAATAATATGTCATAGTAGAAGAATATTCTATAATTTCAAACACCACGATTCCCCTCTAACTGGTACCATATCTATTTTCGAACTTCAACACTCCTTGCTTATTTTAGTGAAAAGATGCCAAGAAATACATTTTTCTACTTTAATCTCACAAATTAAAAATAATGAACTTCTAGCAAAACCACTTAGAAAACTTGCTCCTTTTCTGGACAAAAATGGATTCATTAGGGTGGGCGGACGACTCAGGCATACTGACGCCATCCCCTTTGAATCAAAACACCCTCTACTACTTCCTCGATCTGATAGATTCACACAGCTTCTCATTGAACATATACATAAAGAAAATATGCATCCAGGTTTGAATACAATTCAGCACCTATTAAGGCAACAATTCTGGATATTATCTTCGCGCAGAGCTATTCAATCAGTTTTATCCAAATGTATAAGGTGTTTTCGTCTTCGACCTAAAGCCTACGTACCCTATCAGGGCGACTTACCCCCTTTTCGAATTTCACAGCTTAAATGCTTTTCTCACGCAACTTTAGATTACGCAGGTCCTATAAAAATATTACCTGGGAGATGGTATCGAGGTAACAAAGAGCTGAAGGCTTACATTTGCATTTTCTGTTGCACTAGTACACGTGCCATTCATATTGAAGTTGCTTCTGATTTAACTTCCGACTGCTTTATCGCAGCCTTTAGGAGATTTGTTGCACGACGAGGCCGTTGTAACTATCTTTACAGTGACAATGGCACAAATTTCGTTGGTGCAAATAATCAATTGAAAGAACTCTCAAAGTATGCTTCAGATCATCTCAAAATTAAATGGCATTTTTTCCCTAGCTCTAGCCCTCATTTTAACGGCCTCTCTGAGGCTGGAGTAAAATCGGTAAAGACACATCTCTACCGAGTAATCGGAGAGCAAAAATTAACTTATGAAGAACTCAACACACTACTCGTGCAGATTGAGGCTCTTCTAAACAGTCGTCCAATTTCAGCTCAATCTTCAGATCCTAACGATCTATTACCCCTTACACCGGGACATTTTCTTACGATGGAACCCTTAAATTCGTGTCCCGATCCAGACTTATCACACCTTAAATTAAATACGCTCTCACGGTGGCAACTAGTTCAACGTTTAAATTCTGACTTTTGGAAGCGATGGAAAGATGAATATTTAAATACCTTACAGCAACGATCTAGATGGACTAAAAATCCTTCTAAAATAATGCTAAACACTCTAGTAGTTATTCAAAATGAGAACAAACCTCCCTTGCAGTGGTCTTTAGGCAGGATAGTAGAGCTACATCCTGGCTCAGATGGTCATGTTAGGGTGGTAACTGTAAGGACTCAACAAGGTTTATTTAAACGTCCTGTGGTTAAACTGTGCCCTTTACCATTGTACTGAGCACTAACAAACTTTTTCTTGTTATTTGTGTACGTCATTACAATTTCAATGTCAATTTCAAAGTCAATTTCAATTTCAACTACAATTTCACTTACTCAAAGGTAATAATTTTCCCAATTTAAGTAATTCGCACTTTTTTATCACATTTTTTCACATATTTCGATGTAAAACATTAGTTTTAGGTGGGCGGAAAATGTATGTGTATCGATATATCCTGTACATTAATTTCAAATTTGGCGCCCGCACCATAAATTTCATTTTTGTTGGAATCGGCAACCTCCGCAGCGAGTACTTCGTGAGCATTCAAACGGGAACCACATATATTATACGGTCGCGAAAACTACGTTATAAGGAAGTGCTAAGAGAAAATTGCAGTACTAAACCCCTAGTTAGAAACCACTGGAAGAGCAAGGACGAGCACCACTGGGCCCAGTGTCCCTTCGAACGAAGAAGCGAGGTAGGTGCCGATAAATACAATAGGATTTTTATGGTGCTACAAATTTCAATTCCAATTTCAAATTCGTATACAGTCCACTGAAACTCTAAAGAACTAGCGAACCACATACAGTGTATACAGGTTATATACTGACCTTGGATGTCAGGTGGCCTTAAAGAATTTCCTTTGTGTAAGGAACACAGCAGATTTCAGAATCCTAAAAATTTGGTTGCCAACAGGCTAATAACCTACAGGTTCTTACACAATTGGTTAATTTATCCAGAAATAAATCCGCAAAATGCGTTGAACCAGCTTCCAGAAAAATTCCAACAAGGAGAAGGAAAAAGCCTCTCTTTTCTCCAATTGGCGGAAAATCTATCTGTTACAATTGACTACTGTCAAACAAGACAGATCGACAGGTGTCTGCCAAGGTAAATCCAGCCTTACTTTCAACCAGGTTGAAAATGTAAACAAAACATATCATCTAAGGGATGATATAAATAAAGGGATACCATGTAAAATATGATGTAAATCTACCATCATTAAGACCAAAACAACTTCTAATGAACTTTTCTGTTTCAGGGAATGCAAGAAAGACTCTGTGACTACAGCAAAGATGTTCTACAGGTGTTACCGAAACATACTTGTAACTTTTACCTAAGAACTATGTTATAACTAGTTATGAATAAATAACACTCATACTGTCCTTTTAAGCGATGAAGTCACTACAATACATAGTAAGACTCAGTCCTTTCTAATCTTCGGATACACAAGGTCAGTAGCACAATATTACTTATAATACCTAAAATCACATTTCTTATAATAATGTAAGTGTGAATCTTCAAAAGCCTTGGATATAAATCTGATATTTTGCTAAATTTATTGCCTGTATTACTATTCGCTTTATGACTTAGAGTTCTAAAGTGCCAAGAATTTAATAAAACGCAATAATTTAATGTTGATTATCCTGCTAAATTCTATAACTAAAGGGGCAAAAAGGGAACCCGTAACATGTTATCTTTGATTCGCCCATGCAGTTCGTCAAAGGATGTAATCGATATTCTGAAGTAATTGAAGAATTTTGCCTGCCTCAACTGTTCGAACAGCGTGTAGAACGTCCCAACCTCATTTCTGCTTTCATTCATTGGATGGATCCATATAAGTCGATTTTGTATTCTTCTTTTCATTCGACGGCGATATAACAATAAAGCTAAAAGTTGTTGCCTGTTCATTTCCAAAATAATTTATAGTCCGATAGAGAACGTAGCTATTTTCGTATAAACATACTCCAACCACGGTCACGTCGCGAATCCAACGACAACGCCGTTTGCAGCGGCGACGACCGCCGTGTGTGAAAACCGAGAAAATTCTATGGACAGCGACGGTAACTTGACCGTCGCAGTAAAATCCGCCGTGTGTGAAACTGTCGTAACGCGATATCGCTTGCGGATGAGAACTTCAACATATCAGCGCCGGTTCAGATCTTACTCGGAGCGGACGTTTATTACAGGGCGTTGCTTTCGGGGCAAATAAAGGCGGGAAAAGGTAATCCTGTTATTACTAAAACAATGTTTGGTTGGGTTTTAGGGGGTTACAGTAGTGCGATAGACAAACCCAAGCGTACTGTCTGTAATTTGCAGATCACAAATGAGCGATTGCACAACGACTTAGAGCGGTTTTGGAAAATCGAAAATTTAGGAGAGAATCGCGAACTTTCAGCTGAAGAGCTCGAATGCGAAACGCATTTTGTTGAAACACACCGGCGTGATAGGTGCGGAAGATTCGTCGTAGCCTTACCGTTCAAGGAAGGTGTTGAACGTTTAGGAAACACAGAAGAGATAGCAACGCAGCGATTTTTAAATTTGGAAAAGGAACTTGATAGAAATGAGCGTTTAAAAGAAAGGTATGTCGACTTCATGCGCGAGTATGAGCGATTAGGTCACATGACCGAAATAAAGGCGGAAGACTGTTCGGTTACGCAAAAACATTACTTTCCACATCACGGAGTTTCGCGTGAAAGCAGCAGTACAACTAAGTTATGAGTCGTTTTTGACGCATCGGCGCAATCTGATACTGGGCTGTCATTGAATGACGTCTTAAGGGTATGTCCGACTTTACAACGAGATTTATTTTCGATTCTGTTGTCTTTCCGCGAACATAACGTAGTCATAATTGCTGACGTAGAGAAGATGTACCGACAGATTTTGATAAATGACAAGGACAGAGATTTCCAGCGAATTGTATGGCGGGAGAATAAGGGGACGGAACTTAAACACTACAGACTTAATACAGTGACGTACGGAACGTCATCAGCGTCATTTTTAGCAGTGAGATCGCTGCATCAGGCGGCTACCTACTATGAAAATACTTACCCTAAGACATCGCGAGCGATAAAACGAGACTTCTATATGGACGACTTTATATCTGGCGGCGAAACGGTCAATGAGATACTTAACTGGAAACGCGAAGTTAACGAAATACTCGGTAATGCTTGCATGCCACTAAGAAAGTGGGCATCAAATGAAATAGCAGTCCTAAATGAACCCGAAGTATTTGATAATAAGCATTTCGAAGATGAGGAGAAAAGCTCTAAGATCTTGGGGTTGTCGTGGAACGCCACTACCGACATGTTTATTTATCCGACGGACATAGAAATACCAGCGTCGGTAACGAAGCGAATTATCTTATCAACGATAGGCAAACTCTTTGATCCACTGGGGTTGGTGAACCCAATAATAGTAAAGGCTAAAATTATACTGCAGTCACTTTGGCGCGAGGGGTCGGAATGGGACGACATCAGCGACTTAAGACATATCAGCGATATCAAAATTCCTCGTCAAGTGACACAAAAGGGATATACAGAAATTCATTTACATGGCTTTTCTGACGCTTCAGAGTTAGCATACGGCGCATGCGTTTATGTTGTTACGTTAAGCGCGAATGGCGAGCGTCAATCCAGATTGTTATGTAGCAAATCACGGGTAGCACCATTAAAGCAAATTTCACTTCCTAAGCTGGAATTAAGCGGAGCTTTACTTTTGATGAGGTTAGTGGGAAAAATCGAGGAATCCTTTACTGTAAAGTTCTCTAAAAGATATTTTTGGAGCGACAGTACGGTCACGTTATGCTGGATAAAGGGAGAACCAGTCGATTGGAAGACATTCGTAGCAAACCAGGTGACCCAAATACAGGATAAATCGTCAAGGAGCAAATGGTTCCACGTTCAGTCCGAATTAAACCCGGCCGATATTTTGTCACGAGGATCTAGCATAACTACGTTGAAGGACGCCAAACTTTGGTGGAACGGACCCCCATATCTCGTGGAGCCCGTGAGTGAGTGGCCTAGGAATGAAAACATTACCTTGACTAAAATTCCGGAAAAACGCAAACTAAAGCAACTGTGTTTGATTAGTAGCTCGGACGATGATACAATATTCCAGAAGTTTTCAACATTCTCTAAACTACATCGTGTGACGGCTTATGTTTTGCGGTTTATCAATAATTGCAGGGTAAAGGGGAAAATAAAATAATCGAATGAACTTAGACACGCGTTAAAGGTACTCGTGAAAAGGGTCCAATACTCATCGTTTTCAAGGGAAATCGAAGCGTTGCAAAAGAATAAAAAATTGCTGGCGTCATCAAGGATTCTGCCTTTAAATCCGTTCCTGGATGACGATGGTTTACTACGCGTGGGAGGCCGTCTATCACATTCCACTTGCAACTATGAGAAAAAACATCCGTGGATTTTACCGTCTAAGTATAATTTCACAAAACTCCTGGTTAGGCGGGAACATTTAAGATTGTTGCATGCTGGTTCCGAGGCTGTGCTGTCGAGTTTACGTAATAGATTTTGGCCGATACACGGGAAAAGCACAATTAAGGCAGTATTACGCGAATGTGTAGTCTGTTTCAGAGCACAGCCAACAAGCGGAAACCCTCTTATGGATGATTTACCGTCGGAAAGATTGACGCCTGGAAGACCATTTATTACAGTTGGTGTAGACTTTGCAGGCCCTATAATGATAAGGGATGGTACACTTAGAACCCGTCGGTTGGTAAAGTCTTATATATGTTTATTTGTGTGCTTCACCACGAAAGCGGTCCACTTAGAGTTAGCCAGTGATCTGTCCGTAAAAACATTTTTAATTTGTTTAAAACGATTTGTTGCTCGGAGAGGCCTATGCAAGGTCATTTACTGCGATAACGCTACACATTTTCGTGGGGCACGAAATGAGTTAGAAAGGGATTTAGTCCAAATTCGTCAAGGTGTGACTCGACCGGAATTTAGAGATTTTTTACTTAACAATGAGATAACATGGAAGTTTATCCCACCACGTTTACCTCACCAAGGTGGTTTATGGGAAAGAGCAATTAAGTCAGCGAAGAGTCATTTAACTAAGGTTTTAGGCAATGCTCATTTAACTTACGAGCAGTTATATACAGTTTTATGTCAAATAGAAAGTATTTTAAATTCACGACCATTGATCCCGCTTTCCACTGACCCAAACGACTACTCCGCCCTTACCCCTGGCCACTTCTTAATAAGTGACTCGATGATGGCAATTCCGAAAGCATACCCGGAAGATGTTCCTGATAATCGGCTATCGAAGTATGAGCGACTTCAAACCATGATCAACCACTTTTGGAGGAGGTGGTCTTGAGACTACCTACAAACTTTGCAGACGCGACATAAGTGGAGGCAGCGCGCTGAGGGCGGCATCCAGATCGGCGACCTTGTCATTCTCAGGGAAGACAACATCCCGGTTCTGAAGTGGCGTCTAGGAAGAATAATGGAGCTACACCCCGACCCTGACGGTGTTGTGAGAGTAGTGAGTGTGCAAACTGCGAACGGCATTTTTAAGCGCGGACTGGTAAAGGTATGTGTTATGCCTATTAAGGACTTTTAAAGACTGGAAGACTGAATGTTATGTTGAAGGCCGTGCCTTCAAGGCGGGCGCGATGTCGGGACAAATTTGAAGGTTGGCAACGCCGCCACCGAGGAAGACAGAAGAAAGACTTTTTCGCGATTCGAACGACACTCGAGAATAGACAATAGAGAGAGACGTAACGCTGTATTATTATTGTACGCATCACGATACATTGTAACTACAGTTTAAATATAAGTTTGAAAAAGCAAACTTATAGTGCATCATTGATACGACTACTATACACACAAACAGAAAACTCAAAAAATATGGATGAAGGCAAGCTTACCTTTTATATCGGATCAGCAGTGTATTGCATTATTAAAACACGTTGAAGGACAGTTACGCCGCCACTTAAAATGCACCAAAAATTTCTTGCTTCACGATGTCTCCCCCACTACTAAGTAAAAATGGAAATTCGTACACAATGCCGATAGACGTTTGGTGCTCCATATAAATCCAATTAGTACCAATTTTCCCGTCGACCTGTACGCATATCGTTCACGTGACATCGCCTTGTTTTACGCAGGAAAGAAGCACGTGCTCACTATTTGGATAATTTATTAGTGCAGTGCATTTTTATGGCAATGTAAGTAACCTTTTATTATCTTATGGTATATTATCAACTTTTGTAATGAAATTATGAGGCTCTTGCGAAGATATTTAGAATTATAGCTAGGCTTCGATGCCAACACACTAAACATATTTTTGATATTGTTTGTTCATTGCAGATGAGCGGCCCCAATGACCCCTATGAAAGGGAACGGAGGATACTACTCCAGATGTACAGTGAATTGTCTAGTGATGAGGAAGTGGATCCATTCCATGACAGCGAAGGTGGGTCAGATCCGGACTACAGGCCCAACGAATCGTCTGACACAAATTCAGATAAGGAAAGCTCGAGTAATATCCAACCAAAAAATGTATTACTCACTCAATCGTCATCATCTGAGGATAGTGATGACCAGAGCTCCAGCTCATCCACCGATGTAGTGCAGAACAACAACGGCCCTATATCAGAAGACGATGAAGCTTGGAAAACCACAACAGCCCCAATTCCCGATTTTGATTTTGATGAAGCTAATGTAGGAGTCAAAATACATATCGATGAAAATTCTACACCCCTTGATGTTTTTGAATCTCTGTTTACGCCGCAAATCTTGGAATACTTGGTGCAGTGCTCCAACGATTATGGAGAGGACCTTACCAATATAAATAGGCCAAAACCAAAGCATAGTAGGTCAGCAGTTTACCGACCAATAACCATCGACGAAATGAGAGCCTTTTTTGGCCTCTGCCTACTTCAAGGACAGATATCAACGAGCAACGTTCGACGACTGTTTTCGTACAGAGAGGTTCTTTATTATCACCCAGTATTTCCTTTTATTATGTCTGCAAGAAGATATGAATATATACTAAGAGTTTTATGCTGTTCAGCACCAAAATCAAAAGGAAAAGAAAAAATTCAAACCCTTTTAGACATGCTCATAGCTCAATACCAAAACACCTATGGGCCTACTAGAGAGCTATCTTTAGACGAATCCCTGCTGCATTTCCGAGGTCGGCTGCGATTTAGGGTATATATCAAAAATAAAAAAGACCGCTATGGGATTAAGTTCTACGAATTAACTACATCTGACGGGTACGTATTAAACATGGAGATGTACATTGGACACAGCACTGGAAATGACGGTAAAAATGCCAACGACGAAAACGATGGCGGTACTACTAAAGAAAAGCTAGTTCTACGGCTGATGCGACCTTACTTATTGAAAGGGCATGATTTATTTATGGATAATTACTATAATAGTGTTTCATTATCTGAAAGTACTGAAATTAAAGACGCACACTAATGGTACCCTCAGATCGAATCGTCGTGGTAATCCAAAGCATTTAGTGACGAAAAAGTTGAAGCGCGGCGAACATTTTTGGGTGCGTAAAAAGCATGTATATGTATCCAAATGGAAAGATAAACGGGATGTGCTAGTGATTACTACCAGGAATCACCCACGTATGATCACAGTGGAGAATAGATATGGGAAAGAAAAATTGAAACCCGAAGAAGTTTCCAGTTACAACGATCACATGTCGGGTATTGATCGATGTGATCAGATGACAGCTATGTATGCCACGACACGGAAAACTATTAGATGGTATAAAAAGGCTATATTGTATTTACTCGATGTGACCACTTGGAACTCTTTTTTCCTATATAGAAAGTATTCTAAACGCAATTCACGCAAGTACCATTATTTGAAGTTCAGAGACCATCTAATTAAATCTCTAATTAAGTTGCCCCCGAATGTACAAGGAATAGATATCGTTCGTCCACAAAAGCACGATAGTCGTCATTCTGAAAATCGTAATCAAGTCCAAAATAATGCTCCAGAACTACAAGGGCATTGGCCTGAAAAGATTCCCGGTACCCCTGGAAGCAAGTCTCAGAAAAAATCTGTTTTCCTGAAGTGTAGGATGTGCTCAAAGAAAAATATACGACGCGAGACCAGTTACAGATGTAAAGGTTGCTGCGATAAACCACCCCTGTGTCCTATTTGTTTCGAAGAATGGCATCTACCAGTGAACCAATAAAGTATTTAGCTTTAGATTTTCTTTTGTGTTGTTGCTTTTGTTACAAATCTGTCTTTTTCCAAATAAAGTCGTTCATTTCTACGTTTTTGTTTTTTCTACCACATAGTTACGTACGACGTCTACCGGCGTCTTGGCAATATCTAACAAATATTTTAGTTAAAAAATGACAGAACGTCTATCGGCGTCATGACGTCTACCGGCGTCTTGGCAATACCTAACAAATATTTCACTTAAAAAATGACAGAACGTCTATTAGCGTCGAGTTGAGAACTCCATAAAAATAAACAAAGTAATTTTTTTACAATTATAACATATTTTCTATACAGTAAAAGTTATTTTGAGGTATAATTTACTAAAAACTATATGTGCCAATTTTGGTCACTTTCAGATATTCTTACTGTCCTTCAACGTGTTAAAAAAGTATCACCAACAATTCATGAACATTAAAAAGTCACTCAAGAAAACAAGTGATGCTGCCAAAAATAAGCTCCAAAAGTTTCGTGATGAGGCTAATACTAAGCTTTTTGATATTTCAAAGTATAAATGCACCGATTTTTCCTTGTGTATTTGTGAGAAGTCGAACAAAGTTCCAAAAATAGAACAGGTTTTCCTTAATGACCAGAGAACTACAAGATTGATGTTTATAGGGCAAGTGGATGCCAAAACAAGTCGAATTTTGCAGCAAAAACAGAAAAGAAGAAACAGAGACCTCCCGTGTAATGTTCCGAAGGAAAAAAAATCAACCAGACCTTCCGTGTAATGTCCTAGAAAACGAAATTGAACAAGGCGACCTATCAGACATATCATTACAAAGCGAGCCAGATTCTGATCCAGAATTTGAACCAGAGCCGTCCACTTCTACAGGAATAACCCGTGAATTTGCAGCATTAGCAAAAGCAATAGACCGAGCTGGATTATCGAGTAGAAAAGGAGCACTGATCGCTAGCGCTGTTCTTGAAGATGTTGGATTGATATCCAAAAATGACAAGTCTTATGTAACAGATAAGTCTAGATTGGATCGACAAAGAAAGAGGCAACGACTTGATTTACAAAAAAACATAATAAAAGATGGTAATACTCTTCAAGCTCTCTATTTTGATGGTCGCAAAGATCGAACCCTTCACATTGAAAAACAGGGAGATACTTCATCCAGAAGAACCATTGTCCAAGAACATATAGTGTTATTGAAGGAACCAGGTAGCGAGTATATAGGCCACGTTACACCTGAAAATGGTGCTGCACAGACCATAGCTTCAACGATTTTAGACTTTTTTAGAGAAAATTAAGTGTCACTTAATGTGTTGATTGCTGTCGGCTGCGACGGTACTGTTATTAACACTGGACCTCACGGTGGTGTAATACACCTGTTAGAATTACATCTTAAACGGTTTTTGCAATGGCTGATATGTCAACTACATGCAAACGAATTGCCACTGCGACATTTAGTGCGATATCTAGACGGAAACACCACAGGACCGTTATCATTCTCGGGTCCTATCGGCAAATTTATTGAAACTTGTGAGCAATTACCTGTTGTATCCGACAAAAAATCGAAGTTGATTTACCAGAGGTTAATTTAAAAGAGTTAAGCACCGATCAAAATTATTTATACCAGATTTGCACCGCCATATCTACCGGATACTGTCCATCTAATCTAGCTAATAAATCTCCTGGCAAGTTATCCCATGCAAGATGGCTTACTACGGCAAATCGTATTTTACGGGCTTACATTGGAGTTAAAAGTCTCTCGCAAAGTCTAAAAATTCTGACAGAGTATATTCTGAGAGTATATGCTAAAGTTTGGTTTCTAGTGAAAACTGAACCATTGTGCACATCTGGAGCTCTCCATCTTTGGAAGCTAATCCAATATTCCAGATATTTAAATGACGAGCTAAAAGCCGTAGTTGACCCCGTGATTCAACGAAATGGCTTTTATGACCATCCTGAAAATATTATATTAACGATGATCTTTGACTCACGTCATCATATAAGAGAATTAGGATACAGAAGGATATTGAGCTGCAGGTCCTATATATTTGAAGAACCCTATAAGAAATTCCTAAGTTCAATTTTGAAGCGGAATCTTATATTGATCTAATAAATTGGCACGAATGCAGAGTAACGGAGCCGCCAATGACAAAACATCTAACTGATGAAGAAATTCAAGAGTTCATTAAAACTAGCAGTTATCCAGAAAGAAATTTATGGACGTTATAATTATACTAAAATGTATGATCAATTAATTTAAATAGCGCTAAAATTACTAAGACACGAGGCAGCAAGGATTCTTGTTATTAACGACAACAAACTGTTACAAAGTCATATGTACATGCCTTGTATACAGGGTGCTGTTGTACTGTGTGTGTGTAGTGCTTTTTAGAGAAGACTAATGGCGAAGCAAATTCGAATACATTCAGCTAATGGGTACAGGTATTGGGTTTCGCTTTTCCGAAACTATTACAGTCTTTCGAGTAGAGTAACGGCGATGCGAGGCCAGGCTAGGCTTGTCTCGTCTCGTCTCGTCTCGTCAGATCTCTTCGGCATGACGTCACTTCTTTTGCATTCTTCGGAGTGACCTTGAACTTTGCCCTTCTTCGTCTTCAGCGTCACGTCACCTGCACTCTTCGGCGGGTGACCTTGCACGCATGGTACGCGGCGGCCGCAAGGTCTGGTCTGACCACCTTCTGGTCATTGTCGACGACGTCGACCAAGACTCCTCAAGACTCACTTCTTCAGATGTGGATGGTAGGGGGGTTACCAACAGTGCAGTACCCCGCTTGATATACTACTCAAGAGCTTGTGAGGGACTCTATCAAATGCCCTGGAAAAATCCATATAAATGACATCTACAGGTAAATTCCTATCTATCATTCTTGTCCAGTCATTGACGCATTTAAGGACCCGTATTGGTTGGTGGGTAAAACACTGTTATCTATGGTAAACTGGAGCATTCTTGAAACTATTATTTTTGCAGCTAGTTTTGCAATTATAGGAGTGAGGCTGATGGGTCGGTAGTTTTTTGCATTGTACTTGTCCCCTTTCTTGAATATCTGAGTAACTCTTGCACTTAACCAGCAGTGAGGCAGTAAATGTGATGTGAATGAAGAGGTGAATATGATACTCAAAGGCGAGGCGAGCGAAGGAGCACAATTTTTCAAAACAGTTGCAGTGGCGATAATGTCGCCACCTGGGGAGACAGATGTTTTCAACTTAATGCGCTGGCTAAAATTTCCTTAGATAAAAAATTTAGAAACCTGAAACAAATACTACAAATATTCATGCGCATAAGGGATAACCAAAACACGGAAAGGAGAACTGGGAAAGCAAACGTCACATGGAAATTCTACAATGTCATGTGCGGTAACAGAAGAGTCCGCTGTCCACTGAGAACAGTGGACAAAACAAGCAACGTGGAAGTGAAAATTATTGAATCGTCTTTTCCAAAGCAGCATGTTGCAAAACCTGTTGTAAAAGCTGATAGTCAAACTTTGACTAGCACAAGTACTGTGCAAGAAGGACCGAGCACGTCTGGTGGATTAACACCTTCAGCAAAGAAATTGAAGATTGACTATTTCTTTAGCAATCCTGAGTCATGGAGCTGGCCCTTCTGGAGTGGTCATTAGTAAATAGTCTGCCACACAACATCACATAGAAAAACGAATAACTTCCGCTACAGCACCCCAATGCAATAAAAGAAAAAGAAAAGGGTTACTACAACACCGCCACGAGTTGTTGAAGATGAAACAACAGAGGGTTAATGAGATATCTTTGTGACACAATCACTTGATAAAAACAATGAGCTGACGCAAGTGTTGGTTGAAACCGCACAAGAAACAAATAAACTCTAAGCGAGGTTAGTCGAGTTGGAGGAAAAAAGGCAGGAGTAAATGTATGTTTGTATATTTCAAGCCACTTTTTATATTTTCAGAAAATAAAACTTTGTTCCACTTCTGTTTTGAAACTTAGTGTTATATTCCTTATACCTTGGTCCATTCAGATACCTATGCTTGCACACAGTGTACTTTCAATTGAGAAGAGCTGATCACACCCCATTCAAATTTATAAAAAAAATCAGTATACATCTGTCAAAAAAGCGAACAGAATTCAAGTGAAATATGTAACATATCATAAATATTGTACCTAGATATTAATCAATCCTTATGTGCAAAAATTTTAAACGGTAAATTAAGTCTACCAATAGGTAGGTAATAATAAGAAGAAGAAGCTTTATTTCAGAATAGGATTATCCTAATACAAAAATAAAAGTAGTTATACCTAAAAATACAAATAGATGATCCCAAAATGATCAAATTAATACTAAGAAATAATTAAATTAACACATACAACGCCAATGGTAGGAACTTCAATAATTTAGAGAAGCTAATTGCGAATCTAAAGATTATACCAGACCTCGTATGTACTTTATTAATTGCTTGTCGTTTCATCAGTCTAAGCAAAGAACTCTGTTTTATTGTATATTGAATTCTTTCAAAAATAGAGAATTCATGCTACTTTTCTTGTTAGTTCCACGATTATAGATAAAGCATTACAAATATGTAGGTGCCACACCTGACTCTATTTTAAAAACAAATATGGTAAGATAATATAATCTTTGTGATGCAGATAACCAATTAAGTGTTGATAGCATCAATTGAATAGGTGTATAGCGATATGTTCTTATAATAATTCTAATCCCACGATATTGTAACTGTGCCAGCTGATTCCAGTTAAATAGGTAAAGTACAGAAGAACAATAGACTGATAGACTATAGTAGTAATCTGTATAGATTATAAAAGAATCTGTATCCTCTACTGATAGAGCATAGGGTCTTGCTGCACCCAAGCTTCATTCTATGTAAGCACTAAGTAGCATCAGATGGAATCGAAGATAATGTCAGCAATACAGATAAACTGATGTAGCGCTTTCAAAATTTGATACGTAGAATGTGTATTGTTTAATGGAAGGCAACCAGTTATTCCAAATTATTTGCTATACTTATTCTCTTGACTTCTCTCAATTGATGCCGTCTTCTTTCTGTAATATTTTAAGTGCTACAATAAGGATATCTCCCTCATCTACAATTTCTAACTCCTCTAACTGTTCACCTTCACTGTTTAGAATCAAATTGTGCAGCACACAGTCAGCTACAACTACTTTAACAGGCAAAATGCTCTTTCAATTGTTGAACGTATACTAGAAAATCGGACATTGAACCTTGTTTCTGCTTCAGGCAAATGATCTGTGTCACGATGTGGTGTTAAAACTTCCTGTAATAGCGCATAGGCACTATCTCCAATGAGATGATATTCTGGCCTTATGAGAGGCTCATCTTTATCTACAATCCGTTGGTAAAAAAAACTTCTCCGGAACACTCAACATCATTCATACGCCCAGGGTGATCAACACTTATATTAATGAAACATTTCCTTGGATCACACACAGCTTGCAAAATTACAGAATGAGACTGGTATCTGTTATAATAGTCTATCGCATTACCAACTAACTGTTTTATGAACACATCGCTACCATCTATGCAAATTAATGCCAGATTTTCCATGTTTACCTTATAATTATTGTATAATTACTAATTGCGAACTGCACGATAGTTTGTGACACAATGATAAAAGGTACTATCAATCACAGCCACCTTAATTAATAATAATATCACCTCATGTCATCCTCAGTGAGAAATAATTGATTATAAACACATACATACTTTTATGTCTACTGGATGCATGTTTGTTATAGATCTTCATACATAAATATTCACAGAGATGTAGGTGCAGCTGATGTTCTTTATCCTATATTTCCAATTTATATCAAATGATTCCTTCCTCCATCTATGGTATAATAGTTTTTAAATAATTCAATACCCTGTGTATTCTTTGTAACTATCTGTTCCCGTCAAAACAAGGAACGGTTTTTGGCTTTATCCAGACTTGTTTCTAGAAAAACTACTAACAAAGCGTAAAGAAACTTCTTATACGTTGGTAAATTCACAATCTTCACAATTATTATTATTGTATATTATCTGTTTTCTTGTAAAGTCAAAATCGTTGGAAGGCGGACGTTGGGATGCGTGGGCCCTGCGTTGCCAGATGTAAATTTTACTTTTTACTCTAGTAGGATAAGGCAGATGGATCTTTGTCAATCTCAACAGTAGTTTTTCTTGAATGTGTTTTTTCCTAAAGCAGACAAAATATAACGCAAAAAATAAACACAGAAAATAGGACCAATCAAACAAGTGAGCTTGATGGTATATACGAATAAAAATCAACTTTGGTAAAAAACTTTTATTTATTTTAAAAATTTTATTGGGTTTCTGATTCTGTTAGCTCTGAAATTTTTTTGTACATTTTCGAATCTCCTATGTAGCTTCAACAATTCTGTGGAATCAAAAGGCGTACCTAATCTAATTCTTCTTTCGAGCTCTAACTAACAAAGGTTGATGTGAAGCATGTGTGAAGCAAAGAAACAGCGCAAAACTGCAATGGCTCTTTTTCAGCAAATTCATTTGAAAGAATATTCAAAGTTTGCAAAAGACTGAATTAGGCATAATGAAAAACAGGCAAAATTCGAAACACGGGACATTTGTCTACAGAACACTTTTTTTTGAGGTAATCCTAAAGTATTTTCCTCCAAGGGTATTGCGGGTGTAATGTGTAAGATCGTATAATTACGAGATCAAACGAACTTACCTAAGTGATGTTTGATCTTGATTATATGAAGGCCTCGTTGAAGTAAATAAGGGTATGATGTAGTACCTACGCTTATGGCGTATCGATCACTAAGTTCAGAGTCCGAATATACCGTCCACCGCCCCCGACCCGTCCCGCTGCCGGTCGTACCTCAGTCATTTTTAAAGTACGTTTTGTTGCAACCTATAACGGGTTAAGGGAGGGCTGGGACCTTATTTACTTCAACGAGGCCTTCATATAATCAAGATCAAACATCACTTAGGTAAGTTCGTTTGATCTCGTAATTATGTTCAGCCTCGTTTCGTATGGTATGATGTAGTTGTTTAAAGTCGGTTGCAACAATTAAACACTTGCTCCCAAAGATAGAACAGATTTATTAACCCATAAACTCATATCGAACAATTTGGAAATGAACAAATTGTAGTTGATAGAAAAGAGAAAAAAGGAACTTATAGCTCTATATAATAGCGATATATAAGTTATATAATCATAGACATATACGTATATGAAAAAATGTATATATACATATATATGAAATAAATAAGGTACCTATGTAACAAGTACCGCTTCGGTGAAGGCCTTGCTAGATATTACGGGTCTATTATATACGGTAGTAAATAAACATTTTGGAATTACTGGACCAGCCTGCAGCCCTTCTAATAGTATCATAATTTAGCCCTTTTCTGCTGGCTGCTGATACTGCAGCATGTTTTACACTATAACCTGTGAATATATTTACATCAATACCACTCTTACGTAAAATAGTCTTAATCCAACGACTAAGAGTTTGCGTAGAAGCTTTATGAAAGCGCTTCTTAACTGTTATGAAAAGAGAATTTTCCGTTCCTCTAAATGTCTTAGTTTTTTCTAAATAAGTAAAAGCGTCTGGGCCACACATATATGTGGGTGAGATTTTAAAAAGGGTATTAATAACATTGGTTGGGGTTTATTTTTAGCTGAAGTTTTAATTCGTTTCGGTACAGCGATCCGAATTGCGTCTTCACTTACGTGAATGAAGGCGTTGTCCTGTTGCAAGTGCCAGTAATGTTACACATTTATGAGCAAGATCTTCCAAACTAATCTCAGAGTTTTTGAGTTGTTTCAGATAGCTTAAGACAACACAGGGGTCACAAGTATTTTCATATTCGGGTAGGCTAGGCCTTAACATATAGGCTCCTTTAAAAAATCGTTGAATTCTGAAGTCCTGAGCTAAATTGGGACACGCTATCTGCGCTATCGCTGATCTGTACGAATTTAAGGAACTATATGAAGCCCCTTTATTGAACTGCGATGACAAGAATTCCAGAACGTTTACCACGGTTACAACAAAAGGGTTAATATTTCTGGAGGAACAAAATTCCCACCAGAGTTTTAAGCCGCAATTATATTGTCTTAAGGTTGCTTCAGAAATTGAAGCCATGCATATCTCTAATGATTCGTTGGGAACCTGTCCACGTAGGAGAGCTTCCCTGATAACTTGCCGGCAATTAGAGAAAGGCTGTCCGATAAGGGGTGCGGGATGCTGCCAAAAGAAAGTAACAGTACTTCAGGTGAAAATATTTTAGGTGGGCCTACCAATAAGGATATAAACAGTGGGTACCATGGTTGTGAAGGCCAATTTGGCACCACCATGATACCCTCTGCTTTGTCTTGGATTATCTTTCGGAGCGCTTTTAAAATAACAGAGAATGGAGGAAAAGCATAAAAATAACATTTATTCCAATCTTGTGTGAAGGCATCTACTGCGATGGCATCCGGATCTCGAAACCATGACACATATAAGGAAAATTTTTTATTAATGCGGCTAGCAAAAAGATCAATTTTCGGGTTCCCAAACAATTTTACTAATGTTTTATACGCTTTATCAGAGAGGACCCACTCTGTGTCTTTATGCAGAACTCGGGATGCTTTATCAGCATGCACATTGTCTTCGGATTTAATATATGATCCAAATATATACATGTTCCTGCTTTCGCACCATTGCCAAATTATACGTGCGAGATTATTTAATTTCGGAAAACGAATGCTCCCCATGCGGTTGATGCAAGCAATAGCGGTGGTGTTGTCTATTCTGCATAAAATAGCGCAGTTAGCTAAATCCCCAGCAAAACACTTAAGTCCGAAAAAAAACAGCAAGTAATTCCAAGTAATTAATGTGATGACACTTATCTTCGTCGGACCAAAACCCGCTTGAGCTAACATTATTACTGTAGACACCCCATTCTGTATTGGACGCGTCCGAAAAAATCTCCAAAACATATTTACTTTCACTGATTGAGTTTATATTATTTGGTAAGTTTCTTATCCACCAACGAATATCTGGCATTAAATTGCTGGAGATGCGCATGGTCGCATTATAATTTCCATTGTTTTCCCTTAGAGCTAAATATTTTTTCCGCTCAAACAATTTAGTATACAAGTAACCATATTTAATAACCTTACAAGTTGAAACTAATGTACCTAACAGTTTGGCAAACTCCCTTATTTTGAAAGTCTTTCCGCTTTTAACCTTGAGTAGAGCATTCTTTAGCCTCTCTCGTTTATCGTGTGGTAATGAGATTGTCATATCTAAGGAATTATAAACAAACCCTAAATAAGTACATACAGTATTAGGTATTAACCTACTTTTGTTAAAATTAATCACAAACCCTAAAAACTGCAAAAGATGTATTGTTTTTAATACATTCTCTAGACAATCATCATATGATTTACCTAATAACAAAAAATCGTCTAAATAAACTATCGAACAATATCCTTTACATCGCAGATAAGCAATAATGTGTTTTATAATCTTAGTAAACAACCTAGGGGCACAATTTATACTCATAAAGACAGTTAGCGAAACGAAATCTTAAATACTTTCTATAGTGCCGATGAATCGGTACTAAGAAATATGCGTCTTGCAAATTGACCTTAGCCATGAAGCAACCTGGCGTTATCAGGCGCGCAACTGTTTTATGGTCCTCCAACTTAAAGTGGTCAGTTTTTATAAATGCGTTTAACCGCTTGAGGTTAATAATTAGACGTAATGAGCCGTCCAATTTTGGGGTAGTAAAGATGTTTGAAACAGATTGTCCGTTTACCGGGTTGACTTTTGAAATATCTCCTTTCTGAATTAGGCGTGCCACCTCGTTACTAATTAACTTCCGTTCCTTATCAGACCATCTTGGTTCCTCTGGAACAACATTTTGAAAAGGTTCCGAGGAAAAAGGAATTTTGTAGCCATTTAGCCAGGAAAAAATTTGCCTACTATTAGTGACTTTTTTCCACCGAGAAGAAAAAAACCTAAGTCTACCTGCAATACTTCCTACCTCTAATGCCGAGGGTAACTCGACCAATTTCTGTATTTCTCCTGGCCCTCTCGAGCAGGAGGCCTTTGCGGTTGGATTCTTCTGTAAGTCGGTTTCTTGGGAGCTGCCTGGTGACGCCCGTCCTGCCGTGCTCCTACACGATGTTTTTGATAGGACGGGCTCCTGAAGTTTAAAGAGGGTTTGGAAGTTCCCGGTTTCTTAGTCGAGGGCTTGGGATTTTTTAGTTGTTGAGATGATACTTGCAAGCTTTTTGCTGTCTTCAACCTTTCATCTAAGCTTTCCCCAAATAGCCACTCGTCAATTGGCGAGTCCAAGGGGGTTTCCTTTAAGTCCTTATTTAAATTCATGGAAACGAGATTCCGTCGAGAAATGGTTTCCAGGTTATGAAGATCGGAAAGAAGACGACCCGCGTCACTTAATTTTTCAATATGTTGTTTGTTGCCCCCCCTTCTTCCTTGAGCAAGTCTGTTATAACTAGACCAATAGCAGACAGACAGGAACCAATCTGAACCTGTAAGTTACTTAGGCGATGGTCTCTAGTTTTTACAGCCTCAGTTGTTGCTTCCTTAATAACAGAGTTGAGCTTCAGTGCACGCAAAACCAAACCGTTCTCGGGACATGGGTACTTATTTAACAGGCCCAGACGCTTTTCCGGGTCCAAACCCTTTTTTGCAATAGTCATCCAAATAGTTGCCAGATCTTGTTGAATGGGAGGGCCGTAATCCTTACTACTGCCTCCCTCATCTCCTATTATGGACAACATCTCTGGATGGAGGGAGCTACTCGCCTGACTGCCAAGATCGCCGGGTTGTGTCAGGTCAGCGATAGGTCCTGCAGAGGAAGAAAAAATATGGCGTCATCACACGAAATAACAATCCAGCCAGCATTCCTGCTATCCCAAGCAGGCTCGGTAAAAAACTAGAGTTCCTGTTATCCCAAACAGGTGTTCCTGTTATCCCAAACAGGTTAAACAAGGTACTGTTATCCCAAACAGACCAAAAGGTACACTGTTCTCCCAAACAGGTCAATCGTTGTTGTCTCAGACAGCAAGCAGCAGTATAAACATGACCATATGCATGAACTATTCCCAAATATTTACCTTCTATATACTCTGCATCGGAGCAATCGGCGACATGGGGCTCTTCTTCACCAACTGAATCAGAAGACTCCTGGGAACTTTCCGACAAAACACGCGGCCTTTTCTTATGGTCGCGTTCTAGCACATCCATACGGCTTCCAATCTTTGAAGAACCTCCAAGATAGGGTTTTTCTCTTCCCGGAACACCGATATCGACGATGGCGTCGGGCTACGTCCGTGAAGATTTCGGCATGACAAACAAGAAATAACACTGCGATGTGACCGATATCGCACTAAAACGAAGACTGAGGTACGACCGGCAGCGGGACGGGTCGGGGGCGGTGGACGGTACATTTGGACTCTGAACTTAGTGATCGATACGCCATAAGCGTAGGTACTACATCATACCCTTATTTACGAAACGAGGCTGAATATAATAGAAACATTATGTAATAGCTAGTTGCGGCAGAAAATTTCATTGTAAAATGTTCGGGACTTGATATAGCAAATCCCCCTCAAACAGAGGAGATCTGGTAACGCTGTGAACGGAATGTCAATCGTCAATCCAACACAGAATTTAGTGATGGGCACTTTGATATGAACTAGAGCATGGAATAACCACTTATTGAATGGTTGCAACTACCGATTGAATTAATTCGAATAAAAACATTAACTAGACTACCAGCTAAATCAACCAACCTGCGCTGTGGGCGTGACTGAATCGACGAATACCGATTGCCAGACGTTATTGAACAACTATTCAAAAGTATCGAATAGCGTATTTGAGAGGGTAATTAAGGATTTTGAAAACTTATTTTTGAAAAAACATCAATATCAGTTCAACTTGAAGTTTAAAGTGCAGCGCTTTTTGCATAGATGGAATACGACACATACGCAGATAACAGAATTATTTTACTATTCGACCAAAGCTTACTCTGATCCTTCCAAGCATCAAATAGGTATATTGAAATAATGTAAATTTGTATATGCTGTCATAGTTATAAATGCATAAATATAAGTATAGAGTCCTAATCAAAGGTGTTAATCAACTAATATCCAACATTGTGTATGTAATCGGGGGCACACAAATCGATAGCTTATGCCTAACTTCATTCTCTGTTGTGTAGATTTCAAAGCCATTTGCAAAAGAAACTGAATTGTTATCAATTTTTATTCGATTGTCTAAAACGAATAAATACTCCAGGAAAATCGAATAATCCGAATGAATAGTAACTATCGAAGCCTTCGATAGTTTTTATTCGATAGTTCCCGTTGTACTAATAAATATCATACTAATCACAGATTGTAAGAGGAAGCTGAATGATTCATTTTTATTCGGTTCTCCAACGAATAAATACTCCAGAAATATCGAATAATGCGATTCAATAGTAACCATATCGAATTGATATGATATACCAATTGGCAATGTTATGTTGTGTAGGTATAACAAATACCGACTAATAACCACCCACCAAATGATGAATGTCTATAACAGTTAATGCTGAACACCTCACGCTTTTTGTATAATAAAAATCATATACATATATTTACCACCTCATTATTATTTAAAAGAAGGCGAATACTTCTGGTTTTGCAGCTAGTTTTATTAATCACACACTTCAGGTTGCAGAACTTCAATATAGTGACTAGCTGATTATTATACAGAATTTCGGTCACGGCCATCTATTAATTTGTCGTCGGTGGCAGCATTGGCGCCACTCGCCACTGGTAGCGGTTACGAAGAGTTCTGTTGTCACATCCCTAGCCTAGACACTAACCTCACTAACAGACAAACAAAAAACATATGATTTCAAATTTCAAGGCTATCCTATCTGCTCTGGTATTTTACGAAATAGTGAAATTGTTGTCTTTTCCAATTGAAAACAGCTATATTATGTACCTGCGTTTCCAGTAGGGCAAAATGCAAATGTTTACCTTGGAATATCAACAGGTCAACACCCTCACAAAATATTTGGTAGGACTAATGTTAAATGTTATTAAAAAGAGAACCTGGCAAGGTGGTATAATAGGAAAAACATGAAGTTGGAAGTTGGTGAATGGTGAAGTACCTCCATATATCCTTTTTTACTATGATACAAAGGTATCTCGCAGGTATTTATAATTATTGTAGATAGGAACATTCTAGTTTTATCAGAATTAGGCAGTAGATAATAATATTAGATTTTCTTCACATCAGCATATTCATATAAAAGTGCACTGCTACTTGTGTGAGGTGTGATTGGCCAACAGTTAAAATAGTGTGTTTAGCTTTGGAAAATGCAACAAAATGTTCTTTAACCATTTTTACTATAATACAAAGGTATATTCATAATAATTGTTATAGTTAGCAACATTTTATTTATCAAAATAATGCAGCTTCTTTTCATTATCATTTCTTAATACATCAACAATCCAGTGATCAGATGGTGAAATCTGATTGGTCGAGATCAAGTCTTCGTTAAAGAGCTCGTTCAACAAGAAAATGCAATTTTCACCCATTTAGGATGGAAAATCAGACTAGCAAAGATACTAGAGGGTTCATAATGGTCCATTATATATAAAGCATGTCTTTTTCCATATTTTTGTTACAAACTTCAAGAGAAATCAATAATTTTCAGAGAACTTTGACAGATGCATGTTCTTGAATGGGCTGCTCTGATTGGTCAAAGCCTTTGTTAGAATGCATGTGTTGATAAAATCGGGCCTTAGTGTATTACATAATGCAAACGCTTTTGTCTGGAAGATTTAATTGGCCACAGAATAACATGTGTTATTCGGTGTTCTGGCCATCCTAAAAAATAATAAAAAAATGTAAATAAAAAGGTGCCCACTTACTGGGGCTGCCTAAGAATTGAAGTCATGTCTTGAGCTTCTTCTTCTGCGTAGCGGACATTCGATTAGACTTGGGTCACTTTTCCCAGGTTGACCAACAAAAATCACTCCCGAAAAACTAACACGACCACACCGAGCGCACCAAAAATTGCAGTGATGACTGGTGGTAACGGGTTACGGTGTTTAGCTGTGAGATGGGAGCAGGGACTGTATTAAAGGTATTATTTGTGTCGGGGACACTCCTTTGAGAAATAATATTCACTCGGTCTGCCGTTTTGTAGAGTATATTACAGCGTCAAAGGTTACACGACACAGTGACCAAATTCTTACATTACGTCAAGTTAACAGTCGGGATAGGGCGAGCAAGTGCAGGTAGAACTTAGAACTAAATTTGACAGGCATGGCGCTGTGCGCGCGGTTTACTACAATTCATAAAACATTAAATTAAAACTAGACAATTTGCTTTTGAAATTCGTGCATACCGAGCTGGAAAAAATTGCTACTACAAGTAACTGTAATTCGAGAACGACAATACGAAATATAATTAAAGTTTACCACATTACCTGCCGAGTTTACATAATGTCTCGTAATAGCGAATATAATAAATATATTGACTGACTGAGTCAGTAGGACACTGTGCAAATTTTTATAGTTATTGGTCAGAATAATATCCCACACTCTTCTCGGATTACCTAATCCTAGATAAAATTAATCCGAGCACTTTATCGGCGATTAGATTAATATCTAAACAGACATTGTTGCGCAAATCTAACCATAATTAACTAATCTTGGATAAATTCAAACTAGGTCGTGGTAATTGTCATTTGCATGTTTGATAACACCTTAGAAAGCTAGGAATATAAGTGCATTAAAACTTGATCCAACAACTAAATCAATATGTAAGGAATCGCCAATTAAACAATTTGATCCCTAAATAAAGTTATCTTAACGAAAATCAGAAAAGTTTCGTACTTACCTTATTTTTGCAAAACACTTTTCACATCTAGTTGTATACATAGAAACTAAAGTAATATCTAGTCTTCTACATGTTCTAAGTTACTGTCTTCAACAGATTATGGTATGAGGTCTTGTACATCTCTGTTAATTCTTATAATGTTGATCAAATTCTTTAGGGGTGGATGGGGTTAAATGGAATGTCCTTTTTCAAAGCACTAATTTGTTCTACCCTAGAGTATGCTCCCATCATCTATATTTCAGTTATATTATCAGGACGACCTATATGCAAATCCTGTTATTCCTTGAAAGGTTACTCGTGAGATGAGTTAAGTGTCATACCATCGTTAATGTGTGACAAAATTCGGTGAAACGTTGTATAGCAAATGTAAGATAACTGGCAGCAAAACAAAAATGCCTTAATAAGCTGGATATTGAAAAAAAGGTATGTAACACATACCCCACTTAGCAGAAACAACACCAAAATAATAGCATATTATTTATATAGTTAAATGCATTTAGCACACTTTCAGTAATCCTATTTAAATCAAATGTTAATTTCTACTTTGTGCTAAGCATTTAAAAATGAACTGAACTTAAAAAGGATAAATTGGCATAATCTTGTTTTTGCAATAACCTGAAGATATAATATACTCACCAACAAAATATTATTCATGCAGGGGAGAAGGGGTATGAACATTGTTGTCGATTAGATTTTTGCGCCATTGAATAATATTTACTTAAAAACTGTTGATAACTATTTATTCTTGGCAGGACGTAATGTTCCCCTCTTATCGAGGCCCTTCAAGTCATCTCAAGAGCAGAAGGATAAAAATGTCCATAAAAGACGATGTCTAATAATGAGCAAGACAGCTTGAACCAGATAATACTTTCAGCAACCAACCGATCTCATACTATCAAACATAATATTTCCTACTTCTAAACTGATCGAACGGGATGTTGGGCGAGCTATAACAACAGTACATGCAGCACATTTTCATATGGATCGATATACAGGGGGTCCTTGAATTTCCCTAACAGGTGATATTCTCGTAACAAAAAAAAGTTCAAACGAAAACTGGACGATAAACAATCAGATGTTACGCCACTGCACCAGCCGCACCGCTAGACTGTTGCTATGTGGCATATTCTTTCACCCCTGCTGGTTTGTAAATAGAGATACATTTTCAAAACATAGACAAACAACAATTTGTGGCTTATGAGTCTTTACCGCAATATGATGTCAAAGGCACTTAGTTGAATTATTATAGTAACTCCATATTGGATAAAATTGGACGTAAAATGCTATTCTCTGGGATACTGATATGATCCTGTTAACTACTACAAGCAATAAGGTATAAGTAGTGTAATAGGACACAAGCTTTAACATTTAAAGCAAACAGAACTTTATTTAACGAACATACAGAACAGAAATAATAGATTTTCCAGACATCATTGGTTTACTGATGCAGTGCTTCAGACCTCTCTAGGCTTTTCACTAAAGTATCTATTACTTTTTGTTGCGCTTGGATCAGTGCATCAGAGCCTTTTCTTTAAGCCATAACTTGATCTAAGAACTTCAACTGCAGCTCATGCTGTTGACGCCTTTCCATGACATCTATTTCAACTGCCTTTTCTTTTAACTCCAACTGTCGTTCCTCAAGATGGGCTTCGCTCTTCTAGTTCTATTTTTTCTCCTCAATTCTTAGTCCTTTCAGCTGAATATCCTGTTCGCTTTCCTTTTGTTTATTTAAGTAGTCCATGGCACTTTTGCGAAGTACCACACTTCCAATTCTGTCTGCTTCTTGCTCGCTCTGTTCAAAGAAAATTTAAAGTAATGAAATCCCTAGTAGACATAAGCAAATGATGGAGAGCGGCACTTTGCCCCATGCTTAATTGCATTTAGTGAACTTTGTCACAGCATTTACACATCCCTAAGGAAATCTGGCAACCATTCCAGTGGCAAACAGCTCAGTAAAATAAGTTTCTACTACTTTTGATATATGAATATGACCCTTAAGGGTTGTAATCATGAAAATATTGTGCATTGATAGAAAATAGAAAACACTATTTTTATGGACCTTTTTGCCACTGGAGGCACCTCTTCCAAAGGCGTTTTTTTTTTACCTTCAAATGTTGAAACAGGTTAACTAGATGTAAACCCAGATACAATGTCCACTAACACAGTCACCTTCAGTAAAAGCCGTGAAGCTGAAGAACTGGCAACGCCGCGTGTAGGTCGGTGTAATCATTTCTACCCATATTTCTACCTGAGTACCTGCATCCGTTCCGTAGTCCGTACCTACTTTGTGCATTTGTGTATGTGTTTCGTTTGCAGATGCTACTTGTGATTCTAGCCGTGTTTTGTTGTTTTTTCTTTCTCCAACGATTACTTTCTACCATAAATGTAAGTTTACATTATTATTTAAATACACGTTTATAACAGTTTCTAGTTAGGGAGGTTTTGTTTGGATTAATATAGATTAGTAGTAGTTTGTACTTTTTCAATATTCATTATTCTAATGCAGATTCCTCCATTCATTTACTTATCTAGTATTTTTTTCAATTTTCAGATGCCTAGATTATGCTGTGTCCCTGGGTGCAAATCTAATTATAAAAGCACTTTGAAAATGGAAGCTTTGCAAACAACGTTTTCGTTCCCAAAAGAAGCAAACTTGTGAATGCGTTGGCTGAAAACTATTCATCGTGGCAACTACACTGTAACCAAAAATTCAGTTGTATGTTGCAAACATTTTGACGAAGATGAAATTACGCGGCATGAGGTTTTCAAAGACAAGGATGGAACTTCTCAAGAATATCATTTTGCTCGTCCAAAGCTGAAAGAGGGATCTGTACCACATATATTTGAAAACTTACCTAAATATATGAGTGTCTCAATACCAAAGGTGCGTCGGGACCCTCAACAACGAAAAGAGGACTGCTTGCAAAGAAAAGCTAAGCAAATCGAGAATTTCCTGAATAGTGACCTGATTGCAGACTTCGATACATTTAAAGAACATGTGCAGCATAAAATAGTGTTTAAAAACTGGAGCTTCAAAATTGCTAGTGAATTGTTTTACTTTTTTCTGTTGAATGTTGATTGCAGAAATGATTCTGAAGAAGGCGTAAAAGTTATTAATATCATACAGTCGGATATGACTATACGAGTGTTTATTCAAGATACAGAGTTATCTGCTAATAACTTGAGATGGATTTTGCCAGATGGAAGGTTACACAGATGGTCTCAAATCGAAAATTTAATCGCCAGGTATAATTGTGTACAAAGTATCATTAATTTGGATCTGGGTAGTAATAGTCATATAGTAAAGGCTCACAAGCACTTAGTGTCAGCAATTAGTATTATAAATGAAGAAAATGGTAAAGACATTACAACTTTAGAACTAATAACAGACCAGTTGGCTCTAATATCTGCAGCCAAAAAAAAAACTACAGTGTTTCAACTTTGATATTTTCAATGGTCATTTTCAATCAATTTTCTTCCACATATGAGCATCTTCGAGATTATTTAACTTTACCTACTAGTAGATGTGTTTGAGACAAATAACTAGTGAGTTCAATATTTCGCCAATAATTGATAAATCTAGAAGCAAAAGTCACCTCTCGCATGCTGCTTCAAATCTTTCTGATAGAGAAAAAATTGTTTATCTTTTAATTTATGAAATTTATAAATTTATATAAAAACTGGTACAGTATAAGGCAAAGAATGTAACAGGGTTTGCTGAAAATAATCCAACAAGGCTTGCCAAAACAGTTCAGACATTCCTGGTATCATCCGCATTTTCTAATTTCAAAGAAGTGGTGCGGCTTGTGCCAGCTAACAATATGCCAGCAGAAGAATTATCTCAAGTAGTCTTGAATGTGATTGATTATGTACAAACAGAGGGATTCAAAGTATTGTGTGTTATCACTGATAACAATAGTCAACTAAAAACTCTTTAGGTGTCTGTGTAAAAACGGTATATTTTTTCCAAATCCATCTTATCCCAGCGAAA
Source organism: Callosobruchus maculatus (assembly GCA_951848785.1). NCBI lineage: Eukaryota > Metazoa > Arthropoda > Insecta > Coleoptera > Chrysomelidae > Callosobruchus > Callosobruchus maculatus. Next base: position 6,039,079 of record CATOUR010000043.1, on the reverse strand, counting down.
AAAATTTTCATGTTATATGATTTTATTCATATATTCAAAAATATTTATCATAATTGGATGACTCTGAAGAACTTTGAGCACACATTTCTGTATCCAAATTACAATAATTTTGATACCCAAGAGAAAGCTTCATTTGCACATCTCAGAAGCTTTTATCAGGAAGAACTACAAAAGGTTACAAAGAGAGCTTACAAATTAAATGATAAAACATTATTTCCTAATAATTTGAAAGGACAAAGTGTAATGTTAGCTAACAATGTTTTCCATGACTCCACAATTGCTGCTCTTAACACTTGCCGTGATTACAAAGGCACTGTAGAATTTTTACAATTAGTGCGAGACTGGTGGAGTATAATAAAAGTTAAAAAATATTTTGAAGGACATACATAAACGAAATGCTTTGATGTCTCCAATTATACCATACCAAGACGAGAAAATTGACTTTTTGCATAAATTTTTGATTTGGTTAGATGCTTGGCATCAATATAGTTCAAATGTTGGTCTGAGTAAAGACACATATAATGCCTTAAGGCATAGCACAAGTGTTATGTTATGTTATATATTACAGAGCATTCTTTTGAACATTTTTCTATTGAATGTATACTTTGTGGAAAGTTTCAAACAGACAATTTGGAAAAAAGGTTTGGTAGATATCGTCTTCTCTCTGGATGTAATTATAACATTTCCTTCAATCAAATTCTAGAATCTGAAAAGAAAATTAGAATTCAGAATATTTTAAAAACATGCAATAGTAGATATACAAAGCGGTTTCTGGCATCAAAAGCACGCGAAGTTTGAATATGTGTCGGTTGAATTTGAATTTGACAGATGACGTGGTCACGTGACAGTTCTGTGTTCTATGAGAGACAGATGATGCGGTCATGTGATGGTTTGACGGATGACGTAAGGTACGTCACAGTTTTTGACGATAGCGTAGACCACGTGACATTTCTAACAGATGCTGGGGTCACGTGACAGTTTTGTGCTCTGTAATTGACTGATGGAACTATAGAGATCTCAAGAAATGTAAGGTTCTAGAGTACGGCTAACAACCAATAGGTGGCGTCATAAACTCGTCTCACATCAGTATGATCTGCCGTAACCTAACCTAACTTAACATTGAATGAAACTTCAAATTGATTTTTTGATATTTTTTTATTCCGCGTAGTACATGGTATTACAAAACAAACATGTAGGTATCATATAACAGCCACATACATCAGTCCATTCATGGAGATTGTAGTTGCTACGGCATGGTAGATACTGCTTTAACTCTTCTCGAAGTTCGCCAGAAAGTTTACCCCAAATATCAGCAGTCATATCCAGCATTAGAGTATTTATGATATTTTTCATCTTCTCTTTACTTAACTCCGTAATAGAAATTGTAGGCAAAGATGGCCGCAGTTAACTTGATTATATGTCTGATATTGATCGCTATTGTAAAAAATCTTAGCACCTTTTCCCATATAGCGAACCAGTTCTCTTGGTGACTTCAGATTTCCGAATGAGTCAAAATACTCCACATCACTGTTTATGTTCTTATAAGCTACCCAATGCGTTCCATTGTTCTCTGACACATCTAAAATGATAATAGCACACTCCCGCTGTTTAGGTCCATTTTTAGGTAAGGTGTCACGCATGAAGATTCCGCGGAAATATGGCATTTTAAGTGTTTTTGCGTAGTGAGCTAAGTCAATGTCAGTTAATGCTCTGTTGGGTAGCTTAATTGGGAGTTTTTTTGTTTTTTCATAAAAAGTCCAAATCCTCCTTTAGTATTTTTCTTGAGATAGATACCGTTCCCTATAGATCCCATTGCCTTGTTGTGACGATGGTCTTCTTCAAGTCTTTTTTGAGCATTTTTGGCATCTAGAACCGTTTTTGCAATCCCTGCTGCCCCTCCACTTGAAGCTCCTAAGGCACTGAGACCGGCAAATAGGGGTATAAGAGGTAACATACCTCCTGATTTTGACTGAAATGGTATTACTCTAGGTATTTTCACTTTCTTTTTCCCACCGACCTTTTTTACTTCCATTCTAGCAGCCTTGAGAGCGCTTGAAGCTGCCTGTTTCAGCGATGATGTTGGTTTTAAGTACTTGTTTATCTTTTCGATAATATTTCTTCTGAAAGAAACTGAGCGCTTGGCCCCCATACCGAGTTTTCTTTTAGCTTTCATCGCACCTGTAACAAATAAGGCGTTTGCTCTTTCACCGAATTTCGTGTCTTTGGCTTTAACTCGTTCCCAAGCAGTATCTTCAAGTATCTTATCAGCCTTATGCCTGTCTTCCAAATATCTATGGATAGAATAAGCAATATCGTGTTGTTTACATGCGGCGTCTAACGGATTAATGCCTGGATCTCCCCGTGCGAGTCGCTTTTGTAGTTTCGTTCCCGCTATTTGAATAAAAAATAAATGATCAAAATAAAATTATTGAGCCTCATGATTCTTAATATGGAACAACATAATTCTTACGACCGCAATACTGATATCCTCCTAGTAGATGAGCCTCGAACGGGAGCTTATTTATTATCGAATTTAGAACACCTTTACCTTCGTATACAAACATTTTGACTGATAGCACAATTTAAAATCAAATCTATTTATTTATCCTCAAATTATATCCTAGCGTCATATCATGGAAGTCATCCAGCAAGAGCAGACGTTGCCCATCGAAAACTTAGATTTGGAAATAAAATCTCAGCATAGCAAACATGGCAAACTCATACCAAACTCATTTAGAGCAGTTATATGCGGGCCAAGCGGTTGCGGAAAAACGAACGTTATGCTTTCGTTACTTTTCAGCCCCAATGGGTTGAACTTCAAGAACGTATATGTGTATTCAAAGTCGTTATATCAACCCAAGTATCAGTTACTACAAGATGTGTTGGATAATGTCCAAGGCGTTGGATATTTTCCTTTCAAAGATAACGATGAAATCGTAAGCCCAAATGAAGCAAAATCTAATTCTGTAATAATATTTGATGATGTTGCTTGTGACGGTCAGCAAAAAATTAGAGAGTACTATTCAATGTGTCGCCATAAAGATATTGATGCTGCTTATCTTTGTCAGACTTATACAAAGGTTCCTAAACAACTGATACGTGATACTGTAATATGATAGTACTGTTCAAGCAAGATGAAATAAATCTAAAGCATGTATTTGAAGAACATGTTTCTCCAGATATGACTTTCGATGATTTTAAGCGAATGTGTTCTAACTGTTGGTCCGAAAGCTATGGTACTATTGTAATAATGAAGGACTTTGATATGAATAACGGAAGATATCGGAAAGGATTTGATATGTATATAAAAATAAAGTTACAAAGAGTCGCGTATCATTTGGTAGCACGATGTCCGACAATCGTGTTGCTGTTGCTACGCGTAAAAGGAAAATTGCTGAACTTGCAAGATCCATCCGAAAGAAGTATCTAGCTTTGAAACTGGGGAAGGCAGAAAAAGATGAATCCTTAAACAAACTGTTTGAGCCCATATCAGCCCCACTTAAAGAAATTATTAACACAGCAAGTCAATCCATATACCCTCTTAAGGCAATTAAAAAGGAAGCGAATGTTATGGTTGAAAGCAAAAGAGGTTTTGCTACTTCAAGAGTAAATCATGATGATGATGATGATGGTGATGACTACGATACTGACATGCCGTTTGAGGATTCATCGGATACTCTACATTCGACTGCAGTTTTGGATGTATATCCATCTATAGCTCAACCAGCCGTTCAGGCGTTTTTTAATGGTGACAAAAATATTGAGAATATATATGGACCTATCTATAACGTTGTTTCCTCAAAATGGACTCTTGGTCAAAAACCAACTGACTTTGACAAAAGTAGTGGTAATATTGTGTTTGGGGAGGATGGCCGTTATGTTAAAGGAACCCCTGGACTGTATGAATTATTGTTTTTTAAAGATCCTAAAAATTATAGTACAGAAGATTTGAATGCTTATCGAGCTATTTTGGATGTAACGAATATACATAGAGATACATTAGGTCGCTTGAAAGGTAGCACAAGGACAAAGTACTTGAAGATAATCAAGCCTCTGGTGAAAGATGAACCTTACACTAAAGGAAGTGGACTTATGAGACCTTTAGACAATCGGATGAAATACAACAAAAAAGAAATTGAATATACTTATTGGGATGATCCTAATGAGCTCGTTGAACGACTAAAGCTTTTAATTGCCTCAAAATCAGCTGGAAACACATCTCATCAGAACGAAATTGTTTTAATTATAAACGAGCTCAAGGAATGTAATATAATTCTTTAGAATACCACATACCTACATTTACATTATGAGCGTTGACAAATTCGGTCGTCATGCTGATATGCATAGCAATCCATATATGCATTTTCCAAGACCAATATTTCCACGTACACCTGACGGAAGCTTAGATATTGAATACTCAAAAATATCAAATTTAAAGGAACCAACCAGTGATGGCGATGCTACTAACAAAAAATATGTAGACTCACAAATTTCGAACCTTGAAGCATTACTTCATAATTTCCATGATGATTCTCTTCTGGTTAATAGTACTATTGAAAGAATTAAGGATACTGTTTATAAAGATCATCCGGTTGAAGACAAAGATTTAGCAACAAAAAAGTATGTGGATTCAGCGATTGCTGGTAATAAGAGAGACATAGATTTACTCACTGATAAATTATCTGAAAAAGCCCATGTGGTAGACTTTATGGATCTAGACGGTCGGTTGCACTATATAGGAAGGCAACTAGATGATCTTAGAAAGAAAATAGAGCATAAATAGCTTATCTCCATACGTGTTATACTCATTTCTACACATAATGGCGGTAAGTAAAAATCAAAATTTACAGCCAATAAAAATTAAATCTGTAAAACACCAGAAAAGATTATCAGCGAATAAGTTTATAGTTGTGAATGAGTTGCATAAGCCAGCGCGTAGGAATTATGCAAGAAGGCGAACAATTATCAAAGGTCTGGATGACCTGTGGCAGATGGATTTAGCAGAAATGCGTCAGTTTGCAAATAAGAACGAAAATTACAAGCTGATTATGGTGGTTATAGACTGTTTCTCAAAATTCGTATGGACTCGACCACTAAAAATTAAAACTGGCGACGAAATTACCAAAACCTTTGCTGATATCTTATCACATACCAGCCGCTGTCCAAAAAATTTGCAAACCGATCAGGGGACTGAGTTTTACAATGCAAAATTTCAAAACTTAATGAAGAAACACAAAATCAACCACTACAATACGTATACCATCAAGAAAGCTTCCATCGCCGAACGTGTGATACGAACAGTTAAATCGCGGCTTTACAGATATTTTTCCATGAATGGTACATACAGATGGATAGACGTACTACCACAAATCACCAAAGAATATAATGATACTACATATAGAACCACTGGCTATAAACCATCTGATGTGAATACTTCTAACGAAAAGGATATTTTACAGCAAAGTTATAGTCATCTTAAAATAGCTGGTATAGGCAAGTTTAAAATAAATGACATCGTACGGCTGTCAAAGGCTAAACACTTATTTGAAAAAAGCTATACACCTAATTGGACCACGGAACTATTTAAAATTGTCAAAGTAAATATATCCAATCCTGTTACATATATGCTTGAAGATATGGATGATGATCCCATTAGAGGTGCTTTTTACGAGGAAGAATTACAGAAAACGTCCGCCCCTGATATATATCTCGTTGAGAAGGTACTAAACAGAAAGGATAGGAAACTGTACGTCAAATGGCTCGGTCTCCCACCACGGTCGAATAGTTGGGTAAAAGAAACGGACATTGTGTGAAACTATACAAAAAAAAATGTTGCAACACCGCAAAGCATGAAAGCATAAATAAGAGCATATCTCTAATTGTAGCGCAGACGTGTCTAAAGTTCCTCGTTAACGTGAGTTGTAATTCGTGTTCAGTAACGTAAAAGCTACCGACTACTAAACATCCTTTTGTGATGATGAACCAGGAGCAGTATAGTTACTATGGGGCTACGGATACAGATACAAGGTCTACAGTGTCCAGTGAGAATTATGACAAAGAGTTGGATAAAGTGCTAGCAAGATATGAGAATGCTGCGACATCAGAAAAATATTATCTACTCAATACAAAACTCCATCTTGGACCATACACAGTCGAATGCGGATTGAGTCCAGCAAGAACGTTCTGCCCTACTATAATAATTACTCAACCGTATCATGCTGCTAAGATTTCTCTTGCTGTCTTTGAATGGGTTTCCTTGATGGATTTGCTGCGAGCGCAATCAAAAGTTTTTTCAACAAGCCACTCCCTTCACTTCCAGACGAATACAGTTCAGTGACCCCACAGTGCGGAGATTTCGTGACAGCTCCACAGCTTGTTTACGACGATGTAAAAATGCTATCAGTTAGCAAACATGATGTGGTATTTTATTTTACAGAAGACGATGTAAATCGCCTTATTCAGGCTGACTTTAGTATAATTTGTCATAGACATAATCTCTTAGATGAACTGAATTTTTGCGGCTATTACTATAACGTTATAAATTTAATTAAGTCGTGGTATAAGAATAACTATCTTAATTATTTAAGTGCTATAGAAATGTTGTATGGTTTTTGTGGCATAAGCGGCGAAACTTTATTGAGCAATGCTCTCAGAGAATATTTGTATTACTATAAGGATGATGTACTATATGATTTGAATAAATAAGTTATTAAAAGATAGTTGAGTGCTAAATATACCTCAGTATTCTAGAATACATCAACAACTGCAGTCATGCTGTGTCTACTGTTGTTGGTTAATGTTGCTTTAACTTGTAGCGAATATAACAATGCATCTGAACCTCGTTCAAAAATGTTACTCAAACTGATGATTCTTTGTTCAGTAATCTAGTTCATGAAAATAATGAAAGCAAGATATTATTCTTCAATAACCTAACCCAAGAAAATATCAATAATACTGTTATTGCCGCATACTTAAAACGTTACGGATATATCAGTGATAGCTCCGATCTTTCTATTACTGATTTAGAGACCGCACTACAAAGCTTCCAAGAGAAATACAATCTTCCAGTAAGTGGTGCAGCAGACAATGCAACCATAGGTGAGGTGAGGTGTACTTTACCTGAAAACTCGTATACTATAAGAGGTGGGTGGAATAAGACACATCTTCGATGGTACTTTCCACAAGCTCATTATCATTCACAGAAAGTAATAGAAGCAGCATTTCGTATGTGGGAAGATGCTTCCTGCTTAACATTCGAAAACATAAAAAAAAACCCAATCCACCACCAGATATCACAATTTTCTTCACCGATAGGAAACATGAATATCGTTATAATTGCCAAGGAGATTATCCTTGTCCCAGCGTTTTTGATGGATCTGGAAGCGCCCTTGCTCATGCAACCTACCCTACAAGCGGGGATACATGTATAGAAATTCATGTTGATAACAGGGAACGCTGAAGTTATTCTCTTAATGGTTCTATACCTGAATACGAGGTTAGTTTACTCATGGTAATGGTTCATAAAATTGGTCACGCTCTTGGTCTAGGACACAGTGATGTTAAAGCGGCAATTGTGTACCCTTGGTCTCAAGATAGCATCAGAGAGCTAGATATTGATGATAAAGATGCAATCGTTCAAATCTATGGTCATCGTACTATTCAAAACTATAGTACGCCATTCAACCCTACCAATCGCACACCGAAAAAACAGACTACAAAGTCAAAGCCAAATCCCAAATCTAAGACGTCATCCAAAAATGTATGTGAAGTAATATATCCTGATATTATTTTTATTGCTGCAGCACCTGCATTCCACAATCACCGGTTGTATATAAGTCATAACTCGTTCTTATGGAAACTTGATTTGAATGACTTGTTAATACCTGAATCATCTGACAAGTTAGTTAATTATATACCATTGGGGATTGAACCTTCGTCTATTTCACACATTTTTCAAAACTCAGCAGGTGATCTAATAGCAATTGATAAGAAAAATCACAAATATTATGTAACATCATTTCCTGGGTTGAATATTAAAGCAATGTACGGCTTTCCAATATCTGTTGATCCTGAAATTAACGCTGTTTTTCAAACGTATAGCGGATCAACTTTCTTGTTTATTGATAATGACTCATATATTGAGTTTATCGATAACCCTAAACAATTAATAGGCAGAGGACGAATCAGTGATGTCTTTCCAGGCATACCAAAAGATATAACCTCGGCATTTCGGTATATAGATGGTCACATTTACTTCTTCTCTCATCGCACATACTATAAGTACAACGAGTTTACAAGGACAATTTCGAAAGCAGGACAATTCAAATGGGATCTTTTTGACATACCGTGCCCTAATACAAGTCTTTTAGACCAACTAAAAACTTTACTATCAAAAGATATTTCTGTGTATAAATAATACGAGTGTTGTTGAACTTGATGCCGAAGATAAAAGAGCTGATTTGAAACAATATGAATAGATGAAGAATCGCAGATGCTGCTTTACTAGAATTCGTGAATAAACACAAATTATCCATTATTCTGTTGAAACATATAAATGCAATAAAAAATAATTAGCAAATGACTGTTTTTAATTTAGTGTTTTTTAAGCAGAGTCAATAAAGTAGCACCTACATGGAATACAATATAACTGATAACGCAGATTGGAACAAAACAATAATTAAATCATAGTAATTTTATTTATATGCATAACACATCTGGGTAACGGGAAACAGATATAACTAACTAGCATATACACATACTTTCACAATTATAAATCGCTAAAACGTACTTCTGCATCACAATTATAATAAATGTCGGTATCACATAATTCTCTATCCTTAAGGACGAATAATACTGATGCAAAATCATTCTGACACCAATATGATTTAGATTAGTATAAAGTGTGCAAGTTTTCCGCTCTTACCATAAAATGAAAATGGTCATGTATGACAAACAATGATTTCTTGTATGTATCAAAATCATATTTTATTCTTAAAAAGCATTCTCGGCATACACGTAAATTTAATTGAGGAATATCATAATAGCTGATCCATACACAGTATACATCATGTTCAAAGATATGGTGCCAGGCATCCATATACATTACTGTAGACCTTATCGCAAAAGGAATATCAGTAAGAAATTCAACTTCGCTTAATTGTTCAATACCATCAGAATTAAATTCAAAATTATTCATTGGTATTTGTTCCATAAAATAGCCCCAACCATATTTGGAGTAGTGTTTTGCTAATTTCATTATTAAAGACCACGGGAGATCTCTGTAATGGTAAAGTAATAGCCGATTAATAGAGTAAACCTGCTTGCATATGCTTCTGATGCAAAGGAGCTCCAATCGTGGTGTCATCCTAGAAGAAAATTTACTTCTTAATTTACTTTGATATCACGATGCCCCCAAGGAAGAGTATCGTAGCTATTAGGTACCAAATACCGTTTATCATCAAAAGGACTTAAAGTAATTTTTGATTGTTCTACACTAAAAACTTCATGTGCATAAGATACTATAGAACGCTGTGTAGTGGATTTTTCTTTGTACTCTTTCAGACAGTTGGCATAATCCTCGAATGATATTTTATTTTTTACGACTTTGTATTTGATGCCCTTAGATTGAACTACTTTCCCGTTTAACACCTTATAAGCGTATATCTTTGACCTCAGCCCTACAAAATGACTAATAATTTGTCCGTTAGCTTCATCTTTCAGACCCGGAACCTTTCTATTGACTAAGGGTATGTTGTATACGTTATCAGCCGGATAATCAGATGTGTCAAATTTCTCAATATCTTGCTTAATTACTTCTTCATAAACATCATCACAAGTAATTTGATAAAAGAACGAATCTGTATCACAATACATAAGTTTGCATTCATTATTTTCGAACTTTTTGAACATGTAGTCATAATGAAAATCATACATAACCGTCTTAGAAATATCCAAAATACACATACCACCGTATAGTGGCTTATTGAAAATTAATTCAGTCTGCTTCATCTCTATCGCCATTAAATTTTCATCAAAAATAGTTCGATTATGGAAATTTGGAGAAGCAATCAAATTTTTTGCACCATAACGTCCATAGTAGGAAGAAACGAGCTTTACGACTCTATGCTTTCGTATGTTCTGCATTATTTTACCAAAAATTGCATTATTGAATAATTTATATAAATTTTTTTCAAATGCTGTTGAAGCAGCCGCCCTTAAACTACTATTGAGCTCAATATATGGTTTCAACCAAAGTGATTGCTTGAACTTCAGAATTTTGTGTATTTTTTTTAATACTAGACCATTTGCTATTGCTTGTTTCAGATTACGGTAATGTAGTATATAATCGTATTTATTACGTAAAGTGCCTGTTAATTTTGGCAATTTAGATTTAGGGGGACATAATGTTCAGCACAGAACGGAAAATCTTTATGAGAATCATGCAAAGTCTCTGGGTATTCGAGATCAACTTGTAAAATATAGCCTTCTGTTGAATCATCAGCGACTGCCAAAACATCAAAGTTTTCAAAATTTTCAACCCATTCAAACCCTCCATATGGAAGAGGTTCGCACATACTTTTCCCACATAAGTTGTTGACGTCAACGTATAGGAGGTAATTAGATGATTTGGATGGATCATAATTAGGCATATATTTGTCTCCGAGAACCGATTTGAACACCCTGAAATTCCTCCACGTATTCCTTTTTCAATGAACATAAGTTGGTCTATGGATTTAACTAATTCTAATTTACACTGCGTGTATCTAAGGCAACAGCTTCAGCTATATCCAGGCATTGTACAGTACCAAGCTACGTCAAGTTTGTATGTATTGTAACATTTTTCGCGGAAATTTTCAACAACGTCAGCCATAAGTAGTATATCGGTTTTTAAATATAAGTCACTGTATTCACCTAGTGATTAAATATTGAAATTATTCCAAATACTAATTGCATGAGCGTAGTCGTCTTCACTTATATTCTCATCATTCAGCTTATTATAGAAGCATGCAAAAGGCGGCAAAGATTTTAGATCTAGTTTTTCAGCGCAATCAACATAGTCATAGCAGAATACCCCCTTTCGTTTAAGTAACTTGAATTGATCATCGTTTAAATTTGCAAACTGTTTCTTCAAACTTGTCATGTCTTCCACGTTCATTGTAGATACTAATTCAGCCAGAGAGGCTCCAAGAAATCGAAATGAGTCTATAAACCGGAATTTGATTGATGTTTGGGAATCGTATTGAGTAAATGATATATATCGTTCTTTATTTATAGGTAGTAAACTTACACGACCTCTTTTTGAAATGTTTCTGATAATAAAATGTGAATCGTATCTTGAAAAGTTGTGCAGTATAATAGGTACAACAAATAGTTTTCGAAAATTCAGGTTACAAGCGTTATGAGCGAATCCTCTAAAATCACCCGTAAAATGGTCATGATCGTGAACTATTTTATCACCCGGTTTGAAGAGTTTCTCGCATATATGGCAAGCCATCTGCGGCAGTTGAGTTTGCAATGTCTCCATAGGTACTATAGTTTTTATTTTAGATTCAACAAATGTGGCTATGTTTGACATTTCAAGAGCAAACCAATCAAGACAATCGTCACCCCTATAGCTTTTGAAATATGAAAGACTGTCATCATATGAGCATTTCAAGTAATATCCAGCACTATACGCCTTGTGATGTTGATATTTTTGTGTTTTGGTTTTAATGTTTTTGAATTTATCGCCGCACGGCGTGAGTAGCGATTCGAAGTCTGCATAAATGACAAATGGATTCCGTTGTTTATGAACATGATCATTAAATTCAATAAAATCATATTTTGGGAAAGATATCTTGCAGTCGTTAATATTTTCGCAATAAACTGAATGACTAGTTAGCGCTGCTTCATTATTAAAGTAATTTAGACATCTATCACAAATATAGTTTTTGGATTTCCCTTTAGTGGGTTGAGTTGACACCAATCTTAATAAATCTTTTATCCAGCAATAATGATATTTCACTTCAGTAGTATCAGTATCTTCTGCAGGTGCAGCTTCATAATCATCTAATTTTGGAAAATAGATATTGTATGGGCAATTTACACGAATATAAATATATAAAATATATTCACGCAAATTGTCCGATGAAAGTGGACTGTAATAATTAAAGTTGAAAACGCTTACCGCTATCTCTCGCCACAAGTTGGGTCCAAAATTGCTATGCAACAAATGGCAACAAGGGAACAAAGGAAGGGTGAAAAATATAAAATAATAAGGATTATACCACCTGTTGCACAATCCCGCACTATAGCGATGCGTAATGAAATTGAACTATATAGTCAAATATTTGATTTATAGCCGAAGATTCTGTGCCGTTCGACTTCCGATGTCTGACTCTGACTCGTGACCTCTACCAAATCGAATTGTTATATCTTTTCAGATGTGCGACATTGCCAGATTTTTCCGTACAAATTTCTCCAAAAATAAAACATTATTAACCCTTAAAAAAAGCCAAAACAGATATTTTGAACCAGTAGTAGATTAACATGCCTATCTGATTTTTTTTTAGTTAGCCTAGCTGGTACAACGTTATAAAATTGCTTATCATTCCTTTTATTTAATTCTAAAGAATATACATTGACAGAGATATTATCAATCTTCTCATACTTTGAAATTTTTTGTAACGACATCGGTGATTCTAGGCTTTCGGTATTAAGTACAACGCTATAATGAGGATATGCAATGTTCGTTGCTGATTTTTGTCACTAGGATAAAGGGCAGACACTATTGACCAATAAAAGCATGCTTGATCATCATTTTGAACATTGATGCATGCGTGTTTCCTGAGTATTTGCTCAGGAAGTTTAATGTATGATGTACCGTTACCCATTTCAAGTTTATTGATGTTAACCTCTAATGAAATTATCGATTGGAGAGCAAATCCCGAATCACGTTCTTGAAATTCTGAAAGCTTATTAAAAAGTCTATCTTCTACATGATCAAGGAACCATTTATGTAAGACTGTTGATACATCAATATTGGCATTTCTAGTATTAAAATATTTGAAATCCACTACATCAGTAGCTGCATAATGTTTTATGAATTCACCACAAAATGTAGTATTTATCTTGATCATTGGAAATTTTTTCAGGATGTTTCTGATTTTACTTTTGAATAAAATTAGTGCATCTTGAAAGAATTGTTTTAAGTCCTTGTGTGACAAATTTATTATTCAGTTCTAATTCTACTTTTGAAACATGAAGTTATTTCTTCCCAAACTACACGATTGTTAATTGTTCTCGCAATCTCAAGCCCCATATCGATATGATTGACTTTAAGTAACTTTTGAAAAGCTTTGATATGTCCCAAATATGTGTGAAGTTTACGTGCGTTAGCTATGGCTAGCTTTCCATGCTCCATAAGTTTATTACAAATAATAACTTGTTTTTTGAAACGTTTAAGCCAAATTTCTGCATCTTGAACAGTAAAATTCTCGGATAAGGCTTTTTTCACCTGTAGATATCTGCTGATGGGGTCACCAGTTTTTTTAATTATTTCCAATGGATTCATTGCAAATTCGTGAAAGTATGTATATATGTAACAAAAATATTAGCTCACCCGTTCCCCACTCCAATGCCTAGAACTCTATTACTTTAAAAGACTGCAGCGGCTCGGTGAAGCCGCAATCCACCTCCCCCTCGTAGATTACTGCGTACTTTTTGCTGCTAAAGAAGCCAAGGTTTTTCTTATATACCTCTGTGACTCTGTTTGGCAGATACACTGCCTGCCCGTCTTCCAGGTGTAACACTATGGACTCTCCAAATAGCCCTGAGACTACTTCTGCCGATGTTATCCTGAAGGGCCTGTCTCTAGGCAGCTCTTTGATTTTTTTTATCCACTTCTTGGGTCCTTTAACTAAAGAACGACTGTTTAATTTTTCTAAATCCATTGCTGAAATAACAAAATGATAATCTTTACTACTAGTTGTCCTCAATTATAATTAGAATTAATATTTACGAACATATTATGGTCTACATTTAGAAAATTTCTGCATTACTGATTCACCAATATTTACTATGCAAAATAAAATTAAGTTCAGTGTATCATCAAGGTGAGAAAACATTAAAATCTGTTATTTATTATTACATCAGAAATATATATTCAAGTTTGCTGATAGTTAGCAAAGCATCTGATAATAAATAGCCTTTAATTTACCTAGAGGATGAAGCAGCTGAAAGCTTCACAAAGAAATAAAAAAATAGAAATAGTTGAGTATACTTACCAATGGTTTAAGAAACAAGCACTTTTTACTTCACTGAATTTCAACTGCTGCTGGAAGCGTCTCTAACACGAGATTCTACCTGCAATATCGTGAGACACATATTTATACCGTTTCTCGCCGCCACAAAGGTGGAGAATACTGGTGGTTGACCTTTCTTTGTAAGCCTGCATGGAAACAGCGTTTCGCCGTCTTCAAAGTCCTATTGTTTTAAAGCCCGCGAAGGAGTATGAGTTAGCGCTAAGATCCTTCCATTCCTACAATTCTATACCAAATATAGAAACTGGTGAAAATTTTTTTTCTACGATGAAAATGAGAATTTAATTTCAATCGAATCTCCTACAGGATGTTACGAAATCTCGGACATAGAGTCATTCATACAGAAACAGATGGGTTTAGATAACGCTGTGCATCCTGATAAAACTTTCTCGCTGAAACCTAATAACACCTTAAAATGCAAAATATATAGCAACAAGTATAAGGTTTCGTTCAAGGGGTCAAAAAACGTTGGGCATATTTTGGGTTTCTCTGAGAAAATGCTACAACCAAAACACATTCATTCTTCGGACCTACCTGTGCAGATTATAAAAGTATCAACAATACGCTTTGAGTCAAATATTATTTGGGGAGCCTTTGATGGTGACAGACCTGCTCATACTATCTACGAGTTTCCTATAAAGGTAGATCCAGGTTTCGCTATTAACAACACCTTCCAATCTTTTATATCTGCCTGTTGTACCACAGAACGAGATCCGCAATATAACAATTTTAGCCAAAGACCAAAACGGAAATCCTGTGAACTTCCGAGGTGAAGAAAGCACTATCGTATTGGAACTTAAAGAGAAAAATAAATGGGGTTAATAATAGATATAAAAGGTGCTGGAGATGATAGTAGAACATTAGTACCAAAGGGCTCCTGCGTGAGAAGAGAGCTAACGCTGGCAAATAAATTGTTTCTTCGTTCTCTTGGATACTTATTGGTTGAAAATGCCCATAGCGTATAAAAAACGCCGTTCGGATGGAGCTCCTGAGGACATTAGAGCAGCTGCAAATATCACCGCACCGATGTTCGATTTATATCGAGCCCCAAAAATTAATGAGTCAATCCGCAAAGCTGAATACAGGTGTTATACTCCATTTATCAAAGCATTTAACTGCAGTGACATAGTTGAATTCAGTGTCAACCAGGTAGATTCATTTTTTGCTATGAATGCATCCTTGTTGGCAATTAAAGGAAAATTGGAAATAAGTGGAAGTGGTGACGTAACTCTAGCACAAAATTTCGGGGCATTCCTTTTCGACAGCTGCACCTACTGTGAGAGTTCAAAAGAAATAGAAACAGTTCGCGATCCTGGGATTGTTAGTGCTGTCAGAGCTTTAACCAGCTATGTTTCGGAAGATTCGAAATATATGTCTATTGCCGGATGGAATTTTCGTTCACCGCCGATCTTAAATACTAGCGACAAATCTTTTAGTCTCTTAATACCTCTGAAGCATATTTTTAACATTTTTATGATTATTCCATGATTACTTGTGGACGTCAAACAATAAGACTAGTAAGAGCGCGAAACGACAATGATTGTGTGATCATAAAGGAAAAGAAAACTGATACCGCAGCACCTCCAACAACAGTTAAAGTTATTATTGAGAGTATGGAGCTAAAAAATAAGCACATATACCCCAATGATGAAATAAAAGAGAAACTAATGAGATCAATACAAACTGATAGACCTATATTGATACCGTTTAGAAAATGGGAACTAAACGAACTTCCATCGATTACAAAAGATGCTAAACGCGAGATTTGGGCAGTTAAGACAAGTACTGCAGTTGAAAGACCACGATATGTGATCGTATTCTTTCAAACTGATAAACGAGACAACATGAGTGCTGACCCAACTCTATTTGATCATGTTAATATACATAACATTAGATTATCGCTAAACGGCGAATACTGGCCAAATGAACGTGTGCAACTAGATTTCTCAGGAAATCACTTTGCCGAAGCTTTTTTTAATTATACCGAATTTTATCCAAGGTATACAAACTCTATGCAAAAGACTGTTCTTCTCGATTATGCTTCATTCAAGAATCGGGCATTATTTGTTATTGACTGCTCAAAGCAAGAAGAAACAATGAAATCTCCCACAGTTGATGTAAAGGCGGCGCCACATATGCGGGATTCGGCGGGCAACGAACCCCGATTATTTGCTACTCGGCTATGTGGCTGCAGGATTTTTCCCGAATATTCGCCATATGCCGAGCACCGAGCATAGCCGGTGCCACACATGCGGCATTTAGGGAACAACGAACAGCGAATATTCGCAATTCTGCAAGCCCTACTAGTGTGGCTGGAGCAGTTTGTGCAAATGGTCGGGCTTTCCCATTCCCTTTCTTCTCGAAACTAAACCTAGCCAACTACGCACATGTAGGGCGATATGTGCTCGCTATTCGGCGAGCAAGGTTGAAAAAACGGCGAATATTGATATTCGGCAAATACCCGCATATGTGGCGCCGGCTTAAGATTGGACATTGAAGCCAGCGCTGGATTTCCCGAAAAGACAAGAGCCTACTGTATTATTGTGCATGAATGCATGATGGAATACTTTCCGTTAACAGAAATTGTGAAAAGGACACGCAATGTGAAAGTATTTACGTAAGAACGCATTTTTTACTCACTCGAGGAGGTACACCCCACCACTGAACGTTAATTTTATGTATATAAAAGAAATATTTTGCTGTCGGAATAGTCGTAGTTGCTCTATTCATTACCAAGATGAGAATCGCACTGGTAGATATACAGGGGTTCCATATTGGCAATACGTTTCACCCAAAGGAAGTTACAATAGAAATAAGCAGCAAGAGAAGAACTTTCCTGTTCAAGCCTCCTGTCTCACCCGATGAACTTAGCAGTAAGGACCGGAAGTGCATGAGGTATGTTGAAAATTTTGTGCACGGTATTCCATACCACACGGGGCATACCGAATACGATGACATGGATGAGATCCTCAAGACGTACCTCTTACGTATAGTTGACCTTATATATGTAAGGGGTAGTCAAAAGGCAAAATTTCTACAACAAAAGTGCGAGGATATGAACATATACGATGTAGCGAAATACGATTCGACAGAATACGCCACCGCTAGGTATGAACCAGCCTCGACAAGTAGATGTCCCAACCATGATTATGGCAAGTTCCAATGTACGCAGAGAAACGTTAGCATTTTACATGATTGGCTGTATAATACAATTTTACCTATGTAATAAAATTATCTTTTACCAACATTTTCGTTTACTGTGTTTTATTAGCATACTCATAATCTAACATTCAGATAAACTTTGTACGCACACCTTTGATTTTCTGAAATGCTATTAATAGCATGTATCGTATATACCTCGACTCGGTATTCAATTATCGGGCCTTCAGCCTGGCGCAGTGGTTACGAGCTGCGTCTTCCATTCCATAAGTCCGTGTTCGAACCCCAGAATAGGTGATCACTTTTTTTCTTACATCATAACTGGTTGTTTACGTTAGGTTAGGTGCACGATAGCCCATCACGCCACCTATTGATTATTAGCCATACTGTTAATTCTTACATTTCTTGACATCTCTATAGTTCCGTCAAAAAAACACACAGAACACAGAACTGTCACGTGACCACGTCATCTTTCAAATTCAACCGACACATATTCAAACTTCGCGCGCTTTTGATGCCAGAAACCGCTTTGTATATCTATTTGCAATACTCAATTGGATCTGAAAGAAATTCGTAATTCTTTTACAGCTGAAGGTAGCCATACTGCTTTGGTTGATGTATCAAAATTTTTATTTATTTTAGAAACTCATTATTTCACAGCATATCATGTTGATGAAGCAGTGCAAGCATATATTTGTGGGATATGTGGGATATTCACTTGTTAAAAAAATTACTTGTAAAAAGGGTTCTGAATTGTTAATTAAGAGCAAAGGTATTATGTTGGAATTGGATTACTTTAATTATTTACAAAGAGGGGGCCTCTGTGTCGCAACTGATGAGATAGGGTATATCTATCATCATGTATGTGCAATTTTTACATATATAACCAACAACGAAAGTATCCAAAACATGTTTCTTAACCAATTGAATCATCAAAATATATTGGCAAGTATAACTGTGGAAAGTTTGGAATCTAATGTGTTCATTAATTTCACAGAAATTTGTGAATGTGGTACACCATCTAACAAAATATACACTGCGGTAATAATGGCAATATGTAATATTTTATTGAATAACCTCACAAAAAAACAAGAATAATATAAATCATAAAGAAAATACTGATAAAAAGCGAAAATTAATAACTCTAACATCTTAAGTTACATTGTATGGTTATTAGTTAATTTAGAGTATGTATTACACTTTTTTAATAAAGTTTTTAAAAATAATACTTGTTTTGTGTTGTCCATTTTTATTTATTGGTTATGGTGAGTTAGTGGTTACCTAATGTTTTAAAAAGAAACAATTTTGAGTGGGTAGACGATAGACAGGACGGCATTGCGCTCTGTGTTGCGATAGACCCACTTACACAGGGCGATGCAACGTTGCCAGATCTAGTTTCATTTCTTTTACTGAAGGTGGCTGTGGAACTAATGATCATTTTGAATGTTGGTACATTAATGCAATTAATGAATATCACAGCTCAGACAATGAGCTTAAACTAAAGGTTTTTGCAATACAAACTTTTTACGTTCTAAATTACATGTGGCTATATACTTTCCAATTATACAGTAAGGCAAAGGGATAAGTCTAATAATATTACGGGAAATGTGAAAAGTGTTTAATGCACATGAAAAATTTAAACCAAAACTGTTGCATCACAATACTCACTCAATATTTTTGAGGTGCCGGGTCCTACCGTCTGACCTTCATTTGGGGTTGCATTATCACTACTGACCAACCCTGTAGGTGTTCCTCTTCTTCACTAATATATAGCGGCACTGCAAAAGCAAGATGTCCTCAATATTTTATAAACTATATGTGACTGGGCCAAATCTATTCCAAGCTCTTAATATCAAGCCAAAACATCTTTTTACAGACTGGAGAGTGGTGACCTAGGATGCCAGCACACTATCCTAAGTATGTGCTTGAATTAGTGCCTTGCTCCGGTTCTCTAAAAACCGGAGAAAAACCGGTTGCGATAATTATCGGTTAAAACCGGTTTTTTGAAAAAAACCTATTGTCATGTGTCAGTTGCAGTTACATATCTCAGAACGCGGAAAAGACTCGTTCCTATGACCATAGACACTAGAAGTCTAGTCTTCTAGTGTCTATGCCTATGACATATCAACTGTTACTCGCCAGTACCCCACCTACTTCAGGGTAAGAATTCAGTTCCCGTTATTAATGTTATTATGTGATCTTGTCATATTTGCATGACTTTACACCCATCTTCCCCTATCCCCGCTAGTTGCGAAAATTTCAGTATTTCCCGGTACTAAACAGTACTAGACCATGGACTTGCGAAAAAATCTCTTTAATCTTTACTTAGTTTAGTAATATTGACATATTGAATGAATCTTACAAAATAGTAAATATGTGCGACATCTAGTACTTCCAACCAGAAGCACAACTAACAACATTAAGATTTGCTGTCCGTAGCTGTAACGATAGTTGAACAAATAAATGATAGATGGAAAAACCACTTATTTCTGTAATGTTCCTGTAAACCACAGATCAGCAGATTCTTCAATTCTTTTATTTCTTACTGTTCTCAGGTATACCATATTCTTATGCAATATTATACATGGTTTTTAACAGAGTTTATTTGAATTTTATTTTTTTTGTGGCTGTTTGGTACGTGCAATTTGCATATTTGTATTAGTTTTAAATACGCTTGATTCGGAAAAGGTAAGAAACATTGTACTGCATCATGTAAAATCTGTATCAATGAAAAAACCTTATTTCAGCAGTATGAAGGGCAAATCCGCGACAAAAGAACACTTTATAAAGATAGACGATAATAAGGGCAAATGCAAAATATGCTCCAAGGTTCTGAAAACAGGAGGTCGAACTTCAAATATGTTGGCCCACTTGAAACGTGCGCATCCTCAAGTTCAAAATGTAAAAAGATACCAAGCGGAAGATCCCAGCGAAAAAGATGCACCATCCACGTCAAAATTGAAACAGACCACTTTAAATATCAGCTCCAAAGCAAGTACAAAAGCTATAGATGAACAATTGACATTGATGTTAGCCACAGACTTCCAACCATTTTCTATAGTAGAGGATGCAGGATTTAAAAAATTTGTGAAATTGCTCAACCCAGAATATAGAATACCAGACAAAAGAAAAATCAGATATGATATCATGCCCAATTTATATAATAACGCACAAGCAAAACTTAGGACAATATTGAATAATGTAAATCATCTCTCTCTAACAAGTGACTTATGGAGCAGCCAAAGAGCTGAATCATTTTTGACAGTGACAGCACATTTCTTTCATGGTAGAGACTTAAAAACTTGTGTTCTTGCAACTAGTGCAATGTCAAATTCACATACATCTGAAAACCTTGCTGAAGCCATGAATCAAATTTTGATAGAGTGGCAAATAAAAGACAAAGTTATATGTATAGTCACCGATAATGGACAAAACATGGTGAAGATGTGCAGTTTATTGCAAGTACGACATATGCCATGTTTTGCTCATACGTTAAACCTAGTTGTACAACATGCACTAGATATGCTAGATTTAAATATTGTGATACAGAAGTGCAAAAAGATTGTATCATATTTCCGTAAATCTAATTTAGCATCAAACACACTTAAAAAAGAACAGATGGAACGCTATCCAGAAAAGAACCCATTAACGTTGATTCAAGAAGTTTCAACTCGATGGAACAGTTGCTTTTATATGCTTCAAAGAATTGTGGAGCTGAGTGACTGCTTGGCTATTGTAACAAGAAAGCTACCTCAAGCTCCAGATATGATAACAACAGATGAAGAAGCTTTCTTAAAGGACATAATAAGAATATTAGATATATTTGAACAAGCTACAAAAATGTTAAGTGGTGTTCAGTATCCAACAAGCTCATTGGTAATACCTGTAATCCGTGGTTTATTCGAGAATCTGAATCAATTGGAGCCACTAACAAAAACAGATCATGGCAAGAACTTCATTAGTAGACTAAAGTTGTACATGACAGACCACTACTCCTTCCTGGAGTATGAAAAAAGAACAGTATGTAGAATTGCCACTTTCCTTCATCCTATATTCAGAGATTCATTCCGAATGGAAGAGAATAAGGCTGCAGCACAAGATGCAGTAAAATCTGAAATTTTCCAATTGATGAGAACCAGAAAATCAGCATTATATGAGGAAGCAAACGAAGAGCAGTCTACCAGTAAAGACCCTACAAGTGGGTCAGAAGAAGCCAGACCGAAGTTGTTATCATTTCTGAAAACTGCGAAGGAGACCTCTGAAGTTTCTGTTGAAGCAGCTGCAATTAATCTTCTAAAAATGTATAAGGAAACTAAAGCCTCAAACCAGGTCAACTCTCTAGAATCAACTGAAGAACATTATAACATATCATCACTATATTGGGAGCAAAACAAACACCTAAGGCCTTTAGATGAAATTGCAAAAAAATATTTATCAATACCAGCAACATCAGTGAGATCTGAGCAAGTTTTCTCTGCAACTGGATATACCATCACAGATAGAAGAAATTCACTGCATTCAGATGCAGTTGAAATGCT
The DNA here is from genome assembly GCA_951848785.1 of Callosobruchus maculatus. Taxonomy (NCBI): domain Eukaryota; kingdom Metazoa; phylum Arthropoda; class Insecta; order Coleoptera; family Chrysomelidae; genus Callosobruchus; species Callosobruchus maculatus. The sequence goes on along the minus strand of CATOUR010000043.1, from coordinate 6,017,082 downwards.
CTGCTTTCTGAATCAAAATGAGTGGCTATTGAACTAATTTTTGTTTAATATTTCATGATTGTTTATTTTCATTTATATTTTTTATTAGTTTATATTTTATAAAACATTTGTTATTTTATCTATTTCCTTTTTTGGTTTTTTTTTATTGATTTATATTTTATGGAAAAATGTGTTTTGAAAAAAGTTGTTTCTTGTTTGTTTTTGTAAAACTAAAATTTAATGACAGTTAATTTCCATTTATATTTTTTATTTGTTCACACTTTATAGAAGATTTTTTATGTTATCTATTTTTATTTGTGTTTTTTTTTAAATTATATTTTATATAGAAAAAAATGTGTTATGAAAGTAGTTGTTTCTGTTAAACTAAATACTGTAAATTATATCAAATTGTAGTGGGTAAGAAGAAAACCGGTTTTTCTCCGGTTTTTTAAATCAGGCGACAAAAAAAACCGGTTTCGAATTTCTGCTCCGGTGCAAGGCACTAGCTTGAATATCAATATTAAGGTATGTACCGGGTGACCTAATATGAATGGACGCTCGCAATATCTCGGTAACCGTTAATCGTATAACTTCGAGCAAAAAATATTATTAGGTAAATCGGCTAAGAGAAATCGCTGGAAATTATTTTCAAGTTCCGCAGGTAGCCGCTAGGGGGCGTAACTGTTACGGTCAAACAGAAAAACGGCTTTTTCTCAAAAAATATCCAAATAAAGGTATATTATAAAATCTACCGTTATGTAGACTGAATAATTCTCGATTTTTTTTTTGTTAATCGTTTTTTGCTCTATCTTGTTAAGATGTAGTGGTGGGGGGATGTAGTAGTGGGGGGATGTAATAAAGCTTTTTTTAAACGGCCGTAACTTTGGTATACGTTAACGGAATTAAACAAGCTAGGTCTCGTTTGAAAGAGCTGTTCTTACTTAATAACCATTTATATAAAAATTGTCGAAGTTCATCTTGACTTAGTAGCTATAGGACGATATTTGACATAACAATTATTACGCATTATTACGAAAATTTTAAATGGTATGCTATATGGGTGATTGTATGAATACCGAGTAATAATTGAAGCCAATTTGTCCAATCACATCATATAAAAATTATGAGTTTTACATTTGTTAAATAGGATCACAATAAGTCATTATGTGACGTTGAACCAGCTCAAAAATACGTAATTTACGATTTTTTGCAACTTTTGGCAAAATAGTGGCACGGGAATGACGAACTCATACATGGGAATGACAATCTAGTACAGAGGAATGACAAACTGGCCATGGGATCGGGACAATTTTTAATTAGGTTCCCGAATGTTGAAATATTACGCCTTTTTATAAGGTAATAAATGAGACAATATTTTGAGAAAATTTATTAACTTAAACATTTGACAGAACTTAACTCTAAGAAACAGGTACAAAAAACAGCCAATGCCAGTCTAAGTCAAAATTAAAAATGAGTCTTTGCACAAATTAAACAAATTAAACTGCCATATTAAGTTGTTTCAAATACAGGAATTGAATGGGGAAATTTGTAATATATTCTATGTTCCTTTATGATCAATTTTGGTTCAGCAAGAACTTGGAGGATCTGTTCTTCTTGTATAAAAGATACGTCATTTTCTTCGCCCATCTTGAACAAATCGCCTTTTTCACAATCATATAGTTTCAAAAAAGCGACTTTAATTTCTTCTTCTTGAAAATCTGACTGGCATACAGCTACATACCTATACTCTACTGCAAGCTTTTTGTTAACACTTTTTATAGATACTAGTACATAATTTCCTGTTTTTGCTTTGATACTACTGGAATGGGAACATGTTGGTACTTCATCATCACTATGAACATCACTGACTTTTAATTTTTGTGAAGGTACCTTAGAATTGTTTTTTAGAAAAGGACTAAGAGGTAACTCTTCTTCAGAGTCTTCATCTGACTCTGACGAGGTAGATAACTTTTCGTAGCAAAAAGAGCCTAGATTAAAGTGATTACAGAAATCTCTACAAGTGAAACAAGAGACTTCTTAAATACAGTTTATTCTTGACAGGTAAAACCTGATGCACTTTTAAAGTGCCTTTTAACGCTAACGAACTTTGTTCAATAATTGTAGATGTAAACTTGTCTATATCATTAGCACTGATTACATAAAAAAATATACCAGGGCAGCATTCTTTCAAAACATTAACAAGAGTGTCCAAATTGAAAATGTCCTTTCCTTGTGAAACAACTCGATCTGCGGTTCTCTTACAGACACCAACAATTCCATCCGAGGCTCCTTTGCCATGCGCTGCCTCATGGTAATTCCATGACAACTTTTTTACTTCTGGGAAATGCTTTTTGATGTGATTAGTAATAAAGTAGAACATCTCTTTATTTCTGTATTGAGTTGCCGCGCTGTCGCTTAAAAAGTGGATGGTATTGGCTCCATTTTGGGTATAATTTTTTAGGACAGGTTGAAGATGGGATCTGCTGGTCCATGCTGTAACGATTCTGACAAAGTGCAGTAACTTTTAGGAACAGTTTCTGATTCATACTTGGTATGCACCACAACTGTGTGCAATGTAATTTGCTGTCTTGCTCCTCCAAAGTGGAATGCCTGTATTTCTTCGGCATACTTCATTGAATAGTTTTCAATGAAATCACAATGTACTATGATTTCGTTAGCTTTCAGTACCTTTTTTAATTCAGATATTGAATGATGTTGATGTAGGATTCTGCGTTCATGACTCAAAAGTATTGGCAACTTATTCATGAAAATAGATACCAACTCGGCTGCTTCAACTTCTTTAGGTTGTTTCGCGATTTTCCTGTTTTTTTACAGTTTGTGTTTTTTTGTCAAAATAGTTCTGTGTTAGGTGAACCCATTGGAAATATTGCAAGCGGATGCGTTTATTGTACTCTTTAAAATGTGGTTTGGCATTTTTACAATTGTCACATTTGCGTAGCAGACAGTCTTCAGCATATGTGCTGCAACATATATCTTTAATTATGTCATTCAAAGTTTTTCCAAAAAGAATGTTATTTACGTAAACACTAAGAACAATGTATTCCATATTAACATGGATAATGCATTTGCACGTCTCTCTATCGGAAACTCTCATTGGCTTAATATAGAAAGCTCGAGCAAGACAAAAAAATTTATAACTTAACACTTGGATGAGCATTAAGAAATTTCTGGTGCAGATTCTTTAATGTGTTTGAAAGAAAGCGCTTTTGTTTTTTCACCTTATTTTTTTCACAAATTCTTTTTTGCCAGAGCATACCCTTCTATTATCTTCCAGTTCTAAAAAATCTTATTCTATCTAATTTTTTGTTTGATAATATCTGTTCTTAGAATATATTCTATTTTTTCTATCAAAGCTCATATCTTTTGTCTTGAAAGTTGAGGAGATTCTAAATTTCATGATGGTTGTCAGTTTAGTTCGCATTTTGTATTTTTTTATTTCTGTGCCATCTAACATTTTTTTAAAGGCCTGCTTCTTTTTATCGCTTTTCAATTTTTGGTAAGTATTTGCTAATTGCTGCTGGACTACTTCGCCAAATATTCATCTTTTATTCACCTCTTCGACTTTCGAATGCTCACTGGAGGATGCACCAAGTAAAATGTTTATTTTTGTTACGGGAGTTAAATCTGGATCAGACTTATTTTGCTTAATTTTTGGTTTCGTCTTTCCTAAAGTCTGTAGTATTTTTTCTTGTATAATTCAACCTTCTTTTTCAAAAATTGCAACTTACGCTTTGCTTCTTTCCTTTCCCTGTATCGTTTAACTTTGTTCTAGTTCGCCATTTTTTTGTTAATCTGTCGCTGAAACGACACATTTGCATTTTCTGGGTGGTTTTCTTCCTCATACGATACTGGGGGGTATTTGCTTCTAATATTTCCATTTCTGTTTGCTTTTTTTTAAACGGTAATTCTTTGAGTTTTCTTTCCATTTCTTTCGTATCTGACGATGCTCTCGCGGGGTCATTTCTTTAACACTTTTCTTAACATGATTTTGTTTGTGTTTCAAATATCTCTGCCTTTATTTGTCTTTTGTTCCTGTTTCCTAACTGGATCTTCTCTTATTTTTCTTCGTCTTTCCCGCTCTCGTTTCCTTTTTTCTCTTAGTATCTCGTCCCGCGATTTCTTCATAACTTGCTTCTTAACCTAAGCCAAACCAAATAAATGTTATGCAAAGTGTTTCATATCTTAAATTTTTTTATCATTTCCGTGTCAACCGTGTCATTGCCGTGTCAAGAAAATGGCACGGGAATGACGACACGGAAATGACGTATTAGGCAATCTTTAATTAAAAAAGATATGATAAAAGCATTTGAATGCACTGGTCTTCAATGCATAGTAGGGAAAACAGCTTTACTCCATTTTCAACGTATTGCTTTAAATAAATAGATATGTATTAACTACTTTTAACTCACCATGGTAATGATGCAACAGCAGGTTACAGCCTGTTACCAAATACAAAATCTCGTCACACGATTTCACAGTAAGCACGTACTAACGCGAAAACGGCTCGTACGCAACTGCGGATGTTTGTCCAAGTAGCGGCTAGACTACCTTCTCAAACACTCAAGGTCAAATTTGATTTTATCGGCGGGAAAGTAACGCACACGGGAATGACGGGGTTTTTAAGGGACAATTCTTGAAAAATCTCAATTCAATAATGCTTCAAACAAATCTTATTTAACTAGCATCCCAGTAAGATGTAAGTATATCAGAGTTGTGAAATAATTAAGGTGATCAATTTTTAAGGATTCAAGCATTATTATTATACTATTAAATTTTTCCTGCAGGCTAGAGACAGCCACGGGAATGACAAAACGGCAGTCTTTTTACGAAAAAACTGTAAAAAGTGATTTTTTTCTAAACTTAAATTTGTTGTCCTCAAACATATGTTCTAATAGGTAACAATGGACTTACTTGAAATCATGAATGCACAATAAAATTGATTCTATTCATCAGGGACATGGAATTACTCAGTATTCATACAATCACCCATATATCTTATAACATAGGTATATAGAGGACAACATTCTTAAAAAGTCAGCGAAAGATTCAACCTCCTTGCTATTTTCAAAGAGGAGATATCAGTAGAACAAGTACTCTGACAAGTGTGCAGTGAGTTTTAGAAACAATTGCCTCCCTATAGGGACATAGTCTCCGTCTAATCGTTTTAGTAATCATTTTATAGATAATAAATAAAGAAAAACATTAAAAATCATATTTTGGCTTTCTGAAACAACCACCAGGTGGCGTAGTAGGTGCTGTACACAATTTTCATGATAATGGAATTTCTAAAAGGAACAAACAAAAATAAATTGCAGTATAAAATTGATTATTAGTTTAGTCATTATTAAAAGTCAATTTGAGCTGATCACAAAGTGTTATATGAACTCAACAAGCAAGGATACTAAGAAAAAATCAATGTGAATAGATCTTAAAAATAAAGGCCAATTAACAGCAAAATAAAGCAAAATAAGGTGGCATAATAACAAAGATAACAAACAAATGATACACAAACGTAATTCACATGTGCATACCATACCTATTGTCAGTGTTGCCAGTGTTTGATGGCGTCTATCGTGTTAGATATGCACTTATGCATCCATTCTAGCCTAGATAAACCTGCCAGTTTTGGGCATCTAGAGCAACACTGAAAATGGGTATGGTATAAGCATGTGATTTAGGTTTATGTACTTTATCTATTAAAACTGTAGTTGTACCGCGTTATTTTGCTTTATTTTGCTGTTAATTGGCCTTAATTTTCAAGATCTATTCACATTGATTTTTTCTTATTATCTTTGCTATCGAATTCACATAACACCTTGTGATCAGCTTAAATTGACGTTTAATAATGATAAAAACAATAATAAATTTTATACTGTAATTTGTTTTTGATTGCTTCTTTAAAAAGTTCCATTATTATGAAAATTGAATACAGCCGCTATTGGCGCCTACTACGCCACCTGGTGGTTGTTTCAGAAAGTTAAAATACGATTTGTAGTGTTTTTACTTGAGTATTATCTATAAAATGATGACTAAAACGATTATACGGAGGCTATATCCCTATAGGGCGCCAATTATTTCTGAAACTCACAGCACACTTGTCAGAATACTTGTTTTACTGATATCTCCAGTTTGCAAATAGCTAGGAGGTTGAATCTTTCTCTGACTTTTTAAGAATTTTATCCTCTATATACCTATGTTAAAAGATATAGGGTACGGTTGCCCATATTGAACCAAATTTTGGAAAATTGTCTATATACATGTCGCATTAAAAAATAAAGTGTTGCGATAGCGCAAAACAAATCTTTCAACCTTTGGGTACGTCTTGAGTGGCTTGAATTTTTCCTAAATTTATACTCAACAATACAGGACCAAAATCAAGATGGAGTTGCAAGTGGTTCAATTTAGGCAACAAGGTGCTCAAGTTGAACTCATGGTTGCCTAAATTGAACCTGATATCAAACGTCGATTAAATATAAGTAATACTTCTCAGGAAAGCAAACTAAGTTGAAATTAATGTATTATTTATTCAAGAAAAGTTGGCAAACAACAAAATAAGCTCGTTCTACCAACACAATGCATAAAATAATAATAAAAAAGAGAAAAGAGTTGGCAAACACCAAAATAAATTCGTTCTATCAGCAAAATGCATAAAAATAATAAAAAAGAGATATAGATCTAGACGTCAGTAATGCAAGATGCACATATGAACATTTTCTTTTTTGGACCAACACCAACACACTTGCAGTGAAACCATGTATGACACTGCAGGCACTGGATCATTTCAATTTTATCTTCAGTCTTGCATTCGCTGCAGAACCACGAAGTTTCAGTAGCATCACCTGCCATCGCTGGAGATAAGACAATTTTTGCCTTTTTTGGGGAAGGTTTCGGTATAACATTTATTTCCTTTAGTGGTACTTTCTTTGGTTTCGATTTATGTTTTTCCATACTCTCCTGCAATTCGTCTTTATACGGAGAACTGGTAATTATCACGGGCCTTTGAATACCTTGTAGCTCAGAGCCAGACTATGTCCAAAATCTATGTTTTTTAGTAGAGCTGTTTAATCAATCTCATATTAGATGTTTTGAAATTATGAAACACTGTTTTTACCAAACCTTGTCACTATTTTATAACTAAATTCATTTTAGGCATAAGAATAAGTGCCATAATGACAAATTTTGCTTTTGTTTTCTGTTTTTGTTGTAAGTGACTTAACATAGTTTTGCATATACAAAAAGTCAATGTTTTGGACTTGACGGGCATGTTAAGTGCAAAATTAAGGACTTGACATATTTGCAGTGGAGTTAACATTTAGATAAATTATGAGAGAAAAAATACTACCTATTCATTCATTATGTAATTTAATGCTTAAATGTTAACAAAACATATAAAACAGGTCAGTTTCATACAGTGAACAAATTTTGATACTGTTTACTCGTCATCCTCGTTTTTTTCATATTCCAAATTCTTGTAGTAGTCATGGAACCTTTTTGGTACCCATTTCAGAAGTTTCTGTAAATGGCTATACTTTTTAGCTGAAATTGGCTTGGGACCCTCCCTAATCAGTGGGATCTCTAAAGGAGTGTAGTCATTTGGTTTGGCTCTTCTGTGAAAATCAACTTCTGCAAAATCGTCACTGAAATTGGTTTTGTAGTAGAGGATTCCAGGGTTACTTCTCCTAACTTGCAGGTGAACTGCAAGGGATATCAGAAAATCGTTGCCTGCTGCGTCTTTTTTCTTGTTTATATATGGTGCAGTTGATCCTTCGAATAGATGTTTGAATTCTTTAAAGTCGGAGTATTCCATGTCCACTACAGTAAACTGCTTTTTTGTTCCACACAGTCGGACCATCTGCTGCCAGTCCCAGGGGGTTATAATTAATTAAATTGTGGAAGTTTCTTCCTTTCACGCTCTATCGTGGAGTGAACGGCGTCGGCCTCCAAGTGTGTGTGTCCTCTTGCTAGAAACTTGTGATTAACAACAGTTACATTTGGCTTCATACGCAGGCTATAAAAATAGCTCATGACCATCAAAATGTTTCTATTCTGACTTGGACAGTTGTCCGACCAAATCGTTATTTCTTTGACTTCTTCTGAAATGTTCTGTTCAACCCATTTTATTAAACCAGACGCAACTTCATTTCCTCCTCGTCCAGCTACGCCTTCATCCCACATCATGCAGAAACTGTTGTCATGAGTTGCATCTTGGATCGTTAGGTTATACATCCAAAGCTTGAGGGAGTAAAAACTCTGTGAATTGTGTAATTCTGGCGTCGGTAGGCATTTCTGGAGGTCAATTATTACGACTCTTTTCTGTAGTAAGTTCTCTTTTGACTTTTTTTTGTCCTCTGATTTCATTTTATATCGGTTAGTTGAGTCTGCAAGATGCTGATCGTAATCAGCTTGTAGCTTCTTTCGTGAATCAAGCGAGTCCGCCTCACGAATCTGAAGTTGAAGTTGATCGCATAAATCGCAGGTGTCGTTGTCTGGACTCTTAAATGAATAGTTGTATTCATAGTTAAAAATCTCCGCATAGAGCCACTCCTTTGCAATATTTTCGGATCCAAAACCACGTTCGTTGCATTCTTCCACGTAAAGTCTGTCATCCTGCTTATATTTAAATGATTTCCCAGGTATCTCTTTTTGGTTTTTTCTCGAGAGTAATGGGATTCATAAGTTGGAAATTTTGAAATGTGGTTTCGAACATCACGTTCGTTGCATTCTTCCACGTAAAGTCTGTCATCCTGCTTATATTTAAATGATTTCCCAGGTATCTATCTCTTTTTGGTTTTTTCTCGAGAGTAATGGGATTCATAAGTTGGAAATTTTGAAATGTGGTTTCGAACATCTTGTCGAACTTCTTCTGAGATCTTGTTTACAGGTTGGTGCTTTCCTCTTTTATCAGGCGTTACAATACCTCCTTCTTTCTTTTTCTGAACTGCAGTGTCTACTGTTTGCTGGGAGATACTAAGAGTGTTTAAAAAAAACGTCTTACAGACTATTTCTTTTTTTCCATCTGTTTCCAAGCTATAACAATGAGTTAAAGTTTCTTTTTCCTCTTCTTTCGCCAGTCTTTTCTCTGCGCCTTTTTATAGGCATTTGTGTAACTATGGATGCTATATACTGTCTTCTTATATCTACTGTTTTTGATGGACTCCAGAAATTGGAGTGTATGATCAGCCGACGTTCTTCAGGAATTCTATTTTTACAGAGTTTGCAATTATCACCGCAAGGTTCTTTCAAAGACTTTGAGTTCATAATACGACTTCCACTGTCAGTTTTGTATTCCAGACCTGTGTACCGTTTCTTTTTCGTAACATTCTTCTTCCAAAGCAATGGGTTGCTTTTCTTCTGCGCGTTGAGTTCCCTTTTGCTTCTTTCTCTTGCTCCTCGTCAGTTTCATTTTCATCGGAATAGTCGGGGTCCGCCACATCATCATCATCGCTGTCAAAATCTACAGTCTCTCTCTCAGGAGTTCTATGCAGATGTTCGTAATATTCAGCAGTGACGTGCAAAGTTTCCTGATGCATATCTTGTGCTTCATTTTTCCTGGGATTTTGTATGAGGTCTTCGCTTCTATTATTGGTAATATTTTCCAACCCTTTTTCATCAGCACTTTGTAATATGTTATTTTCGATCATATTTACTAATTCTTCGTGAGAATCTTCTATTGAGTTTTGTATAACGACTGTTTGGGACATAAACTGCGACTTTTGTAGAATTTCATTGCATAAAAAACTTAATGACGGAACAACACATCTTGTGGGAGTACTTCCATCAGTATTGATCTCTGCAAAAAAAAACTATGAATATATTTTGTTCTCTAGCCTGAAACTGTTAAACGAAATGGAAATCAATGAAGTAACCTATTTTCATAGACTTACCTGTAGATTCTATAGTATTGGCTTCCACAGCCGAAACATGTTGGGGGTGTTGTTTGAGTGCAGATGTTTCAAATTCGTTCATGGTGGTATCTGAAAAACAAGTGATCAATCACGGTGGGAAATACTTATCCTAACAGGTGCTGAGAGTGGTACTATTTAAAAAGAGACGGTAGCGATTGTAATCATTAGAAAAAACTTTTGCCACCATAATAAACTACAAATATCACAGGCATATTATGCATCTTAGAATGCACGTGAGGAAAGTACAACTTTACTCTCATCCGCGGCAAACGAACAGCTGTTCATCAGTTGACCAGAATTAGCCTAACAGGAAAAATAATGTACAAAACCTGTCAGCAAAAACACTGTTTTTCATCAGTATGATGTTGTGGAACATCATAATCCACACTGATTTGAAATTTGTTACATTTTTGGCTTGCAGTGTAATCCACTCCATACGCATCTATTAGGTTGATGGGCTTTACGTTTTTTCTACAATTAGCCAACAAAAATGTAGAAAAGACGGATTTTATTGGTATACGGAAAGAAAACTCTATCAAATGTACATTGATTGCTTTTTCTGCATATCTATACATTAATATAAAAGGTATATTAAGTCACCATCCTTATTATAATTGGTGGTGCTAAACTATGTTAAGTCCATAATAACGATAAAAAAATAACTCTATACTCTATTAACTAGTGAGAACTTGTTGGATATTATAATATGTACACAGGTGGTTATCAAACGGATACAAAAACGCTGCAATTTTACTAAAATCACATACAACAAGTATTTTGCAAGCACCTACCTGTTTTTTTTGTGGTACTGGCCACTGTAATTTGAGGATTCTGAGTAGATTCATTATTCTTGTCCTTTTCCAGGTAGTTTTTCACCATCTTACTTGTCCTAGAGGACCACGGAACTTTTTGATTAGCATTCATATTGAAAAAAATGCGGCGAAAAAAAACACGCTAGGTTAGGTATGTTAACAGGTGGAGTTAACATGCCAAACTGAACGTGAATCCAGAGGCAAATAAGGTTATTGCGACTTAATATTGTTTGGAAGAGGACGGATGGACTTAACGTAGTTTAAAATCTGCTATTTTTGTTAGTTTGAAAGATACGCTAAAATGGAAAATACCAAAATATGCGCTGTAAAATTTAAAGTTACATAACATAATTAACTAAAATTTGACAAATTTGGACTTAACATAGTCTGGCTCTGGGGTACAGCTTTGGATTTTCACGAGTTTCCTACTTTTGCCTTTGGTAAAGGAGCTATTTCATCTAAACTGGTTGACAAAAAATCTTTGCTAGTAGATGGTTTATTATGATTAATGCCACAGTCATTAATAGTAGCTGCTTGTTTCATAGTAGACGGATGACTACTGTTATAATTTGAAGCAACCTCAACGGGATCCGTGACAAACTTTGGAGGAGTTACCTGCGATAATGAAGACTTTCTTAAGATTGACAAAGGGAGACTTTCCTCAGCTTCGGACTCTTGGTTACATTCTGTTGAAGAAGCTGGGCTATTTATCTATAGTGTATTATCCTGTTGTTTACTAGGTGCAAGTACTACTTCATATGCAACAAAATCACTATCCTGAAAAGCGTGTCTGTTAACAGGCCAAACTCCACTGGCCCTGAAACCATTAGCAGCATTGTCCAGTGTAGCTGCACGCGAATATGCTTCATTTAAAAGCGCAGCTACCTGATATTGGGACACTGTGCGTCCAACGTTACTCCTCAACCATTTTTCCATGGCTTGGGTGTAGTAGACTTCCATGGGTTTAAATAGTGATCGGTCAAGCGGTTGTAGGCGGTTAGTCGTATGTCCTGGTAACTGAATCATAATAACTCCGGCCTCTCTGGCTATATTCCAGGCGTCCAGATTTTTGCAATGAGTGGTGTGGCCATCTAAAAGAAGCAGCACTTTGTTTTCTTTACTGGGGCGCACTACTTCTATGAAATGTCTCATCCAAGAAACAAAAAGTTCTGAGTTAATATAACCAGGATCAGAAACAACTACTTTACTGCCCGGTGGTGCTCCATTACTCAGTTCAACGGTGTACCTTTTTCTTTTAAATATGATCATCGGTGGTACGTAGAAACCTGCTGCACTGACGCTGCACACTATGGTAGTATTGACACCACGTTCGCCACTAGATATGAATCCAACATGTTGCCCTTTTGCAGAAACTACTTTCTGGCATTTTTTTGCTACAGTTGAAAATCCCGACTCCTCCATATTATAAATTCTCGTCGCATCTATTTGATTTTCATCACATACTTTTTCCAACAAGTCAAAAAATTCATAAACGTTTTCTCTATTGAATCTGTTCAGAGAAGTGGCTTGAGGTTGTCGTAGGGATAGATTGCTGTTCCTTTTCATAAATCTACTATACCACTTTTTTCCTGCTGTTTTCTTCTCTCTGTTAAATTGATGGGGAATTCTATTGGCTTCAGCGACGTCATAAGCCAGTTTTCTGACTTCCTTTGGAGTTAAGCCAAAGAGACATTTCGCAAACTCAATTGGACCTCGTTATGCAAGAAGGAACCAACCCACACTAATCCAGTTTTGAGAAAACTGGAGAAAACGTTTTTGATGCTGAAAAAAGCTACCTACTCGACTAAACACTAAGTTTTCAAATAAAACCAAAACATTTATTTTCATTATAAACAAATCAGATATTCTATTACAAAAATCTGAACGCAAATGGCACCCAATAAGAGAAAAAACAGTTGGTTCTTTATTGCTTATATGTCAATTGAACTTGCTTGTTCGTCGACTTCTGGTTCGAAATCTAATTCGTTATTGTATCCATCTATGTCATCTTGTATAATTTCGTCAACAGCTAAATTGGTATAAAATTCATGGTCAGCAGCTGGAATCAAATGAAGGTAACTCTTGATGTCTTTGAGCTTAAGTTCAGATATAGGTTTTCCATTTGGCCATAGCTGTTCCAAAAATGTGTTGAAACTCCTCTCTCCTTTTCCTTTTTTAATGTCTACTTCTTTGTATTCTTCTGTTTCGTCATAGCTTGTCTTTATGAATATACTATTTTGTTTGTTTTTCAGAAGTTTGACCTCTCTTATTTGTAATCAGTTGATTTTATCGTTATTGATGGTTTTTTTCCTATTAACAATTTTTTCTCTATTTTATTTGTACTGAAAAAGTCAGCTTTTTCCATTTTCACAACATTGATGGGTCGCTTCTTTCTGCAATTTTTCATTATATCTATGTAGTCTTTAGGAGAAAATACTTTGTTCTGTTTTTTAACTGCACACTCTACATCACCAAAATCACTGTCATTCGGTAAAAAACTATGACCAGATACGAGAAAACGTAGTCTAATACTTTTCAATCCGCCCAATTCCTCTAAAACACATTTAAGTAGTAGGACCATTTTTATGTTTCTATTTTGCCCGCCGCAAGAATCGCTCCAAAGGATGAGATCTTCAACATTTTCCGATAGGTCTCTGAGTAAGTATGTTCTGAGGCATGCGTAAATTCCACAGTTATATAACCACAGTTGCCGTTTATAATATATTATATTGGTTGATAGTCGAGGGAGAGGGAGAGTCTTCTGCATGTCGAAAGTTATTGTTTCTAGGTTTTCCATTTCCTTGGCATCAGCGAGGTCAACCTTCATTTGGCTTCTTGCTTTTTCTGCTTCTTCCAGATGTTTGTCATGTTCTCTTTTAATCTCGTCTTTAGCGGCTCCATCAGGCAGATTTTGTATTTTTACACAATATGCATCACACTTGTTGCAAGTATCTTTTTTAGGCTCTTTTATTTTCAAATTAAATTCAGTTAAAAATATCTTCTTGTAGGATGAAAAGCTTACGATATTTGTGTTTTCACTTTTATATAAGCTATACATCAGAGGTAATGATAGCCCTTCTTGTAAAAATTGCTGATTTGTAGTTTTGTTTCTGCAGTAATGGGATATATATCTTGGAAAGCAATTTATATGGTCGATAACCCGTTTTTTTTCTGTTGGGATTTTGTTGTCCTCCAGCAACTCCACGGCGGTCAAGCGTGGTCAATGTTCTAACTTTTTTGAGAGCAGTATTGACACGTTTTGTTGAAATGCGTAGACAGTGGATAAACATCTCTCTGCAAACTATTGTTTTATTGATCAAATATTCCCTGGAGAATTGTCGAGGCTTGATTGCCGTTAAAACTCTCCTTTTGATTGGCTGTTCTCTTATATGTGATGATATGAATGCAGTCTGTATGTTGTAATCACCTAACTCCCAAAAGTGATGGAAAAAGTCTTTCTGCTCGAGAACACTAATTTTTTCGTTGCATTCCATTGAACACTTACAAATGAATGCCACAAATTCTTTCGCCTTGACAAACTTTCCTTTAGCAGAATAGTAATCTTGGTTGCTGTTAATTCTTTTCTTCCTTATATCCCTATCTTGGTTTGCGTACTTTCGTTTTCTTCCTTTTTTTGGACGTCCTGGGTAAATGAAGTTCTCCTGTGCATCTCTATTCTTGCCATTTATCTCCAAATCCGAGTATCCGGAAGACTCGTCTTCTGGATCAGGAACATAATCCCTGTCTCCAACAGAATCATCAGAATCCTCCAAGATATTGGTGCTCACACAGTTGTATCCATTTCTAGGGGCAGCAGCTTGACCATTGTCAAAATCATAACTATTTGACCTTTGCAGATCTATTGGCATGTCGAGATTCTGAAAAAATGATAATTTTTCTGAAGGAAAGGTCCTATTCAAGAATAGAGTCAGAAGTTAAAATTTTGTGAATCCAATTTTTCAATAAGGAACCAATGTTTATGGATGAACAGAAGGGCTTGACAAGTCGAAAGTATTTCAAAGCAGATGAGGTATTGTACTGGGCATGATAAATAAAACATTAATAGTACTGTTTAGGAATTAAAATTGCAAAAAGATATATTTATGAATCAAAATTGGATATTGAGGTTATGGAAAATAATATAGTAGGATTATACATACCTCCGGACCATTACCAGCTGTCTCTGTTGAAGAATATATCAATTTCGCATTTTCCATTATCTTTTGAACTCTTTGTGACATATTGGCAGAAGGAACTTACTAAAAAACTAGCAAAATGCGATTAATCACGCGGTTAGCGGTAGCCATTAACTTAAATACATAGATATGCAATATGGAGCCACAGTCTGGTATTTTACAACATGGAACCAAAACACGCTGGATCCCGTTTGAAAATATGAATTCTGCTCTTTACAATTATCAAGATGGTTCTATTGCCCAACAGATGGCGTAGACAGCTTCTACATGTGGTTCTCTCTTGCGTGTCTTAAGAGGGAAAAATATCCTCATTGAACGTACAATTTCGTCCTAAAGATTTTTTTGCACCCTTGGCTACTTTATTGGTATCTCTAAGGTGTCTTAAAATAGTTGCTTTGTTTATTCCATAATCTTTACTACATTGGTTCAAACCTTTATCACCATTTCGATATGTTCTTAAAGCTAATTCCATATCTTCAGTAGTCCACTTTCCATATTTTCCACGTTTAGCCATATCTAGAAAGAAAAACACAAAAAATTACGATCGCCTTAATTGAACCACCTAGTATCCTAAAAAGAATCGGGGTTCAATTTGAGGTTCCTTAGGTGGTTCAATATGAGCACTTAGCTCCATGTTGAAACATAACCTCATATTTAAATAAGTTTTTAACAATTCTATTTTTAGTTAGCGCCATAAAATACCGTTATCTAATAAGAAAATCATAAATTTGAAAAAATAACCCTACCTGCTATTAATTTGATTTGAAGCCTTGAGTAAATTCACAAAATATTACTTTGCACGTGGTCGAAAATTTGTAGCGGTCGCAGAACTGTATCACGCTGTCCTAGTCCAAACAGCAACATAGCGGTAAGGTGGCTTCAAGGTCAGGTGTCGAATACACGAGGGCAACGTTGCCAAGATTTACAGGGAATAACAAAAACAGCAGAGGTTCGATTTAAGAGACAGTTCAATATGGGCAACCACACCCTACAGCACACCGTTTAAAATTTCCGTAATAATGCGTAATAATTGTTATTATGTCAAATATCGCCATGTAGCTACTAAGTCAAGACAAACTTGGACAACTTTTATACAACAGATTATTAGGTAAGAACAGCTCTTTCTAACGAGACCTAGCTTGTTTAATTCCGTTAACCTATGCCAAAGTTACGGCCATTTAAGTAAAAAGCTTTATTACCTTCCCCCACCGCTACATCTTACAAGATAGAGCAAAAAACGATTAACAAAAAAAATCGAGAATTGTTCAATCTACATAATGGTAGAATTTATAATATACCTTTATTTGGATATTTTTTGAGAAAAAGCCGTTTTTCTTATTGACCGTAACAGTTACACCCCTAGCGGATACTTGCGGAACTTGAAAATAATTTCCAGCGATTTCTCTTAGCCGATTTACCTAATAATATTTTTTTCTCGAAGTTATACGCTAAACGGTTACCGAGATATTGGCGGCGTCCATTCTTATTAGGTCACCCTGTACATACAATATAGATAGTTTCACTATGCTTTAACATCGTCTCTAAAGAGGAGGAAAAGCGGACCAAGTATTAGGAGCTCCTCGGACAACTTCGCAGGCTCTGGCCGGACTACACTGTGAGTCTGCTAGTAATTGTCATTGGATCCCTAGGTGGTATGAGGGATACGCTGCTCTCTGCACTGCGCAAAATACCGGTGTGCCGTGCGGCAGCGCACATCTTAGCCGCCAGAATGCAGAAGGCTGTCATCCCGCACGATTCGCGGACCCAGTGATTCCTCACCCCACGGTGTGAGGAGTAGTCGCTCGGTAATGGAACAGCAGCTCCGGTGTGTCGGAGCCCGGGTTGCACCTTTTTTGTGTCGCTGGAAACACAAAAAGGCGTAACTCCAATTCAGCTATTTTACAAGAGACGCAATTAAAGATTGGGGTTATTAAGAATCACCTATAAAATGTCTTTCGATTAATGTGAAACTGTTGTAAATGATTTTTAAATATTACATCATATTAAAGAGTTCTTACCAGATACTACATTTTACCATGTAAGTGATATTTACAGAATTATTGACTTTTGAAAGAGATACGCCTCTTTGTATTTTCATATTTTTTGCCTAGTTGCTTAATTGCTGACCTACGCCTACTGGTCAGTTCGGCGCATAGAGTGGATTATTAA